>CM022303.1:632496073-633096073 GCA_011799875.1 Thinopyrum elongatum
TAGAACTTGTGGTCTCTGCGTTGAAGGACTCGATGAACCGGACATGGTCTTTGAACACCTTAAGCCCGCTGACCTTCTCATGTCGTCCTTGTACACACGGCCGTATTGTGCAGCATCCAATTCCTCGTGGCTCACCGCGATCGACGAGTCATCACGAGCTCGCGAGCTGCTAGGACTGAACTACAGAGAGGCAGAGGAACCGGGGATGGCAAGAAGCACAATCCTTTGGTGGGATGGTCATGTTGATCACAGGATGTGTGTATTGCTAGCGACTACCTGTAGTATGCAGTATGTGTTGGTTTTGCTTTGGTTTAGCCAAATAGAAACTGGGTGGCAATATATAGTTACATGACGTAGTTAAGTATAGGGGATAATGATATACGGTGCTTGCACGAAAGTAGGAGTAGAAAAGACTCCTGCGTATCGGTAGGTACTTCTGTATAAAAAATTCTTGTGCAAGTGAGATATACGTTGCTTGTACGGTGGGCTTGCTGCACATTTGAAATGACAGGCATGTTTTGATTATTTCCTGCGTTAACTAACTAAGTTGATTAGCTAAATCTTGAGATAGCGATACTTCTGGTCAAGATTTTTTTAGACTATTTTTCCATACCAGGTTTTTCTTTGAGCATAACTGGTTAATTAATTAGCCTTCAACGATTACCAACTCTTTTGTCGCAAAAGCTTATTACAACTACTTGTGAGACTTCACGTCTTTGTTTAGAGAACATGAACAATTTCGACTGGTGGAGAGTTTCCTTGCAGAATAAGTAAATAAATCAGCATTTGATATTTTTTCCCATTGTAACTAAGTTGATTAGCACACTGGTTAATTAGCCATCGTAGTTCCTACTTCACTTTGTTACCATACGATGTTTACAAACATTAAAAAAGTGAGAAATAGATGTTCATGCGCCAGAAACTGACATATTTAGGTCCAGAGACCAGGAATAGGCACTCCCGGGGGGGGGGTTTGGGAGTCAATCAGTTCGCTGACCTCACCAACAAGGAGTTTAAGATGGCAAAGGCTAACAAAGGATACAAAGCTAGCTTGGAGAGAGCTCCCACAGGATTCAGGTATGAGAACGTGAGCTTGGATGCACTTCCAGCAACAATAGACTGGAGGACCAAGGGTGCGGTCACTCCCATCAAGAATCAAGGCCAATGTGGTAAGTGCATAATATACCAATGTATTACATATATCTCTCCATATTTTTCGTGAAAAAACTTATGTGATCATGTATGTCACACAATACTTTGTAGGTTGTTGTTGGGCATTTTCCGCCGTTGCTGCAACCGAGGGCATCGTCAAGCTCAAAACTGGCGAGCTAATCTCTTTATCAGAACAAGAGTTGGTAGATTGTGATGTCCACGGTGTGGACCAGGGCTGTGAGGGCGGGCTCATGGACGATGCCTTCAAGTTCATCATTTCAAACGGTGGCTTGACTGGTGAGTCTAGCTACCCATATACCGCAGAAGATGGCAAGTGCAAGAGTGGATCCAAGGATGCTGCCACCATCAAGAGTTATGAAGATGTGCCAGCCAACAATGAGGGTGCCCTCATGGCGGCTGTCGCGAACCAGCCTATTTCAGTAGCCGTCGATGGTGGTGACATGACATTCCAATTTTACAAAGGTGGAGTGATGACTGGTTCTTGCGGCACTGAGCTAGACCATGGCATTGCAGCTATTGGCTATGGAAAGACGACTGATGGCACAAAATATTGGTTGCTGAAGAATTCATGGGGCACAACATGGGGTGAAAACGGGTACTTAAGAATGGAGAAGGACATTTCTGACAAGAGAGGCATGTGTGGTCTTGCTATGGAGCCTTCCTACCCTACTGAGTAGTAAAAGCCTCGAATGCCACATATCCACATACATACACCAGATCAAATAAACACGTGCACCTTCTTTAGGGTTTCCTTATGTCTTCAATTTGTGTCAAAATATATGTCGTTATGTATTTGAAATATATGCATCGTAAATATCGTGTAAATACGTTGAATACGCATGATAGTATGATTTATCTTTATGTGTTTATTACTGAAAAGGGCTTTACGCCCGGCTTTATAAATAAAGCAAGCACAAGCATCCAAAGTTAACAAACAGAACCGCAACGGGCACCAACAAAAGAAAGAACAAAAATAGTTCACATAGTACAAATGGAACATAGGAACGCGCCTAGTTAGTGGGCCAACGCGGTGCGCCCAACGGCCCGCTCAGCCCCGACTCCAGCCTCTGCCCTGACGTCGGATCAGGGGTTTAGTCCCACCTCGCCAGCTGAGGGACGCACGCACACGCTTAAATAGCCACCTCGCCGTCCCCTCATAAGATCATATACTCTCCTAATGCGTTGGCTTGCCCAGTTGTTCCTGCCGCGCCGCTGGGCCTTCCCGTTAGCGGCGACATAGGACGGCGTGGGTATTTTTTTTAAACAAAACATCACCCCGCGAAGGACACCTTTTATTTATTTATTACAATTGTTTTGGTACACAAATTGATAAAAATAACAGCAACAATACAAACTGGTACTGATTAACAAAGCAACAATAATAGTTTCACACACATAACATAGCAATAATAGTTGTACACACTTATAACATTTCGTCTCACAATATAGTACTAATAATAGTTGGACACACATGTATCATTTAGTCTCAAGCCACAATAAAACGTTAAAAAATTGTTTGCATATATAGTATGTCTAGCATCAGAATGATATGCGAATTTAACTCTGCCTTGCTTTTATTCCGTGGTCCATCAAAATTTTGCATGAAGATAGAATACTGCCATCGACTGTGATTAACCTCACAAGATTAATGTGCCTATAGCGACGACGGTGTATGTTCTAGCCTTATGATCATAAGGCCTGCGTTGCATCATCTCCTTGTATAAACACAAAAGACATAAGCATATCATATCCGAGGGACATTTATTTGTACATCTCCTCGGGAAATTGAGTGATGCACCTCATGACACTGGAAGTCTGCTGAAAAAGAATCATCAAAAATTTGCATGAAGATAGAATACTGCCATCGACTGTGATTAACCTCACAAGATTAATGTGCCTATAGCGACAACGGTGTATGTTCTAGCCTTATGATCATAAGGCCTGCGTTGCATCATCTCCTTGTATAAACACAAAAGACATAAGCATATCATATCCGAGGGACATTTATTTGTACATCTCCTTGGGAAATTGAATGATGCACCTCATGACACTGGAAGTCTGCTGAAAAAGAAAACATTTTAGTTAAAATGAAGGCTCTCCTTGTATAAACACAAAAGACATAAGCATATCATATCCGAGGGACATTTATTTGTACATCTCCTTGGGAAATTGAATGATGCACCTCATGACACTGGAAGTCTGCTGAAAATGAAAACATTTTAGTTAAAATGAAGGCCCGTCGTGGATATTTCATGCGAGCGCACGCGCTATAGGCACGTAGCACAAAGTCCCTCTCTGTGGTTCTTCTAGAAGACAAGAGCAAGTCCAGCTTATATGTTGGTCTGCACCTCATTGTGTGGGCGAGGTGGGACTAAACCTATGACATGCCTTGCCATTTCACAAATTCTATGAACATATGTGCACACAGGCCACTGGCCAGACAGAGCCCAGTAAGAAACTATGAAGTGTTCAGGCCCATATCATGATGACACCGCACAAAAGCCCATTTCAACAATTTCTCCTATCAGTGTATGCATGCACGCTGTGGTCAGTTGTGTGTCTAAAAGAAATGTGGGTCAGTTGTGGGTAGCCATAAAAATGATTGGCGGCGACCACGGAATTGACACGGCCGGTGGGCAAGCTAAACCTGTGAACAATCCAAGTAAAAAAAATTTAAGATCTTTTTGGGAAATTAAATGATGCACCTCATGGCACCTGATTAATTTATGTTATTACCATTCACTCCAAACATCGAAGTTAATTAGGCCCCTTCGTGTATGCGTCAAAGTTTGAACATATGTTGGACTAGAAAAGATAAAATTTACATGTTATAAGAGTTATATGGTTAGATTCATATTCAAAAGAAGTTTCTAATGGTATGATTTTTGTGGCATAGAACTTGTATTTTGTTAGTTAAATTTAAGGTTAAAATTTGACACGAAATATGAGCGGGACTAAACCCAAACAGAGGGAGTACTTGCATTTGTCTTGCTTGAATCAATGACTCGATGGCGCCTGATGCTCTCATGGTTGCCACAAGGGTAAATTAAATGACAATGAGGTCACAAATAAGAGATGATTTTAGAGAAAAGTAGGCAGTGATGCCCTGCTGAACAGAAAGCAACTCAAATATTCTAGATACATTACGAAACAAAAAAGGGAAATAAAAACAGCTACAAGAGCACTACAACGTCCCACAGGCCACGGTCTTTCAATTTCCACGGCCTTTGCATTTTGGTGAACACTGACATAAATTTGCCAGGATTGGCGCCTATAACAAATTCATCAAAACATAAAAAGATTGGATACATATAGAATGACGGAGGTCCTATCCTTGCTTACTGCAAAGATTAGGATACCTGTGAATCATCAACTTCAACCCTCTTTCATGAGCTCGATCCAACAGTTGGGCAGAACCAAGTAACCAGGCATATATATGTTTCATCAATTAGCATGCACTTCGGCAACAGATAAAGCAGCACGTCCAGCTCTTCATCTTCCAACATCAGCTCTCAGGGCGCTAACACCATCTTCACCATCCATCTCAATGGCACTAACACCAAGAAATCAGCCAAAGCTTTGGCACTTCATGCAGCTGAAGCACAACACATGCATGGAGTCAACAACAGTTTTTACAAAGCACAAATCCTACCAAAAGGAAACATGTAGAACAAGTCATGTGCAACAAATCACTTGTAAATCTGGTAAAACCAATCAATCTTATCAACCAATCGGTTCGAACAAAATATCTAGACTCAACAGGCAACAAATATACATGTAATCTGCACCACAGCTATAAATAGAAATGTAACAGCCAAGGAGCAATCAATATCATCGACAACCGTCTTCTGATTCTAAGAAGCATTTGACAATCATGAATTCATCCTGTTTGCTAGTTTCAGATCAGAAATAAGAAAGACAGTGTGACCACAAAAACGAGCCCTGACACATTGGCCAGCACAATGACCGGCCTGGGAGACAGGAAGGAGACAAGGGAATCACCAGAACCAAGGTAGGCAGCCACACGGGTGTAGACACGGATGATGCCGTTGGCATGCATGGTCCAAGTCCATCTGGCCTCCATGGCACCGATGGTGTGGCAGCCAGACTGCTCCGATGAAGCGGCAACCATGCCATGCACTGCTCCTGGGCACAGCCTCCCGCATATGCTCTAATCTGCATGCATGCATCCTGGATAGGAGAGAAAAGCAAGTCAGGTACAGGCACACCATACAGGAGGATGCCAATGTACTAAAACCTCAAACGATGTACTCCCTTCGTTTCTAAATATAAGCCTTTGAGAGATTTCAATACAGACTACATATGGATGTATATAGATATTTTTTTTAAAGTGTAGATTCACACATATTGCTCCGTATGTAGTCCACACTGGAATCTCTAAAAAGGCTTATATTTAGGAACGGAGGGAGTAGAATCCAAAACAACAATTGCAGCGTCTTATACTGTCTTGAAGAAATCAATTAAACCTAACAAGAATATTAACCAACCCTAGGAAGTTGGCCATGGCATACACCATCCTACCCTACTGTTTCATCAACACTGTACAAAATTTTCACATGAATAGATCAACAAAAGAACGCTGCTGCACGGAACAATAACATGGTATAGCACCCAGAAAAGGTTGAACATGTCAAAAGTAACAACATAGCACTAGATCGATGGCTCGATGGCTGGAGCATAGCACAGTATGGGGATATGGGCATAGCTCGGAGGCTATGTCCCAGCGCATACACAGGAGGAATCAGAGAGACCTGGGACTCACCAACCAGGCATATATATATTTCATAAATTAGCATGCACTTCGGAAACAACTAAAGTACCATGTCCAGCTCTGTCTTGCCAACATCGGCTCTCGGGGCACTAACACCATCTTCACCATCCATCTCAATGGAACCGACACCAAGAAATCAGCCAAAGCTTTGGCACTTCGTGCAGCTGAACCACAACACATACTTATAGAACACAAATCCTACCAGAATGTACAAAAGGAAACATGTAGAACAAGTCATGTGCAATAAAATCACTTGTAAATATGGTAAAACCAATCAATCTGATCAGCCAATCGGTTCAAACAAAATCTCTAGACTTACCATGCAACATGCACCATAGCTATAAATATAAATGTAACCGCCAAGGGAGCAATCAATATCATAGACAACCGTCTTCTGATTTCAAGAAGAATTTGGCAATCATGAATTCATTATGTTTGCAAGTTTCAGAACATAAACAACAAAGACAGTGTGACCACAAAACCGAGCCCTAACACATTCGCCAGCACCTCGACCAGCCATGGCTCCATGGCCAGACCATCTCAGGGTACACAAGGAGAGAGGGAGAAGACAAGGGACTCACCACCAGTTCATGGCAGGTCGGGCGATTTCATGATCGTCGGACAGGAGTAACAATACCCCCAATCCAGGCAGGCAGTTTTGAACAACAGAATAAGTAAGCATCTTCTTGGTTCATCATCCAACAGCTAGCTAGGTTCTGTTAGATAGGTTGGAAGTTAGTGGCACAATTAGGTGTACCTAGTTAATTAGCGGAGAAGAGTATGATGTAATTGTCCGGCCTTCTACTAAATTAATCTTGGTGTGTTGGTGATCGATGAAAGACGAGGGGAGAGAATAACGGATCGATGGTTTAACGATACTAATAGCCGATCTGAAATTCATCAGAGAATGCATGGTCGATTTATAATCTATTTAGGTGGCTAAATTAATTTTAGCATTGTAAATTATAAAGTAATTCTAGCTGCGCACGATAAGGAGTCGTTCAAAAAAAAAAAGTGCGCCGAACTATATATGAAATATACAATGCATGCAACTTCGTCGGCAAAATCTAAAGTAAGATAGAACTCGTATAATCATACATGTAATTAAATCATGAAACTAGATCGACATGCTGGTTTTGCACTCAACCGATAAAAAGTTAAGAGTAACCCGCGTGTTTAAAAATTTCAAAACATGCATGATACATAAAGGGCCCCGGGTTCTGTCTTCGCCCCAGGCCCCTGAAATCTTAGGACCGGCCCTTTGTATGCACCATCTTCCGTTCACCTACTGTCTACGTCGCGCCCTCCAAGCTGAATATTGTTCAGTTATGCGATCCAAGGTACGGACACGATCGACGATGTTTCATGAATATTGTTCAGTCATGCGATTCAAGACCTCAATCATATATACCGACGATCCTACAAGCTCCAAGCTGCCGTGCGTCTTCACTTTGGCTGGTTTTTGGATCAAAAATCCTTGTCCACCAGCGCCAGCCCGACCATTCCCACTCCAAACTCACCGGGTAGGAAACAACTAGCCTGCCGTCCTCCAACTTCTTCAAGAGCTTGAGGTCTTCGTCCACAAAGAAGTCGGGACAATGGGCCTGGACGATGCTATGTTGTTTCACCCAAACGCCTTTCTCTAGGTCCTCCATGAACCACAGGTCCACGGTGGGATGATCATCATCAGAATGAGCTATAACCAAGCTGCCATTTAGCGACGCCAATATCATGAAGCAGCCCACGGCGCTGCTGTCGATCGACGGTGGCCCCGGAAGCGTCGCCGGCCTCCGCTCCTCCGTGTTCAGGTCGAACGACATGATACGGGTGATGTCGGGCTTGACGCCAACGGAAAGGGGGGAGTCGAACATGTGGTCGTGCTGGTCCGCAAGGAAGTAGACGACGCCCTGGATGATGGCGTCGTAGATGCCGGAGTTGAAGCCGATGCGGATTGGCGGGCTCGGCCTCCGCGCCCAGCACGGCCGCCCGTAGCGGTCACCGCCGAGGGTGAACACGTGACAATGCTGCTCGATGCGCCTGGGCTTGTAATCGCGGTGGGTGACCACGCGGAGCACCTTGCGCTCGCCGGCAGAGGCGGCAAGCCCGAGCGTGTAGCAGGCCCCCGTTCCGTAGTCGTAGCGTGGATGTTTATCGAGGCCGTCGGAGGGCAAGGTGGAGAAGGCGCGGGTCTCCGGGTCAATCATGCGGACGACGCCGTTCTTGGCCCGGAAGAGGTAAAGACGGCCGAGGCTCGCGTGCGGCGCGCCGACGTCTTCCGCCGGGACGTGTATCTGCTGAACGACGTCGCCCGACGACAGGTCCACCATGTCGATGCGGTCGTCGTCTGCGGCCAGGGCGAGGACGAGGCCCGGGCGCCTGGAAGCGTATGCCTTGATGAAGGACGGGTCGGAGAGGAGGGAGCGCCACGACCGGCAGACGGCGCGGCCGCGCCGGAGCGCCCTGGCCTGGACGCGCAGCAGGACCTCCCACACAACGTCCGGCGGCAGCTCGACGCTTGCGCCGGCGTCGGCTTTCAATCGCTTGCTTGGTGCTTCCATCGATCTGTATCGCTGCTCGTCGATCCGACCGTCGCAAGTGTCCAGGAATTGCGCTGCTTGCATGCCGTGTCCTGTGCTTATGTAGGTACTGTACGTAGCTTGATTCGGACCGGAAGCGTTGAGAAGCAACTTCAGAAGCTACAGCTCACGTAATAATTTGAGCGATATATAAAACTCTTGCTTTGTCCGATCCTAAACCATCCATCAATCAATTAAACTAACTAAAAATACCTTAAGTAACTACCAAAGCTCTGATGTAGCCACACATTTCAGCGTATAACTGTCAAAAACAATAGGAAAATGCATATTTTTTTTAAAAATTGTGCCCTTGAGTTTACCGAAACTAGGTGAAAGGTGGAGACTAACACGAACCCTCCCCTCCCCCTCTCGCAACAGCGTCGCCCCCGCGGGCGACCAGCCGCGCCCCGGCTCCTCCACCCCAAGCACCTCCTCTTCCATCCCTCCACGCCGCCGTCGCTGGCGACGGCGGCCCCTGGCCATTCCCCTCTCGGTGGCGTCCCGGCGTGGGGCGAAGCGGCTCCGGGTGGTGTCCCTAGGCGGCGGCGGTCCAGCGCAGCGACGGGGTGTCCTAGTCGCGCGTCGGAGTCCTGCTGGGCGGCGGCGCGGACTGGCGGCGCCCGCTCGGCCCAGATCTGGGCGGACCGGCGGCAGGGCGTGGCGTCGGCATGGCTCCCGGGAGGCAGCGGAGGTGCGTCGGCTAGTTGAGGGTGGCGGCGTTGGCGCCGTTGGTGCTGCAGCGCGATGGCCGCGACTTTGCGGGCCCAGGTGGCCTGGTATGCCACAGCTGCCGCGTCCGTCCGCCGACCGCGACAGCACTAGAGGCACAGGCCTCTTGCGCGACGGCGGTGGAGATGGTTCCCTCCCGCATGGCTTCGGGGCTGCCGCCCTTGCTTCCTGGCGCTGCCTGTGTATGTCCTCTTGGCCTCGTGTTGACGTTCTCCGCGAGGCGGCATATATGATTTCAAGACCGTGGTGGCGCGTGCTGGCGGGTGGCAAGCTGGGTGGGTGGCTCCGGTTCGGGTGGGTAGTGGTGTTTGGGGTGCGGGAGAAATCCCTGCCGGTTCTTCCAGCTCAGACACGGTGACGCCTGTGGGTGCCGACATTCCTTCTTGAAGGGTGTCAGTGTTACCCATCCCCCACTCCCCTCCGCGTGCCGGGGGAAACCCTAGGACATGTCCGGGTAGCAGCGTCGTCGGCGTCGCATTCCTTCTTGGAGGTGCTGCTTGGTACGCGGCGGTCCGGAGCCTTGGCGTGTGGTGGGACAAATCTGGAGGGCGCAATGGTGGAGGATCATCCGTGCTTTGCCGAGCTTCCGTTAGCATTTCTTTCTTCTTCTTTCTCCTTTTGGGCTTGATGTGTTGTTCGCCCCAGCAAATGCTATGTGATCGGTGTGGTTTGGTTTATAATATAAAGTGGGGGGAAACCCTATTTCGAGTTTACCGAAACTATAGGGCCGAGTCCACGATGGACAAGGCCGCAGAGGTGGAAGTCTATGAGGCGTCGTGCCTCGACACCGTCCTCTACTTCTGCCTCTTCTGTCTCGAGCTGCTCGTCGATGTTGCCGAGCCAGCGCCAAGGTGTACTCGGTGCTTTCTGGCCCTGCACCGACTACTCCCTGTAACACCCTGATCAAACCCACTGGTTCACCCCCATCGATTCATGGCTATTGAGCCTCAGAACTATACTGGTCTCATAAATCAACACTAGTATTTTTTGCGAAAATTGTCCTCACACATGCACTTCTAGGATCAACTTTCCAGCCGGTCATCCATTATCAAATTTCTCCAAGACGGGATGTCACATCCCCCCCCCAAAGGAACCGACATCCCTGTCGGCACGTTCCCTCTTGCACACGTCTGTGCGCCAGTTCCACCATCCACATGTGCCCCACGTATGAATTACTACCCACACATGCCTGTATAACCACGAGAGTCTGATACCATTTGTAACTTCCCAGCCAAACCCACCAGTTCACCCCACCGGGTCTTGGCCGTTGCGCCTGGGATCTAGACTGGCCCCATAGATCAACACCAATCTTTTCTACACATTTTTTTCTCACTCATGCGCACCCGGGATTAACTTCCCAGTCAGTCATCATCCTCAAATTGCTCCAAGCCGAGCAGACTTAACTTTGAGATTCCTTTCGGATGGGCTCCCAAAATAAAGGTGCACCTTCTTGATATTAGTAATCTATCATTCCTATTAAGCCGGGGTATCACAGTCCCTCACTCCCCTGCTCGATACCTCTTCCTCATTCGACGGTGACGAGGATGATGATGCCGCCCCCTCCCACACCTTCTCCCTCTTCCTTGACTACACCAATCATTTCATCCCCCATACGTACACATTGCATACAACCCGCACTTGCAGCTCGCCTGGATTCCATGGATCAGTTGCCCCATTGGCTTCATAGTCACCTCGCTCATCCTCGTGAGCTACTTACGTGCACACGTCATTCAAGATACTTCCCCTGCCTACTCCCAAGCCTTCCACACCGGCTGCACCAACCCCTGGCACCACCACAACGTCTGCCAGACCAAGGTATCCGGCGTCACGGCAGTCCCGACCCTCTAAGACGACAAGGATGAGTTTGTTGCCAACGAGAGGCACATCGACATAGCCCCCACGACAAATGTGGGGGCCTCATGGCAGTTCCCAAAGCACGACGCCACCATGCAGGAGGCCACCAGGCAATCATTTTCCATGAACTCTTCCTGAGCGATCATGGGTAGAAACTGTTGGAAATATGCCCTAGAGGAAATAATAAAGTGGTTGTTATTATATTTCCTTGTTCATGATAATTGTCTATTGTTCATGCTATAATTGTATTAACCGGAAATCGTAATACATGTGTGAATACATAGATCACAGCATGTCCCTAGTAAGCCTCTAGTTGACTAACTCGTTGATCAATAGATGGTTATGGTTTCCTGACCATGGACATTAGATGTCATTGATAACGGGATCACATCATTAGGAGAATGATGTGATGGACAAGACCCAATCCTAAGCATAGCACAAGATCGTGTAGTTCGTTTGCTAGAACTTTTTTAATGTCAAGTATCATTTCCTTAGACCATGAGATTGTGCAACTCCTGGATACCGTAGGAATGCTTTGGGTGTATCAAACGTCACAACGTAACTGCGTGACCATAAAGGTGCACTACAGGTATCTCCGAAAGTGTCTGTTGGGTTGGCACGAATCGAGACTGGGATTTTGTCACTCCGTATGACGGAGAGGTATCTCTGGGCCCACTCGGTAATGCATCATCATAATGAGCTCAATGTGACTAAAGAGTTAGCCATGGGATCATGCGTTACGGAACGAGTAAAGAGACTTGCCGGTAACGAGATTGAACGAGGTATGGGGATACCGACGATCGAATCTCGGGCAAGTAACATACCGATGGACAAAGGGAATTGTATACGGGATTGATTGAATCCTCGACATCGTGGTTCATCCGATGAGATCATCGTGGAACATGTGGGAGCCAACATGGGTATCCAGATCCCGCTGTTGGTTATTGGCCGGAGAGATGTCTCGGTCATGTCTACATGGTTCCCGAACCCGTAGGGTCTACACACTTAAGGTTCGGTGACGCTAGAGTTGTTATGGGAAATAGTATGTGGTTACCGAATGTTGTTCGGAGTCCCGGATGAGATCCCAGACGTCACGAGGAGTTCCGGAATGGTCCGGAGGTGGAGATTTATATATGGGAAGTCATCATACGGTCACCGGAAGTATTCGGGGGTTTGCCGGTATTGTACCGGGACCACCGAAGGGGTTCCGGGGGTCCACCGGGAGGGTCCACCTGCCCCGGAGGGCCCTATGGCCTGTATGTGGAAGGGAACCAGCCCCTAAGTGGGCTGGGCGCCATCCCCCCCTAGGGCCCATGCGCCTAGGGTTTGGGGGAAACCCTAAAGGGGGCGCCCCCCTTGGCCGCCGCCCCCCCCCCCTCTAGATCTCATCTAGAGGGGCCGGCCCCCTTCCCCCTTGGCCCTATAAATAGAGGGGAGGAGGGAGGGCAGCAGCACCTCATCCAAGGCGCAGTCCTCCCCCTCTCCAACACCCTCTCCTCCTCCGTTGAGCTTGGCGAAGTCCTGTCGGAGAACTGCAAACTCCACCACCACGCCGTCGTGCTGCCGGAGTTGTCTTCCCCAACCTCTCCCTCCTCCTTGCTGGATCAAGGCGCGGGAGACATCACCGGGCTGCACGTGTGTTGAACGCGGAGGCGCCGTTGTTCGGCGCTTAGATCGGAATCGACCGCGATCTGAATCGCTGCGTGTACGACTCCTCCAACCGCGTTCTTGCAACGCTTCCACATTGCGATCTTCAAGGGTATGAAGATGCACTCCCCTCTCTCTCGTTGCTAGTCTCTCCATAGATTGATCTTGGTGATGCGTAGAATTTTTTTTTGATTTACTACTACGTTCCCCAACAGTGGCATCATGAGCTAGGTCTATGCGTAGTTTCTATGCACGAGTAGAACACAAGTTGTTGTGGGCGTCGATTTTGTCAATTTACTTGCCGTTACTAGTCTTATCTTGATTCGGCGGCATCGTGGGATGAAGCGGCCCGGACCGACCTTACACGTACGCTTACGTGAGACAGGTTCCACCGACTGACATGCACTAGTTGCATAAGGTGGCTAGCGGGTGTCTGTTTCTCCTACTTTGGTCGGATCGGATTCGATGAAAGGGGTCCTTATGAAGGGTAAATAGAAATTGGCATATCATGTTGTGGTTTTGGCGTAGGTAAGAAACGTTCTTGCTAGAAACCTATAGCAGCCACGTAAAAATTTGCAACAACAATTAGAGGACGTCTAACTTGTTCTTGCAGCATATGCCGTGTGATGTGATATGGCCAAAAGGATGTGATGAATGATATATGTGATGTATGAGATTGATCATGTTCTTGTAATAGGAATCACGACTTGCATGTCGATGAGTATGACAACCGGCAGGAGCCATAGGAGTTGTCTTAATTTATTGTATGACCTGCGTGTCAATGAAAACACCATGTATTTACTTTACTTTATTGCTAACCGTTAGCCATAGTAGTAGAAGTAATAGTTGGCGAGACAACTTCATGAAGACACGATGATGAAGATCATGATGATGGAGATCATGGTGTCATGCCGGTGACGATGGTGACCATGTAGGAGATATGCCCTAGAGGTAATAATAAATGTTATTGATTATCTCCCTGTTCATAATTAGGTTTATGTTCCATGCTATAACTGCTATGGTTCTCGAGTCTGCAAATAAAACGAGGCTCGGAGGAAGACTCATATGCACGTGTGGAATAATAAATGATAAAATGTATTCCTAGTCAAGCCTCTATGACTGGCTCAAGTATTGCATGATGATCCTGTTTTCCTGATCATGGGCATGACTATGCCAGCAATTTTGAGGGCACAATGTTAACAGAACATTTGTGTTGAATCGACCCGATTGATGTTATGCTATGAGGTTCTTTCGTCACAAGTTAATGGTTAATAACACAGAGATGGTTAATGTTTGCATGATTCCTTAGACCATGAGAGTATCGAGTTTCTTCATGCTTGCTTCATGAACTTTGGGGTTTGTTAAACGTCATCCGTAAATGGGTGGCTATTACGGCGGCTTACGGGTTGATGGAAAAGTGTGTCAAGTAACTTGATAGCTCAAGATTGGGATTTGCTCCTCCGGCGATGGAGAGATATCTCTGGGCCCTCTCGGTGTTACGATATCCATCATCGTCTGGCCAGACACTTTGTGATTTGATCACGGGGATGCCGGAACATGGTAACGAGAAAAGAGAACAATACCGGTAACGAGGTAACTAGCATAGTGGACAAGTGTTGATCCACGGGAATGCCAACATGTCTCACCTCGGGTATTTGTAACATATCACGAAGCAACAGGAATAGCACACGGCAACTGGAGGTTCACTCGAATATTCATTCGTGTGGGTATAGGGGTCAATATGGGTGTCCACGGCTCCGATGTTGATCATTGATCGGAAGGGGTTCCGTGTCATGTCTATACTTCACCGAACCTATAGGGTCACACGCTTAAGGGTCATCTATCTGCTGAATACTAGACAGGGAGTCTGAGAGAAAATCACCGAAAAAGTTTCGGACACATAAAAGTTTCGGACAGCGGAAAAGTTCCGCAGAGAGAGGTCACCGGATGAGTTCCGGTGAAACTGAAAAGTTGTTTCAGGGGATACCATTAAGTCAAAATGGTTTCGGCACATGCCTGATAATTCTTAGAGGATACCAGAATCATTCTGGAAACTTCTGGGAATTTTCTGGAAGAAAAACCGGAAATGTTCCGGGGCTGCCGGAACCGCTTCAGATGCTTTTCGCAGATGAAATCACTAAACTGGAATTGTTCCAGAACGCATTGAAAATTATTTTAGTGGGTACTGGAAATGTTCTAAGCCCACATAAATATTTTCAGTTCGAACGGACGCTGAAAAATGTCGTCGTGAATAGTGAAAGTGCTTTTTGGGAATTTTATGGAAAGCACCTTTTGGGAATTTCCCAAAAGGCTTCTAGAATGCCTTAGGCACTAAGGAAGCCCCCTTGGGGGGGGCCCCCAAGGGGTGGCCGGCCAAGCATGGTGGAGCTCCTTGGAGCTCCACATGGCACCCCTTTTATCTTTATTCTTTTATGAAAAGGCATAAAGTGGGGGTACTTTGGGGTTTTTTGTATGACATCTTTACCCCTTGGCTTTCCTATAAATAGAGGAGAGTGGGCTGCCCACAAATCTTATCCCTTGCTCTCATACACATGCCAAGATGTTATCTGGCTTCTCTCTCCCTCCCACGAAAAGAGTTTCGTAGAGCCGAAAGGCTGTCTGGGTTCCGGCAGGAACTAGTTCTGGACGGCGAAGCCCTGCCGGATAGGTGACACCGTATGTGTGCAACTCTGTAGAGAGGTCGTAGTTTCGATCTTTGTGCCCGAAGGGCTGTCCAAGTGACGGTCCGAGTTCTGTGAGTCCTCCCGAAGGGCTGTACGAGTGACCGTCCGAGTTTCGAAGGTCCTCCCAAAGGGCTGTCTGCGACACCGTCCGGGGGACTGTCCGACCGCCTCCCGGAGGGCTGTCCGAGGGGCAGATGAGGGAGTACATCCTCGCGGTTGGGAGGTTGTAAATCCTAGCTGCGGGGATCTGCACCGCCGATCGTCATCGACTCTACTTCCGCTGCGCTTCGAGTCGGTAACGAAAATGATCAAACCTTGTATGCAGTCTCCATAGTGGTCCTGGGCTGGTGCGTAGGTCGGAAAATTTTTGTTTTCTGCTGCGTTACCCTACAGTGGCATCATGAGCCGTGCTATGCGTAGATGCAGGTTGCGATCTAGAATACATGGAGATGTATGGGTGTTGCACAATATAATTAGGTAGTAGATGAGTTCTATTACTGAAAATTATTTGTGCGGGTAGCAGATGAAATCTGTTACCCGATGTTCTTGTTGCTTCCCTGGAATTTGCATATTTCTGATCTTGATAACAGCATGGTGGAGTTTCAATGTTCTGGCAATCCGCGATCCTGATTGATCAACGAAGTGCTAACAGTTCATTGAATTCCACCGTAGTTAAAAGGAAAGATGAAATTTCGCAGACAAAAGGGCAATGCAGATATGATCTGCACGGGGGTCATGCGTATGACGAAGTTTAGTATGGGGCTCGAGATTTTATTATCTCGGTTTTCATACACCCTGGAAAGTTAATCTAGCAACTTGAATTATCATACTTGATGATGGACGTTGGAAGCTTCGGTTTGTTTCGAAACCTTAGAAGCCACGTAAAACAAGTTTTTGCATGAACCGATTAGAGGCGTCTAACTTGGTTTTGCAGGAGGGTTTGCATGTGCATATGATGTGGTATAGCAGTGCTCATAATAATTTGATTATGTATGAGATGACTATATGATGTAAATTAATTAACATGACCTGCGTGTCATGATTTGGCATGATGGCTGGAGCCATATGATTGCACTTTAAATGACCTGCGTGTCAACCTTGTGTAATGCATTATTTTATTAGCTATAGAGATAGCAATATTATTTGGTGCATCGACAAGGTGGTGGAAATCTTCGCGAAGGTGAACACCGACGCGAATGCCAAAGACGAAGAAATACAAGACTTCTCCGTCAGAAAGGGCAATACCATATCATGCTATTATGAATTGCCTGAGATGTTTATCCCTTATGATGCACCCTTTTTGATTGCGCGGTAGTCGCCTTTTATTAGGGTGATCTCTCACAAAAATATCAAGTAGTTAGTGTTCTCCCAAGTGTAGCACCGTCACGGCACCTAACTTTTCGGGGTATCACATGCTAACATGGGTACGAACGATTAGGGATGTGTGAGGCGGGTGAGTTGAGACCTTGCAGCGAGATCACTTGGTTGTCTTGACGTTCAGGCATGAAAGTCATGAGCTCGGAACACACGCATCGAAAGATGAACAAGAGTCACATAGAGATGTGATTGGCAAGTTTGCCTACCGATTGAGATTTTCGTCATCAGTGATGCTACCATCAATGGCGTTGAATTGAAATGCGGATCTTGAATCACTCACAATCAATTATGAGAGATATTGATTTGAGTGGGAGCACACTGTAGAATTAATTCTTTTAATTCTCAGTGAAATTAATTTTGAACACTGTCTAAGTGTGATTTGCATAATAGTTGTAGAATAATGGCTCGCATTTCCACCTTCCCTATTAAAATTGAATAGCTGTTAAATATCTGGTTAAAACTTTACGGTTGGTAACGTAATGTGAGGATTGTCCTCAAGAGTGCCGAGAAGGACTTTGTCCTATCGCATACTTTCGGTATTCTCTTGCTTATGCTATGGATCATGTGACTCTCGTCCGTTGATCCAAAAGCTAGAATTCCATTTCAGTCAAGCGCAATATGTTTGTTTCCATGAGACCCAAACTTCGAAAGTTTGGATAGTTATGTGATATTCATGGAATCTGAAAATTATTTTCAGAGACAGACAAAGGCTAAAAGATATGATATATCCAAAGCAATGTTTGTTTGCAAACTATTAGTAAAGGAGTTTACTATGCATTAGACTGATAAGAGAGGGATCCAGAAGAACGCCTGTCATATGATGAAAGGTGAATAAAACAACAACTTAAAGAGAAAGGAAGTGTCCGAAGGGTGTTAGTAAGACTTTCACGCCTAGGAAGTCCGGGGCTAACGCCACTCTTAAGTTCGGTGCTTTTTCTGAGAGTAGGAGAAATACTGAAAGTTAAACTGTTAGAAGTATAAAGGCAGAAAGAAAGAAGACTGGAATATCCAGCTCATGTATGAATGTCATACAAGTTTTTGATGTATAGAAGGCTGGTAAAAGATATAGTTCTTGGGAATTATGGTTAAACATGTTAATCACTAATTCTTGGGTATTGTGAGACAATCACAAAGATACCCGCTCGATTGCATTCTGTTGCAATTCGATGTAAGAACTACTATGGCCTAAAAGACTAGCCAGAAATGAGGTATAGGTATACACAGGGAACATAGTAAATGTTACTATACCTTCCATCGGTGTATTACCGTCTGTATTCATTTTCATAATTCATTTAAAGTTTCACAAACTCTAGCCCATTGCATAAGGTATCTTGCAAAAAGGTTGTTCATAAGAGAACTTTTTGATGTTCGATGTTATGAATAACATAAGGGCCATACTTTCATTATGAATGAGATGTATGTTATGAATATTGATAATAATACATTACCTCTGGGTTTACTTTCATAATTCATTTTAGAGTTTCATACACTCTAGGCCTTTGCACAATGTTTGTTGCAAAAGAATTGTTCATAGAAGAACAATTGTTGTTCAGTATTATGAATAACATGAGGGCCATACTTCCATCATCGATGGGACGTATGTTATGAATATTGATGGTAATATGATACATCCATAACACTGACGCTAAATGTCATAAGACTAAAAGAATACCACACAAGTGTGGCACTGCATTTGGTCACATTGGAGAAACCCGCATGGAAAATTCCATTATGATGGATTTTTGAAGTCGTTTGATTTTGAATCACCTGACACTTGCAACTTTCCTCCGAAAAGTAAAGTGACTGAAATACCGTTCACAGGCAATAAGGAACGAGCAAAGAACTTATTGGTGATCATACATTTTGATGTATGTAGTCCGATAAAGGTTGTTGCAAGTAGTGGATTTATCTATCTTCAGAAATGACTCAAGTAGACATGTGGATATTTACTTGATGAGACGTAAGTCTGGATCTTTTGAAATCATTCGAAAGGTTTTCAAATATGAAGTAGAAGTTATTGTAACAAGAAAATTATGTTTCTACAATTCGATTGTAGAAAGAAATATTTGAGTTACAAGTTTAGCGAATGTCTGATGAGTTGTGAAAAGAGTTTCATAACTTACACCACCCGGAACACCACTGTGAGTGGAAAGTCCGTGAAGATGTAATCGAACCATTTATGACATGGTAAGATCAAAGATGACATAAATAAATTTGCCATTATCCCTTTTAAAAGGTGATGCTTTAGAGACTACGGCTTTTACACTGAAAAGAGCTCCATCAGGTCTGTTGAAATGACACCATGGTATGGTACGCCCAACCATGTTATATCTTTTCTTAACATTTGGAATATGGGGCTTGTGTAAAAGGTTACAAACCTATTCCAAATCAGACAAGTGCTACTTTGTAGGTTATCCCAAGTCATTGGGTATTCCTCCCTCACTATACCGAGGCAAATAGGTTTGCCACAAAGAACGGTATGCTTTTAAAGAGAATTGTTCTTGCAAAAGGTGAGTGGGAGGACAGTGCAACTCGACGAGATAACCAGTATCTTCGTCATAAGGTCAAAGGAAAGGAACCTTGGAAGTGATTCCGGAGTTTCCTACTGCGACTGATACGGAAGTCTCTACAATAAAATGTATGGACTTCAGTCGAACTTGCAGCTGAACCACGTAGGCAAGGCTCGTGCAAACCTCTCAGGTGCGCAAACGAGATATTGTTGTTAGACAACAGTATACCTACGATACACAAGGAAGCGTTGATGGGCCCTGACTCCGGAATTGGCTAAATGCCAATACAATCCGAGATAGTTTCCATATAAGTGATTCAAGATTAAAACCTTGATACACCTTTCGAAAGACTTAGAGTCTGACGAATATTTATGGAACTTAAAACTGATACAGATAAAAATGTTTTATCCATAAAGCTCGACTTGTTGCAATAACAAGTTCAAGGAGTTGACTACGATGAGATTGTCTCACCGTAGCTATGCTTAAAGTCGGTTCTGGTTGAACTAGCAATTAAGACATATTTCAAATCATGAGATATGAAACATGGATGACAAAAGGATTTCCATCTGATGGAAATAAAACCTAGGACTTGTATGTGGTACAGTCCAAAGTAATTTGTCGATCCAGAGGATGCTAGTAGGTTTGCAAACTTCAGAGTTCCAGCGATGAACAGAAGAGAGCAAAATGGAGTTGGAATCTTCGTGTTTTGATGAAATGGTCAAAAGGGTTTGACTTCATCAATGGGTAACGAAGATGCTTGTGATTCAAGAAAGTAAGTGGGAGCATAATAAAATTTCTGAAAACCTTGTGTGCTTGACACATTGTTAATTGGAATTAAAATTCTTGACACGAATTAGGACTTCATTTGAAAATAGTTTTTCAATGAAGTGCTTGGGCTAAATAGCTTTTATATTAGGCATGATGATCTATGGAGATAGATTTACCTAATAGGGCTGAACAAAGATACATATTGACAAGATGCTAAAACCTTTTAGCATTAAAAAAAACGCCAAGGAGTGATTCTTGCCGAAGTCACATGGAAAGAGTTTTCGCAAGACTCGGTGTCCCAAAAACACTGATGAGCAAAATACATGATGGAGATTCCACACACCTTCGTGTTTGGATTAATCATGTATTCCATGGTATGTAAAACAACCAGATATGTCCAATACTCCCAAAGTTGTTGCAAGTATAGATACCAAAGTGATCAAAAGTACTGATCATGGGACAACAGTGAAAAAGGGTCATTAAGTACTATAGTAGCACTGATGACATGTTTTCTCGCAAGCGGAGATCATGAAGAGTTCGTTGTAAAAGGTTACATCGATACAGTCTTCATCCATGCTCCAAGCGATTTTCGATTTATGTTAAGGGTTTTGTGCAATACACAATATGGTGGCACGGTAGTTGGAAATTGTTCCAAACAAGTTACTGTGGCGAATTCTATAACAGAGGCAAAGTATGTTGCCGCTTTTAAAAGCGACAAAGAAGATGTTGAATCATATAGTTCATTCATGAACTTAGTATGGTTCCAAGATGGCTTTTGTCAATGGGACACTACTGCAAGTAGTTGCTCCATAACTCAGTCTGAGGAATCCTGGTTCGACCTGTGATTCGCATACATACCAAGCCAAGTCCACACAAAATATGAATTTTGTGAAAGCGTGAAGACGCGAGGATATGCAAAGATACACACGGAGCTGAAGTCGTCAGATCCGTTGGACATTCAGGCTATACCACAAGCGAAGCATATTTACACCGGTGTGCCACAGGTGTAAAGTGCATTAGCATTAACTAGATTATTGACTCTAGTGCAAGTGGGAGTCTGTAGGAGATATGCCCTAGAGGCAATAATGAATGTTATTGATTATCTCCCTGTTCGTAATTAGGTTTATGTTCCATGCTATAACTGCTATGGTTCTCGAGTCTGCAAATAAAACGAGGCTCGGAGGAAGACTCATATGCACGTGTGGAATAATAAATGATAAAATGTATTCCTAGTCAAGCCTCTATGACTGGCTCAAGTATTGCATGATGATCCTGTTTTCCTGATCATGGGCATGACTATGCCAGCAATTTTGAGGGCACAATGTTAACAGAACATTTGTGTTGAATCGACCCGATTGATGTTATGCTATGAGGTTCTTTCGTCACAAGTTAATGGTTAATAACACAGAGATGGTTAATGTTTGCATGATTCCTTAGACCATGAGAGTATCGAGTTTCTTCATGCTTGCTTCATGAACTTTGGGGTTTGTTAAACGTCATCCGTAAATGGGTGGCTATTACGGCGGCTTACGGGTTCATGGAAAAGTGTGTCAAGTAACTTGACAGCTCAAGATTGGGATTTGCTCCTCCGGCGATGGAGAGATATCTCTGGGCCCTCTCGGTGTTACGGTATCCATCATCGTCTGGCCAGACACTTTGTGATTTGATCACGGGGATGCCGGAACATGGTAACGAGAAAAGAGAACAATACCCGTAACGAGGTAACTAGCATAGTGGACAAGTGTTGATCCACGGGAATGCCAACATGTCTCACCTCGGGTATTTGTAACATATCACGAAGCAACAGGAATAGCACACGGCAACTGGAGGTTCACTCGAATATTCATTCGTGTGGGTATAGGGGTCAATATGGGTGTCCACGGCTCCGATGTTGATCATTGATCGGAAGGGGTTCCGTGTCATGTCTATACTTCACCGAACCTATAGGGTCACACGCTTAAGGGTCACCTATCTGCTGAATACTAGATAGGGAGTCTGAGAGAAAATCACCGAAAAAGTTTCGGACACCGAAAAGTTTCGGACAGCGGAAAAGTTCCGCAGAGAGAGGTCACCGGATGAGTTCCGGTGAAACTGAAAAGTTGTTTCAGGGGATACCATTAAGTCAAAATGGTTTCGGCACATGCCTGATAATTCTTGGAGGATACCAGAATCATTCTGGAAACTTCTGGGAATTTTCTGGAAGAAAAACCGGAAATGTTCCGGGGCTGCCGGAACCGCTTCAGATGCTTTTCGCAGATGAAATCACTAAACTGGAATTGTTCCAGAACGCATTGAAAATTATTTTAGTGGGTACTGGAAATGTTCTAAGCCCACATAAATATTTTCAGTTCGAACGGACGCTGAAAAATGTCGTCGTGAATAGTGAAAGTGCTTTTTGGGAATTTTATGGAAAGCACCTTTTGGGAATTTCCCAAAAGGCTTCTAGAATGCCTTAGGCACTAAGGAAGCCCCCTTGGGGGGGGCCCCCAAGGGGTGGCCGGCCAAGCATGGTGGAGCTCCTTGGAGCTCCACATGGCACCCCTTTTATCTTTATTCTTTTATGAAAAGGCATAAAGTGGGGGTACTTTGGGGTTTTTTGTATGACATCTTTACCCCTTGGCTTTCCTATAAATAGAGGAGAGTGGGCTGCCCACAAATCTTATCCCTTGCTCTCATACACATGCCAAGATGTTATCTGGCTTCTCTCTCCCTCCCACGAAAAGAGTTTCGTAGAGCCGAAAGGCTGTCTGGGTTCCGGCAGGAACTAGTTCTGGACGGCGAAGCCCTGCCGGATAGGTGACACCGTATGTGTGCAACTCTGTAGAGAGGTCGTAGTTTCGATCTTTGTGCCCGAAGGGCTGTCCAAGTGACGGTCCGAGTTCTGTGAGTCCTCCCGAAGGGCTGTACGAGTGACCGTCCGAGTTTCGAAGGTCCTCCCGAAGGGCTGTCTGCGACACCGTCCGGGGGACTGTCCGACCGCCTCCCGGAGGGCTGTCCGAGGGGCAGATGAGGGAGTACATCCTCGCGGTTGGGAGGTTGTAAATCCTAGCTGCGGGGATCTGCACCGCCGATCGTCATCGACTCTACTTCCGCTGCGCTTCGAGTCGGTAACGAAAATGATCAAACCTTGTATGCAGTCTCCATAGTGGTCCTGGGCTGGTGCGTAGGTCGGAAAATTTTTGTTTTCTGCTGCGTTACCCTACAGACCATGCCGCTCCTCGAAGATGGAGATCAAAAGCGCAAGATGATATTGGCCATATCATGCCACTTTATGATTTGCATGTGATGTTTATCATGTTTACATTTTATTTGCTTAGAACGACGGTAGCATAAATAAGATGATCCCTCGCTAAAATTTCAAGAACGTGTTTCCCCTAACTGTGCACCGTTGCGAAGGTTCGTTGTTTCGAAGCACCACGTGATGATCGGGTGTGATAGATTCTAACGTTCGAATACAACGGGTGTAAGCCAGATTTACACATGCAAAACACTTAGGTTGACTTGACGAGCCTAGCATGTACAGACATGGCCTCGGAACACAGAAGACCGAAAGGTCGAACATGAGTCGTAAAGAAGATACGATCAACATAGAGATGTTCACCGTTGATGACTAGTCCGTCTCACGTGATGATCGGACATGGCCTAGTCGATTCGGATCATGTGTCACTTAGATGATTAGAGGGATGTCTATCTGAGTGGGAGTTCATTGAATAATTTGATTAGATGAACTTAATTATCATGAACTTAGTCTAAAATCTTTACAGTATGTCTTGTAGATCAAATGGCCCACGCTAATGTTGCCCTCAACTTCAACGCATTCCTAGAGAAAACCAAGCTGAAAGACGATGGTAGTAACTACACGGACTGGGTCCGTAACTTGAGGATCATCCTCATAGCTGCCAAGAAAGCATATGTCCTTGAAGCACCGCTAGATGACGCACCTGTTTTCCCAGCAACTCAAGACGTTATGAACGCCTGGCAGTCGCGTAGTGATGATTACTCCCTGGTTCAGTGCGGCATGCTTTACAGCTTAGAACCGGGGCTCCAAAAGCGTTTTGAGCAACACGGAGCATATGAGATGTTCCAAGAGCTGAAAATGGTTTTCCAAGCTCATGCCCGAGTCGAGAGATAAGAAGTCTCCGACAAGTTCTACAGTTGTAAGATGGAGGAGAATAGTTCTGTCAGTGAGCATATACTCAAAATGTCTGGGTTGCACAACCGCTTGTCTCAGCTGGGAGTTAATCTCCCGGATGACGCGGTCGTTGACAGAATCCTTCAGTCGCTTCCACCTAGCTACAAGAGCTTTGTGATGAACTTCAATATGCAGGGGATGAAAAAAACCATTCCTGTGGTATATTCAATGCTGAAATCAGCGGAGGTGGAGATCAAAAAGGAACATCAAGTGTTGATGGTGAATAAAACCACTAAGTTCAAGAAAGGCAAGGGTAAAAAGAACTTCAAGAAGGACGGCAAGGGAGTTGCCACGCCCGGTAAGCAAGCTACCAGGAAGAAGCCAAAGAATGGACCCAAGCCTGAGACTGAATGCTTTTATTGCAAGGGAAACGGTCACTGGAAGCGGAACTGCCCCAAGTACTTAGCGGATAAGAAGGCCGGCAATACCAAAGGTATATGTGATATACATGTTATTGATGTGTACCTTACCAGCGCTCGTAGTAGCTCCTGGGTATTTGATACCGGTGCGGTAGCTCAAATTTGTAACTCAAAACAGGAGCTGCGGAATAAGCGGAGACTGGCGAAGGACGAGGTGACGATGCGCGTCGGGAATGGTTCCAAGGTCGATGTGATCGCCGTCGGCACGCTACCTCTACATCTGCCTACGGGATTAGTTTTAAACCTCAATAATTGTTATTAAGTACCAGCTTTGAGCATGAACATTATATCAGGATCTTGTTTGATGCGAGATGGCTACTCATTTAAATCCGAGAATAATGGTTGTTCTATTTATATGAGAGATATGTTTTATGGTCATGCCCCGCTGGTCAATGGTTTATTTTTATTGAATCTCGAACGTGATGTTACACATATTCATAGTGTGAATGCCAAAAGATGTAAGGTTGATAATGATAGTCCCACATACTTGTGGCACTGCCACCTTGGTCACATTGGTGTCAAACGCATGAAGAAACTCCATGCAGATGGACTTTTGGAGTCTCTTGATTATGAATCATTTGACACGTGCGAACCATGCCTTATGGGCAAAATGACCAAGACTCCGTTCTCCGGAACAATGGAGCGAGCAACCAACTTATTGGAAATCATACATACTGATGTGTGCGGTCTAATGAGCGTTGAGGCTCGCGGTGGTTATCGTTATGTTCTCACCCTCACTGATGACTTAAGTAGATATGGGTATGTCTACTTAATGAAACACAAGTCTGAGACCTTTGAAAAGTTCAAGGAATTTCAGAGTGAGGTTGAGAATCAACGTGACAGGAAAATAAAGTTCTTACGATCAGATCACGGAGGGGAATATTTGAGTCACGAATTTGGCATGCACTTAAGGAAATGTGGAATTGTTTCACAACTCACGCCGCCTGGAACACCTCAGCGTAATGGTGTGTCCGAACGTCGTAATCGCACTCTATTAGATATGGTGTGATCTATGATGTCTCTTACCGATCTACCACTATCATTTTGGGGTTATGATTTAGAGACTGCCGCATTCACTTTAAATATGGCTCCGTCGAAATCCGTTGAGACGACACCGTATGAATTATGGTTTGGGAAGAAACCTAAGCTGTCGTTTCTGAAAGTTTGGGGATGCGATGCTTATGTCAAGAAACTTCAACCTGAAAAGCTCGAACCCAAATCGGAAAAATGCGTCTTCATAGGATACCCTAAGGAAACTATTGGGTATACGTTCTACCTAAGATCCGAAGGCAAGATCTTTGTTGCCAAGAATGGATCCTTTCTAGAGAAAGAGTTTCTCTCGAAAGAAATGAGTGGGAGGAAAGTGGAGCTTGATGAGATGACCCTTCTCGAACCGGAGAGTAGCGCAGCGCAGGAAAATGTTTCTGTGGTGCCTGCACCGACTAGAGAGGAAGTTAATGATGACGATCATGATCAAGTTACCACTGAACTTCGTAGGTCCACAAGGACACGTTCCGCACCAGAGTGGTACGGCAACCCTGTCCTGGAAGTCATGTTGTTAGACAACGGTGAACCTTCGAACTATGAAGAAGCGATGGCGGACCCGGATTCCAACAAATGGCTTGAAGCCATGAAATCCGAGATAGGATCCATGTATGAAAACGAAGTATGGACTTTGACAGACTTGCCCGATGATCGGCAAGCCATAGAGAACAAATGGATCTTTAAGAAGAAGACAGACGCGGATGGTAATGTGACCATCTATAAGGCTCGACTTGTCGCTAAGGGTTATCGACAAGTTCAAGGGGTTGACTACGATGAGACCTTCTCACCCGTAGCGAAGCTGAAGTCCGTCCGAATCATGTTAGCAATTGCCGCATTCTATGATTATGAGATATGGCAAATGGACGTCAAAACGGCATTCCTTAATGGTTTCCTTAAGGAAGAATTGTATATGATGCAGCCGGAAGGTTTTTTCGATCCTAATAATGCTGACAAGGTATGCAAGCTCCAGCGCTCAATCTATGGGCTGGTGCAAGCATCTCGGAGTTGGAGCATTCGCTTTGATGAGATGATCAAAGCGTTTGGGTTTACACAGACTTATGGAGAAGTCTGTGTTTACAAGAAAGTGAGTGGGAGCTCTGTAGCATTTCTCATATTATATGTGGATGACATACTATTAATGGGAAATGATATAGAATTCTTGGAAAGCATAAAGGCCTACTTGAATAAGTGTTTTTCAATGAAGAACCTTGGAGAAGCTGCTTACATATTAGGCATCAAGATCTATAGAGATAGATCAAGACGCCTCATTGGTCTTTCGCAAAGCACATACCTTGACAAGATATTGTAGAAGTTCAATATGGATCAGTCCAAGAAGGGGTTCTTGCCTGTATTGCAAGGTGTGAGATTGAGCATGGCTCAATGCCTGACCTCGGCAGAAGATAGAGAAAAGATGAGTGTCATCCCCTATGCCTCAGCCATAGGGTCTATTATGTATGCCATGCTGTGTACCAGACCTGATGTGAACCTCGTCGTAAGTTTGGTAGGGAGGTACCAAAGTAATCCCGGCATGGAACACTGGACAGCGGTCAAGAACATCCTGAAGTACCTGAAAAGGACTAATGATATGTTTCTCGTTTATGGAGGTGACGAAGAGCTCGTCGTAAAGGGTTACGTCGATGCTAGCTTCAACACAGATCTGGATGACTCCAAGTCACAAACCGGGTACGTGTATATTTTGAATGGTGGGGCAGTCAGCTGGTGCAGTTGCAAGCAAAGCGTCGTGGCGGGATCTACATGTGAAGCGGAGTACATAGCAGCCTCGGAGGCAGCACAGGAAGCAGTCTGGATGAAGGAGTTCATCACCGACCTAGGAGTTATTCCCAATGCGTCGGGCCCAATGACTCTCTTCTGTGACAACACTAGAGCTATTGCCCTTGCCAAGGAGCCCAGGTTTCACAAGAACACCAGGCATATCAAGCGTCGCTTCAACTCCATTCGTGAACATGTTCAAGATGGAGACATAGATATTTGTAAAGTGCATACGGATCTGAATGTCGCAGATCCGTTGACTAAACCTCTTCCACGAGCAAAACATGATCAACACCAGAACTCTATGGGTGTTCGATTCATCACAATGTAACTAGATTATTGACTCTAGTGCAAGTGGGAGACTGTTGGAAATATGCCCTAGAGGCAATAATAAAGTGGTTGTTATTATATTTCCTTGTTCATGATAATTGTCTATTGTTCATGCTATAATTGTATTAACTGGAAATCGTAATACATGTGTGAATACATAGATCACAGCATGTCCCTAGTAAGCCTCTAGTTGACTAGCTCGTTGATCAATAGATGGTTATGGTTTCCTGACCATGGACATTAGATGTCGTTGATAACGGGATCACATCATTAGGAGAATGATGTGATGGACAAGACCCAATCCTAAGCATAGCACAAGATCGTGTAGTTCGTTTGCTAGAGCTTTTCTAATGTCAAGTATCATTTCCTTAGACCATGAGATTGTGCAACTCCCGGATACCGTAGGAATGCTTTGGGTGTATCAAACGTCACAACATAACTGGGTGACCATAAAGGTGCACTACAGGTATCTCCGAAAGTGTCTGTTGGGTTGGCACGAATCGAGACTGGGATTTTGTCACTCCGTATGACGGAGAGGTATCTCTGGGCCCACTCGGTAATGCATCATCATAATGAGCTCAATGTGACTAAAGAGTTAGCCACGGGATCATGCGTTACGGAACGAGTAAAGAGACTTGCCGGTAACGAGATTGAACGAGGTATGGGGATACCGACGATCGAATCTCGGGCAAGTAACATACCGATGGACAAAGGGAATTGTATACAGGATTGATTGAATCCTCGACATCGTGGTTCATCCGATGAGATCATCGTGGAACATGTGGGAGCCAACATGGGTATCCAGATCCCGCTGTTGGTTATTGGCCGGAGAGATGTCTCGGTCATGTCTGCATGGTTCCCGAACCCGTAGGGTCTACACACTTAAGGTTCGGTGACGCTAGAGTTGTTATGGGAAATAGTATGTGGTTACCGAATATTGTTCGGAGTCCCGGATGAGATCCCGGACGTCACGAGGAGTTCCGGAATGGTCCGGAGGTGAAGATTTATATATGGGAAGTCATCATACGCTCACCGAAAGTATTCGGGGGTTTGCCGGTATTGTACCGGGACCACCGAAGGGGTTCCGGGGGTCCACCTGCCCCGGAGGGCCCTATGGGCTGTATGTGGAAGGGAACCAGCCCCTAAGTGGGCTGGGCGCCATCCCCCCCTAGGGCCCATGCGCCTAGGGTTTGGGGGAAACCCTAAAGGGGGCGCCCCCTCCCCTTGGCCGCCGCTCCCCTCTAGATCTCATCTAGAGGGGCCAGCCCCCTTCCCCCTTGGCCCTATAAATAGAGGGGAGGAGGGAGGGCAGCAACACCTCATCCAAGGCGCAGCCCTCCCCCTCTCCAACACCCTCTCCTCTTCCGTTGAGCTTGGCGAAGCCCTGCCGGAGAACTGCAAACTCCACCACCACGCCGTCGTGCTGCCGGAGTTGTCTTCCCCAACCTCTCCCTCCTCCTTGCTGGATCAAGGCGCGGGAGACGTCACCGGGCTGCACGTGTGTTGAACGTGGAGGCGCCGTTGTTCGGCGCTTAGATCGGAATCGACCGCGATCTGAATCGCTGCGTGTACGACTCCTCCAACCGCGTTCTTGCAATGCTTCCGCATCGCGATCTTCAAGGGTATGAAGATGCACTCCCCTCTCTCTCGTTGCTAGTCTCTCCATAGATTGATCTTGGTGATGCGTAGATTTTTTTTTTTGATTTACTACTACGTTCCCCAACAGAAACCGTAGAAGGAGGTCAAACTGTAGAGCCATGGCTCCATCGTTGACAACAGCAGCATTGCCGCTACCCTTGCCGACGTTGGCTATTCGAGCGGGTGGCACCGACATTTGACTTGTCGTTCAACTCAGGGAGTATGCAAGGCAAACACATACAAGGTGTTTGATCAAATGTCCCTGTTGTATGAGGTAGAGGAGAGGAGAGAGAAAATTAATGACACGTCGGTGTTTGTTTTTCACATTTATGGGTTTGGACCAAACATCTCTGGTTTTAAATACGAGGGACTAAATATCAACCCAGAAAGAGGCGGTACTAGATGTCGACTTCTTGTAAACATGAGGGATCAAAATTATACTTTTCTGTTTTTTAAAAGGAGTTCGGCCAAATCTCCGATGGGGCAATGGAGGGGGTGGGAGATTATGAGGTTCGGGCTGTTTTTACTGTACTTGTGCCAGAATTGTAAGAGACGCCGGCGCGTAGAAGGCTCATGGTGGCGTGCCAAAAATCACCTTGGTGGTGTGTCACCCCCACACCATCAATAGGATGCCACTGATAACTGTTACAGGTGGCGTGGGGGCATCACACCACTGGTATTTCCACAATAGTGGCGTGGCTTGCGTTCCACACGCCGTAATAGAGTTTCTAGGCAACAAAAATAGAGTTGGTGTATCCCTATTTTTTTTTCTTATTTAACCATAAATCCCCAAAAATTCTACTCCCTCCGATCCAAAATAAGTGTCGTGGTCTTAGTTCAGATTTTGCCACAAGGCCGTGTGGTTTTGTGGTCCTCTGCCGGTACTTGTGGATTCAAAAGCTAAGAAAGGCTACTCGGGTCAAAGTGTAAGCTAGTGATTTTTTCGGCTACTAGACTTTAGCCATGCATCTAAGGTGCGGTAATCAACCGCTTCACCTAGCCCCTACCCTATCATGTTGATTCCACAAACCTCTTATACATTGTCGTTTGGTCGTATCAATGGTGAGCTATATAAAAAAACATTGAACAAAAGATAAAATATAATGAATCTCTGATCATAGAGTTTTTTAGGGGTACTTATAGTAGAGTTGGATGCTGAGTGCAGCATACTACATCATAGATACCATCACGGTCCAACATAACGGGCTACTAATGGGCTGAGGCCTGACTACAGGCCAATGAAACAGAGGTTCACGCCATATCTCTGAGTATGGTTGTTGTCGGTTGTAGAGGCATAATGTTTAATGCTACAGTGAAATAGGTAAGAGAGATGGCATGCCACGATAACATGGTTATTTTCATCTTGTTTAGTTTAATAACGGGAATTCACACTTCATATTCAGCAAATCGGCAGCTTGCATTACACACGAAGCAAACATGCATTAGAATCACTTTTTTTTAACTAAAAAAGGAAGATTAAAACTTTTTGGAACAAGATGGAGATAAAAATAAACAGAATCACTAATCATAGAGTGCAGTGCTTAGTTTTTTCTTTTTCTTGAGGGAGTGCAATGCTCAGCTCGGCGACTAGCTGATAGAGGAGTACGTGGTGGGCTGGGCCGAAGAGTCGATACGATGGGGTTAGGCCTTCCACTATGTAGGCCAAAAGAGGTGCCAAATCAACTTTTGCACAATTTGGCACCGGTGCCCTCCATAGCCCATGCGGTGCTATAAAATTTTTTGTGGGAACCGGAGCAAGTACTAGCACCGACGCCCACCGATGCCCACTTCCATCATGACAATAAAATACATTAAACTGTAACTGCCACCTCTACTACAGCTTTCCTATCTCAACTACCACCGCACTGTAGCCTTCAATTCACAGCAAACAACATACAATTCAAAGCATATGGCCGTTGCATTGCACCAGAAAAATTTGCCCGTTTGGAGGAAGAAGCAGATCTCTATATAATGTACAGAACAAGTTCATAGAACACAACAAAATCCTGGAAAAGCTCTCCCCCAAAACATGGAGCATTCATCTTCTCAAAGCTTCACAAGCATGATGAACTCCTCATTCACACCTTCAGATACACAGAGCCCAAATAGCCTACAAAATCCACAAAACCCAATTAGCCTGCAATACAATCCTAGTTTCCAGCCCCATCATCCACATATGAACTATCCACCCATACAATATATTCCTAGTTTCCAGCATCAACACCCACACCATGCAAATTTATATTCTCAAGGAGGTTACCAACAAGTTCCATCCATACCTCCAGGATATCATGGTGTTTCTTATCAAGGTAACATGGGGCAGTACCCTCCAGGAGCATTTGGAGCAGGCTCAAGTAGCAGTCCAGCTTCTCCTGTTGGATGCATGCCTTTTCTTGGATCTACTAGAGGCACTAGTTCAAGAGGAGATGAGAATAGTCCAGTTGGATTAAGTTCTCCCATGTCACCTGCATATCAAGTGGATGAAGATCCGGTTGTCAACAATCAAGATGGCAGTGATAGTAGTCCTGATGAGATTCAAAAAAAAGGAAAAGGCAAGAACTGGAGTAAGCGCGAGGATGAAATGCTCATAGCAGCTTGGGTGCACAATTCATGTGATCCCATTGATGGAAACTCCAAAAGGGCAGAAACCTATTGGAAGGAAGTCACAGCAGAGTACAACCAATATGCAACAAAAGAGCAACAAAAAACAGTTTCACAATGCAAGAATCACTGGACCAAGACCACAAAGAAGGTTACAAAGTTCAATGGTATCTACAATGTTGAAAAAAGTGCATGGCCTAGTGGGAGCGATGACAAGCAACTTATGGAGAGGGTACGTGCCAAATATATGAGTGTTGCCAAGACAAAAAGACCCTTTCCATATGAGCACTGGTGGGCGTTCGTGAGGAAAGAGGCTAAATGGAGAAGGTCATATTCAGTTGAAGAGATGAACAAGAGAAACAAGTTGAATGCATCAGGAGCATATAGTTCTCCAAGCCAGGCAACAGATGAGGAAGGTGAACTTCAACGACCCCCGGGACGCAACACTTCCAAAGACACAAAAGACAAACAAAAATCAGCAAGCAAGTCTAAATGCTCTGGCAGCTTGACAACAGAGAGTGTGGACAGATTTAATGAGATTCAACTACGTAAATCAATTGCCGCTGAAAAAATGGCCGACGCCACCCTTATTCAAGCAGAAGCCACAAAAGTTCAAGCAGAAGCTGAGAAAGAAAGAGTTGAAACTGAGAAGGAGAAGATAAAGGTGGACAAACTGAGCAAATACCTTGATCTTCTTCACAAAGATACTTCAGGTTATGATGATGCCCAAAAGAAAAGACATGAACAAGTTCTAGATTTCCTAGCTAAGGATCTGTTCGGTTAAGATTAGATGTATCTTGTAGGTGAATGATGCACTATGTAAGCAGTTGCATGTAATCGTTGGTTGTTAGAACTTTATGAATTAGTTTGTAATCATTTGTTGTGAGCATTTTCTGAATTATTATGCACTGCATTTAACTTGCTGGAAACTAGCCGTTGGAAACTAGCCGTTGGAAACTACTCCCTATTAATAGAGGCAGCAACTCCATCCCACCAAGCCCAAACACAGCACACCTTCCACTCAAGAGATGTCCACCGATGAGAACCCACAAGTAGAGCAGCAAGACAATGTTGACGAAGCAATTAGTTTCGAAGCCATTGGTGACTTTTTCTGGGACTTCATGAATGACCCAGTTGAAGCACAGATTGAAGCAGAAATTCGAGCTCAGATTGCAGCACAACAGATAGGTACGTCCAATGAACACAGAAGACTACCTAGAAGACACCTTGATAGAGATAGGCAAGGTGGTGAGGATAGGCTGATGGCTGACTACTTCTCAGAAAATCCATTGTACACTGACAAGCAATTTAGGCGTAGGTTTCGTATGAGGAAGCATTTATTTTTACACATTGTCCAAACTCTTGGTGAGTGGTCTCCATTCTTTACTCAGAGGAGTGATGCATTTGGCAAGCCTGGCTTTTCCCCCTTGCAGAAATGCACTGCTGCTATGCGAATGCTAGCATTTGGGACACCTGCTGATTTGTTCGATGATAACTTGAGAATGGGTGAAACCACAATCATCAAGTGCATGACCACATTTTGCAAGGGTGTGATGGAGAAGTTTGGTCCAGAATATCTTAGAAGGCCCACTAACGAAGACATACAGCGCTTACTTCATGTAGGGGAGGCTCGTGGCTTTCCTGGCATGTTGGGAAGTCTTGATTGCATGCACTGGACATGGAGAAATTGTCCAGTGGCTTGGAAGGGAATGTTTACTCGTGGTGATCATGGAGTTTCCACAGTCATGCTCGAAGCTGTGGCCTCACATGACCTATGGATATGGCATGCATTTTTTGGGGTCGCTGGATCAAGTAATGATATCAATGTCCTAGACCAATCAACTTTGTTTACTCAAGTGCTGCAAGGTACAGCTCCAGAGGTTCACTTTGAAGTCAATCACAATGAGTATAACTTGGGATACTACCTAGTAGATGGCATTTATCCGGAGTGGGCGACATTTGTGAAATCAATCCCTATGGCTCAAAGTGAGAAGCACAAGTTATATAAAGCACACCAAGAAGGAGCAAGGAAAGATGTAGAGCGGGCTTTTGGTGTTTTGCAAGCTCGTTTTGCTATAATTCGTCATCCAGGGCGTATGTTGCAAAGGTGTGCCCTTGCTGAGATCATGTATGCTTGCATTATATTGCATAACATGATCGTTGCAGATGAGAGGCACACCTACAAGTGCTATGACAAATATGACTGCGACTATGAATTGCTACAAGGCGCTCAAATACCATATCTTGAAACTGAACAAGGACCATTTGATGGGTTTGATGGGTTTGATGTGGTTCTTGAGACAGACGCTGCCATTCGGGATCGATCCACACATCGTCGTCTCAAGGCTGATTTGGTTGAGAATATTTGGCAAAAGTTTGGAGGAAATGGACATTAGCATTTATAAGTTTCACATGAGTTCGTCCAATTAATTTCTACCCCTTTGTACTTTAGTTTTCCATTCGAGCATCTCCTTTTGTAATTGTTGAATGAGAACATTTTTATTATTATTTCTTGCTGCTAAATATTATTATCTCTTGCTGCCAATGTTGAACACTAATGCATTGAATATTGAAAGATAAACCAATCAAACATTCAGAACTAAGCTACACAGTTGTATTCGTTAATTTGTAAGAACAGGAAGCTAGCATCACTGCGATTATTAACTACTGTACTACACTACATGCAAGTATAGCACGTCCTAGTCTGAACATTACTATGTCCTAACTGAATCTAGTAAAGCATTTTTGCTTGTCCTGTTTGTAACATCACGCATCCTCACCTGTGGTGCTTCGAGTTGTGTACGTGCTGTAGTAGAAAGTAGAGGCAGCAGCAGCAGCCGCTCGTCCACCAGTCCAGGCCGCGATAGCCGCAACAACCTGCTGGCCCGCCTCCGCCTTCGTGGAGCTCGTCCCCCGCCGCACATCACCTCCACTCGCCGTGGCGCCTCGGCGGACCTCGCCAGATTCCGCCTCCTCGCGCCTCCGCTCTGCCCGGACCTTGGGCCGACGAGCACCTAGCCTGGAGTACGGGATGCGTGTCGATTTGGGCTAGATCCACGCCGGATCGAGACGAGGAGGCGAGGATGGAGATGGATCTGGTCGGAGGAGAAAGGGGATTTTTTCCTGGAGAGGCGGATGAGAGGAACTCGCGCGAAGGATCGAGGGGGAGGTTGGCTTGCTCGATTTTTTTATGTACGTGCGGGTCCCGCTTTTCTACGGGCTGCAAACCAACGGTGTGAGGGCGGTGCCAAATTTTTTCGTGAGGGCATCGATGCCCAGTCTACCCTATTTTAATGCGCCGGGCACCGGCTACGTAGTGGAAGGCCTTATGCAACCGTTCGTCCAGGATTACCGACGGTCCACTAACGCTTGCGAGAGCGGCGCACAACGGCTGCCTCTCCTCCACTGCCGCCGGCCGCTGGCCGCCGCAGCCACAGGTCACATCCCGGTCCCTCTCCATTCCGTTTCTTCTTCTTCTGCATCTCCCCGTCTTCTTCCTCCCGACGGTGCCCCTCACTCACCAGATCCCTAATACCTGAATGCAGCCACTCATCGCACACAGTGCTAGGCAGGTGTTCGAGGAAATGGGCGCACGGGGGCCATCCGCCAGGGACTGGTCGGAGATGCCCTTCGACGCGCTCACCTCCGTCTTCGCCAAGCTTGGTGCCGTTGAGCTCCTCATGGGCGTCGCGCCGGGCTCGTGTGCCGCTCGTGGCTCGAGGCTGCCAAGGCGCCGGAGCTGTGGCGGGCCGTGGTGATGATGTGCCACCGCCCCAAGGTGAAGGGCGGAGGTGCCTCCTTGTGCGCCATGGCCAAGGTGGCACTCTACCGCTCCGGCTGGCGGCTGGAAAAGTTCGTGGGGAGGGAGTTCGTGACTGACGAGCTCCTGAAATACATAGCGGACAGGTACTTTTCTTCAGTACTACAGCGACTGAGTGAGAAGATTTAAAGCCCTGCTTTTTTTCTAAATCTATGCGGTAATTCTGTATTCTGAACCAAATATACCTAGTCATAGAGCTGGTATAGATGAGGAGTCTGAGTGTATCTTCTTTATGTCAATTTGATTTAAACCTTGAATTACCAACGACAACATGACCATGATAACCACAGCCACTTCTTATTAAACAGATCTGTCGCTAGAACATCTCCGGCCCAAGTTTCTCTGCTCTTTTGCTGCACCCCAGAACGAAATATACCCAGTCATAGAGCAGGTGCAGCTTCGGTATCTTCAAGTTTCTCTGCTCTTTTGCTGCATCCCAGAACAGTTGTGCATGGTCATGTGATAAATACAGCATGAAACACCGTCTCCTCAGCATAACCATATCTTGATATTGATTGTAGCACTGTCACCTGTTCTTTTAATCAACCCATGTTGTAATCTCTGTCTATGAACAATTGTCATGCGGAGCATCGAACTACACAGCTGTTACCATGTATATTCGTTTTCCAATGAAATGTTGACATATAACTAGCACCCCAAAGTAATATAAATTCCGCCTTGCTTGCAGGTCGCCCTCCCTGAAGAGCCTTGGCCTGATAGAATGCTCCGACATCTTCGAGAAAGGCTTCATGAACCTGATAATCAAGTTCCCTCAGCTAGAAGAACTAGTGCTTACTGAGTGCCAAAATGTCTGTGATGATGATAAGGAAATCTGTGACGTGTATGAGGCTATTGGCAGAGCATGCCCGCAGCTAAAGCTTTTCATGCTGTGCCATGAGGGGTATCTTCTCGATGAATTCGGCAACCACACTGAGAGTGGGGATGCGCTTGGAATCGCTACGATGAAACAACTGCGACACCTTAGTCTTGGCTGCATCAACATCACAAACGAGGAGCTGGTGACCATCATCAATAGTTGTCCTCATCTCGAGCATCTCTGCATGCGTGACTGCTACAACATCATCGTCGATGATGAGCTATGAGCAAAGTGTGCCAGGATCAAGACACTAAAGCTTAAGCCCTACCAGGACCATCCTTTTGGTTCCGCTGAATGTTCTGCTGACCCCAGCCAAGACCGCCATTCTGATCCAGATGAATGTTTCTGTGCTGATGAATTTTTAGACGACACTAGCTCACCAGTAGGCATGTATAGGTGCTCCGAGGAAATGTTGTTGTGGGGACCATCCATCAGGGACTGGTCGGGGATTCCCTTTCACGTGCTCACGTGTGTCTTCTCCAAGCTCTGCACCGTCGAGCTCCTCATGGGTGCAGGGGTCGTGTGCCGCTCGTGGCTTGAGGCTGCCAAGGCGCCGGAACTGTGGCGCAACGTGGTGATGACGCACCAGCACCACAAGGCGAAGGGCGAAGGTGCCCTGCGCGCGATGGCGAAAGCGGCCGTCGACCGCTCCGGCGGCCGGCTCAAGAAGTTCGTGGGGAGCAATTTCATGACCGATGAGCTCCTGGAATACACAGCAAACAGGTACTCGGCTCCTCTTCGATACTACTCCAGATCTGACCGACTGGATAATTACCATTCTTTTCTGTAGACCAGGTCTAGAAATATCCTCGCCAACGTGCCTCTTCTTTGCCATGCTTAAAATAGCTTTTTCATCGGGAGGAATAAATACAGTGTGAATGATATGTTCATCCCACTGACCAGTATCAATTGTTAACAAGTCGGATACCTGATTGACATCATCATCCGAAATACGGCACATTGGTTTTTGCCAGGCATGCCAGCAATCCACCTCTCATTCAAGATTTTGGTTGCAGCACCGTCACCGATTCTTTTGATCAACCCATGTTGCAATACCTCTGGTCTATCTATCAACAATTGCCATGAGGAGCATCTTACTATATAGCTGTTACCATATACTTATATTCGTTTCCAATGAAATAATTGTTTGCACCTAAATTTCGTCTTACCTTGCAGGTCACCCTCCCTGAAGAGCCTTGGGCTGATAAAATGCTCCGACATCTCCGAGAAAGGCTTCATGAACCTGATAATAGTTCCCTCAGCTAGAAGAACTAGTGCTCACTGAGTGCCAAAATGTCTGTGATGATGATAAGGAAAGTCGTGACGTGTACGAGGCTATTGGCAAAGCATGCCCTCAGCTACAACTCTTCATACTCTGCCACGAGGGGTACCTTCTCGATGAAGATGGCAACCACTCTGAGAGTGGGGATGCGCATGGAATCGCTACGATGAAACAGCTTCAACACCTTAGGCTTGACTGCATCAACATCACGAACGAGGAACTCCTGACCATCATTGATAGCTGTCCTTACCTCGAGCATCTCTGCATGCGCGACTGCTACAACATCATCATCGACGATGCGCTACGGGCAAAGTGCGCCAAGATCAAGACTCTAAAGCTTAAACCCTACCATGATCATCCATTTGGCTCTGCTGACACCAACAAAGACCGCCATTCCGATCCTGATGAATGTTGTTGCGCTGATGAGTTCCAGGCCACAGAGATGGATTACAGCTGCGACAAGTGAAGGCCTTACCTATTCTCTGAGATTTCTTTGCTGGCCGCGTCCACTGCGTGTTGGCTAGGGAGTTGCCCGATGGAAGTAGAGGAGGCTGTGCGTGAGGATTTTACTATTTTCCATCACCAACGTTCTCGTTTTTCCTGCAAAAAATGGTAATGTAATGCTAATAGCACCGCGCTCTGGTTGAACGTGGTGATTTGCAAACGCACTGGTAGGTAACAGTATTTCCATCTGTAATTTGTGAAGCTGGGTAATGATCATGCTTGCTTGCTTGGACATTTGGTGTTCACAAGATAGATCCATCAACTGTGTATCATGGGTATCTTTTTCCAATCCAACTATCGCCATCTGTTGTTAGAGTCAGCATTACTGAGACTTGTAAAATGGTACATAGAAAATTGCCCGTTTACCTAAACACCATTGTGGTTTGGATAGATCTTTTTTTTCCTTTTCGCAAATCTTTCATTCTATATGAGGTTGCACGACTGCCATGTACTCCCTCCGTCCCATAATTTAAGAACATTTTTCAAGGCTTTCAAGCTTCTTATATTATGGGATGGAGGGAGTAGTATCAAACCTTTTTATACGCAAAGCTTGTTGGAGGAAAGACCATCAACTTTTTCATAGCCTTTCTTAAAATCGATTTCGAAAACAGCCCATCTATTTTTTTTGTGCGCAGCCCATTGATGATTTCGTGTAATATGACCACCCTTGCCTTATATCGCCGGTGTTCTTGACCTGCAGTCATCGAGTGTGCGCTTTGCCAGTTTGATTCCATGACAATGATGAGAACGACGACCACTACGATGCTCGACCTCATGCCACACGCCATCGACCAGGGTGGCGTGCTCACCGTCGACAAAGCATGTTGTTCAGCTCCTGTCCTTTCGGCCCATGCAGATCGTGTCTAGCGGCATGGTGGAGAATAAAGACATATAGAGGTTGGAGGGGTGTGGGGTGGTGAAAACTTGGGTAGGGATGTTGGAAGGGACCGAGATTCACTGACGCTGTAACATGTCCGCTGGATCTAGAATGGACAGCCCAGATCGAATATTGTAGCAACATAATAGTGCAGAGGCACTGTAGACGGGTTACTGTTCAAGATTCATGTAGATTTGCACTGCTTGTGTTGATTTGTCCGTTGATTCCAGATCGGGCGGTCTACAGAGGGGGGCATGTCAGTGTTACTGTTAATTGGTGTCACTAGATCTCGTTCCGGTTGGAAGAGTGGTCCAAAATCTATCAGCTCCAAAAAGGTAAAACTATCTACCATCATGTCAAAAACCTCAGACTTTATTGCAATAAATTTATTCGAAACAACCGACACTACAAGATGTTGAGATTTAGATTGGGGGCGCGTCGAGGTGGCAGGCCACTGGATTGAATCTAAGAGTGGGGTACGTAGGTTGGGGGTCAATAGCTCCTGTGCGACACATTTCATGTGAATGGGAAGGGGTGCGACGTTGTTCGAGCAAATGGCTCTGGTGCGACACATTTGAGCCCGTAAATAGCCCAGGCACAACATGGCCCTTAAACTCAACCGATGACCTCGTTAGCTATTAGGGGTTGGACCCACCACTTATCCACGTATGCGCGGGACCCACCACTTGTCCACGTAAGAGCGGGACCCACCTCTTCGCCGCTAGAAGAGACGAGCGCCCGTGCCCGTCTGCCCGCCGCCGCCCATTGCTTCCCCTTTCCCCAATCTTTCTCTTGTCCGGCGACCTAGCGCAAATGTCTAGTTCCTCCGCCACGCACTCAAAATGGCGACGGCATGGTCCAGTGCCGCTCACAAGGTGCCCTGAGTGCCCACGCCTAGAGCTTCTTAAACGGTGGGTCAGTAAGACGGATGAGAATGGCAATCTTGGGCGCGAATTTGTGAAATGCTTGAGCAAAACAATGGCAGAAAGGGATGGCAAGGTTAGATCTCAGTTCTTAACCCGTTCTTTCCTTGTCGTTTGCTCTGATTTCTCCAGATTTACTTTTTTCTCGTCGAATTTGGGATTTAGGGTTCATGTTGTTGTTTTCAGATCCTGAAGAAATGTACACATTTCGAGTGGATGGATGATTATATTGAGATGATTCAGATTGAGGACTACATTGATTCGAACGGGGCCGCAACCTGTGAGCTCAATTTGGGCGGGGTGCCGCCGATTGCTATGGAGAATTTGGGGAGCTCGGACGGGCGAGGGGCAGGCAGAGTCCTGTCGATGCCGAGGTATGCGCGCGATGCTGAACTGCACGCGCAGTCCGAACTGAACGAGGAACTGAAGAAGATCAATAAACATCTAATGCAGATGATCGATTTGCAGAAGCAAGCAAATATCAGGGCAGGGGGTTCTATTGTTGTATCATTGCTCTGTTTTTCTTGCACTTGTTGTTCATCCGTCATTAGAATGGGCATTTAGGCCTGTCAGGGCAGAGGACGCGATCTGTGCGCCATGCCAAGTTGATGCAACTAAGTCGAAGCAGCAATTTAGAAAATTATTCAGTGTTCATGCCCCTGTTTTTGTTCTTCAGTTAACAGAGTGCTCACCCAAATTCAGTTTCTAGTAAAAAAATCTGGGCTGCCGAATAGATGTTGGGCCGTGAGGAAATAACCAGGCCCAAAGAGAAACCAGCCCACCCGCCTAGGGGCACCAGCCCTTTTTTATAGCATAGAGGCACCCATGTTTAACGAAAAATGGTTCGACTAAATAAAATGTTGCTTGGGCAAATAAACCTCTAACAAACATATACTACTTGACTTGTTTTTTACTTTGGCCAAATTTTTGTTCATGGAACAGTGTAAATAAAAATGTGGCAAAATGCAAAGAGGTAGCACATGGCACATGTTTTACTTGGGCCCGTTTTACTTGTGTTAGCTCATAGAAAATTTACTTCTTTTAACGTTTCAAAAATTCTGTTACTTGTTTTTGTTCATGGAATAATGTAAATCAAAAATCCACTAAAAAGAAATTATTTGTGGCTTGTGTAAAAAAGAGAGATTTCATTTTTTTTCACGAGTCATTTTTTGTCCTTTTACGGTCCAAAAAATGTCTTTTTTCACGTTTTGAAATGCATTTTTTAATAATGGGTGTATCTAGACCTACAAGCCAAAACACCATGCAACTTAAATAAGTAGCAAGAACTTAATATATAATAGAAAGACACATAATATAGATAGTTCGATCGGGCAAAGCAAGCCCACAGCGGGTACCCATAGTACACTTACAACTTAAATGACATAACACAAATATAGATAGATTTAGCTAAAAAAAGATAGATAGACCCTGGCCGCTGCCTTCCTTGCTCTCCTTGCTCCTCCTCGCTCCTCCTCTAGGCGCCCTTCACTGCTCCTCCGGGGCGTTGTCGACGGGGTACGACAGAGTGTGCATGCGCTCCACGGTGGGGAAGATGTTGATGTAGTCCGTGAAGATGTTGTGGGTGGTGAAAGCGATGAACTCGCAGCCACACCAAAACACGCGGCTGAGGAGGTAGAACGCGTCGAAGGGGTTGGTGAAGTGGGCAATGATAGCAACCACAACCCCGCTGTGGATGACCTCCTCGACTTGGTACATCCTTGGAGATCCCCGTGGGAGATGGCGGTAGCCGGCCCCAAGGAAGAAGTTGGTGAACTCCCTTGCGCCCCTCCATCTTGACATCACCCACACACGGAGTGTGTTCTCGATGTACACCCCGGCGGGGTAGAGTCTCTCCGGCACGGTGGGGGGAAAGCGGTAGGATGGCCCGATGTACTGCATGGCTGCGGCGGCCTGGTTTTGGGGTTGTTTGTAGTGAGAAGAAGGAGGGTGTGAAAGGAGGAGGAAGATGATAGGTGGCTTAAATAGCCCCAGTACGATGTGTTTTTTGACTGGTTTCACACCGGGTGGAAGTAATGAGCGGGCGGCGTTGGGTGGGATCGGGAGTGTGTACACGCGTGGGAAACCCAAGGCTGCATCAATAGCTAGGCTGCGACGTTTCAGCGCACGCGGCTGCGCCGTCGGTCGGGGGTTCACGCCTGCTCTGTCTTCTCTGCGTGTGCCGCCCGTGCATGCATGCATCGTAGGCTGGTCACTCGCATGCATGGCAATGTAGCCTGCTAGGGCGGCTAGAGGGAGGCGTGGCAACGTTCGGTCCAAAGGTCCAACGGGTGGGCTTCTTTACCACAGCCCAACAGCGCGCATGCGTGGCAACAGCCCACCCTCGAGCGTAGAACAAACAAAGCGCAAAAAAATAGGCGTTTTCAAATCCAGCCAATCACAGCACCGAACTAGCTTCACGCGGATCGCTAACGTGGCACTGCAGGCTGATCCACACTGTTCGACGTGCAGCGATCCAACGGTCAGAAATGGTTGGGGGGAGTGATCCAGCGTTGTCGAATACGGCCAATCAGAGCGCCTCACTCGGATCGCTGACGTTGCCCTAGCGCCTGATCCACACCGTCCATTCGCAGATATCCAACGGGGCAGAAGGATGCGGGGTTTTGGCTTGGGTTTGAGGGGTTTTGAAGGGGTTATGAGGGATTTTGAAGGGGTTATGAAGGCTAGGGTTGACCATAACTAATTTAAAAAAAATCAAAAAAATATGAAACTTGCAACCATCATCGTTTTATGTTACTAGGTTGCTGGAAAAAATAAGAAACCTGGTCTACGGGTATATTCATGAAAAACCCTTCACAAAACCTTGCCATCATGAACGAGGTTGTGTGGGATTCAGGTTAGGGTTTAGGGTTAAGCATGTCATAGTTTATCCAAACGATCCAATATTGGGCATGGACCATATATTTGCACACTGGAATTCAAGTTTTGATTTTTGGCTCATTTAGAGAAGGTCGGAAAAAAACTTGCTTGCAAATGGGGTGTTTATCCTAGCTTTGGAGTTCATTTGGAGCACATTTTTCATGACTAGTGTTTCACTCAACAAAAAGTCATCGGATTGGTCACCTAACATGCATAATATTTGAGAAATCATTGTAACATCAATACCCAAACTAAACAGCTTCAAATTTGAATTTTGTCTCAAATTTGAAATTCGGCCAGAATTTGAATAGAGTTACAAAGATACCCATCAAAGTAAAAATAGCATTACACAAATTCAGGAAAGTTTTTTACACAAATCCAGGGAAGTTTTTTTATTCAGACAAGAACAATATTTCACTTCTACTTCTTCTTACCACTCGATTTCTTGTTCTTTTTCTTGGCACTTGTTGATCCTACGACGGGTACAACAGCCAGTTCACTCAAGCTCCTGGTTTTCTTCACTGGACCATTTAGGACAGCTTTAGTTGGCACCACAACATCTAAATGAGGCTTAGTTTGCACAACATCAACTACAGCAGCTTCAATTTGTAACACAACTTCCAATATAGGTTTAGTTTGCACAGCAGCCGCATCAACTTCAGTTCTAGTTTGCACCACATTCTGCTCATTTTGCTCATTTTTTTCCACATCTAAATCTTGCTCATTTTGCACCACATCCAAATCTTGCTCATTGTGCACCCCAACATCATCCAAGTTTGGCTCATTTTGCACCACAACATCATCGAAGTTTGGCTCATCTTGCATCACAATATTATCCAAGTTTGGCTCATCTTGCACCACAACATCATCCAACTCAGGTTCATCTTGCACCACAACATCGAAGTCTGGTTCAGTGTGCACACTTTCACCAAAACTTCTTTTTTTCTACAGCCATTGATTCTTGCCTTTTTGATTGCCTAGCAATCTTCAACAACAAGGAGTTGACCTCCACGCTTCCTCCTGGAAAACAAAACTTGTAATTTGCCTAGTAATTAAAAACAACATCTAAATAAAAAAACACAAACATAAACATACTTTGGCTTTTCAGGAGTGTAACGACATTTTGGAGATCCTTTTCAGTGCCCAAGTTCCTGGCACAGTTTGCATCTATTTTTGTTACCTTTTTGGGACCTTTTTGGCTTTGCATCCTTCTTCCCCTTCCCCTTTTTACTACTCCCATCTTTCTCAAACCATGCCTTGAATCTACTCTCTTTAGGCCTGCCAGCCTTTCTTTTTGTTAGGGGCGGACACATGGAAAATTCAATTTCCACTTCAGGCCACTGAGACTGATCTGTAAGTGCTGGAATTGGAGTTGCATATGCAGCCTTGAATCTTGCCACTGAGTAATATTCATGCAAATATGGGTGCATGTTTATCTTTGGTTGGGAGGCCAAGAAAAGTATGGCATGGTCACATGGTTTCCCGGTGTGTTGCCACTCGAGGCAAGTGCAGTCATGCAACTCAGTGTTAACAACATGCCTTCTTTCAGTCTTGGTATCTCTAACTTCAGCACCTCACAATGAACATTTTTCAACAGACAAATGTGTAAGATTTCTGCTCTTGTTCACCACCTGTTGTACCACTGCAGGAAGCTTATCCCCTTGCAGAAAATCACCAATACTTCTTCTCAATTCCCAGATGCGCATGATCATGATCCTGATTTGGTCAACCATGTCATGCACAGGCAAGTTCTTTAACTGCTTTATCTTGTTGTTAAAACTTTCTGCCAAGTTATTGTTGATATGATCACATTTGATGGCAGTGTTAAATCCTGACCTGTACCACAATAGAGAATGATAGGTGTCCAACCATGGACCAAACTCACTACATGCTGCTTTTATCTTATCAAGATGATATGAATGTGTCTGTTTGGTGTAAGATCTTGCTGCTAGCCACATTCTCCCAAATTCTTCTCCTCTGAATTTTTTGATCAAATTCATCCACATATGGCCGAAGCACTCCCTCTGGTCACAATGAGGAAAAACATTCTTCACTGCATTTTGTAGCCCTTTACATGCATCTGTGTGTACTGCCAAAGATGACACTGGCCCTATGCATCTTTTCAACTGCATCATGAACCATGTCCATGAAACCTCTGTCTCTGATTGAAACAAACCAATAGCAACAGGGAATATCCAGTTGTGTCCATCTAAAGCATTGCATGCTGCCAATTGACGATTCCATTTGCCAGTCAAAAAAGATGAGTCTATGCTCAAATATGGACGGCACCCTACTTTGAAGCCATCTATGCGCTTTAAAGACATAAAGAACTTGGAGAAAAGAACTCTACCATCCTCTGTTATCTCAGTATATATCTCCACAACACTGCCAGATGACCTCTTCTCCACCTCTGCTTTGAAGTTATAAAGCATCCTAAAAGTATTTGCCCAATCACCATATAATTCTTTCATTGCCCTCTGTTTTGCTTTCCACACTGTGGTATACTTCACCTTAATGGGGTACTGCTTTCCAAAGTCCACTATAAGTTTCTTTGCTGTAGTGTTCGGTTTCTTGGCTAAAATTGGAGTGATCTTTTCTGCAATCCAAAGTTGTGATGTCATGGTTGATACTCTCTGTGAACTTGTAATACAAGTATGTGGATTTGGGATTTGATTAACCCTGATGGTACTTCCATCAGGTTGAATTCTAGCAGATATGTACCACTTGCAAGGCCTGATACTTCCATCAAAACCTCTGCACCTTACATAAAATTTCTTTTTATCAGTCCACATAGACTTGGCATCAAACTCATGTTTGACTGCATAAGTCTTGAAACACATCCTGAACTCCTTCATGCTTGGGAACAACTTGCCTACTTCAATAATAGGATTTTCTTTGTCATACACACTTACAAGCTAATCATCATGTGCATCATCTGTAGCATCTTTCATCAGCTGTCCATCCACATCTTCACAAGCATCTCTGTTAGAATCATTAGGCAAGCTCGATTCACCCCTCTCTTTCTCATCTTGATCATCTACTGGATCTACTGGAATGCCAAAAAATTTGACCATCTCAGTGTCAGCCATTGGTGCAATGACCAAATCAGTAGTGTCTTCTAATTGTACTGAATTCTAATCAACACAAACAACCCTTGCAGCACCATCACAGCCCTCTTCTGCATCTTGATCATGCCCCTCTATTACTGTCACTTCACCCGTACATATGGGCGTTATCTGTCTCCGTGAAGCCCAATCATCATCTACCATCTGCGAAGCCAACTTTGAGGGCACATATCCAACCTTAGAATCTGATTTCAGATCAATGAGCTCTGCATGAAAGGTAGTCTGTTTGCTTGCCAAGCCGTCTTGCCGATCGATTTCATCAACCATCTCTTCACCATTCTCAATTCTCACATACTCACCCTTCTAATTATCAAACCGTAACAATGCTACCTCTTGCTCTGGACTCCAAAAAATGCTTTCCCCAATTTTCTCCACAACATTCCTCACGGCCCTCTCTTCCATGCTCTGTATTTCCTGTGGATTAATCTCTTCAAATTCAACCTCCCATTTCACAATTGTATCTCTCTCTATGTCTCGCACGCTACCATCAACTAGCTTTGCTTTAGATGGTAAGAATTCAACAATGAATTCGAAGGTCCGAGCAACATTGCACCTGTTTATCAATGGCGGGCACTGTGAGGCAGCGAAAGCAGACGAGGCACACATCGCAGGGTTGAAGAGGTTGGACAGGGTGATTACCTGGTCGACGTTGTCTCTCGTGGCTCCATCTCGTTCAGCCCAACGCCGCCCCGCCGCCGCTCCCCAGTCCCACCCACTTCCACAATCTGGATCCCGTGGAAAACAGGGGCAAACAGAGGCTCACTTGGTCAGATCTAACTCAAGATGGAGGGGAATGGCGCCAAATACACTCACCACATGCGCAGCCGCGGCCGTGGACGAATGCTCCTCCGCCGCCGCCGCCGCCGAGAACGAAGAAGAGAGCAGCAACCAGAAGCAGGGGAGAAGCACGTGTTCAGTCAGGCGGGGAATCGATGCACTGCCAAGTGGGACCCACCACCAGACGCACTGATTAGTTTGACCCCCTGTTTTTACCTTAACCCCAGTCCCGTTGACGACCGGACCCGTGTTTTAACCACCTGGTCGTATTGGGACTATTATTGCCATGTAAGACGGCGCACATGAGCTATTTCTAGCAACTACATCGCACTCCTTCCACTTCACATTAAATGTGTCGCACAGGAGCTATTGACCCGTAGGATGGAGGTCAAAGATGAAGCGATGGTTGATCTGTTGCATGGCGCCGATGACCGTCATGTGCCTAATCGAGAGCAAGCCAAGGCACTGGTATTGGTGGCCGGCCTCATCGACGATCTTCATGAACACATGCTCCGGCATGACCCGGAGCCACGCGCTGTCATCGAAGTGCAGCGTCATACTCGGGAGGACGTCATGGTGCGGCGACGGCTGGTGGACGCACAAGTGGTGGCCCTGTAGATGGACGAAGTGTGCCCCGCGGTGCTGCAGGTGGAGCTGCACTGCCTTCTCGATGTGGATGTACGCCGCATCCACGAACCCCGTCATCTTCGTGCCGATGTCGATCACGCACCCGCCTTCCCCAGTATTGTGACGGCGGAACATCTCCGGCGTGACACCTGGCACCGGGTTGCCTCCCACGCTGACCCCGACGAGCTTGACATAGTACGAATAACCGCTCTTCTGAGTGGGCATACGGATGGGTGTGCTCTGGCGGTGCACGCCCGTCGGTGGTTGGCTAGGGATGTCGGCGCCGAACGGGAGGAAGCTGTACGCGCTCATCCCAGACGTGAATGGGCAGTAGGAGAAGCGGACGCCTTGGCCATGATTGCACTGGTCCGTGAAGGCGGTCTGCGGACTCATGAGGGACCTCCACATCCCCCGGCCGAGGACACCGGCGAGGATGTCCTGGTTGTTGAATTCCGTGGTGCGGATGGCGCAGCCGAAGACCATGCTCTCCAGCTGCTCAAGACCACCTTCGTTGCTGCCTTTGAGGAAGGAGAAGGTGTCCTTGGCGAGATATCACGTAGCCAACGCGCGGCTGCTCCGGTAGCCGATGTGGAACGCGCAATAACCGCTTTCCTGCTGTTCATACGGCGCACGACACAAGACACCATCGAATGCCGGGACACAGCGGAAGGTTGGTGACTTAGATGGATCGAACACCGGGTTGAACTGTGGCCTGCAGGGGTGGCACGGCTTGCACTGCATCCAGGTCAACCCGGTGGCCATGTCCAGCGCGAGCTCGTACTCATGGGACCCATGCTCTGTGCCCACAACCACCATGATGGCGTACACCATGTCCGCCAGCGGGCGCATGGGCGGACTTATGGCGTTGGCGGTGATATCGGCGGCGGTGCCCGGCGGGAGGAGATGGTTGGTGATCCGGCACTTTACATGGGCCTTGGCGCGCTGGAGGCTCGCCAAGTATGTGTTGGTTGGTGGTTGGCGGCTAGCCGGAGGCTGAAACCGCCGCCGCCGTTGAGCGGCGGCAACGAAGTTGCGGCGGTGACACCATGGAAAAATGGCACGAGGGCGCCCAGGAGGGTTAGTGCTATAAGTAATTTGGCCGCCACGGAATAGTGGACCGATGGTACTTGCTTGTAATGAGATGCACGAGTGGTGGAAATTGTGGAGCTATATGTACAGATGAAATCTGTTGATGTTTGTGGAATGGACGCGGCTGACGTCCGGACGGCAGGAAATTAGCAACAGATCCGCAAGATCTAACCCCACCTCGCTCCCGCAACCTTGCGACCTCACTAATCACGCATGCATGCAGTGCAAACTCCCTCGCGTGCATATGTAAACTCCCTTCTGTTAGACAATAGTTGCATGCAGAAAAAACAAAAAAGCTGATGTCATCAAATATTCCATCTAAAAATAATATTCAAAACATTTTGTAGCTCAAACCATCGCTCCGATTAAAAAATTGTTTTCACATTAAAGATTCGTCACGACGAGACCTTCAAAACTAGATCCATGTTGGTATGTTTTGGCGACTTTTTTTTTCAGTTCAAAAGTTACCAGACCCGGACTAAGTAAGTTATCATGTCTATGATACATAAGTTACCATCTTATTTACAAAGAAATTACCGGGGCATCAAAAGTGGTCCTCCAATTCTCCCGTATGCAAATGAATTAGAAGACCGAAAAGTTGATGTCATCCTTGATCCCCCTTATTTTGAAACTCAAACCTTCGGTTCGATCAAAAAATCGTTTTCACATAAAAAACACGCCGCGACGAGACCTTCGAAACTAGATCCTATGTTGATATGTTCCGACGACTTTTATTCGGATCAAAAGTTATCACTTATGGGCTAAGTAATTTATCACGCACGTGCCACATATGTTACCATGGTGTTTACACAAATATTACCAGGGCATAAACCTTCTAAACTTCTTATCAGCTCGGGTTAAAATTACTGCGGTGATTGTGCATGTGTTATCACATATACGATGCGTATAGTACCAAAAATTTACACGAAAGTTATAGGGGATATGTTTTTAAACAACTCCCTCGCCAAAGTTATCAGGACCGAGGCATATAAGTTATCAGGTCTGAGATGTATGAGTTATCATGCTATTCACACAAAAATTATCGAGGGGATATTTCATCAACCCCTCCCCCATGCCAAAGTTATCAGGACTGAGGTACACAAGTTATCCCCCCCCCCCACACACACCCCTCCATGCCAAAGTTATCAGCACCGGGATACGTTACCGTGGTGTTTGAACGTGGGTTATCAGCTCTGATGTGGGTGTGTTAACATGCTATTTACACAAATGTTTTCAAGTGGTATATTTTTCAACTTTTTTTTGGGTCAAAAGCTATCATGGTGTTTTTTGTCCTCTAGTTTATTTGCATGTGAGGAGAAGGTTGGATGACCATTTTTATGTCCCGGTAATATCTATATAAACAGAATGGTAACTTATGTACCACAAGTGTGATAACTTACGTAGCACACACGTGGTAACTTTTGACCAAAAAAAAGTCATCGAACATATCAATATGAGATCTAGTTTCGAAGGTCTCGTCGCGACGAATCTTTTATGTCAAAACGGTTTTTTAATCGGACCTACGGTTTAGGCTACATATAATTTTGAATTTTTGCATTGGGAAGAATCTTTGATGACATCATTATTTTTGTTTTCTTCCCATGCATGCATGCATATATGTAAGTGAGAAAGGTGCGGAGTGTTTTGGCTGAAAGTGACATGTGGGTGATTAGCAAAAAGGGTGCGAACACATGCAGCCTTTGATACAAAAATCTGACGGCATGGAGTGTGTTCGGATCAAACGCTAAACACATCGTCCGGATCTCTCGCTAACTGCCAGTCGGCAGGAAAATAGCTTTTCCGTTGTGGAATTTATTAGAGAAAATCTGGTTTTTGGATATGCATGTCTATCTTCTAATCCCCATCAATTAATAACTCAATGCTTAAAGAAATCCATTCTGAGATACTCAGCACTTCAAGTACATTAATTAGCAAGTACACCATTGGCAATAGCCCATGTACATTGCAATTGCATAGATACCAAGGTCCTGACACAAAGGGCTTCCAATAAGCCAAGGCCTGACTAAAACCTGATAAAAACAGAGATTCACGCCTAAATTAGCCACACAACCAGTTTTAGCACAGAATATTGTTGAGAATTTGGTTGTCAATATTAGCCATAATTTTAAAAACCGGATTGTTAATCGAACCACTGAGGCTGTCGATTCAGGTTTAAATCGGTCGGCCTCCGGCTCATTAGATTTATTGGCGAGAACAAAGGAAAATCTTTAAATGACATTTTAAATAACATCAGATCAATGAGTACACAATATATTCATGAGAAAATCAAAGGTGCATAGTGTGCATCTTTGGTCTTCACTTGCGGCCACATTCCGATGAGAATTTTTCCCTGTAGAAAGCACATACATGCATGAAGAAATCTCCCACCTAAGTTGACATCATCACATTAATTGCTAAGTTTTTTTTTTGAGAGAGAACTTCCGATCTATTCATTTTGCCATGATAGTACAAAGACACAGAAATAATAAAAATTATATACATGTTCATAGACCACCTAGCGACAACTACAAGCACTGAGCGAGTCGAAGGCACGCCGCCGTTATTGCCCCTCCCTCACCGGAGCAGGGCCAAATTTGTTGTAGTAGACAGTCGGGAAGTTGTCGTGCTAAGACCCGACAAATCCAGCACACCACAACAACAACCACAGCCGATGAAGAGAAGTATAGATTGAAACGATCCAACCTATAGACATATTAACGAAGACGAGCAAAGATTGCATCCAAAAGATCCACTGAAGATTGCGAGATCTATCAGGGACACACCTCCACACGACCTCCGATGATACTAGACACATCATTGAAATGAGGGCTAGGCGGGGAGAAAATGAGGGTACTCAGGAAACATTTTGCCAAGTACAAAATGAGGGTACTCGACAAAATAAAATGACCCGACAGGGTTTCAACAAAAACGACGCTTGCCACGTGGCCAGGATGTTTGCAGAGTGTCTTTGCGTTTGATCCTCGACAAACACGGAGCCACACCGTTATCGTGCCCCGAATGTTTGCTTGTACGTCGATACTCAAACAACCCCATCTGCAAAAACAAATTTAAGGGCATTTCTAACTGATCCCTATAACCGGTTAGCGGAGGAAAATTTCTATTTTACTCCACTAACCGGCACCTAGCCGATCCCCTATACGCGGTTAGTGGAGTATATTTTTACTCCGACCCTAAAAATTTCCCTATTTTTACTTCCCCGATTGGCAGCCGAGTAAAACGCTGCGCCTCTCTCTCGCGTCCGTGCCGCTGCTGAATCTTCGCCGGCGCGCCTCCTGATACGTCTCCAACGTATCTATAATTTTTTATTGTTCCATGCTATTATATTATCTATCTTGGATGTTTTATATGCAGTTTTGTATTATTTTATATTATTTTTTGGGACTAACCTATTAACTTAGTGCCCAGTGCCAGTTACTGTTTTTTCCTTATTTTTAACTTTTACAGAAAGGAATATCAAACGGAGTCCAAACGGAATAAAACTTTACGATGATTTTTCTTGGACCAGAAGACACCCAAGAGACTTGGGGAGAGGGCCAGAAGAGTCCCGAGGAGGCCACAAGCCTTGAGGCCGCGCCCTAGGGCGGGGGGCGTCCTATGGCTTGTGGCCCCTCGAGAGTCCCCTAACCCTAATTCCAGCTATATATATTCTCAAATATTCCCCGAACATCAGAAGCGTTCACAAAAAAAAAAATTTCACCGCCGCAAGCTTCTGTTCTCGTGAGATCCCATTTTGGGGCCTTTTTCGACGATGAGCCGGAGGGGGATTCGATCACGGAGGGCCTCTACATCAACCTTGATGCCGTACCGATGATGTGTGAGTAGTTTCCCACTGACCTACGGGTCCATAGCTAGTAGCTAGATGACTTCTTCTCTCTTTTTGATCTTCAATACCATGTTCTCCTCGATGTTCTTGAAGTTCTATCCGATGTAATCTTCTTTTGCGGTGTGTTTGTTGAGATCCGATGAATTGTGAGTTTATGATCAGATTATTTATGAATATTATCTGCGTCGTCTCTGAACTCATTTATGCATGATTTAAATAGCTTTGTATTTATCTGATAACCCAAAAGTATATGGGATCGTTTGTAGCCTTTTTCGATAAATAAGAGTGTCGAACCCAACGAGGAGCTAAAGGCAGAACAAATATTCCCTCAAGTTCTATCGACCACCGATACAACTCTACGCACACTAAATATTTGCTTTACCTAGAACAAGTATGAAAATATTTCGCAAGAATAAAACTACGAGTACTTTGCGAGAATAAAACTAGGAATAAATGCAGGGTAATTAAAGTAGATAGCTTTTGGCAAACAAGAAAGTCATTTGTCCCTAGGCAATCGATAACTAGACCGGTAATCATTCTTGCAATTTTATATGAGGGAGAGGCATGAGCTAACATACATTCTCTACTTGGATCATATGCACTTATGATTGGAAATCTAGCAAGCATCCGCAACTACCAAAGATCATTAAGGTAAAACCCAACCATAGCATTAAGTATCAAGTCCTCTTTACTCCCATACGCAATGACCCCAAAACTTGGTTCTGTGCTTCTGTCACTCACGTCACCCACCATAAGAGAACCATGAACGTATTGCAACACCCTATAGCGGGGACCCCTCACGTTTGCGCGACACGGAGGGCACCGTAGAATAGCACCATAATAAAATATACACTCATACCAACCAAGATCACGATTAGCCCATAGGACAAAACGAATCTACTCAAACATCATAAGATAGCCATAGATCATTGGGAAATAATATATGGAGTTGAGCACCATGTTTAAGTAGAGATTACAGCGGGGAGAAGAGAGGTTACACTGCTTCATAGAGGGGGGGAGTTGGTGTTGACGGTAGCAAGATTGCTGATGTAGATCGCCGTCACGATCCTTGCCCCGGCGGCACTCCGATGCCACCGGGAGAGAGGGGGAGAGAGCCCCCCTCCTTCTTCTTCTTCCTTGGCCTCCCCCCTAGATGGGAGGAGAGTTCGCCCTCTGGTCCATGGCCTCCATGGCGGCGGAGGGGCAGGAGCCTCTCCGAGATTGGATCTCCCTCTCTGTTCTCTTCTGTTTTGCGTTCCTGTTTTCCGGCCCTTCACCGTTTCTTAAATTCCCCAAGAACCATAACTCCGATTGAGCTGAAATTATTACACGATTTTTTTCCATAAATTATCTTTCTTGCGCCCGAAGAAGGGCCCCAACCGACTTACGGGGAGGGCACAAGACACCTGGGCACGCCAGGGGGTGCTCGGCGTGCCCTGATGGGTTGTGGAGGCTGTAGGCCTCCGTTTGCGTTGATTCCACCTCCCAAAAATCACATATATTCCAAAATAATTCTCCGTAAATTTTTATCGCGTTTGGACTTCGTTTGATATGGATATTCTACGAAACAAAAACATGCAACAAATAGGAACTGGCACTGGGCACTGGATCAAATAGGTTAGTCCAATAAATCATATAAATTGTTGCCAAAAGTATGTAAAAGTTGTCTAATATTGGCATGGGACAATAAAAAATTATAGATACGACGGAGACGTATTAGCATCCCTAAGCTTAATTCCTGCTCGTCCTCAAGTAGGTAAATGATAAAAAGGTAATTTTTTATGTGGAATGCTACCTAGCATAATCTTGATCATATGTCTAATCATGGCATGAATATTAAGACACGAGTGATTCAAAGCAATAGTCTATAATTTGACATAAAGACATCAATACTCAGGCATCCCAACAAACGATAGTGTCTTTCAAAATATCAACGCTAAAGAAAGCTATCCCTACAAAATCATATAGTCTTGTCATGCTCTGTCTTCTTAACACAAAGTATTTATCATGCACAACCCCGATGACAAGCTGAGCAATTGGTTCATACTTTTTAACGCGCTTCAGCTTTTTCAACCCTCACACAATACATGAGCTCAAGCCATGGATATAGCACTATGGGCGGAATAGAGTATGATGATAGGGGTAAATATAGAGGAGACAAAAGGGGAAGAAAGTCTCACATCGACGCGGCTAACCAACGGGCTATGGATATGCCCATCAATTGATATCATTGCGAGGAGTAGGGATTTCCATGCAACGAATGCACTAAGAGCTATAAGTGTATGAAAGTTCAACATGAAAACTAAGTGGGTGTGCATCTAACTCTATAATGAAAAATTCCCACTAGTATATGAAAGTGACAACATAGGAGACTCTCTATATGAAAAACATGGTGCTACTTTGAAGCACAAGTGTGGAATTAGCATGCCCCTTCTCTTTTTTTCTTTCTTTTTCTTTTTTTTATTTTTCCTTTTATTTCTCTCTTGTCTGGAGTCCCATCTTGACTTGTGGGGGAATCATAGTCTCCATCATCCTTTCCTCACTGGGACAATGCTCTCATAATGAATAATGATGATCATCACACTTCTATTTACTTACAACTCAATATTACAACTCGATACCTAGAACAAAATATGACTCTATATGAATGCCTCTGGCAGTGTACCAGGATGTGCAATGATCTAGCGTAACATGTATAAAAAAATGATGAACGGTGGTTGAGCCACAAATACTATGTCAGCTATATGATCATGCAAAGCAATATGACAATGAATGCTCAAGTCATCAAACTGAAGCGGTGGAAGTTGCATGGAAATATATCTCGGAATGGCTATGGAAAGGCCATAATAGGTAGGTATGGTGACTGTTTTGAGAAAGATATAATGAGGCTTATGTGTGATAGAGCGTATCATATCACGGGGTTTGGATGCACCGGCGAAGTTTGCACCGACTCTCGAGGTGAGAAAGGGCAATGCACGGTACCGTAGAGGTTAGCAAATTGCTGAAAGGTTGGTACGAAAAGACCATCGCTCGTCCCCGACCGCCACTCATAAGGAAGACAATCAATAATAAATCATGCTCCAACTTCATAGCGTAACGAGAGACTATACATGCATGCTTCGGGAATCACAAACCTTAACACCAATATTCTTACTAACCACAAACATTTACTAGTACCTCCCACATATTATCATCTCTATATCGCAAAACTATTGCAAGGAATCAAACATATCATATTCAGTGATCCATAAGTTTTATGTAGGATTTTATGACCAACCATGCAAATGACCAATTCCTGTTGACTCTCTAAATAGATATAAGTGAAGCAAGAGAGTTTAATTCTTTATATAAAAGATCATGCTGTAATAAGTATAAGTGAAGCAAAAGAGCATTCTGCAAATAACGGTTTTCCATGTGAAGAGAAACAGGCAATCCAAACTTCAAATGATATAAGTGAAGCACATGAAGTATTCTATAAAGCCATACTCAAAAGATTTAAGTGAAGTGTAATGAGCATTCTATAAATCAACCATGGACTATCTCATACCAGCATGGTGCATAAAAGAAAATTGAAAACTAAACACAAAAGACGCTCCAAGATTTACTCATATCATGTGAACAAAACAAAGACGAAAACATACCGATACTTGTTGAAGAAAGATGGGATGCCTTCCGAGGCATCTCCAAGCTTAGACGCTTGAGTCTCCTTGAATATTTACTTGGGGTTCCTTGGGCATCCCCATGCTTTAACTCTTGCCTCTTCTCCTTCTCCTCATATCGATACCTCCTCGATCTTTGATCACTTCATCCACACAAAACTCAACAGAAACCTCATGAGATCCGTTAGTATAATAAAGCAAATCACTACTTTAAGTACTGTTATAAACTCATTCATATTTTGTTTTTGCATTTTATCTACTGTATTATAACTTCTTCATGGCTTATACCACTGATACAATCGATAGTTTTATTAAAACGAGCAAAATAATGCATCAAAAACAGAATCTGTCAAAAACAAGACAGTCTGTAATAATCTGAACATTGACCATACTTATCTAACTATAAAATTCTGAAAAATTAGGAAAAAATAAAAAACTTGTATAGCAATACTTTGTAAAAATTTCAGAAACTTTTGACATTCCACTAAAAAATGTAAATTCACGCGCTACAGCCAAAGTTTCTGTTTTTACACCGCACATACCAACAAGCAATCTAATCATCCTAAAGGCAAACCTTGGCACATTATTTTTGTAAAACAATGGATTTGTACAAGGGGATAATTATTTTTTTTCAAAAGTTTCTGTAATTGAGATTCACAAAGTTCCCATTGGCATGAACAAAGTTCAAGGACGTCCCCCACTTCAACGGTGCTCGTCTTTCTCACTTTCACTTTTCTTTTTGTGAAGTTTTAAGTTCCCCTCTATATTTTTTTTGTTTTAAAATTTACAAAAGCACACAACAGAAATAAATAACTCTCTAAAACTTTTGGGTTGTCTCCCTGGTAGCGCTTTCTTTAAAGCCATTAGGCTAGGCATAAAGTGCTCAAGTAATTGATCCACACGGATCCCAAGGTATATCAAAGCCAATTTTAATTAACAATGATTTAGCATTTAGTAGTGAGCACAAAGCAACATATATCATGCAATGACGAAGTCTAACTCTCTTCCTATGCATCGGCATGTCATAAAAGAACAATTCATGCACATCAAGTACAGGCCAATACATAGCATAATCAGTTTCTTACAATTTTATCGTGTTGGAAACATAGAGAGGTGGATATGTAGTTCATCTCTCATAATAATTGCAAGTAGGTGCAGCAAGCACATGCATATTATATTCATCAAAATTATCATGTGTAGTAGAAAAACGCAACCCATCAATATAATCCTTAATAAGTGCAAACTTCTCCGATATAGTGTAGTTTGGAGAATTCAAAAAGATAGTAGGACTATCACGTGTGGGTGCAATAGCAACAATTTCGTTCTTAACATAAGGAACTATAGAAAGTTTATCTCCATAAGCATAATTCATATTGGCATCTTGGCCACAAGTAAAGCAAGCATCAAGTTCATCAAAAAGGGATATTTCAAATGAATCAACGGGATCATAGCAATTATCATAGCATTCATCCTTCAGTAAATGATACGTCTCCAACGTATCTATAATTTTTTATTGTTCCATGCTGTTATATTATCATTCTTGGATGTTTTACAATCATTTTATAGCAACTTTATATCATTTTTTGGGACTAACCTATTAACATAGTGCCCAGTGCCAGTTGTTGTTTTTTGCTTGTTTTTTACTTCGCAGAATAATAGTACCAAACGGAGAATTTTTGGAGAATTTTTATGGACCAGAAGACACAACTTGGGCCAAAGAAGTACCAGAGGGGGGCTCCGAGGGGAGCACAACCCACCAGGGCGCGCCTGGGGGCCCAGGCGCGCCCAGGTGGGTTGTGCCCACCTCGGTGGCCTCCCGCACTGCCTCTTCGCCCTATAAATACCCCAATATTCCAAAAACCCTAGGGGTGTCGACAAAAAACAATTTCAGCCGCCGCAAGTTCCGGAACCACCACATCCAATCTAGAAACCATCACGGAGGGGCTCATCATCCTCATTGGTGCCTCTCCGATGATGCGTGAGTAGTTCATCATAGACCTACGGGTCCGTAGGCAGTAGCTAGATGGCTTCTTCTCTCTTTTTGATTCTCAATACAATGGTCTCTTGGAGATCTATTTGATGTAACTCTTTTTGCGGTGTGTTTGTTGGGATCCGATGAACTTTGAGTTTATGATCAGATCTATATCCATGAATATTATTTGAGTCTTCTTTGATCTCTTATATGCATGATTACTTATAGCCTCGTATTTCTTCTTATTTGAGTTCTTATTGCATTACTCCGTTTCTCCATGAACTTAATACACTAGATGCATGCTGGATAGCGGTGGATGTGTGGAGTAATAGTAGTAGATGCAGGCAGGAGTTGGTATACTAATCTTGGACGTGATGCCTATATAATGATCATTGCCTTGGATATCGTCATAATTATTCGATTTTCTATCAATTGGCCAACAGTAATTTGTTTACCCACCGTATGCTATTTTCTTGAGAGAAGCCACTAGTGAAACCTACGGCCCCCGGGTCTATTCTTCATCATATTTGCTTTGAGATCTATTTTTAATTCCCTTTTGTTTTCAGATCTATTATTCCAAAAACCCAAAAATACATTGCTGCACTTTTTTACTATTTATTTTATTTCACATTTTATCGAGATCTATTTATCCAATCTATCACAATTTTTATCCCGTCAACTTGGCAATTTCTGGCAACGTACCCATTGAGGGATTGACAACCCCTCCTAATCGTTGGGTTGCAAGTATTTGTTCTCTGTGTGCAGGTACCATTTACATAGTGTTTCTTGGTTCTCCTACTGGATTGATACCTTGGTTTCATAACTGAGGGAAATACCTACCATAGCTGTACTGCATCATCCCTTCCTCTTTGGGGAAATACCGACGTAGTTCAAGCAACATCTGTAAGCATGAAGGGAAATCAAACAATGTATGAGTTGAAGAGTTACTCTCATTAGAAGGTGGGCGAGGGTGATTGACCCGCTCTTCCTCCTTTTGTTCTTTGATCTCCTCCTCATCTTTTTCATCCAGTGAGCTCACAGTTTCATCAATTTCTTCTTCCATATACTCCTACAAAATATTAGTCTCTTCTTGGAGAGCGGAGACTTTCTCAATAAATACATCAATATCGGAATTGTATATATAATTCTCATAGCAATATTTAAGTATAGCAAAATTTTCAGGTCTATAAAGTGAATCATCAAAATCTTCATACTTTTCAAACATAGATTCAATTTCATAAGCACCCTTAAAAGTAACAAATTCTTCTATTCGCTCCACATCATAGTAATCATATCTACCATTAGCATAAGAAGCTAAGGTTTCATTATCATTAAATTTGCATGAAAAGGGAAGGCGTGGAGCCTTCATCCTAGAGCAACAAGTATAATCATATCTCTGGCATAAATTCCAAGCATAGCAATGCAACATATCAATTTGATCCCATAATAGTTTTCCTTTTTGAGTCAAGCGATAATCCCTAAAGTATTTAGGTTGATCCGACGTGTCTCCCATTATCATGTTGAATGGGGTTTTCTCAGGATTATCAAAGTAGTGTTTAATAGTTTTCACATAACGAGCATTGAGGGTTTTAGGAGGTTCCCCATCTCCATGACTAGCAAGTACATCAATTTTTTTTGGTGTTTCGTGTTCCATATCCATAACTAAAGATAGAGAATAACTTAGAACAGAAAATAAAAACTACTTAGTGATAAAGCAAACAAGCACATAGGAGAATATTCACCCCACGCTATTGATTCCCGGCAACGGCGCCAGAAAAAGGTCTTGATAACCCACAAGTATAGGGGATCGTTTGTAGCCTTTTTTTGATAAATAAGAGTGTCGAACCCAATGAGGAGCTAAAGGCAGAACAAATATTCCCTCAAGTTCTATCGACCACCGATACAACTCTACGCACACTTAATGTTTGCTTTACCTAGAACAAGTATGAAATTATTTCGCAAGAATAAAACTACGAGTACTTTGTGAGAATAAAACTAGGAATAAATTCAGGGTCATAAAAGTAGATAGCTTTTGTCAAACAAGAAAGTCATTTGTCCCTAGGCAATCGATAACTAGACCAGTAATCATTCTTGCAATTTTATATGAGGGAGAGGCATGAGGTAACATACTTTCTCTACTTGGATCATATGCACTTATGATTGGAACTCTAGCAAGTATCTATAACTACCAAAGATCATTAAGGTAAAACACAACCATAGCATTAAGTATCAAGTCCTCTTTACTCCCATACGCAATGACCCCCAAACTCGGGTCTGTGCTTCTGTCACTCACTCCACCCACCATAAGTGAACCATGAAGGTATTGCAACATCCTACACTAGGGACCCCTCACTTTTGCGTGACACGGAGGGCACCGTAGGACAACACCGTAATAAATTATACACTCATACCAACCAAGATCACGATTAGCCCATAGGAAAAAAGGAATCTACTCAAACATCATAAGATAGCCATAGATCATTGGGAAATAATATATGGAGTTGAGCACCATGTTTAAGTAGAGATTACAGCGGGGGGAAGAGATGTTACACCGCTGCATAGAGGGGGGGAAAGTTGGTGTTGACGGTAGCAAGATTGTTGATATAGATCGCCGTCACGATCGTTGCCCCGACGGCACTCCAGCGCCACCGGGAGAGAGGGGTGAAGGAAATATGCCCTAGAGGCAATAATAAAGTTGTTATTTTATATTTCCTTATTCATGATAAAGGTTTATTATTCATGCTAGAATTGTATTGATCGGAAACTTAAATATATGTGTGAATACATGAACAAATACCGTGTCCCTAGTAAGCCTCTACTATACTAGCTCGTTGATCAAAGATGGTTAAAGTTTCCTAACCATAGACATGTGTTGTCATTTGATAACGGGATCACATCATTAGGAGAATTATGTGATGGACAAGACCCATCCGTTAGCTTAGCATAATGATCGTTCAGTTTATTGCTATCGCTTTCTTCATGTCAAATACATATTCCTTCGACTATGAGATTATGCAACTCCCGGATACCGGAGGAATACCTTGTGTGCTATCAAACATCACAATGTAACTGGGTGATCATAAAGATGCTCTACAGGTATTTCCGAGGGTGTTTGTTGGGTTCGCATAGATCGAGATTAGGATTTGTCACTCCGAGTATCGGAGAGGTATCTCTGGGCCCTCTCGGTAATACACATCATAAGCTTGCAAGAAAACGACTAAAGAGTTAGTCACGAGGTGATGTATCATGGAATGAGTAAAGAGACTTGCCGGTAATGAGATTGAACTAGGTATAGAGATACCGACGATCGAATCTCGGGCAAGGAACATACCGATGGACAAAGGGAATTACGTATGTTGACTTAACGGTTCGACCGATAAAGATCTTCATAGAATATGTAGGAGTCAATATGGGCATCCAGGGTCCGCTATTGGTTATTGACCAGAGAGGTGTCTCGGTCATGTCTACATAGTTCTCGAACCCGTAGGGTCCGCACGCTTAACGTTCGATGACGATATAGTATTATATGAGTTATGTGATTTGGTGACCGAATGTTGTTCGGAGTCCTGGATGAGATGATAGACATGATGAGGAGTCTCGAAATGGTCGAGAGGTAAATATTGATATATAGGACGATAGTATACGGACACCGGAAGTGTTTCGGGGGGTACCGGGTACTTATCGGGTCACCAGAAGGGGTTCCGGGCACCTCCGGCAAAAGTTATGGGCCTTATGGGCCAAGAGAGGAAACGCACCAGCCACAAGGGGCTGGTGCGCCCCCATTGCAGGCCAGCCTAGGTGGAGAAAGAAAGAGGGGAGGGAAAGGAAAGTGTGGAGTAGGACTCCTGCTTCCTTCCGTCTCCCCCCCCCCCCTCTTTCCTTCCCCCTTGTTCATACAAGGAAAGGGGGGGCGGCGGCCAGGGCAGGAGCCCTAGGGCCGGCCGGCCACCTATGTGGTGCACCAGGCTGCCTCCCCTTCCCCTTCCACCTATATATATGTGGGAGGGGGGCGCCTAGCACACACCAGATCAATTGTTAGCCGTGTGCGGCGCCCCCCTCCACCGTTTACACCCCGGTCATATTTTCGTAGTGCTTAGGCAAAGCCCTGCGGAGATCACTTCACCATCAGCATCACCATGCCGTCGTGCTGACGGAACTCATCTACTACTTCGCCATCTTGCTGGATCAAAAAGGCGGAGGACATCACCGAGCTGAACGTGTGCTGAACGCGGAGGTGCTGTACGTTCGGTACTAGATCGGTTGGATCGCGAAGAAAGTTCGATTACATCAACCGCGTTGTGAAACGCTTCCGCTTATAGTCTACGAGGGTACGTAGACACACTCTCCCCTCTCGTTGCTATGCATCTCCTTGATAGATCTTGCGTGTGCGTAGATTTTTTTTGTTTTTCGTGTAACGTTTCCCAACAGTGGCATCCAAGCCAGGTCTATGCGTAGATGATATGCACGAGTAGAACACAAAGAGTTGTGGGCGGTGATAGTCATACTGCTTACCACCAACGTCTTATTTTGATTCGGTGGTATTGTGGGATGAAGCGGCCCGGACCAACCTTACATGTCCACGCACATGAGACCGGTTCCACCGACAGACATGCAACTAGTTTTGCATAAAGGTGGCTGGCGGGTGTCTGTTTCTCCTACTTTAGTTGAATCGAATTTGACTGCGGCCGGTCCTTGAAGAAGGTTAAAACAACAAACTTGATGAATCACCATTGTGGTTTTTGCCGTAGGTAAGAACAGTTCTTGCTAGAAGCCCGTAGCAGCCACGTAAAACTTGCAACAACAAAGTAGAGGACGTCTAACTTGTTTTTGCAGGGCATGTTGTGATGTGATATGATCAAGACATAATGTGATATTCATTATTGTATGAGATGATCATGTTTTGTAAGTTATCGGCAACTGGCAGGAGCTTTATGGCTGTCTCTTTATTGGATGAAATGCAAACGCCATGTAATTACTTTACTTTATCACTATGCATTAGCAATAGTTGTAGAAGCAATAGTTGGCGAGACGACCACGACGCAACGATGGAGATCAAGGTTTCGAGCCGGTGACGATGGAGATCATGACGATGCTTTGGAGATGGAGATCAAAAGCACAAGATGATGATGGCCATATCATCTCACATATTTATATTGCATGTGATGTTTATCCTTTATGCATCTTATTTTGCTTAGAACAGCGGTAGCATTATAAGATGATCCCTTCACTAAATTTCAAGATTAAAGTGTTCTCCCCGAGTATGCACCATTGCTAAAGGTCATCATTTCGAAGCACCTCGTGATGATCGGGAGTGATAGACTCTATGTTCACATACAACGGGTGTAAGACAGTTTTGCACATGCAGAATACTTGGGTTAAACTTGACAAGCCTAGCATGTACAAACATGGTCTCGGAACACTGGAGACCGAAAGGTCGAACGTGAGTCATATAGTAGATATGATCAACATAGAGATGTTCACCATTGATGACTACCCCATCTCACGTGATGATCAGATTTGGGTTAGTTGATTTGGATCATGTATCACTTAGATAACTTAAGGGATGTTTATTTAAGTGGGAGTTCTTTAGTAATTTGATTAATTGAACTTAATTTATCATGAACTTAGTCTTACAGTTTTGCATATCTATGTTGTAGCTCAATGGCCCGAGCTTCCGTTCCCCTAAATTTTAATGCGTTCCTAGAGAAAGCTAAGTTGAAAGATGATGGTAGCAACTACACGGACTGGGTCCGTAACTTGAGGATTATCCTCATTGCTGCACAGAAGAATTATGTCCTTGATGCACCGCTAGGTGAAAGGCCTACTGCAGGAGCTGAAGCTGATGTTATGAACGTCTGGCAAGCTCGATCTGATGACTACTCAATAGTTCAGTGTGCCATGCTTTACGGCTTAGAACTAGGACTTCGAAGACATTTTGAACGTCATGGAGCATATGAGATGTTCCAGGAGTTGTAGTTAATATTTCAAGCAAATGCCCGGGTTGAGAGATATGAAGTCTCCAACAAGTTCTATAGCTGCAAGATGGAGGAGAACAGTTCTGTCAGTGAACACATACTCAGAATGTCTGGGTATTATAATCACTTGACTTAGCTGGGAGTTGATCTTCTAGTTGATTGTGTTATTGACATAGTTCTTAAATCCCTGCCACCAAGCTACAAAGGCTTCGTGATGAACTATAATATGCAAGGGATGAACAAAACAATTCCCGAGCTCTTCGCAATGCTTAAGGCCGCGGAGGTAGAAATCAAGAAGGAGCATCAAGTGTTGATGGTTAACAAGACCACTAGTTTCAAGAAAAAGGGCAAGGGAAAGAAAGGGAACTTCAAGAAGAATGGCAAGCAAGTTGCCACTCCCGGGAAGAAACCCAAAGCTGGACCCAAGCCTGAAACTGAGTGCTTCTACTGCAAAGGGAGTGGTCACTGGAAGTGGAACTGCCCCAAGTATTTGGTGGATAAGAAGGATGGCAAAGTGAACAAAGGTATATTTGATATACATGTAATTGATGTGTTCCTTACTAATGCTCGTAGTAGCGCCTGGGTAGTTGATACTGGTTCGGTTGCTCATATTTGTAACTCAAAACAGGGGCTGCAGAATAAACGAAGATTGGCTAAGGACGAGGTGACGATGAGCGTTGGAAATGGTTCCAAGGTCGATGTGATCGCCGTCGGCACGCTACCTCTACATCTACCTTCGGGATTAGTTTTAGACCTCAATAATTGTTATTTGGTGCCCACGTTGAGCATGAACGTTATATCTGGATCTTGTTTATTGCGAGACGGTTATTCATTTAAGTCAGAGAATAATGGTTGTTCTATTTATATGAATAATATCTTTTATGGTCATGCACCCTTGAAGAGTTGTCTATTCTTGTTGAATCTCGATTGTAGTACACATATTCATAATATTGATGCCAAAAGATGTGAAGTTGATAATGATAGTGCAACATATTTGTGGCACTGCCATTTTGGTCATATTGGTGTAAAGCGCATGAAGAAACTCCATGCAGATGGGCTTTTGGAATCACTTGATTATTAATCATTTGATACTTGCGAACCATGCCTCATGGGCAAGATGACTAAAACTCCGTTCTCCGGAACAATGGAGCGAGCTAACGACTTATTGGAAATAATACATACCGATGTATGCGGTCCAATGAGTGTTGAAGCATGCGGCGGGTATCGTTATTTTCTAACCTTCACAGATGATTTGAGTAGATAAGGGTATATCTACTTAATGAAACACAAGTGTGAAACATTTGAAAACTTCAAAGAATTTCAAAGTGAAGTGGAGAATCATCGTAACAAGAAAATAAAGTTTCTACGATCTGATCGCGGAGGCGAATATTTGAGTTACGAGTTTGTCCTTTATTTAAAACAATGTGGAATTATTTCACAACTCACGCTACCTGGAACACCACAGCGTAATGGTGTGTCTGAATGTCGTAACCGTACTTTATTAGATATGGTGCGATCTATGATGTCTCTTACCGATTTACCACTATCGTTTTGGGGTTATGCATTAGAGACAGCCGCATTCATGTTAAATAAGGCACCATCTAAATCCGTAGAGACGACACCGTATGAACTGTGGTTTGGTAAGAAACCTAAGCTGTCGTTCCTTTAAGTTTGGGGTTGTGACACTTATGTCAAAAGGCTTCAGCGTGATAAGCTCGAACCCAAATCGGAGAAGTGCGTCTTCATAGGATACCCTAAGGAAATAATTGGGTGTACACCTTCTACCATAGATCCGAAGACAAAATCTTTGTTGCTAAGAATGGATCCTTTTTACAGAAAGAGTTTCTCTCGAAAGAAGTAAGTGGGAGGAAAGTAGAACTTGATGAGGTAATTGTACCTCTCTCAAATTGGAGAGTAGCACATCACAGAAAACTGTTCCAGTGATGCCTACACCAACTAGAGAGGAAGCAAATGATGTTAATCATGAAACTTCAGATCAAGTTATTACTGAACCTCGTAGGTCAACCAGAGCATGATCCGCAACAAAGTGGCACGGTAATCCTGTTCTAGAAGTCATGTTACTAGACCAAGGTGAACCTACAAATTATGAAGAAGTTATGATGAGCCCAGATTCCGATAAATGGCTTGAGGCCATGAAATCTGAGATAGGATCCATGTATGAGAACAAAGTGTGGACTTTGGTGGACTTGCCCGATGATCGGCAAGCCATAGAGAATAAATGGATCTTCAAGAAGAAGAATGACGCTGATGGTAATGTTACTGTCTACAAATCTCGACTTGTCGCGAATGGTTTTCTACAAGTTCAAGGAGTTGACTATGATGAGACTTTCTCACCCGTAGCGATGCTTAAGTCTGTCCAAATCATGTTAGCAATTGCCGCATTTTATAATTATGAAATCTGGCAAATGGACGTCAAAACTGCATTCCTTAATGGATTTCTTAAAGAAGAGTTGTATATGATGCAACCAGAAGGTTTTGTCGATCCTAAAGGTGCTAACAAAGTGTGCAAGCTCCAGCGATCCATCTATGGACTGGTGCAAGCATCTCGGAGTTGGAATATATGCTTTGATGAGGTGATCAAAGCATATGGTTTTATACAGATATACGGTGAAGCCTACATTTACAAGAAAGTGAGTGGGAGCTCTGTAGCATTTCTGATATTATATGTGGATGACATATTGTTGATTGGAAATGATATAGAATTTCTGGATAGCATAAAAGGATACTTGAATAAGAATTTTTCAATGAAAGACCTCGGTGAAGCTGCTTATTGTAGGGTAACGCAGCAGAAAACAAAAATTTTCCGCCCTACGCACCAGCCCAGGACCACTATGGAGACTGCATACAAGGTTTGATCATGTTTGTTACCGACTCGTAGCGCAGCGGAAGTAGAGTCGATGACGATCGGCGGTGCAGATCCCCGCAGCTAGGATTTACAACCTCCCAACCGCGAGGATGTATACCCTCGTCTTCCCTTCGGACAGCCCTCCGGGAGGCGGTCGAACAGTCCCCCGGACGATGTCGCGGACAGCCCTTCGGGAGGACCTTCGAAACTCGAATGGTCACTCGGACAGCCCTTCGGGAGGACTCACAGAACTCGGACCGTCACTTGGACAGCCCTTTGGGAGGCACTCTCGAACAGCCCCTCGGGCACTAAGATCGAAACTACGACCTCTCTACAGAGTTGCACACATACGGTGTCACCTATCCGGCAGGGCTTCGCCGTCCAGAACTAGTTCCTGCCGGAACCCAGACAGCCTTTCGGCTCTACGAAACTCTTTTCGTGGGAGGGAGAGAGAAGCCAGATAACATCTTGGCATGTGTATGAGAGAAACGGATGAGTGTGGAGGGCTGCCCCTCCACCTCTATTTATAGGAAAGCCAAGGGGTAGGGTAGTTATCCAATAAAACCCAAAGGCATATGAGGGAAGTCCTTCCACAAGGACCTAAAGGAGAAACCAAGGAACAAGAGGGGCTCCAAGGTGGAGCCCCTAGTGTGGCCGGCCACTCCCCCATGAGGGCCCCCCCAAAGGGGGTTCTCATCCATCCACATCACCTTCTAGAAGCCTTTAGCAAAAGCCCTAAAAGGTGGCTTCCAAAAATTATCCAAAAAGCACTTTCACTATTCACGACGACATTTTTCAGCGTCCGTTCGAACTGAAAATATTTATGTGGGCTTAGAACAATTCTAGTACCCACTAAAATAATTTTCAACGCGTTCTGGAACAATTCCAGATTAGTGATTTTCATCTGCGAAAAGCATCTGAAGCGGTTCCGGCAGCTCCGAAACATTTCCGGTTTTTCTTCCAGAAAATTCCCAGAAGTTTCCAGAATGATTCTGGCACCCTCCAAGAATTATCAGGCATGTGCCGAAACCAATTTGACTTAATGGTATCCTCTGAATCAACTTTTCAGTTTCACCGGAACTCATCCGGTGACCTCTCTCTGCGGAACTTTTCCGCTGTCCGAAACTTTTCGGTGTCCGAAACTTTTTCGGTGATTTTCTCTCAGACTCCCTGTCTAGTATTCAGCAGATAGATGACCCTTAAGCGTGTGACCCTATAGGTTCGGTGAAGTATAGACATGACACGGAACCCCTTCCGATCAATGATCAACATCGGAGCCGTGGACACCCATATTGACCCCTATACCCACACGAATGAATATTCGAGTGAACCTCCAGTTGCCGTGTGCTATTCCTGTTGCTTCGCGATATGTTACAAATACCTGAGGTGAGACATGTTGTGTAGGAGATATGCCCTAGAGGCAATAATAAATGTTATTATTTATCTCCGTGTTCATAATTAGGTTTATGTTCCATGCTATAACTGCTGTGGTTCCCGAGCCCGTATATCCATAAAGGCTCTGGGGAAAACCCATGTGCACGTGTGGAATAATAAACGGTAAAATGTATTCCTAGTCATGCCTCTAAGACTAGCTCAAGTGTTGCATGATGATTATGTTTTCCCAATCATGGGCATGTCTATGCCATCAACTTTGAGGGCACAATGTTAGAAGAACATTTGTGTTGAATCGACCCGATTGGTGTTATGCTATGAGATTCATTCGTCACAAGTTAATGGTTAATAACACAGAGATGGTTAACGTTTGCATGATTCCTCAGACCATGAGAGTATCGAGTTTCTTCATGCTTGCTTCATGAACTTTGGGGTTTGTTAAACGTCATCCGTAAATGGGTGGCTATTACGGCGGCTTACGGGTTCATGGGAAAGTATGTCGAGTAACTTGATAGCTCAAGATTGGGATTTGCTCCTCCGACGATGGAGAGATATCTCTGGGCCCTCTCGGTGTTACGGTATCCATCATCGTCTGGCCAGACACTTTGTGATTTGATCACGGGGATGCCGGAACACGGTAACGAGAAAAGAGAACAATACCGGTAACGAGGTAACTAGCATAGTGGACAAGTTGTTGATCCACGGGAATGCCAACATGTAGGGTAACGTAGCAAAAAACAAAATTTTTCCGACCTACGCACCAGCCCAGGACCACTATGGAGACTGCATACAAGGTTTGATCATTTTCGTTACCGACTCGTAGCGCAGCGGAAGTAGAGTCGATGACGATCGGCGGTGCAGATCCCCGCAGCTAGGATTTACAACCTCCCAACCGCGAGGATGTATACCCTCGTCTTCCCTTCGGACAGCCCTCCGGGAGGCGGTCGAACAGTCCCCCGGACGATGTCGCGGACAGCCCTTCGGGAGGACCTTCGAAACTCGAATGGTCACTCGGACAGCCCTTCGGGAGGACTCACAGAACTCGGACCGTCACTTGGACAGCCCTTCGGGAGGCACTCTCGAACAGCCCCTCGGGCACTAAGATCGAAACTACGACCTCTCTACAGAGTTGCACACATACGGTGTCACCTATCCGGCAGGGCTTCGCCGTCCAGAACTAGTTCCTGCCGGAACCCAGATAGCCTTTCGGCTCTACGAAACTCTTTTCGTGGGAGGGAGAGAGAAACCAGATAACATCTTGGCATGTGTATGAGAGCAAGGGATGGGGAGAATGGCAGCCCCTTCTCCTCCTTTTATAGGCCAAGGCAAGGGGTGGGGTGGGATGTTGAAATACCAAAATACCCAAGCTTTATGTCACACATGAAAGGGCATAATGGTAACACAAGGGGGGCACCAAGGGGACACCACCATGGCAGCCCTTGGGCCGGCCCACACCTTGTCTCCCCATGGGGGAGGGCCCCCCCAACAAGCCACCAACATGTCTCCATGAAACATGCATGCTCCCTAGACAAAAAGCCACCAAACATGCAACCCCCGATTCGTGGGATCTTGTCCCCTCGCGCTGAGACAAGATGTTTTCCGCGAAACTTTTTCTGAAAAATTCCAAAAAGTCCCAGAACATTTCTGGCACCCTCTAAAATTATTCTGGGCATGATCCGAAACATTTTCGATGCGGTGGTTTTCATCAGCAGAAAGCATTAACAGCGGTTACGGCAGTTTCGGAACATTTCCGGTTTTTCTCTCCGAAAATTCCCAGAAGTTCCCAGACCAATTCTGGCATCCTCTGAAAATTTCCAGGCGGTGCCGAAACCCTTTTTGACCAAATAATATATTCCGAAACAACTTTTCGGTTTTACCGAAACTCTTTCGGTGTTCTCTCTCTCTCGGAACTCTTCCGTTGTCTCCGAAACATTTTCGGTGGCTTTCTCTCAGACTCCCTGTCTAGCGTTCAACAGATAGATGACCCTTAAGCGTGTGACCCTATAGGTTCGGTGAAGTATAGACATGACCGGAACACTTTCCGATCAATGATCAGCATCGGAGCCGTGGACACCCATATTGACCCCTATACCCACACGAATGAATATTCGAGTGAACCTCCAGTTGCCGTGTGCTATTCCTGTTGCTTCGCGATATGTTACAAATACCCAAGGTGAGACATGTTGGCATTCCCGTGGATCAACAACTTGTCCACTATGCTAGTTACCTCGTTACCGGTATTGTTCTCTTTTCTCGTTACCGTGTTCCGGCATCCCCGTGATCAAATCACAAAGTGTCTGGCCAGACGATGATGGATACCGTAACACCGAGAGGGCCCAGAGATATCTCTCCATCGCCGGAGGAGCAAATCCCAATCTTGAGCTATCAAGTTACTTGACATACTTTTCCATGAACCCGTAAGCCACCGTAATAGCCACCCATTTACGGATGACGTTTAACAAACCCCAAAGTTCATGAAGCAAGCATGAAGAAACTCGATACTCTCATGGTCTAAGGAATTATGCAAACATTAACCATCTCTGCGTTATTAACCATTAACTTGTGACGAATGTATCTCATAGCATAACATCAATCGGGTCGATTCAACACAAATGTTCTTCTAACATTTGTGCCCTCAAAGTTGCTGGCATAGACATGCCTATGATTGGGAAAACATAATCATCATGCAACACTTGAGCTAGTCTTAGAGGCATGACTAGGAATACATTTTACCGTTTATTATTCCACACGTGCACATGGGTTTTCCCCAGAGCCTTTATGGATATACGGGCTCGGGAACCACATCAGTTATAGCATGGAACATAAACCTAATTATGAACACGGAGATAAATAATAACATTTATTATTGCCTCTAGGGCATATCTCCTACAGACTCCCACTTGCACTAGAGTCAATAATCTAGTTAATGCTAATGCACTTCACACCTGTGGCACACCGGTGTAAATATGCTTCGCTTGTGGTATAGCCTGATGTCCAACGGATCTGACGACTTCAGCTCCGTGTGTATCTTTGCATATCCTCACGTTTTCACGCTTTCACAAAATTCATATTTTGTGTGGACTTGGCTTTGTATGTATGTGAATCACAGGTCGAACCTGGATTTCTCAGACTGAGTTATGGAGCAACTATCTGCAGTAGTGTCCCATTGACAAAAGCCATCTTGGAACCATACTAAGTTCATGAATGAACTATATGATTCAACATCTTCTTTGTCGCTTTTAAAGGCGGCAACATACTTCGCCTCTGTTATAGAATTCGCCACAGTAACTTGTTTGGAACAATTTCCAACTACCGTGCCACCATATTGTGTATTGCACAAAACCCTTAACTTAAATCGAAAATCGCTTGGAGCATGGATGAAGACTGTATCGATGTAACCTTTTACAACGAACTCTTCATGATCTCTGCTTGCGAGAATACATGTCATCAGTGCTACTATAGTACTCAATGACCCTTTTTCACTGTTGTCCCATGATCAGTACTTTTGATCACTTTGGTATCTATACTCGCAACAACTTTGGGAGTATTGGACATATCTGGTTGTTTTTACATACCATGGAATACATGATTAATCCAAACACAAGAGTGTGTGGAATCTCCATCATGTATTTTGCTCATCAATGTTTTGGGACACCGAGTCTTGCAAAAACTCTTTCCATGTGACTTCGGCAAGAATCACTCCTTGACGTTTTTAATGCTAAAAGGTTTTAGCATCTTGTCAATATGTATCTTTGCTTAGCCCTATTAGGTAAATCTATCTCCATAGATCATCATGCCTAATATAAAGGCTATTTAGCCCAAGCACTTCATTGAAAAACTATTTTCAAATGAAGTCCTAATTCGTGTCAAGAATTTTAATTCCAATTAACAATGTGTCAAGCACACAAGGTTTTTAGAAATGTTATTATGCTCCCACTTACTTTCTTGAATTACAAGTATCTTCGTTACCCATTGATGAAGTCAAAACCCTTTTTGACCATTTCATCAAAACACGAAGATTCCAACTCCTCTTTGCTCTCTTCTGTCCATCGCTGGAACTCTGAAGTTTGCACCCTTACTAGCATCCTCTGGATTGACAAAATACCTTGGACTGTAACATATGCAAGTCCTTGGTTTCATTTCCATCAGATGGAAATCCTTTTGTCATCCATTGTTTTATATCTCATGATATGAAATATGTATTAATTGCTAGTTCAACCCGAACCGACTTTAAGCATCGCTACGGTGAAGCAACCTCATCGTAGTCAACTCCTTGAACTTGTATATTGCAACAAGTCGAGCTTTATGGATAAAACATTTTTATTCGTATCAGTTATAGTTCCATAAATATTCGTCAGACTCTAAGTCTTCCGAAAGGTGTATCAAGGTTTTAATCTTGAATCACTTATATGGAAACTATCTCGGATTGTATTGGCATTTAGCCAATTCCGGAGTCAGGGCCCATCAACGCTTCCTTGTGTATCGTAGGTATACTGTTGTCTAACAACAATATCTCATTTGCGCACCTGAGAGGTTTGCACGAGCCTTGCCTACATGGTTTAGCTGCAAGTTCGACCGAAGTCCATACATTTTATTGTAGAGACTTCCGTATCAGTCGCAGTAGGAAACTCTGGAATTACTTCCAAGGTCTCTTTCCTTTGACCTGATGACGGAGATACTGGTTATCTCATCGAGTTGCATTATTCTCCCACTCACCTTTTTGAAAGAACCATTTTCTTCAAAAAGCATACCGTTCTTTGTGGCAAACCTATTTGCCTCGGTATAGTGAGGGAGGAATACCCAACATTTTGGGATAACCTACAAAGTAGCACTTGTCTGATTTGGAATAGGTTTGTAACCTTTTACACAAGCCCCATATTCCAAATGTTAAGAAAAGATATAACATGGTTGGGCGTACCATACCATGCTATCATTTCAACAGACCCGATGGAGCTCTTTTCAGTGTAAAAGCCGCAGTCTCTAAAGCATCACCTTTTAAAAGGGATAATGGCAAATTTATTTATGTCATCTTTGATTTTACCATGTCATAAATGGTTCGATTACATCTTCACGGACTTTCCACTCACAGTGGTGTTCCGGGAGGTGTAAGTTATGAAACTCTTTTCACAACTCATCAGACATTCGGTAAACTTGTAACTCAAATATTTCTTTCTGCAATCGAATTGTAGAAACATAATTTTCTTGTTATAATAACTTCTACTTCATATTTGAAAACCTTTCGAATGATTTCAAAAGATCCAGACTTACGTCTCATCAAGTAAATATCCATATATCTACTTGAGTCATTTCTGAAGATAGATAAATCCACTACTTGCAACAACATTTATTGAACTACACACATCAAAATGTATGATCACCAATAAGTTTGTTGCTCATTCCTTATGGCCTGTGAACGGTATTTCAGTCACTTCACTTTTCGGAGGAAATTTGCAAGTGTCAGATGATTCAAAATCAAACGACTTCAAAATCCATCATAATGGAGTTTTCCATGCGGGTTTCTCCAATGTGACCAAATGCAGTGCCACACTTGTGTGGTATTCTTTTAGTCTTGCGACATTTAGCATCAGTGTTATAGATGTATCATATTACCATCAATATTCATAACATACGTCCAATTTTGGATGGAAGCATGGCCCTCCATGTTATTCATAATACTGAACAACAATTGTTGTTTTATGAACAACTCTTTTGCAACAAACATTGTGCAATGGGCTAGAGTGTATGAAACACTAAAATGAATTATGAAAGTAAAACCAGAGGTAATATATTATTATCAATATTCATAACATACATCTCATTCATAATGAAAGTATGGCCCTTATGTTATTCATAACATCGAACATCAAAAGTTCTCTTATGAACAACCTTCTTGCAAGATACCTTATGCAATGGGCTAGAGTTCGTGAAACTCTAAATGAATTATGAAAATGAATACAGACGGTAATACACCGATGGAAGGTATAGTAACATTTACTATGTTCCCTGTGTATACCTAAACCTCATTCCTGGCTAGTCTTTCAGGCCATAGTAGTTCTTACATCGAGTTGCAACAGAATGCAATCGAGCGGGTATCTTTGTGATTAACTCACAATACCCAAGAATTAGTGATTAACATGTTTAACCATAATTCCCAAGAACTATATCTTTGACCAGCCTTCTATACATCAAAAACTTGCATGACATTCACACATGAGCTGGATATTCCAGTCTTCTATCTTATTGCCTTTATACTTCTAACAGTTTAACTTTCAGTATTTCTCCTACTCTCAGAAGAAGCACCCAACTTAAGAGTGGCGTTAGCCCCGGACTTCCTAGGTGTGTAAGTCACACTAACACCCTTCGGACACTTCCTTTCTCTTTAAGTTGTTGTTTTATTCACTTTTCATCATATGACAGGCGTTCTACTGGATCCCTCTCTTATCAGTCTAATGCATAGTAAACTCCTTTACTAATAGTTTGCAAACAAACATTGCTTTGGATATCTCATATCTTTTAGCCTTTGTCTGTCTCTGAAAATGATTTTCAGATTCCATGAATATCACATAACTATCCAAACTTTCGAAGTTCAGGTCTGATGGAAGCAAACATATTGCACTTGACTGAAACGGAATTCTAGCTTTTGGATCGAAGGACGAGAGTCACATGATCCATAGCATAAGCGAGAGAATACCGAAAGTATGCGATAGGACAAGGTCCTTCTCGGCACTCTGGAGGACAATCCTCACATTACGTTACCAACCGTAAAGATTTAACCAGATATTTAACAGCTATTCAATTTTAATAGGGAAGGTGGAAATGCGAGCCATTATTCTACAACTATTATGCAAATCACACTTAGACAGTGTTCAAAATTAATTGCACTCAGAATTAAACAAGTTAATTCAACAGTGCTCTCCCACTCAAATCAATATCTCTCATAATTGATTGTGAGCGATTCAAGATCCATATTACAATTCAACGCCAAGGATGTGTCCATCTCAAGTGACGAAAATTGCAATCGGTAGGCCAACTTGCCAATCACATCTCTATGTGACTCTTGTTCATCTTTCGATGGGCGTGTTCCGAGCTCAGGACGCTCCTCCAGAACGTCAAGACAACCAAGTGATCTTGCTGCGAGGTCTCAACTCACCCGCCTCACACTTCCCTAATCGTTCGCACCCATGTGTCCATGTGATGCCCCGAAAAGTTAGGTGCCGTGACGGTGCTACACTTGGGAGAACACTAACTACTTGATATTTTTGTGAGAGATCACCCTAATAAAAGCGACTACCGCGCAATCAAGAAGGGTGCAACATAAGGGATAAACATCTCAGGCAATTCATAATAGCATGATATGGTATAGCCCTTTCTGACGGAGAAGTCTTGTATTTCTTCGTCTTCGGCATTCGCGTCGGTGTTCACCTTTGCGAAGATTGCCACTACCTTGTCGATGCACCAGATAATATTGCTATCTCTATAGCTAATAAAATAATGCATTACAACAAGGTTGACACGCAGGTCATTTAAAGTGCAATCATATGGCTCCAGCCATCATGCCGAATCATGACACGCAGGTCAATAAATTTACATTATATAGTCATCTCATACATAATCAAATTATTATGAGCACTGCTATACCACATCATATGCACATGCAAACCCTCCTGCAAAACCAAGTTAGACGCCTCTAATCGGTTCATGCAAAAACTTGTTTTACGTGGCTTCTAAGGTTTCGAAACAAACCGAAGCTACCAACGTCCATCATCAAGTATGATAATTTAAGTCGCTAGATTAACTTTCCAGGGTGTATGAAAACCGAGATAATAAAATCTCGAGCCCCATACTAAACTTCGTCATACGCATGACCCCCGTGCAGATCATATCTGCATTGCCCTTTTGTCTGCGAAATTTCATCTTTCCTTTTAACTACGGTGGAATTCAATGAACTGTTAGCACTTCGTTGATCAATCAGGATCGCGGATTGCCAGAACTTTGAAACTCCACCATACTGTTATCAAGATCAGAAATATGCAAATTCCAGGGAAGCAACAAGAACATCGGGTAACAGATTTCATCTGCTACCCGCACAAATAATTTTCAGTAATAGAACTCATCTACTACCTAATTATATTGTGCAACACCCATACATCTCTATGTATTCTAGATCGCAACCTGCATCTACGCATAGCACGGCTCATGATGCCACTGTAGGGTAACGCAGCAGAAAACAAAAAATTTCCGCCCTATGCACCAGCCCAGGACCACTATGGAGACTGCATACAAGGTTTGATCATGTTCGTTACCGACTCGTAGCGCAGCGGAAGTAGAGTCGATGACGATCGGCGGTGCAGATCCCCGCAGCTAGGATTTACAACCTCCCAACCGCGAGGATGTATACCCTCGTCTTCCCTTCGGACAGCCCTCCGGGAGGCGGTCGAACAGTCCCCCGGACGATGTCGCGGACAGCCCTTCGGGAGGACCTTCGAAACTCGAATGGTCACTCGGACAGCCCTTCGGGAGGACTCACAGAACTCGGACCGTCACTTGGACAGCCCTTCGGGAGGCACTCTCGAACAGCCCCTCGGGCACTAAGATCGAAACTACGACCTCTCTACAGAGTTGCACACATACGGTGTCACCTATCCGGCAGGGCTTCGCCGTCCAGAACTAGTTCCTGCCGGAACACAGACAGCCTTTCGGCTCTACGAAACTCTTTTCGTGGGAGGGAGAGAGAAGCCAGATAACATCTTGGCATGTGTATGAGAGCAAGGGATGGGGAGAATGGCAGCCCCTTCTCGTCCTTTTATAGGCCAAGGCAAGGGGTGGGGTGGGATGTTGAAATACCAAAATACCCAAGCTTTATGTCACACATGAAAGGGCATAATGGTAACACAAGGGGGGCACCAAGGGGACACCACCATGGTAGCCCTTGGGCCGGCCCACACCTTGTCTCCCCATGGGGGAGGGCCCCCCCAACAAGCCACCAACATGTCTCCATGAAACATGCATGCTCCCTAGACAAAAAGCCACCAAACATGCAACCCCCGATTCGTGGGATCTTGTCCCCTCGCGCTGAGACAAGATGTTTTCAGCGAAACTTTTTTTGAAAAATTCCAAAAAGTCCCAGAACATTTCCGGCACCCTCTAAAATTATTCTGGGCATGATCCGAAACATTTTCGATGCGGTGGTTTTCATCAGCGGAAAGCATTAACAGCGGTTACGGCAGTTTCGGAACATTTCCGGTTTTTCTCTCCGAAAATTCCCAGAAGTTCCCAGACCAATTCTGGCATCCTCTGAAAATTTCCAGGCGGTGCCGAAACCCTTTTTGACCAAATAATATATTCCGAAACAACTTTTCGGTTTTACCGAAACTCTTTCGGTGTTCTCTCTCTCTCGGAACTCTTCCGTTGTCTCCGAAACATTTTCGGTGACTTTCTCTCAGACTCCCTGTCTAGCGTTCAACAGATAGATGACCCTTAAGCGTGTGACCCTATAGGTTCGGTGAAGTATAGACATGACCGGAACACTTTCCGATCAATGATCAGCATCGGAGCCGTGGACACCCATATTGACCCCTATACCCACACGAATGAATATTCGAGTGAACCTCCAGTTGCCGTGTGCTATTCCTGTTGCTTCGCGATATGTTACAAATACCCAAGGTGAGACATGTTGGCATTCCCGTGGATCAACAACTTGTCCACTATGCTAGTTACCTCGTTACCGGTATTGTTCTCTTTTCTCGTTACCGTGTTCCGGCATCCCCGTGATCAAATCACAAAGTGTCTGGCCAGACGATGATGGATACCGTAACACGGAGAGGGCCCAGAGATATCTCTCCATCGCCGGAGGAGCAAATCCCAATCTTGAGCTATCAAGTTACTTGACATACTTTTCCATGAACCCGTAAGCCGCCGTAATAGCCACCCATTTACGGATGACGTTTAACAAACCCCAAAGTTCATGAAGCAAGCATGAAGAAACTCGATACTCTCATGGTCTAAGGAATTATGCAAACATTAACCATCTCTGCGTTATTAACCATTAACTTGTGACGAATGTATCTCATAGCATAACATCAATCGGGTCGATTCAACACAAATGTTCTTCTAACATTTGTGCCCTCAAAGTTGCTGGCATAGACATGCCTATGATTGGGAAAACATAATCATCATGCAACACTTGAGCTAGTCTTAGAGGCATGACTAGGAATACATTTTACCGTTTATTATTCCACACGTGCACATGGGTTTTCCCCAGAGCCTTTATGGATATACGGGCTCGGGAACCACAGCAGTTATAGCATGGAACATAAACCTAATTATGAACACGGAGATAAATAATAACATTTATTATTGCCTCTAGGGCATATCTCCTACACTTATATATTAGGCATCAAGATCTATAGAGATAGATCGAGACGCTTAATAGGACTTTCACAAAGCACATACCTTGATAAAGTTTTGAAGAAGTTCAAAATGGATTAGTCAAAGAAAGGGTTCTTGCCTGTGTTACAAGGTGTGAAGTTGAGTCAGACTCAAAGCCCGACCACTGCAGAAGATAGAGAGAAAATGAAAGTCATTCGGTATGCCTCAGCCATAGGTTCTATCATGTATGCTATGCTGTGTACCAGACTTGATGTGTGCCTTGCCATAAGTTTGGTAGGGAGGTACCAAAGTAATCCAGGAGTGGATCACTCGACAGCGGTCAAGAACATCCTGAAGTACCTGAAAAGGACCAAGGATATGTTTCTCATTTATGGAGGTGATGAAGAGCTCGTCGTAAATGGTTACGTCGATGCTAGCTTCGCCACTGATCCGGATGACTCTAAGTCACAAACCGGATACGTATTTATATTGAATGGTGGAGCTGTCAGTTGGTGCAGTTCCAAGCAGAGCATCATGGCGGGATCTACGTGTGAAGCGGAGTACATAGCTGCTTCGGAAGCAGCACATGGAGGAGTCTGGATGAAGGAGTTCATATCCGATCTGGGTGTAATACCTAGTGCATCGGGTCCAATGAAAATCTTTTGTGACAACACTGGAGCAATTTCCATGGCGAAGAAATCCAGGTTTCACAAGAGAACCAAACACATCAAGAGACGCTTCAACTCCATTCGTGAAAAGGTCAAGGATGGAGACATAGAAATTTGCAAAGTACATACAGATCTGAATGTGGCAGACCCATTGACTAAGCCTCTTCCGCGAGCAAAACATGATCAGCACCAAGACTCCATGGGTGTTAGATTCATTACAATGTAATCTAGATTACTGACTCTAGTGCAAGTGGGAGACTGAAGGAAATATGCCCTAGAGGCAATAATAAAGTTGTTATTTTATATTTCCTTATTCATGATAAATGTTTATTATTCATGCTATAATTGTATTGATTGGAAACTTAAATACATGTGTGAATACATAAACAAATACCGTGTCCCTAGTAAGCCTCTACTAGACTAGCTTGTTGATCAAAGATGGTTAAGGTTTCCTAACCATAGACATGTGTTGTCATTTGATAACGGGATCACATCATTAGGAGAATTATGAGATGGACAAGACCCATCCATTAGCTTAGCATAATGATCGTTCAGTTTATTGCTATCGCTTTCTTCATGTCAAATACATATTCCTTCGACTATGAGATTATGCAACACCCGGATACCGGAGGAATACCTTGTGTGCTATCAAACGTCACAACGTAACTGGGTGATCATAAATATGCTCTACAGGTATCTCCGAAGGTGTTTGTTGGGTTGGCATAGATCGAGATTAGGATTTGTCACTCCGAGTATCGGAGAGGTATCTCTGGGCCCTCTCGGTAATACACATCATAAGCTTGCAAGCAAATGACTAAAGAGTTAGTCACGAGGTGATGTATTACGGAACGAGTAAAGAGACTTGCCGGTAACGAGATTGAGCTAGGTATAGAGATACGGATGATCGAATCTCGGGCAAGTAACATACCGATGGACAAAGGGAATTACGTATGTTATCATAACGGTTTGACCGATAAAGATCTTTGTAGAATATGTGGGAGCCAATATGGGCATCCAGGTTCCGCTATTGGTTATTGACCGGAGAGGTGTTTCGGTCATGTCTACATAGTTCTCAAACTCGTAGGGTCCGCACGCTTAACGTTCGATGACGATATAATATTATATGAGTTATGTGATTTGGTGACCGAATGTTGTTCGGAGCCCGGATGAGATCACAGACATGACGCGGAGTCTCGAAATGGTTGAGAGGTAAAGACTGATATATAGGACGATAGTATTCGGACACCGGAAGTGTTTCGGGGGGTATCGGGTACTTATCGGGTCACCGGAAGGGGTTCCAGGCACCCCCGGCAAAAGTTATGGGCCTTATGGGCCAAGAGAGGAAACACACCAGTCATGAGGAGCTGGTGCGCCCCCATAGCAGGCCGGCCTAGGTGGAGAAGGAAAGAGGGGAGGGAAAGGAAAGTGTGGAGTAGGACTCCCGCTTCCTTCCACCCCCCCCCCCTCTTTCCTTCCCCCCTTGTTCATACAAGGAAAGGGGGGCGGCCAGGGCTGGAGCCCTAGGGCCGGCCGGCCACCTATGTGGTGCGTCAGGCTGCCTCCCTGATGTCGCTTGAACTACGTCGGTATTTCCCCAAAGAGGAAGGGATGATGCAGCACAGCTACGGTAGGTATTTCCCTCAGTGATGAGACCAAGGTTATCGAACTAGTAGGAGAACCACGCAACACTACGTGAACGGCACCTGCACACAAAGAACAAATACTTGCAACCCGACGTAAAAGAGGGGTTGTCAGTCCCTCCTGGGTAAAGAGATAGATAAATTTGTAGTAGATCGGATAAATAGATGTCGCGGGAACGCGAGATAAAATAAATAACAATAAATTGCAGCAAGATATTTTTGGGTTTTTGGATTAATAGATCTGAAAATAAAAGCAAATAAAAATAGACCTCGAAGGCAAATATGATAAAGAAGAGACCCGGGGGCCGTAGATTTCACTAGTGGCTTCTCTCGAGAGAAATAGCATACGGTGGGTAAACAAATTACTGTTGGGCAATTGATAGAACTTCAAATAATTATGACGATATCTAGGCAATGATCATTATATAGGCATCACGTCCAAGATTAGTAGACCGACTCCTGCCTGCATCGACTACTATTACTCCACACATCGACCGCTATCTAGCATGCATCTAGTGTATTTAGTTCAAGGAGAAACGGAGTAATGCAATAAGAACGATGACATGATGTAGACAAGATCAATTCATGTAGGAATAGACCCCATCTTGTTATCCTTAATAGCAACGATACATACGTGTCATTTCCCCTTCTGTCACTGGGATTGAGCACCGTAAGATCGAACCCATCACAAAGCACCTCTTCCCATGGCAAGAAAAATCGATCTAGTCAGCCTAACTAAACAAAATATTCGAAGAAGAAATACGAGGCTATAAGTAATCATGCATATAGTAGATCAAAAGACTCAAATAACTTTCATGGATAAAAACATAGATCTGATCATAAACTCAAAGTTCATCGGATCCCAACAAAAACACCGCAAAAAGAGTTACATCAAATAGATCTCCAAGAGACCATTGTATAGAGAATCAAAAGAGAGAGAGGAAGCCATCTAGCTACTAACTACGGACCCGTAGGTCTACAATGAACTACTCACGCATCATCGGAGAGGCACCAATGAGGATGATGAACCCCTCTGTGATGGTGTCTAGATTGGATCTGTGGTTTCTGGAATGTGCGGCGGCTGGAATTGTATTTCGTCGACTCCCCTAGGGTTTCTGGAATATTGGGGTATTTATTAAGCAAAGAGGCGGTGCAGGAGGCCACCGAGGTGGGCACAACCCACCAGGGCGCGCCTGGGCCTCTAGGTGCGCCCAGGTGGGTTGTGCCCCTCTCGGGGCACCCCTCTGGTACTTTCTTGGCCCAACATCTGTCTTCTGGTCCAGAAAAAATCACCAAAATGTTTCGCTGCGTTTGGACTCCGTTTGGTATTGATTTTCTGCGAAGTAAAAAACAAGCAAAAAAATAGCAACTGGCACTGGGCACTATGTCAATAGGTTAGTCCCAAAAAATGATATAAAGTTTCTATAAAATTATTGTAAAACATCCAAGATTGATAATATAACAGCATGGAACAATAAAAAATTATAGATACATTGGAGACGTATCAGCATCCCCAAGCTTAATTCCTGCTCGTCCTCGAGTAAGTAAATGATAAAAACAGAATTTTTGATGTGGAATGCTGCCTAACATGTTCATCACATAAACTTTTCTTTGTAGCATGGACATTTGGACTTTTATATGATTCAATGCAATAGTCTAGTTTTGACATGAAGATTTCAATACTCAATCATATCAACAAGCAACCATGTCTTCCAAAATGTCAACACTAAAGCAAGTTATCCCTAGCCCATTATGCTCAATCATTGATCCATTCATGAAACACACTCGCATATTAGCTACACCCAATGCTCAAGTATGATCATAGTGCCCCTTAGTTGGTGCTTTATAAGAGAAGATGGAGACTTAAAAAAATTGCATAAAGTAAATAGAAAGGCCCTTTGCAGAGGGAAGTAGGGATTTGTAGAGGTTCTAGAGCTCAAAGCGAAAAAGATAGAGATAAAAACATTTTGGGTGGCATGCTTTTCCTGTCAACGAAAACGATCGAGTAGTTCCCAATACTTTCCATGCTAGATATATCATAGGCGGTTCCCAAACATAAAATAAAGTTTATTCCTTTTTCCACCATACTTTCACATTCCACGGCTAACAGAATCCACGGGTGCCGTCCATACCAACACTTTCCAAGGAATTTATTATTTGACAACATAAAGTAAATTCATTTTTCATTTCGGGACTGGGCATCCCTAATACCTTTGCCGTACTCTCATGCAATGACAAGTGAATATACACTCATCTTGAGAATAACACATCTAGCATGGGAAAATATCAGCCACCACCTACCGTTTCATGAGCGGTATGAGCATACAAAAGAGAAATTTATTTTGAAAATTATAAATGGCACATACAAATTTGCTTAGAATGGCACGGAAATACCGCATATAGGTAGGTATGGTGGACTCATATGGCAAAACTGGGTTTAAGGATTTTGGATGCACAAGTAGTGATCATACTTAGAGCAAATGAAGGCTACCAAAAGATTGAGAAGCATCCAACCAAGAAACAAAAAATATCATAAGCGAGCATTAAGCATAACTAACACCGAATAATGCACCACAAGTACTATATAATTTCATTGCATAACTATTGACTTTTGTGCTTGCATAGGGAATCACAAACCTTAACATCAATATTCTTACTAAAGCATAATTACTCATCAACATGACTCACATATTATATCATCATATCGCAAAACTATTACAAGGAATCTAGTTTATTTTGTCCAATGATCTTCATGAAAGTTTTTATTATATCCCTCTTGAATATCTATCACTTTGGGACTAGTTTCATGTGTTGCTTTTGATAGCTCAAACAAATCTAAGTGAAGAACATGAGCATAAAAATTTCCTTCTCCCAAAATAATTTAAGTGAAGCATGAGAGAATTTCTTCAAAATTACTACTCTCAAATAAATCTAAGTGAAGCATGAGAGCATTTCTTCAAAAATATTAAAGCACACCGTGCTCAAAAAGATATAAGTGAAGCACTAGAGCAATTCCATAGCTCATAAAGATTTAAGTGAAGCATAGAGAGCAATTCTAACAAATCATAGCATAATTTTGGCCCTCTCAAATAGGCGTGTCCAGCAAGGATACTTGACTAAAAATAAAAAGTAAAAAAAGCAAAGACTCAAATCATACAAGACGCTCCAAGCAAAACTCATGATATGTGACGAATAAAAATATATCTCCAAGTAAAATACCGATGGTCGTTAGAAGAAAGAGGGGATGCCACTCGGGCATCCCCAAGCTTAGTTTCTTGCTTCTCTTTTAGATAATATCTTGGGATGCCATGGGCATCCCCAATCTTAGGCTCTTCTTACACCTTATTCCTTCATCCATCGTGATCTCACCCAAAACTTGAAAACTTCAATCACACAAAACTCAACAAAACCTTCATGAGATCTGTTAGTATAACAAAGCAAATCACTACTATAAGTACTGTTACAAACCCATTCATATTTTATTTTTGCATTATACCTACTGTATTCCAACTTTACTATGGCTTATACCCTCAAATACAAACCATAGATTCATCAAAATAAGCACACAACGCAAAGAAAACAGAATCTGTCAAAAACAGAACAGTCTGTAGCAATCTGAAAACTTCGAATATTTATATACCTCCAAAAATTCTGAAAAATTAGGAAAACGTAGGAAATTTGTATATCAATCTTTTGTAAAACATTCAGAATTTTTTGTCGCCTCTTTGAATTTCTAAAATTATTTTACTGGACGCAAAAGTTTCTGTTTTTCAACAAGATCAAATAAACTATCACCCAACATGATCCCAAAGGCTTTGCTTGGCACAAACTCCAACTAAAACACAAAAAACACAATCATAGCAGAGCATAATTGTGCAAACACTCAATAACAGAAAGAAAAGGATAAAAATAAATTTTATTCATTGGGTTGTCTCCCAACAAGCGCTATCATTTTATGCCCCTTGCTAGGCATAATGCAAAGATCTAAGTGTTGTCATCTTTAGTTTCATTTTCCTTAGAGGTGCTTTTGTCAGGAGGTTTTTCAAAAACAACATAAAACAACTTATCCATAGAGACTTTAGCACTATCAAGTTGCTTATCATCATATCCCCTTTGATTTCCGGCAACAATCCAAGAATAGTGTTGATTAACATCATTGAAAACTTCTTGGATTATATCTAAAACGGGGACGTCCTTTTTAAGGTTCTCATCAAAGATTTGATTATCCCCAAGCAAATGTCTTAGCACATAATCACTATTGTAAAGGATTTCATCTATCACCGGTTTTTCAAGTTTCATACCATAGAGATCAAAAAAATTCCCTAGCTTCCCGTACTATGTAATCAAATTCATTCATAAGAACAAGGGTGGCCAACTTTTTAGCTTTGGGATTCTTTATAACGGGTAACTCAAAAAACAATCTTTGCAAGGTAGGATGGGTATGGTAAATTTATTTTCAAGTTTCAGAACTAGTGCTGATATAGCTTCCGCATAAGATTTAGTGCTTTTAAGTATAGGAACATCGTCAAGACTTAAATTTCCAACACAATTGAAAAATTCTTGGATACGTTCTTTTCCTATAACATTCCCTTGCCCCAAAACAAAATTTTTAGCATCCAGATTGCCAGATCATCCAATTTTAGGAGTTAGGCCATCATCTGTTTCTGCCATACCAAAGTCACTCATGATGACAAGTTCAAGCAATTAAGAGATTTGAAGAGAAATCAGTGATCGAAAAAGAGGGCTAATAAAACGGCAAATGTTTGTGAAGTGGGGGAGATGAAAATGAGAGGCAAATGGCAAATAATGGAAATTGCAAGGAGAGGAGATTTGTGATTAGGAATCTGGTAGATGTTGATGATGTCTCCCTGGAAACGGCGCCAGAAATTCCTTTTGATGTCGCTTGAACTATGTCGGTATTTCCCCAAAGAGGAAGGGATGATGCAGCACAGCTACGGTAGGTATTTCCCTCAGTGATGAGACCTAGGTTATCGAACCAGTAGGAGAACCACGCAACACTACATGAACGGCACCTGCACACAAAGAACAAATACTTGCAACCCGACGTAAAAGAGGGGTTGTCAGTCCCTCCCGGGTAAAGAGATAGATAAATTTGTAGTAGATCGGATAAATAGATCTCACGGGAACGCGAGATAAAATAAATAACAATAAATTGCAGCAAGATATTTTTGGGTTTTGGATTAAAGATCTGAAAATAAAAGCAAATAAAAATAGATCTCGAAGGCAAATATGATAAAGAAGAGACCCGGGGGCCGTAGATTTCACTAGTGGCTTCTCTCGAGAAAAATAGCATACGGTGGGTAAACAAATTACTGTTGGGCAATTGATAGAACTTCAAATAATTATGACGATATCTAGGCAATGATCATTATATAGGCATCACGTCCAAGATTAGTAGACTGACTCCTGCCTGCATCTACTACTATTACTCCACACAATGACCGCTATCCAGCATGCATCTAGTGTATTAAGTTCATGGAGAAACGGAGTAATGCAATAAGAATGATGACATGATGTAGACAAGATCTATTCATGTAGGAATAGACCCCATCTTGTTATCCTTAATAGCAACGATACATACGTGTCATTTCCCCTTCTGTCACTAGGATTGAGCACCGTAAGATCAAACCCATCACAAAGCACCTCTTCCCATGGCAAGAAAAATCGATCTAGTCGGCCTAACTAAACCAAAGATTCGAAGAAGGAATACGAGGCTATAAGTAATCATGCATATAAGAGATCAAAAGACTCAAATAACTTTCATGGATAAAAACATAGATCTGATCATAAACTCAAAGTTCATCGGATCCCAACAAACACACCACAAAAAGAGTTACATCAAATAGATCTCCAAGAGACCATTGTATTGAGAGTCAAAAGAGAGAGAGGAATCCATCTAGCTACTAACTACGGACCCGTAGGTCTACAATGAACTACTCACGCATCATCGGAGAGGCACCAATGAGGATGATGAACCCCTCCGTGATGGTGTCTAGATTGGATCTGTAGTTTCTGGAACTTGCGGTGCCTGGAATTGTATTTCGTCGACTCCCCTAGGGATTCTGGAATATTGGGGTATTTATAAAGCAAAGAGGCGATGCGGGAGGCCACCGAGGTGGGCACAACCCACCAGGGCGCGGCTGGGCCTCCAGGCGCGCCCAGGTGGGTTATGCCCCCTCGGGGCACCCCTCTAGTACTTTCTTGGCCCAACTTGTGTCTTCTGGTCCAGAAAAAATCACCAAAAAGTTTCGATGCGTTTGGACTCCATTTGGTATTGATTTTCTGTGAAGTAAAAAACAACAACTGGCACTGGGCACTATGTCAATAGGTTAGTCCCAAAAAATGATATAAAGTTGCTATAAAATGATTGGAAAACATCCAAGATTGATAATATAACATCATGGAAGAATAAAAAATTATAGATATGTTGGAGACGTATCACTCCCCTTCCCCTCCCACCTATATATATGTGGGAGGGGGCGCCTAGCACACACCAGATCAATTGTTAGCCGTGTGCGGCGCCCCCCTCCATCGTTTACACCCCGGTCATATTTTCATAGTGCTTAGGCGAAGCCCTGCGGAGATCACTTCACCATCACCGTCACCACGCCGTCGTACTTACGAAACTCATCTACTACTTCGCCGTTTTGCTGGATCAATAAGGCGGAGGACGTCACTGAGCTGAATGTGTGCTGAACGCGGAGGTGCCGTATGTTCGGTACTAGATCGGTTGGATTGTGAAGAAAGTTTGACTATATCAACCGCGTTGTGAAACGCTTCCGCTTACGGTCTACGAGCGTACGTAGACACACTCTCCCCTCTCGTTGCTATGCGTCTCCTTGATAGATCTTGCGTATGCGTAGAATTTTTTTGTTTTCCATGCAACGTTTCCCAACAAGGGGGAGAGAGCCCCCCCTCCTTCTTCTTCTTAATTAGCCTCCCCACTAGATGGTAGGAGAGTTGCCCCTCTTGTCCATGGCCTCCATGGTGGCGGAGGGGCAGGAGCCCCTCCGAGATTGGATCTCCCTCTCTGCTCTCTTCTATTTCGCGTTCCTGTTTTCTGGCCCTTGAGCCCCTCCGAGATTGGATCTCCCTCTCTGCTCTCTTCTGTTTCGCGTTCCTGTATTTTGGCCCTTCACCGTTTCTTAAATTCCCGGAGATCCGTAACTCCGATTGCGCTGAAATTTTTACACGATTTTTTTTCCATAAATTATCTTTCTTGCGCCCGAAGAAGGCCCCAACCGACTTACGGGGAGGGCACAAGACACCTGGGCACGCCAGGGGGTGCCTGGCGCGCCCTGATGGGTTATGGAGGCTGTGGACCTCCGTTTGCGTTGATTCCACCTCCCGAAAATCCCAGATATTCCAAAATAATTCTCTGTAAATTTTTATTGCATTTGGACTTCGTTTGATATGGATATTCTGAGAAACAAAAACATGCAACAAACATGAACTAGCACTAGGCACTGGATCAATAGGTTGGTCCAATAAATCATATAAATTGTTGCCAAAAGTATGTAAAAGTTGTATAATATTGGCATGGAACAATAAAAAATTATAGATACGATGGAGATGTATCATTCTTTTCGATCTTTTGATTTGATTTGGCCAACTAGATTGATCTATCTTTCCATGGGAGAGGTGCTTTGTGATGGGTTCAATCTTGCGGTGTCCTCACCCACTGACATAGTAGGGGTAGCGAGGCACGTATTGTATTCTTGCCATTAAGGATAAAAATATGGGGTTTATATCATATTGCTTGAGTTTATCCCTCTACATCATGTCATCTTGCTTAATGCGTTGCTCTGTTCTTTTGAACTTAATACTCTAGATGCAGGCAGGAGTCGGTCGATGTGTGGAGTAACAGTAGTAGATGCAGAATCATTTCGGTCTACTTGTCACGGACGTGATGCCTATATTCATGGTCATTGCCTTAGATATCATCATAACTATGCGCTTTTCTATCAATTGCTCAACAGTAATTTGTTCACCCACCGTATGTTTTCTTTCAAGAGAGAAGCCTCTAGTGAAACCTATGGCCCCCGGATCTATTTTCCATTATATATTTTCAGATCTATAAAACAAAAAACCTAAAAATACCTTGCTGCAATTTATTTATATTTACTTTATTTTACCTTTTAGTTATTGTTTATATCTATCTTTATTAGATCTCATCCTTGCAAGTAACCGTGAAGGGATTGACAACCCCTTTATCGCGTTGGGTGCAAGTGTTTGATTGTTTGTGCAGGTGCATCTATTGGAGACTTGCTTTTTCCTTCTACTAGATTGATACCTTGGTTCTCAACTAAGGGAAATACTTATCTCTACTTTGCTGCATCACCCTTTCCTCTTCAAGGGAAAAACCAATGCAAGCTCAAGAAGTAGCAGGAAGAATTTCTGGCGCCGTTGCCGGGGAGGATAGACATCAAGCCTACCAAGTACCTATCATAAACTCTCATCTCTTGCATTTACATTATTCGCCATTTTCCTCTCCTTTTCCTCTCCCCCACTTCTAAAATGTTTTCAGAAAAACACAAAAATATTTGCCTTTTTATTCGCCCTTCTTTCGTTCGTCTTTTCATTTGCTTTTTGTTTGCTTGTGTGCTAGTTGCTTGCTTTGCCATCATGTCGGAATCTAGGGAGGATATCATTGAAAAGGGTAGTAATAGTCTTGAGGAAAATTTTGAATCTTGTGTTCTTAATCATGATTCTCTTGAAATTGATATATCTACCAATCTTAAAACAAAGATCTACCATGTTGGTGACGGTAATATGGAAAGAATGTTATTCAGGAATTCTTTGATTGCGAGGGAGTTATGCCCATAAGTAGAGGAGCTATTCTGGATAATACAAATTGCTATGCGGATGCTATTTCTATGCTTGTGGTTAAATTGGAAAGAGAATTTTTGCATATCCATCCTGCTTTACAAAAGATGTTTTATGAACTCCCTAATATATTAGATCCAAAGGCTAAGAAACTTGCTACTATTATCCTCATGCATGAATTTGATCACATAGTCCGAGAGGCTAGGGAAATCTTTGCCCATTATAATGTGAATTTTGATCATCCCATGATAGAGGAAATTCTTTATGACAAAGAAACCTTACGTGGTTTTGAATCTAAAGATTACGTTGCTTTCAGTGACAATCGAAAAAAAAGAGTCCCTTATCCGAAAGTTATGCAGGCTTTATATATTGATGCTTATGATAGATTTGATTGGGTCAGTAAGGGAATTGATTAGGGGTTTGATAAAGAATGGATTGAAGAAATATCTAAAGAACCCATTAAAAGTGAGATACTTGTTCCTTATGAAGATGTTTATGGTGATGATCCCGAGTATGAAATCATGAATGTCAAAATTACTAATCGAAGTCCTTTCCATGCTTTAAGTTCTCCCTCTAGAAGGAAAGAGCATAAAAAAGGGATTTACTAAGAATTTTTTTGGAAGATTTTATTAGAAAAGAATTAAATACCAAAGGTGACAACACCTAAATCTATTGCAATATGCCTAGCTAGGGGCGTTAAACAATAGCGCTTGTTGGGAGGCAACCCAAGTTTTATTTTGTGTTTTTGTTTTTGCTTCTGTTCTTGAATAAATACACAATATTACTTCTGTAGTAATTGTGTTTTAGTATTTTAATAAGTGTTTGTGCCAAGTTAAGCCTTTGGGATGATCTATGGTGATAGTTGATTTGATTTTGCTGAAAAACAGAAACTTTTGCGTCCAGTAGCAAAATTTTAGAAATTCACAAAAGAAACTAAAAATTTCAAATTTTTTACACAAGATTGATATACAACTTTCCTACGTTGTCATAATTTTGCAGAAGTTTTAGATTACATAATTATGTGTAATATTCAGATCTTCTCAGACTGTCCTGTTTCTGACAGATTCTGTTTTCTATGCATTCTCTTATTTTGATGAATCTATGGGTAGTATCGGGGGGTATGAACCATGGAGAAGTTGGAATACAGTAGATATAATGCTAATATGAATTTAGAGTGAGTTAACAACAGTACCTAAAGTGGTGATTTTCTTTTCTTATACTAACGGAGCTCACGAGTTTTTTGTTAATTTTGTGTTGTGAAGTTTCAAGTTTTGGATAAAGTTTTGATGGACAACGGAATAAGGAGTGGCAAGAGCCTAAGCTTGGGGATGCCCAAGGCACCCCAATGTAAAATTCAAGGATAATCAAGCATCTAAGCTTGGGGATGCCCCGGATGGCATCCCCTCTTTTGTCTTCAATCCATCGGTAAATTACTTGAGGCTATATTTTTATTCACTACATGATATGTGTTTTGCTTGGAGCGTCTTGTGATATATGAGTCTTTGATTTATTTGCTTTTTAGTTTGCAACAATCATACTTTCTGTACACACCTTTTGAGAGGGACACACATTAATCGTGAATTTATTAGAATACTCTATGTGCTTCACTTACATCTTTTAAGCTAGGTAGTTGATCTAGTGCTTCACTTATATATTTTTAGAGCACGGAGGTGGTTTTATTTTATAGAAATGGATGAACTCTCATGCTTCACTTATATTATTTTGAGAGTCTTGAAAATAGTATGGCAATAGGTTTAGGTTATGAATTTAGTCCTAATATGATAGGCATCCAAGAGGATATAATAGAAACTTTCATGAAGATCATTGAATATATGAGAAGTTTGATTCCTTGCATTTGTTTTGAGATATAAATATGGTGATATTAGAGTCGTGCTAGTTGGTAATTGTGGTTGAGTAATAATACTTGTGGTAAAGTTTGTGATTCCCGAAGCATGCACGTATGGTGAACCGTTATGTGATGAAGTCGGAGCATCATTTATTTTTTGATTGTCTCCCTTATGAGTGGCGGTCGGGGACGAGCGATGGTCTTTTCCTACCAATCTATCCCCTAGGAGAATGCGTATTAGTACTTTGTTTCGATGGCTAATAAATTTTTGCAATAAGTATGTGAGTTCTTTATGGCTAATGTTGAGTCCATGGATTATATGCACTCTCACCCTTCCACCATTGCTAGCCTTTCTAGTACCGTGCAACTTTCGCCGGTGCATTAAACCCACCATATACCTTTCCTCAAAACAGCCACCATACCTACCTATTATGGCATTTCCATAGCCATTCCGAGATATATTGCCATGCAACTTCCACAGTTCCGTTTATTATGACATATACCATCATTGTCATAGTGCTTTGCATGATCATGTAGTTGACATAGTATTTGTGGCTTTGACCACCGTTCATATTTTCCATACATGTCATGCTAGATCATTGCACATCCCGGTACACCGCCGGAGGCATTCATATAGAGTCATATCTTTGTTCTAGTATCGATTTGTAATTCTTGAGTTGTAAGTAGATAAAAGTGTGATGATCATCATTATTAGAGCATTGTACCATGTGAGAAAATAAAAAAAGGAGGCCAAAGAGCCCAAAAGAAAAAAAAAGAAAAAAAATGAGAGAAAAAGAGGGAAGGGACAATGTTACTATCCTTTTTCTACACTTGTGCTTCAAAGTAGCACCATGTTCTTCATGATAGAGAGTCTCCTATTTTGCCACTTTCATATATACTAGTGGGAATTTTTCATTATATAACTTGACTTGTATATTCCAATGATGGGCTTCCTCAAATTTCCCTAGGTCTTCGTGAGCAAGCAACTTGGATGCATACCCACTTAGTTTTCTTTTGAGCTTTCATACACTTATAGCTCTAGTGCATCCATTGCATGGCAATCCCTACTCACTTGCATCAATATCAATTGATGGGCATCTCCATAGCCCATTAATCTGCCTAGTTGATGTGAGACTATCTTACTTTTTTTTGTCTTCTCCACACAACCTCCACCATATTCTATTCCACCTATAGTGCTATATCCATGGCTCACGCTCATGTATTGTGTGAAAGTTGAAAAAGCTTTAGAACATTAAAAGTATGAAAACAATTGCTTGGCTTGTCATCGGGGTTGTGCATGATAAAATACTTTGTGTGATGAAGATAGAGCATGACCAGACTATATGATTTTGTCGGGATAACTTTCTTTGGGCCATGATATTTTGAAAAACTATGATTGCATTATTAGTATGCTTGAAGTATTATTGTTTTTATGTCAATATTAAACTTTTGTTTTGAATCTTATGGATCTGAATATTCATGACACATAAAAGAAAATTACATTGATAAACATGTTAGGTAGCATTCCACATCAAAATTTCTATTTTTAGCATTTACCTACTAGAGGACGAGCAGGAATTAAGCTTGGGGATGCTTGATACGTCTCCAACGTATCTATAATTTTTGATTATTCCATGTTATCATATTATCTATCTTGGATGTTTTATATGCATTTTTGTACTATTTTATATCATTTTTAGGGACTGGCCTATTAACCTAGTGCCCAGTGCCAGTTGTTGTTTCTTCCTTGTTTTTGACTTTTACATAAAGGAATATCAAACAGAGTCCAAACGGAATAAAACTTTACAATGATTTTTTTGGACCAGAAGACACCCAGGAGACTTGGGGAGAGGGCCAGAAGAGTCCCGAGGAGGCCACAAGCCCTGAGGCCACGCCCTAGGGGGCGCGCCCTGGCTTGTGGGCCCCTCGAGAGTCCCCTAACCCTAATTCCAGCTCTATATATTCTCAAATATTCTCCGAACATCGGAAGCGTCCACCAAAATACTTTTCCGCCGCCGCAAGCTTCTGTTCTCGTGAGATCCCATTTTGGGGCCTTTTCCGGCGATCTGCCGGAGGGGGATTCGATCACGGAGGGCCTCTACATCAACCTCGATGCCCTACCGATGATGTGTGAGTAGTTTACCACAGACCTACGGGTCCATAGCTAGTAGCTAGATGACTTCTTCCCTCTCTTTGATCTTCAATACCATCTTCTCCTCGATGTTCTTGGAGTTCTATCCGATGTAATCTTCTTTTCCAGTGTGTTTGTTGAGATCCGATGAATTGTGGGTTTATGACCAGATTATCTATGAATATTATTTGCGTCTTCTCTGAACTCTTTTATACATGATTTAAATAGCTTTGTATTTCTCTCACTACAGGAAACAGCTAGTTTGCCATCAGGCATGTCCAGACGGCAAAGAGTTTGCCATCAGCAAGCTAACAGCAAAGTCAGACGGCAAAGCTAAATCGGCAAAGAATACTTTGCCGTTAGCTTTTCATTGGCAGACGACAAAGATTTTGCCGTCAGCCAACTACAGATTTGCCGTCTGCCACACAAATAACAGATGGCAAAGAATGCACTCTTTGCCGTCATCCGGACAAAACTACAGACAGCAAAGATTGTTTTTTTAAATACGTCCGTCAAATCGTTCACAGGGTGTCTGCTGCTTTGGTGGTCGCCGGAGTTTCCAACTCCGGCAACTGCTGCCACTGCCGGAAGAGCTCTGGCGCTTGGGGCAGAGAGGAGGAGGCTGGGGAGTCTCCGGCGCGGCGGGGTCCAGTGAGCGACGGCCGAGGTGTGGTCCGGTGAGTGACGGCCATGGCGTGGTCCGGAGAGGGATGCCCGTGGCGGGGTCTAGCAAGGGACGGAAAGAAGGAGGGTGCGGAGGCTCGAGCGCAGCGGGGTCCGGAGAGGGGCAGCCGCAGAGTAGTTCGGCGAGGGTCAGCCGCACGAGTACGAGGAGGCGCCCGTCTCTGGCGGCGGCGGTTAACGTGCTGGACTGGTCGCCTGGCCGGCGCGTGGTGCCCACCGGCGCTGATGCCCGCCCGGCCGAGGAGAGTCAGGGGAGGAGGTGCGAGCTGGGCGGTGCAGAGGCATGCGTGCGGGAGGGGGTGCACGAGAGGCAGCAGACTGTGGTCGAGGCACGCGACGGTGATGCGCCGGCAGCACTGCGGAGGGAGCACGGGCGGGGGCACGACGAAGGAGGATCTTGTGGCTGTTGTGGGTGAGAGGACGGGCAAGGTGGGTGGGGCCATGCGGTTGCGTCGGTGGGTGGAGAGAGAAAGAGAACGTGGGGAGAGAGAGGACGTGGGGGCATGGGAGAGATGCGGGAGACAGCGTGTGGTAAGGATCGTGCCACCTCATCGATCCAGGAAATCGATCCGCGAGGTGTCTTTCTTGTTTGCTGTCTGTGTTTTCTATTACAGATGGCAAAGAGCATATTTTGCCGTCTGTAATACAAAACGCAGGCGGTAAAGATCTTTGTTGTCTGCATTTTCTATTACAGACGGCAAAGCATGCTCTTTTCCGTCTGCAATAAAAAAATACAGAAGGCAGAGATCTTTGCCGTCTGTGTTTCGTTTTGCAGACGGCAAAGTAAGTGATTTGCCGTCTGTGTTTTTTTCTCGCAGACGGCAAAGTCTATTTTACCGTCAGTTTTTCTTTACCGTCTGCTGATGACAGCAAACCCTTTCTTTGCCGTCTGCCTGACGAAAAGCTGACGGCAAAGACGCCTCCTGACGGCAAATTAACTTTTTCCCGTAGTGTCTCCGATCTATTGATTTGGTTTGGCCAATTAGATTGATCTATCTTGCCATGGGAGAGGTGCTTTGTGATGGGTTCAATCTTGCGGTGTCCTCACCCAGTGACGTAGTAGGGGTAGCGAGGCATGTATTGTATTGTTGCCATTAAGGATAAAAAGATGGGGTTTATATCATATTGCTTGAATTTATCCCTCTACATCATGTCATCTTGCTTAATGCGTTGCTCTGTTCTTTTGAACTTAATACTCTAGATGCAGGCAAGAGTCGGTCGATGTGTGGAGTAATAGTAGTAGATGCGGAATTGTTACGGTCTACTTGTCACGGCCGTGATGCCTATATTCATGATCATTGCCTTAGATATCGTCATAACTATGCGTTTTTCTATCATTTGCTCAACAGTAATTTGTTCACCCACCGTATGTTTTCTTTCAAGAGAGAAGCCTCTAGTGAAACCTATGGCCCCCGGGTCTATTTTCCATTATATATTTTCAGATCTATAAAACCAAAAACCTAAAAATACCTTGCTGGAATTTATTTATATTTACTTTATTTTACCTTTTAGTTATGGTTTATATCTATCTTTATTATATCTCATCCTTGCAAGTAACCGTGAAGGGATTGACAACCCCTTTATCACGTTGGGAGCAAGTGTTTAATTGTTTGTGCAGGTGCGTGTATTGGAGACTTGCTTGTTCCTCCTACTGGATTGATACCTTGGTTCTCAACTGAGGGAAATACTTATATCTACTTTGCTACATCACCCTTTCCTCTTCAAGGGAAAAACCAACGCAAGCTCAAGAAGTAGCACCTCTCGCCGGCCCCGCCGCTACCATGTTCCATCCCTTGCCCTCCGCAGTTCTGCCCATCGGCCAGCCCGTTCGGCCCCAGTCGCCATCGCCGGAATCAAGGTGAAATGCCGCGCTGTCCCCATTGTTGATTCGTCTGATTTCTTTCGAGTTTGTTCTTTTTTTAGCGGCTGCCGCATCTCACCTTGCTTGCGCACCACTGCAGGTCACCTGCCGCTCGCCGGTTCGGTCTAAACCACGCCGGCCGGCTTTTGCACCACCACCGCACCCCAAGTGTTCGAAGAATTGCCTAGGTGAGTTTTTTTGTTTGTTTCTCTTTGAACCGAGCCATTTGGATTGAACCGAACCATTTGGATTGTAGATCAAGAGGTTGAGGGAGATGGCGTTGGAAGACTCGTCGTCATCCGAAGAGGACGAAGAAGACGACGATGACTTTGACACCGTTTTAGGCATGATTTTCAATGATGATGTTCGACGGCCGAGGAGAGGATCACAATTTGGCTGCATACACATCAACCGTGATAGAGCGGAGGGCCATGCCAAGATCATGAAAGATTACTTTGATCCAAACCCAACCTATCCGGAGAAGTACTTTCGCCGACGCTTTTGGATGCACACAAGTCTTTTTCTAACCATTGCCAGAGCCATTGAGAGATATGATGACTGGTTCAAGCTCCGGAGAAATGCATCTGGAGAGATCAGTGCAAGCCCTATGATGAAATGCATTGCGGCTGTTCGAGTCTTGGCATATCGGTGTTCTGCCGATGCAATTTATGACTATGTACGCATTGGCGACGACACAATCTTGGAGGCTGTTCGAAGGTTCACCAAAGCAGTGAACATTGTCTTTGGCCCGGAGTACTTGAGAGCACCAACCGAGGAAGACACGCAGAGGCTGATGACTGAGAGTGAAGCAAGATGATGGCCAGGGATGCTTGGATCACTTGACTGTATGCACTAGAGATGGAAGAATTGTCCTGCAGGTTGGAAGTGTCAGTACAAAGGCCACGTCAACAATCCAACGATTATTCTTGAGGCAGTTGCATCGAAGGATATTTGGATATGACATTCTCTCTTTGGTCTGCCTGGCTCTCACAATGACTTGAATGTGCTATCAAGATCACCTCCGTTTTCTAGGATTATACAAGATGAAGCTCCCGCTTGCGACTACTTGGTCAACGGGCACAACTACTCGATCGGTTACTACCTTGCGGATGGCATCTATCCATCATGGGCCACCTTGGTTAAAACAATTCCGCGTCCAAAAGTTAACAAAAACACTCACTTTGCCTAATGTCAAGAAGCTGCAAGGAAAGATGTGGAAAGAGCCTTCGGTGTGCTTCAGAAGCGCTTTGCAATTGTTTGTGGTCCTGTCGAGTACTAGAACTCCAAGGTTCTATGGCGAATCATTACTTGTTCCATCATATTGCATAACATGATCATTGTAGGCGAGAGAGAGAGATATGGCTGAGAACTTTCGGTACACCACCAACGGGACTCCGGTTGAGCCAGAGTATGATACAAACAGGATCTTGACATTCCCTGAGGAGCATTGCAAGGTCGAGAACTGTCAAGTTCATACTCAGCTCCAACAAGATCTTATTGAGCATCATTGGCAACGTCTAAGCGAGTCCTAGTTGTTCTATGAAATGCTATATGCTATATTTGAACCATTCGGCGTGTTTAAATTTGAATAATTTGGTTTGTAAACTTTGAATTCAGTTTGTAAACTATATTCGTAATTTGGTTGAACATTCAAATGTATGTTTAGTTTCTATATGTGTGCTAATATGTAGTTGCAATTTACACTAGAATCGCAAAGTTTAGAAAAACAAAAAATTACTCCGTTATATTTAGGAGATCGGCTAGGTCCGGCCAAAACTTAGTGGAGTATATATACTCCACTAAGCCTTATATATACACCACTAAGCCTTTTACTCCACTAAGTTTTAGGGAATCGGTTAGAGTTGGCCTAACACACATAAAATTTCTCAAAAATCAAATCATCAAGTTTAACCAGGTTTGTAGAGGAAATATCAACATGGTAATACCAAACGAGATTTCTAATTTGCAAATGACAGGAAACTTGCAACAGATCCGAATGATCCCGATATCGTCCATTGTCGATCAGACGATGCGAGATGATCACGCGTTTCCTGTTGCAATAGAACCGAAAGTCTCGAGCCGTCGGACGTGCATGCACGCCACTCGATCCAGTTTTCACGGACTGAAAACTTGCTGGCGGTTGCATTAGCTGGTTAGTTGGTTTTGACGCAAAAAATATTGGGAACAATGGGACTCGGACCATGGACATCTCCCAAATATACTCACCTATCTAACCATCTAATCTATGTAGCTTTTCTTGAACATCAAACGGAACCATGCTACTTGATCTGTTCCTTCACTATGTTCTCCAGAAAAAATTCGATGCCTTTTTACCTATCGAATTTAATGAATCGGAGAACCAACAACCTCATTGGTTCATTTTGTCGATATTTGAACATTATTTACTTCCGTAGATTTTGTACGAACCATGTTAAATTTTGTGTAAATAACATGGTAATTTAGCGTCACAGCGCTGATAACCCACGTACGAACAGCGCGGTAACTTTTGAACATGAAATTTTTTGTTGAAACAACATCTTCAAAAACTTTTGTGCAAATGATATGTAATATATGCACCACAGATCTGATAATTTACGCACAAACACCACGGTAACTTTGACCTGGGATTTTTTTTTGTTAAAAACATATCCCTTGTACTTCTGTGTAAATAGTACAATAATTACGCACAGCAGATCTGATAACTCAAGTATAAACACCATGGTAACCTACGTGCAAACATCAGGATAACTTTGAACTGGCGAAAATTATTTGTTGAAACCATACACCCGATAATTCTATGAAAATAGCATAGTAATATATACACCGTGGACCTAATAACCTAGGTATAAACACCGTGCTAACTTTTAAGCTGGGGGAAAAAGTTGTTCAAAACATGCCTTGGAAACTTCTATGTAAATATATGGTAATATACAAATCATTGAGCAGACTTACGCACAATCACCATGATAAATTTTGAACGGGGCAAAGCAAAGTTCAAAACATACCTACGATAAATTCTGTATAAATAACATGGTAACATATACACAATAGAGCTGATAACTCGCGCACAAATACTACGGTAACTTTCACACGAGGGGGATTGTTTAAAAACCACTAGTATAAAAAGGCCCGTTTGTTCCGGTTCCAGAGGCCCATTCGTCCCGGTTCTAGAACCGGGACTAAAGGGTCGGGACTAAAGCCCAAAACCTTTAGTCCTGGTTCGCTTACGAACTGAGACAGAAGGTGCTCCACGTGGCCGCCGCAGGGAGCCCGGGCAGGAGGGCCTTTAGTCCCGGTTGGTAACACCAACCGGGACCAAAAAGCATCCACGCGTCAGCAGCTCAGGAGCTGGGGTTTTTGTTTTTTTTTTGAAAGGGGGGGGGGGTTTGGGGGTTTTGGAGGGTTAATTTAGGGGTTTCATATATTGTGTTAGCTAGCTAATAGAGAGAAGTGACCTCTCTTATCTCCGTGCTTGGTCGACGCTAGGTACTATACATATAGAGAGAACTCGACACGCTAGCTAGTAAGCAAATGAAGGAACCATTAAGTACACAAGATCGTCATGAACATATACAGAGAGAAGTGATCGACCTCTCCTTCTCCGAGAGATTGGTCGAACAACAAGTTTTCGTATATCTATCCGACGCTACTAGCTACATATATACAATATAAGATCTCTTACGTACAATCCCTAACATCTAATGTCAATTTCCACATGGTATTCTCCGGCTGGATTGATGACGTGGTCAAGAAAGAATCCCGCCAATTCCTCTTGAATTGCTCGTATGCGATCTTGTGGTAGGAGTTCATCCCGCAGCTGCCAGATCTAAATTGAAGAAGAGGGTCAATACATGTGTATGAATGAAACTCAACACAAATGATGGTAATAAAATAAAATTGTGAATATTTTTGCTTATGCACATCATATTGTTTTTGAGAGTACCCCCGCTTATTAAAGGCCGTCGCGTTGTAGATGAACTTGCAAACGTAGTATCCACATAAATCATTCCCGGCTTCCTGCCACAAGCTCTTTACGAGAAATAGAGGTCAATCAAACTGAGAAGCAAGCATGCTAAATGGTATTGATAAAACTAGCCAGAATCAATGGGAGATGCACGGAACTAGGTAGTAGTACTTACTTTCAGGTGTGTAAACCGCAGCTCAGTCGGCAGTCCCGGAGCTCTTGCGGTGAACTCTTTCCAAACCCTGGCAGAGAAAGAAAATAATTACTTGATATCAGGAAATGAACAAAGTTGCCGATCTGGTGCCATAATGATCGATTGAACTTACTTCTGGAGCATTTCAGTCATGTCCGCATACTCCTGTGGATCTTTTCGTCTCGAGTCTAAGACGGTTACTACTCCCCGCTCAAGCTTAATCTCTAGCAGAATAAAGTGAAAGTTGCGCACGCATGCATAACTCATCAGTTACATTACTATAATCTTGAGTAATAAGGGAAACTGAATATGCAGAAGACAGTAACACTCACTTGAAGTTGTAAGGAAAGAGTATTTTATCTTTGTTTTGATTTTTGAGCAACGATTGTAGTAAGTTGGCCTCGGTTTCTTCGACATTCTTTTTAACCGTCCATTCATGTATGACATTTGGGTTAATGAACCCAATGTCATAGATTTGTGCATTTCTGCATTCGACGATCTTCAATCTGCATAATATAGTGAGGATAATTATATATATATGCAATGAAAGAGCTGAGCTATATATAGCGACTTAATTACAGAAGTAGTACTTACAGACAGTAGCAAGTCACGATTGATTTGTCGAGGGCCTTTTGATTATATAACTGGAAAAACTCGTCAAAATCAACAGTAATATAATCCGATCCAACGAAGTCGTGCTCCTCTTTAATTCTCATCGTCAAAGCATCCATCCTAGAGTTGCTGCAGGTTTCCATGTACCATTTATGGAATTTTTGCATCATCGTTGGTAGAGCACGACTTCCATCTTTGACGAGAGGCTTCCCGTACTGGTATCTGAATTCGTCCACCTCTAACATATCAAACACTACATCATCACCTAGGTAATCATCAGGATTGGTACCAGGCACCATCCCAGGCAGATTAGCGATGATATCGCTAGACACCTTGAGCGGGGGGCATGATTGGTTCGCCTGTTCGCCGAGCTGGGGAATTTTTTTCGCACTTCTTCGTTCTTCTAACCTTTTATCACTGGAAGTAGTTCCTGACCGGCGCGCATCTGCATATGTCTTCTTAAGAGCGCGGAGATAGTTGTCATCCGGCAGAGGCGGTGGTGGTCGCTTCAGGGCATCGATAGTGTGCTTCTCTTTCACCGGATCTATCGTCTCCTTCGGAGGTGGAAGTTTCTTTGCAAAAAAGTCCCTCAGTTCGGCAGCACAGATTTCCTCGCTTTCCTTGTCGGTCCTCTCATATGGTAACTTTTCTAGAGGCTTGAGAGATGGACCGTATCTAAATTGCCTCCCGCCTCTGCTTGTACTGCTAGCCGCCGGAGCAGCGGCGTCTCTCTTCCGCCGTGGCTGACACAGCGGAGGAGGCGGAGTGCTCCGACACGCCGGAGGAGCCGGAGCGGCGGCGTCTGTCTTCCTATGTTGCTGACGAGGCGGAGGAGGAGGCGTACTGCTTCGACGCGCCGGAAGAGGCGAAGGAGGAGGCGGAGTGCCGGCCTCACGCGCCGGAGGAGCTATAGAAGGAGGCGGAGTGCCCTGATCACATGCCGGAGGAGGAGGAGGAGGCGGAGGCGTCCAGTTCGGAAGCTTGATGTGCTCCTTCCGCCATAGACATGGAGTCTTCAGAGCAAGACCCAGCTGAGTCTCCCCTTCACCTGTAGGGTGGTCAAGCTCGAGCTCCTCAAATCCCTCCGTTACTTCATCCACCATCACAACAGCATAACCATGTGGAATCGGACGGCAGTGAAAAGTTCCGTCGGGTTGAGGAGGTGCAACAGAGCCGACAGCCGCCTTGACTTTGAGGTTCTGCCATTGCGTCATAAGCTGGCAATGTTGAGCCTCCGTGATAGCATCCACGGGGTAGCTAGGAGCCGTGAAGTCAGGCTGCTGAACGGGCTCGGTGGAAGCCACGCTGCTTCTCCGCTGAGATGGCGGGGTAGCTTCTTGGGTAGCTCCGGCAGCTCGCTGGCTCTCAACTTGTTCCTCTAGCTTTTGTTCTCTTGCATTCAGCTTCTGCATTTCGGTGAGCTCCAGTTTCCTCTTCCTCTCCCAGGTTTTGTAACCGCCTGCGCTGGGAAACCCAACCTTCCACGCAACGGAGCCTGGCGTGCCTCGTGTTCGTCTAGGGTGCTCAGGATTCCCGAGGGCCTTGGTCAGCTCGTCATTCTCTCTGTCGGGTATGAACGTCCCTTGTTGCGCTGTGGCGATACACTTCTGAAGCTTCTTGACGGGTATTACAAGTTGCTCGTCCGTCCAAACGCACTTCCCTATTTCAGGGTCCAATGTTCCCCCAAGCCCAAAGAACCAAGTCCTTGAACGGTCTGGCCAGTTCAATGTCTCTAGTTTGACCCCTTTAGCAAGCTGGTCATTCTCAGCTTTGTCCCATAGCGGCCGGGCTTTGAGGTAGCCACCTGACCCCGTGCGATGGTGAAACTTCTTCTTTGCAGCATTTATCTTATTTGTCTCTGACATCTTCTTACTCTTGTCCGATGTCTTGTAGGCCACAAATGCGGGCCAGTGATTTCTTATCTTCTCAAATCGGCCGGTGAATTCTGGAGTCTTCCCTTTGTCGACAAACGTTGATTTCAACTCATTCTTCCACCTCCTGAATAGATCTCCCATCTTCTTAAGAGCACACGCCTTGACCAATGGCTCTATAACTGGCGTATCTGGATCCTCCTCTGGCGGTAGGGTGAAATTTGCCTTCAGCGAGGTCCAAAGATCATCTTTCTGTCTATCGGTGACATAAGAAACTTGAGGGTCTTCATTCTTAGGCTTATTCCATAGCCGGATGCTGATCGGGATCATGTCCCTAACAATAGCCCCGCACTGAGCAGAAAATGCACCCTTGGTCCGGCTGGGTTCAATCGGTTGGCCATCGTCCGAGATTGCTGTGATTGTGAACCTTTCATCCTGGCACAACCTTTTCTTCGGGCCTCGTCTCGTTACCGAAGTTTGGCTCGATCCAGAGGGCTATAAAGAAGAAAGAAGGGTTAATATATGTACATACCAAAACAATTAATGCATCAATTAGCTAGTCAGCACAGGCTTAATTAATATATATACCTCGCCGGACTTTGCAACAGCTCCCTCCTCCATTCGGTCACCGGAGCCGTCATCACGGTCTCCTTCTTCCACCGGCATTCGGTCACCGGAGCCATCATGATCATGTCCTTCCTCCTCCATTGTTCGATCACCGGAGCCTTCACCCTCTCCTTCCAGACCATCGGTGTCATTGAGATACGACAAGACATCACCTCCACCGAGGATTATGTCCTCCAACAACTGTTCTGTTTCCAAGTCTCTTTGCTCCATAGTTTTTGCAAATATTACAACATGGCAATTAATGTACAAACATGAGAGATGGATATATTAGTGGCAAACATAGACCTAGCTAGCTAATCACAACAAGGAATATTAATTAGTGGCCTCAACGCTTCTAGGGTTTGGGGTGGCCTTGACAACGCTTCTAGGGTTTGGGGTGGCCTCGACAACGCTTCTAGGGTTTGGGGTGGCCTCGACCCCTCGGCGATCCTCGACCCTCGACCCTTGACCACTCGACGACCCTCGGCCCCTCGGCGACCCTCGACCCTCTACCCTAGTTCCCGACCCTCGACCCTCGACCCTCGACCCCTCGGCGACCCTCTGACCCTCTAAAACCCTAGTTCCCGACCCTCGACCCTCGACCCCTCGGCGACCCTCGACCCCTCTACCCTAGTTCCCGACCCTCGACACTCTCATTCCTGATAAAAAATAAGAAGAGGAAGAAGAAGTAAAAAAAGAGGAGAAGAAGAAGGAATAGAGGAGAAGAATAAAAAATAGAAGAAGAAAAAAAAGAGGAGAAGAAGAAGGAACAGAGGACAAGAAGAAAAATAGAATAATTCTATTTTTCTTCTTGTCCTCTGTTCCTTCTTCTTCCCCTCTTTTTTTTCTTCTTCTTCCTCTTCTTATTTTTTTCTCCTCTTCTTCTCCTTCTTCTTCTCCTTCTTCCTCTTCTTATTCTTATTTTCCTTTTTCCTCTCCTTTTTCTTTTTCTTCCTTCTTCCTTCTTCCTCTTTTCTTCTTTTTCCTTATTTTCCTTTTTCCTCTCCACTAACCTAAAATCTACTAACCTAAAATGCACTAACAGTACAACTAACCTAAAATGCACTAACCTAAAATCGATATCTACTAACGACCTAAATAAAAAAATTAATACATATATGAAAAAAAATCATCATATGAACAAAAAAAATTATATGAACAAAAAAAACATACATCATCTATCATCAACATCATCATATCTATCATCAACATCATCTAACAAAATCATATGCAAAAAAATGTATATGGAAAAAAATGTATATGAACATCGGACCGTAGCGCGGGGCGGTGCGGACCAGGGCGGTGACGGCGCGGACCAAGGCGGTGACGGCAGGGGCGGCGCGATGACGAGGGCTCGGGGCAGGGGCGGCGCGGCGACGAGGGCTCGGGGCAGGGGTGGCACGGCGACGGCGTCGAGGGCAGGGGCGCGCGCGGCGAAGAGGGCTCGGGGCAGGGGCGCGGCGACAGCGTTGGATGCAGGGGCGGCGCAGCGACGGCGTCGGAGGCAGGGCGACGACGGCGATGGCGGGGCAGAGGGGCAGCCTGGCGGCGTCATCGGAGGGATCGAAGACGAACTGAATGAAATTTTTGACAAGTGCTCCTTATAGATGAAGCATTGGTCCCGGTTCGTGGCACCAACCGGGACCAATGCCTCCCTTTAGTCCCGATTGGTGCCACGAACCGGGACCAAAGGTCAGTTTTCAGCAGCCCAAAGGCGGGAAACAGAGACCTATGGTCCCGGTTGCTGGCACCAACCGGGATTAAAGGGGAGCATTGGTCCCGGTTGGTGCCACGAACCGGTACCAATGCACCCCTTTCGTCCCGGTTGGTGCTACCAACCGGGACCAAAGGCCTTGCGCTGGCGCGGTGCGGTGGGATGTTTAGTCCCACCTCGCTAGTTGAGAGAGCTCAAGAATGGTTTATAAGCGCTGTTGCGCCCACCCTCTCGAGCTCCTCTCAACTGCAGGCTTTCGGGCCTAATCTGTCACTCTTGCCTGTGGGCCTACTGGGCCTGCTGCGGGCCTGAATCCTGGCCCATGGTTGGGTTTCTAGTCGTATTGAGGCTGTGGTGGCCCAGTAGGTGGCATTTTTTTTTATTTTTTTCAGTTTTTTTGTTATCTTTTTTGCTTTATTTATTTTATTTTGTTTCTACTTACAGCAAAATATTTACTGTTTTTCAGTGATTCTTTTTGCTTTTAGGTAATAAAAATTATAAAATTTCTGTTAGTGCCATTAGTTTTCCAATTTGAATAGTTTAAATTTGAATTTTTTGAAATTGCTGTGAATCACTAGTTTGTGAATAACTTTACTATAAAAATAGTTTTTGAGTGATTGTTTTTCCTGCTATTTAATATTACTGTGTTTTATCATTAAATTCAATTTGGTAATTTTTTCGTTATTTGAAATGACTGTTTTAATCAAAAACATATTTTGTTATTTTAGTTTGCTATTAAAGTTTCAAACAAAAAATTCTGAAGAGGTTGAAAGTTGGCATGGTATCATCATTTCACCCATATAGCATGTGCTAAAAAGTTGAGAGGGTTACGGCAAAAACTGGATGCACTTCGTGTACAAAATGGACAATCTCTTTCGAAGTATCAGGGTTTCGGACGAAAACTCATCTGTTACAAAGGGATTTCATTTTTTTGAACTTATTTGAACTCCAGACTTCTTGTGTGTTAAAAATGCACCATTCAAAGCCACATCATCAATTTTCAACCCTTTCTGACTTCATTTGTTATTTTTCATGCATTTACTGATTTTTTTGAGCGTATGACCCTGAAATTGAAAAGCACTACAAACGAACTCTGAAAAGGTTTAAAGTTGGCATGGTATCATCATTTCATCCACATAGCATGTGATAAAAAGTTGAGAGGGTTACGGAAAAAACTGGATGCACTTCATGTACAAAGTGGACAATCTCTTTCGAAGTATCAGGGTTTCGGACGAAAACTCATCTGTTACAAAGGGACTTCATTTTTTTGAACTTATTTGAACTCCAGACTTTTTGTATGTTCAAAATGCACCATTCAAAGCCACATCATCAATTTTCAACCCTTTCTGACTTCATTTGTTATTTTTCATGCATTTACTGATTTTTTTGAGCTATATGACCCTGAAATTGAAAAGCACTACAAATGAACTCTGAAAAGGTTGAAAGTTGGCATGGTATCATCATTTCACCCACATAGCATGTGCTAAAAAGTTGAGAGGGTTACAGCAAAAACTGGATGCACTTCGTGTACAAAATGGACAATCTCTTTCGAAGTATCAGGGTTTCATACGGAAACTCATCTGTTACAAAAGGCATTTCATTTCTTCACATGTAACTGCAGTGATATTCTAGATCAAAGGCATCATCATAATAGTTGTGGAAAGAAAGTCTTCACTTTTTCTTCGCTTGTGTCCTTTGCTTATTGCGCCGTAACCATGGATAATCTTCATCGTTTAAAAGGGTGCTTGGGTCAGCCTTGACTTTGAAGGGAGGAATTTCATGAAACTTTTCATAATCTTCAGACATGTCTGTCTTGCCCTCCAATCCCACGATGTCTCTTTTTCGTGAAAGAACTATGTGGCGCTTTGGCTCATCGTATGATGTATTCGCTTCCTTATCTTTTCTTTTTCTCGGTTTGGTAGACATGTCCTTCACATAGAAAACCTGCGCCACATCATTGGCTAGGACGAATGGTTCATCTGTGTACCCAAGATTTTTCAGATCCAATGTTGTCATTCCGTACTGTGGGTCTACCTGTACCCCGCCTCCTGACAGATTGACCCATTTGCACTGAAACAAAGGGACCTTAAAATCATGTTCGTAGTCAAGTTCCCATATGTCCACTATGTAACCACAATATGTGTCCTTTCCCCTCTTGGTTGCTGCATCAAAGCGGACACCGCTGTTTTGGTTGGTGCTCTTTTGATCTTGGGCGATCGTGTAAAATGTATTCCCATTTATCTCGTACCCTTTGTAAGTCAATACAGTCGAAGATGGTCCCCTAGCCAACGAGTACAGCTCATCAGAAACAGTGTTGTCACCCCTGAGACGTGTTTGCAACCAACTACTGAAAGTCCTGATGTGTTCACATGTAATCCAGTCGTCACACTGCTCTGGGTGTTTGGAGCGCAGAATGTTCTTGTGTTCATCGACATACGGTGTCACCAAGGTAGAGTTCTGTAGAACTGTGTAGTGTGCTTGAGGCCAAGAATGCCCGTCCCTACATATTATTGAGTCCCCTCCTAGCGTGCCTTTTCCAGTCAGTCTCCCCTCATACCACGATTGAAGGAGATCAATCTTCTTAAGGTCAGGAATGAAGTCAACACAAAACCCAATGACATCCTCTGTTTGATGACCCATGGAGATGCTTCCTTATGGCCTAGCGCGGTTACGGACATATTTCTTTAGGACTCCCATGAACCTCTCAAAGGGGAACATATTGTGTAGAAATACAGGGCCTAGAACGACAATCTCGTCCACTAGATGAACTAGGACGTGCGTCATGATATTGAAGAAGGATGGTGGGAACACCAGCTCGAAACTGACAAGACATTGCGCCACATCACTCCTTAACCTTGGTAGGATTTTTGGATCGATCACCTTCTGAGAGATTGCATTGAGTAATGAAGATAGCTTCACAATGGCTAATCGAACGTTTTCCGGTAGAAGCCCCCTCAATGCAACCGGAAGCAGTTGCGTCATTATCACGTGGCAGTCATGAGACTTTAGGTTCTGGAACTTTTTCTCTGGCATATTTATTATTCCCTTTATATTCGACGAGAAGCCAGACGGGACCTTCATACTGAGCAGGCATTCAAAGAAGATTTCCTTCTCTTCTTTGGTAAGAGCGTAGCTAGCAGGACCTTCATACTGCTTTGGAGGCATGCCGTCTTTTTCGTGCACACGTTGCTGGTCCTCCCGTGCCTTCGGTGTATCTTTTGTCTTCCCATACACGCCCAAGAAGCCTAGCAGGTTCACGCAAAGATTCTTCGTCACGTGCATCACGTCGATTGAAGAGCGGACCTCTAGGTCTTTCCAGTAGGGTAGGTCCCAAAATATAGATTTCTTCTTCCACATGGGTGCACGTCCCTCGGCGTCATTCGGAACAGATAGTCCGCCGGGACCCTTTCCAAAGATTACTTGTAAATCATTGAGCATATCACGTATGTGATCACCGGTACGGATGGCGGGCTTCTTTCGGTGATCTGCCTCGCCATTGAAATGATTGCCTTTCTTTCGACATTGATGGTTGGTCGGAAGAAATCGACGATGCCCCATGTACACATTATTCCTGCATTTGTCCAGGTATATACTTTTGGTGTCATCTAAACAGTGCGTGCATGCGTGGTATCCCTTGTTTGTCTGTCCTGAAAGGTTACTGAGAGCAGGCCAATCATTGATGGTTACAAACAGCAACGCATGCAGGTCAAATTCCTGTTGTTTGTGCTCATCCCACACACTTACACCGTTTCCATTCCACAACTGTAAAAGTTCTTCAACTAATGGCCTTAGGTACACATCAATGTCGTTGCCGGGTTGCTTAGGGCCTTGGATGAGAACTGGCATCATAATGAACTTCCGCTTCATGCACAGCCAAGGAGGAAGGTTATAGATACATAGAGTCACGGGCCAGGTGCTGTGATTGCTGCTCTGCTCCCCAAAAGGATTAATGCCATCTGCGCTTAAACCAAACCATACGTTCCTTGCGTCACCTGCAAAGTCCTCCTAGTACTTTCTCTCAATTTTTCTCCACTGCGACCCATCAGCGGATGCTCTGAACTTCCCATCTTTCTTACGGTCCTCTCTGTGCCATCGCATCAACTTGGCGTGCTCTTTGTTTCTGAACAGACGTTTCAACCGTGGTATTATAGGATCATACCACATCACCTTGGCAGGAACCCTCTTCCTGGGGCGCTCGCCGTCAACATCACCAGGGTCATCTCGTCTGATCTTATACCGCAATGCACCGCATACCGGGCATGCGTTCAAATCCTCGTACGCACCACGGTAGAGGATGCAGTCATTAGGGCATGCATGTATCTTCTGCACCTCCAATCCTAGAGGGCATACAACCTTCTTTGCTGCGTACGTACTGTCGGGCAATTCCTTATCCTTTGGAAGCTTCTTCTTCAATATTTTCAGTAGCTTCTCAAATCCTTCGTCAGGTACACCATTCTCTGCCTTCCACTGCAGCAACTCCAGTGTGGTACCGAGCTTTGTGTTGCCATCTTCGCAATTGGGGTACAACCCTTTTTTGTGATCCTCTAACATGCGATCGAACTTCAGCTTCTCCTTTTCACTTTCGCATTGTCTCTTTGCATCAACAATGACCCGGCGAAGATCATCATCGGGCACATCGTCTGGTTCCTCTTGATCTTCAGCTTCCCCCGTTGTAGCATCACCGTATTCAGGGGGCACATAGCTGTCATCATCCTCTTCTTCTTCGCTGTCTTCCATCATAACCCCTCTTTCTCCGTGCTTGGTCCAAACATTATAGTGTGGCATGAAACCCTTATAAAGCAGGTGGGTGTGAAGGGTTTTCGAGTCAGAGTAAGACTTCGTATTCCCACATATAGGGCATGGACAACACATAAAACCATTCTGCTTGTTTGCCTCAGCCACTTCGAGAAAATTATGCACGCCCTTAATGTACTCAGAGGTGCGCCTGTCACCATACATCCATTGCCGGTTCATCTGCGTGCATTATATATAATTAAGTGTGTCAAAAACCATTACAGAACATCATGAATACAGAAGTGACCAAATTAATTAATAAAATTCATCATCACATTAAAACCAAAGTACATACATAGTTCTCATTGAACAACATATAGCTCTCCAGAGCATCTAATTAAACCATACATTGAAACTATGTAAAACATTTCAATGCAACAACAAATGCGATCATAATCGCAACTAAGGTAACAATTGATCCAACTGCATAATGATACCAAGCCTCGGTATGAATGGCATATTTTTTCATCTTTCTAATCTTCAAGCGCAATATATCCATCTTGATCTTGTGATCATCGATGACATCCGCAACATGCAACTCCAATATCATCTTCTCCTCCTCAATTTTTTTCAATTTTTCCTTCAAGTAATTGTTTTCTTCTTCAACTAAATTTAACCTCTCGACAATAGGGTCGGTTGGAATTTCCGGTTCACATACCTCCTAGATAAAAAAATCTATGTCACGTTGGTCGGCATAATTGTCATAAACACTAAATGAACCAAATAGTTATAAAAGATAATATATACCACATCCGAATCATAGACAGGACGAGGGCCGATGGAGGCGGATACCAAAACCATCGCACTATATAATAACAAACAATAATAAAAGTAAGAAAATTACACAAGTATCTATCTTAATCATACAAGTAAGAACTTTTTTCTTTTACAAAGAAGATAAGACCAAGAGGCTCACCACGGTGGTGCCGGCGACGAGATCGGCGCGGGCGATCGACGGCGGTGAGGACGGACCGCCAAATCTAGACAAATCTCGAGGAAAATGGAGCTTCGACAAGGAGCTTCGAGAGGACAAAGCTTAAGTGTGGCTCGGGCATTTCATCGAACACCTCATGTGCATAGGAGGTGAGCTAGAGCACCACAAAGTCCTCCCACGGCCGGCCCAAAAAACATAGCACTCCACTGCTCTGCTCGCGGGCGAGGGGGTATATATAGGCATCTCATTGGTCCCGGTTCGTGGCTGGAACCAGGACTAAAGGACCCCCTTTGGTCCCGGTTCCATCCACGAACCGGGACCAATGGTTGTGGGCCAGGAGCGAGGCCCATTGGTCCCGGTTCGTGGCTGGAACTGGGACCAAAGGGTCCAGACGAACCGGGACCAATGCCCCACGAGGCCCGGCCGGCCCCCTGGCCTCACGAACCAGGACCTATGCCCCCGTGGGTCCCGGTTCGTCACTGAACCGGGACTAATGGGCTGGCCCGGCCTAGACCAAAGCCCTGTTTTCTACTAGTGAACATACACCCGATAACTTTCATGTAAATAGCTTGATACTATACATATTTTATACGTGATAACTCACGCACAAACACCGCGGTAATTTTGACCCGACCTGATAAGGAGGTTAAAGGAATCAGTTTTATGCCCGGTAATATCTGTGTGAACAACATGGTAACATATGTAGCACATGTGTGGTAACTTGCGTAGGTCACATGTGGTAACTTTTGATCCCAAAAAGTCGTCAAAATATATTAACATGGGATCTAGTTTCAAAGCTCTCGTCGTGACAGATTTTTATGTGAAAACGATTTTTCAATCTCGCCGACGTTTTGAGCTACAAACATTTTGAAATTTTGAAACAGGGGGATATCTAGGATGACATCAATTTTTCTGTCCTTTAGAGTGGGGAGAATATTAGAGGACCATTTTTATGCCCTGGTAATTTCTATATAAACAAGATGGTAACTTAGCTATCACGGACGTGATAACTTACTTAGGTGGCCTTTGTTTGGGCTTTAGCTAGTGATTCCTGGATTCTAGCTCATCCAAAATCGGATTCTCAAACAAACAGCAGATTCTTATCACAGCTTTGCAAAATCGATTCCTAAAAATGCACTAGCCGCAGCCGGAAGCCGGAATCAGCGATTTTGCTGATTCCCGAGCTGACACTTACCCCCTTTCAATTATAGACCAACTTCTCCCCGTTATTACGATAGAAATGCCACCGCCCTCACCAACCAGTATCTTCCACCGACAGCTCTTTCCTCTCCTTCGTTCCTCACCAAACCGAACGCACAGGCAGAGAAAAAGAGAGGCCATGGCGCTCTAGGTTTCGGGGCGCCACCACCTTCGCCGGCCCCGTCGCCACCACGGCGTGCGGATCCGGGTGCCTCCGCTCCTTCCCATACTCCGGCAACGAGATCCGCTGCGCCGCCGTCCCCTAGCTCCACCTGAGCCGTGACGTTCCAAATCTCCGACCGCGCCGCCGCCCCTAATCTCCGCCTGCGCCGCCGGCCCAAGTTCTCCCTGCACCGCACCGGAGGTCCACTTGGGCCCCCGACTCCTTCTGCGCCCGACCGACTGCACCTGCGCTGCCCCATCCCCAATCCACGAGGTAATTTTTTTCCCTCCCCAAAAATGCCGCCCCTCCCAGATCAACCAGTCTGCACCGCCCCTCCTCTTTCGTCTCCCTGCTGGTTCACGGGTCAAGGCTCCCGCCGCTGTTGCACTGCTCCATCATTTGGCAACTGCCTTGCTCCTGGCGCTGGATAGTGGATAGTTGCCCTGTTATTTGCCAATTTTTTTCGTCTTTTCTACTGAACATTTGCTCAAATCATGTGTGTATGCTCCCAGTCAGAATGTGTATATATGTGTGAATCAAAAGATTTGTGAATCTGCAGCTGCAGCTGCAGTCAGAATGTGTATATATGTCTTTTGTACTGAACATTTGCTCAAATCATGGGTGTTACAGACATTTCATAACGCTTCTGCTTTTCCTAAAGCAGGGCAAACAAACGGCCAGCTTCTGATTTTGAGAATCTGCAGCTGCAGCTGATTCTCACAATCCAAGCCACAGCTGATTCCTAAGAATCTGTAGCCCAAACAAAGGGGGCCTTAGCCTGGGCCTGATAACTTTTGACCTGAAAAAAATGTTGTCGAAACATATCAACACGGGATCTAGTTTTGAAGGTCTCGTCGCGATGAATTTTTTATGTGAAAACGGTTTTTGAATCGGAGCGACAATTTGAGCTACAAAACATTTCAAATTTCAAATTTTGTTGAAATCTTTGATGACATCAGCATTTTTGTCTCACATGCATGCACACATACTCAAAGCAATTTAAATACCACAACACCATGCGGCTGTGCATGCATGCTTTTTCTCATCACCCACTCCATGCATGCATGCTTTTGCTCACTACGCAACCCAACACCTCAATTATCATTCATATATACCGATGACATTACAAGCTCCAAGCTGTGGCACATCTTCACTTTGATTGGTTCTTGGATCAAATATCCTTGTCTGCCACCCACAACTCACCGGGGCGGAATAAACTACCCTGCCGTCCTCCAACTTCTTCAGAAGCTTGAAGTATCGGCCCACAAAGGTTGGGGGATAGCTGACTTGGATGTTCGTCGTCGAGGGTTGCTTCAGCCAAACACCTTTCTCCAGGTCCTCCGTGAGCCACAGGTCCACATCGGGATGATCGCCGTCGTTATGAGCTACAACCAAACTGCCATTTAGCGTCGCCATTGCCATCGTGCAATCCTCGTCGCTGGTGTCGATCGACGGCGGGCCTGGAAGCGTCGCCGGCCTCCACTCCTCCGTGTTGAGGTCGAACGACGCGACGTCGTTCATAACGTCGGGATCGGAAGGGTGGAAGTCGGAGCTGGGGTACTTGTACTGCTCCGCCAGGAAGTAGACGACTCCCTGGATGACAACGTCGTATATGCCGAAGTTGAACCGGACGTGGACTGGCGGGCTCGGCCTCCGCCTCCAGCGTGGCCGTCCGTAGTGGTCGTCGCCAAGGGTGAACACGTGGCAGTCCTGCTCGACGCGCCCGTGCTTGTAATCGCGGCGGGTGACCACGCGGAGCACCTTGCGCTCGCCGGTGGAGGCGGCGACCCCGAGCGTGTAGCAGGGCACCGTATGCAGGTCGCAGCACCAGCGTGGATGTTTATCGAGGTCGTCGGAGGGCAAGGTGGAGAAGGCGCGGGTCTCGGGGTCGATCACGCGGATGACGCCGTTCTTGGCCCGGAAGAGGTACACCGGGCCGGGGCTCGCGTGCCGCGCGCCGACATCCTCCGCCAGGACGTCTATCCGCTCGACGACATCGCCGGACGACAAGTCTACCATGTCGACGCGGTCGCCGTCCTCGGCAAGGGCGAGGACGAGGCCCAGGCGCCTTGAAGCGTATACCTTGATGAAGGTCAGGTCGGAGAGGAGGGAGCGCCACGACCGGCAGACAGCGCGGCCGAGGCAGAGCGCCCGGGCCGGGACGCGCAGCAGGACCTCCCACACCACGTCCGGCTGCAGCCCGACACTTACGCAGGCGTCAGCGCTGAAGCGCTTTCTGGCTGGCTCCATTGATCTATGGCGCTGCTCGTCTATCCGACTGATTCCGATCGTCGCAAGCTAGTTCCCAGTGCGCTCCTTGGCCTTTGCTTATGTAGGTAGAACTGCAGTTGGATTCGTGTCGGGGGAGAACCCGACGGCCGCATTGAGAAGCAATACATCTCACGTTCTTTGACCAATCACTCACTCTGTCCGATCCCGAGTGTAATTTGGATAGGTCAACCCTTTTCAGAATAGAGTTGACCTGAACTAGTACACATCAATGATTCTAGTTTCAATAAGTAATTTTTCTTATCCGATCTACATTCGCTTTCTCACGAGGTCTCTGAGCACCTACACCCCGTACGCCTCAAACACCTATTCACCCGGGCGGGCGGCCCGATCACTGATCGGTAAAAAATACTCAATCCAGACCAAATACAAGACGGATATGGAGCGGGGCAACGACGAGCGCGTCCGCCACGTCGGACCCAGCCCACGTTGGCCCACCCAACCCTACATATATTCGTCCCAATCCGCTTCCCGGACCAAACCCTAACCACTTCACTCCACTCCCCTTCGTCCCCCAAGCTCCCATTCAGCGATCTCTGGCCTTCTCCGAGATGGTGGACAACGGATCTGAATCCGGCCAGTCCGAATCCGTCGATGTCGACTGGGGCGTCGTCTCGTGCGGGTTGAAGGAGGCAATGGCCGTCCGCATTGCACCCCGCCGCTCCCAGGACGACATCACCCGACCGACGGCAGGATCTGTCCGGCACGAGTCCATTGCGTCGGCGCACGGGTGCTCGGATCCTCCAGGGCTGGATCATAGAGATCCTCCCGGGAGCTTTCTAATCTCCCTTTCCCCATCACTGGTCCATCAGGGTATGAGTGTTACCGCACTACTAGAAAAAAGGCTGTTAGTGGCGCACCTGTTTTTGCTATTAATGGCGCACTATAGGTGCGCCACTATTAACACGCCACTAGTAACAAATAGTAATGGCGCATCTCTGGTGCGCCATTAGTATCACAGATAATAGTGACGCACCATATAGTGCGCCATTACTATGTCCAACAGTGCGTCATTACTATGCCTCCTAGGGGGCCATATTTACCTTCACGTATGCCCCCAAGTGCGCCATTACTATGCCCCATAATGCGCCACTGGTATTTAGCCTCGGTGCGCCACTAATGCTCAATATGGTGCGCCACTACTATGAATATTAGGAATTATTATTTTTTGCTTTTCTGGTATTTGCACAGGTTACAAAATATCTGGTATTTGCACAGGTTACAAAATACGTTACACAACACAGAATATAAACATCACACAATAGAATTCATCATATTAGTCTCCAAATTCGAAATAGCGAACAAAGTTCAAACATTAGCCAAGTTTAGGCCTCCAGACATTAGCAAAGTTCATCATATATATTAGTCGAGTTTGTCGTCACATTACAAAGTCGATATCGATCATCTAAACTACCATCACATAGAAGAGAGCTGCGGTCACGATGAGCATCATCGCGATGAAACTGGTCTTCATCCGGTTCCTCCTCCGCTCCCTCCTCTCTCCCGCTAGATAGCGCGCGTATCTAGCTTCCGCCTCCGCCCTAGTGGTGTACCCTTTGTAACTGTTACCGCTGAAACAGTGAACCTGTCTCCGACACTCCTCCCAGTCGTCGTAGACTCCGGGAACCTTACCCTTGTACATGACATACGACGGCATCTCTATGCACTAGACAAACAAAACGTTAGTAGCAATTCACAAACAATATATAAGCAATATATAAGTTTGCAACAAAAGGTTCGGAAGAGAAAAGCAACACATTAATAGCACGATTCATGGTCCTACTAATAAATAGCATCGATTACATATAAGTTGAACGACTGTCCAAACTAAAGAGACATACAAGTTCATTAAAGTTTAATTACAACATGAGCTAATCGATATTTCAGAACTACATAGCATCATTACTTTCGACTCGACTCAGGGACCGGAGCGTGGATGAAGCCGCCGTCTTTCGTGATGGTCATGAAATCGCGATCGTTGTCAGCTTGCATTTGTAGCGTTGTTTCTATTTCACTGTTGGACGGTTGATATTTGAGGTAGAACTGCCCCGAGGTATGAAGGACATCTTGATAGATGATTTCCGCAAACTCCGACTGGATGCGAAAGAATTCTTGTCTGATGTCCGCGTCCTGGATTGCCGACAAGCGTGCGGCCCAATCTTTGAGATTAGTTGGTAGCAGAAGGTGATTATGGTCCCGTACGATCGCCCGCATGTGATGGAGGGCGTAGTAGGCATCCTTCTGACCGCCAGGCGGCTGCTTGACGCAGGGGAACGTCGTTACGTGGGTGAACACGTGCTTGCCGTACCTACAAATTGGCCTCCTGAAGGTGCCTCCAGATTTGGCGTAGCCGAGGAGAGCATCATCAAGAACTTTCTTGATATTTGTGTAGTCTTTCTTCGACTGACGGTCCGAGTCAAAATACGTGGCCATGGAATATTTCGGGCTTAAGAGGATGAGTGTGCAATGTGTGTCACTGCACAAAACACGGAATGTTAGAAAAAAGAAGAACGATCGAAATCTAAGAAATCATATGTTACGGGGCGGTGAGGGGATGACTTACTCGGGAAAGTAAGGCACGAGGAAGTTATCCTTATCTGGGTTCGCCAGAAAGACGCCTTCGAGGTATGAACTCGCGACTTGCCGGTCCCCAGCGCTGCCCAAGATCTTGGCACGCATGTAGAAGGGGTCGACTATCACGATGTCCGGGGTGTTGTCTCTAATGATCCGCATCTCCATACTAAGCGAAAATAGCCGAATGAAGGTGTAGTGCAACGGATGAAGGTTAAACATAGCGAAGATGTCATCAAACCGCAGGACGATCATACCCCCGATGGTGCTATCGACAAAGCCCTTGCCCTCTGGCACCTTGGCCACGAAAACCGGGTATGCCACATCATTCTCGGAGAGACGCCGCTTCTCCATAGAAAGAACACTGTCATGCAGACTCCGCATAGCACCGGTTGCAGCATTGAGCAGATTAGTCGGTAGCATCGGCCTACCTGCCACATGCACCCTCCTCGAGATATCCTTAGGTGAAGGTGGCCCGTCCTGAGCACGGATCGTACTCGGTGCCGGCTGGCTCGCACCCTTGTTATTTTTTCTTTTCCGTCCCTTCTGCTTCTTCTGCTGTAATGGGATCGAGTTCTTCTCAGAGACCACCTTCTTGAGTTTGTTGGGGCTGATAATATTTCGCACCTTGGCTATCTGAGGCTCGGTGAAGGCGGCAGCTAGAGGCATCTCCTGAGAACTGAACACCAGACGACGCCTGTTGCAATTGGGTTTCTCCGCGGTACCAGCTAGATCGCGATCGTCTTTTGCAGGGTTGGGTTCTTGAGAAGGAGGCCCCAAGAATTCGTCACCGTACCCATGTTCATTGAAGTACTTATCGACGTTGGTAAATGTACCGTCGTCGTCATCCAGATCCTGTGCCATATGCATGTCCGGATCAGCTGACGGCGGTAGCGTTGCGGCGGTCTTGCCATGGCTTGGCGCCGGCACGACTGGCGGTGTTGTCTGTGGGGTGGTGTCCCCCGCCCCCAAACGAATATGGCTCTTCGGCCAAAGCATGGACCAGCTTATGCAGGCGCTGAGGGTCATCACATCATCTTCGTCGGCCCCAGGGGGTCGATACGGAGGTAACAAGTCGTCGCAGCCCCGCAGCACCCGAACCAGTTGAACCCTATACACGATGGGTGGCATCGGATTACCGTGGAACACGCGGTTGCCCGGTTGAACGATTCTGGCCTTGGCGACATCGATCAACTCGCCGTCCACGAAGTGCAATAGAGTGCATGGAACGTCGGCGGCGCCCTGTGAAAACATGTAGGGCGTCAGGGATGCCCAGTCAAAGGCAAGGAGATGAAGTCATCGGCCGAGAGGCTTAGTTACCGTGATGGCGTCGAGCTCGGCTAATGTCGAGGCACCGCCAACGGCGGGCGTGCAAGTGGCGGAGGGGCCGCTTGCTGCCGAGGTGCCGGCCGGCGTATTCTTCCCACACCCGGGTGCGTTAAGCTCCAATGCCGGCGCCGACGCCGGAGACACCAATGCCGCATCCGCCGGAGACACCAATGGCGCCGGCGCGTTGTGCGAGTTGCTGCCCGTGAAGCTGGGAATCGGGGGCGGCCCCTGTTGGCCGCCCGCAATCCACGCATGCAGCCCCTCAACCAAGGTAGGCATAATGGCGGTGATCGTCGCTCCCAGTTGGTCTCGCACTTACTCTTCGACTATCTTCGGAATCCGCGCCACTTGTGCCTTGAGTTCTTGAACCTCGCGCTCCTGGCTTTCCGAGCTGGTCTTTCTCTCCTTTCGCCCAGCATTATAGTATTCCGACCATTTCGTGGACAAGCCTTTGTCGGCCACACGACCAGCTGACGACGGCTTACTGAACTTATCCTTATGTTTCATTACGTTCAACGCTCTATTTAAAGTGGTGTCCCAAGGGGAGCTCTGAGACGACCCCGTGCTACTGCTTTCAGTGTCCTACGGAAGGAACGTGAACCATTTAGAAATTTGGCTTCATTAATTAGAATGCAACCATATGGAGCTAATTACGCGGGGGTGTATTCCTTACCAGAACAAGCTCAAGCGCCTTGGTCTTCGGATCCGTGGTAAGCTCCTTTGTTACCGGGTCCACCTTGTACCGGGCCCTGACATAGTTACTGGTCTGCTTGTCACGGTATTTATCGAAGAGGGGCGGTAGGCCTTGCTCGGCACGCTCCGCGTCCTCCTTGTCCCATATAGGTTCCGCCACTCTGTAACCGCTGGGACCGAGTTTGTGAACCCCTAAGTTCAAGTCCCGCATATCTTTCCCCCACTGACTTGATTCCGCAGATGCGTTGCTCTCACACTTGATCTTGAACTCCCGGTAGTCAGCTTCGCTGATCGAAGGATTTGTCTCCTTGATCTTCTCATAACTATCACCTCTTAGAATCCTTCTCTTCACCGCGGCTCTCCAAGTAGCCAGGGCCGTGCTCATCTTCGTGAGGGCGGCACTGTTCACTTTATTCCCTGAGAGGCGTGTGTTTGCGAAGTCACCGGGGAACTTGTATTGTTCGTGCAGCTTCGTCAAGAGGAGGTTGCGCAAATTCCCTCGGTCACGATGCCTTAGGCTCTCGGTGTTGATCGAGACGGTGCTCCAGAGAATGCACCCGAGTTGTCCCGCGTACCCACTGACTAATTCTTTGGGCACCGTTGGATGCCCACTGGAGGACACTTCAGTAAATTCCTCCTTGACGGTGCCGAGCACGTTTGGGCGCCGGTCCTTCCATTGCCTCTTCGGTTGGCTGCCATCTGTGTGTGCGCTGCCATCATCAGTGGTGGCATCCTCGGCGGCACCATCAGTGGTGTCATCCCCGACGCCACTAGGGGCTGTGTAGTCGGGATCGGTGTCTTCCGCGGCGTCCTCATAGCGGTGAGGTTCTTCCTCCATCTCCTGGGACAGCTCCCAGAATGCCTTGCCCGAACCGCCGGCCTCATTGTTGTTGGCCATGTTCGCTCTAAATAGGAAAAAAGGCTACTAGAGTTATTTCTTAAATGCAGTCTAGGAAAAAAGGCTACTGAACTTGACTGTGGAGACCTTTAGTTGTCCACTTGCAAAATGAAGAAGGTACACTTGTGATTGTTATTTTCTTGCATTTATATAGATGCTCGCATCAGAATCTATCTATCTGAACTTGGTATTCTTAAAAAAAACAATCTGAAATTTCTCCTTAATTTACTACTCCTATATTAAAGCGCATACTGTAAACAGCTATGTCTTTGGCATTGCGCAACTTCTCCCTGTACTTCTCCCTGTACTTCTCCCAGTCTTATATTTTTGGTGTACTAGGTTGGTATTGGAGGTCCCCTTATTAATTCTAATGATGGGAGATTTGTTAGGATTAACTTTTATGATAATATCGATAAAACCCCTTTCCTGCCAAGGAGTAAAATTGTTGATGTCTTAAAAGGGATTGATCTTCCATCGCAAAGCTATTCTCTTTTAGACAAACATTTAACAGGAGCTTACATTGTGAATCTGAACAACAGGAGTAACTAGACTGCATTTAACAGGAGTACACTACTAGAGTTAACAAATTGGGCATCTTCTAGGTCAAACTATAAATGTTGATTAATTTTTGTTTCGGTTGAGAATCGGGCACCTTCTAGGTCAAGAAAATTGGGCATGACCTTTGCTAATTTTCTTGACCTAGGAGTGCCCCATTCTCAACCGAAACGGAAAATTAATCAACATTTCAGGAGAAATGGGTCATTTCAGAAGATCACAAGTTCAGAAGATCTATAGTAGCAGCAGCATCACAAGTTGACAAAATTTAGTGAATATAATGATCAACTCTACAGTAGCAGCAGCATCACAAGTAGTACAGCAGCAGCATCATCACAAGTAGTATAGCAGCAGCAGTGAATACAATTTTTATAGCATGTACTTTGGGTTCGGTTCTCTCGAGAAAAAACAGTCCAGGTTTCTGCATTATTTACCATGGTTGGTATTAATTTTTGAACCATGATTTGGTATTTTATTTGACATGCTGGCTTGGGAAAGGCACAAACAAGGTCCAAAGTATAGCCCTGATAGCTGCATTCAGCCACTGAAATAACATGAGTACCAGGTAACTAAGTAAGACTGCATGCGACGATCTCCAAGATATAAAAGACCAGCCAGGTGAATTCTTCAGTGAAAATGTTAGGCAAGAATAGCAGTCCAGTGTATTATTTTGCGGTGGTGCATATGTTCATATCCTACTATGTAGCACTATTATAAGTTTGAATTTGATTCTGTTTGAACACTTTTAATATTGTTTCCATTGTTTAAAGTAGTATAACAGCAGCTTGAAATGAACTAAGACCCTAATAGCTAGTTTGATCGCGCGCTGTTACTTTCTAAACTCTTTTTATCAAATCTAGCACATGATAGCATCTTGAACTGAACCAACATCAAAAGAAAAAGACTACAACTTTGAAGACCACATCGATCAGCTTATCCTATCAACACAAATTACACACATATTCTCCCTAAACCACCCCAATCAAACACTTTTCAGAAGCTAAGTTGCATTGCACACCCATGAGCCATGACTTATAAACACAATTACTAGAGCAGCAGAGAAATTCATCCATAATTTGTGCTAGGTATGAGGCAGCGGAGCCCGGGAGCGAGGTCGCCAAGAAGGAAGAGGGGAGAGGAGGCGGAGCTCACCGGGGAGGCACAAGGAGGCCCTGCGAGAGCTTAGTAGCAGCAGAGGTGGCCGGAGTTGAGGAAGACGGCGGTGACCCGAGGAACAAGACGAGGTGGATCCGGTGCTGTGCGGCTCCTCGGGTTCACGCTCCTGCAGGGACGAGGGAGGGGCGTGAGCAGCGGGCGAGAGGGAGGGAGAGCGCGGCCGGGGAGAGGAGGAGAGGGGAGGACGATCGGCTCGCGTGCGCACCTCGCAATGCCGGCGGTGGTGGAGCGGGCGCGGGCGGACGGCGGCGTGCTCCCGCGGGGGTCGTCGGGTTAGGTGGGGCGCGCGCACCTCGCAATGCCGGCGGCGGTGGAGCGGGCGCGGGCGGACGGCGGCGTGCTCGATCCCGCAGGCGTCGGCGTAGGGCGCGTGGATCTGGCGAGGGAGGGAGAGAGGCCAGAGGGAGAGGGGAGCAACTGGGAGTGGGGGGAGGGTTAGCAATGGCGCACCTTTTTGGGGTGTGCCATGAAAATACGTATACCAATGGCGCACCTTCTAGGGGTGCGCCATAAACACCGTGATAGCAATGGCGCACCTTCTCCTGGTGCGCCATTACTATCTTTTTTTTTGGATTTTTAGTTGCATGTAATAATTTTTTAGAAAATGACCATAAATTTTAAAATGTTACGATATAAGTAGTTATTACTAATTTTCAAATACTTGCGTTGCAAAACATTTGTGAATTGGTAAAACATTTATGAATATGAAAAAATATCATCAAATTTGAAAAAATATTCATGAATTCAAAAAGTGCCCATGAAATTTAAAAATATTCATGAGTTCAAAAAATATTAACAAATTCAATACTTTTTGTGAGTTAGAAAAATGTTCGCATTTTCAAAAAATGTTTGCAAATTTAAGCAGGAAAAGGAACACTGAAAAATAAAATACCAGAATAAACATAAATAAAAATTGGTATATCAATGGCGCACCTCCTAGGGGTGCGCCATAAATACCTTGATAGCAATGGCGCACCTTCTCCTGGCGCGCCATTAATAACTTTTTTTTTATCAGAATAAACATAAATAAAAACATTTAAAATACCAGAAGAAAACACAAAGAAGCCCAAGGTGCCTGTAAATGATGATTTGCAACAAAACAAGAGGGAGAAGAACAAAAATTCCAAATCCAAGAAGAAAGTGGTCGATACTTCAACTTGGTGATGGAGAAGTTACAAAATATTAAAGGAAGTTAAGTACAGACAACATTAATCCCCACTGTTTTGAAAAAACAGGTTACTGGATAGAGGACTAGAACAGAAGAAATGCCATTTCCATATGTCGAAATACAATCGGGAAATGAAGACTACAATTTAAATACAATCGATCTTAGCTATCTTTTCACAATCTTCTTGCCCTTCTTTTTCGCAAATGGAGTTCTTCTCTTGAACGGACGTCCTTTAGGTAGGGTGGTCCTGCTTCTTCTTGTGGTGTATGGTACTTCATCGTCGTCGTCATGTTCCATCTTCGGGTCGCCGTACTTGTCGAAGTCTTGCTCATTGGCGACTCCATCCATTCCGATGATCTTCCTTTTGCCTCTCCTCACGACAACACAACTGGGCTTTGACGGGTCGGTAATGAAGAAGCATTGGTCCACTTGGGAAGCCAGTACCCATGGCTCATTTTTCGCGGTGACGTTTGCGCCCGCGGTCTTGGATTTGGCTTCGGGTATAACCATGGTGGTGAAATACCGGTCTTCTTTTAGGACGCTCTTGGCCCATCTGACACGGAACATCGGGACCTTCTCTCCAGCGTAGCTCAGCTCCCAGATCTCCTCGATCCTTCCGTAGTATCTGTCCTTGTCGTTACCGGTGTAGGATTCCATCGTTACCCCAGAGTTCTGATAATCATCACTCTTCATGTCCTTTTCCTCGGTGTAGAATGTGTAGCCATTGATATCGTACGCCTCATAGGTCATCAGGTTGTGCTCGGCGCCCTGTGACAAGGCGAATATGAGTTTTTCTTCCGCGGAAGAATCCTCATGTAAAGGGTACGACAGAAGCTTGTCCTTGAACCAATGCGTGAAACATGAGTTATGCTCTTTGATTATATCTCCGTCCGTCCTCTGTTGGCCTCGGTCATTGTACGTCTTCTCAATAAAGGTTTTGTGCTCTACCACCCAAGGATCGACCACGTCTATGAGTTGTAGCGCGACTAGGTTTGCTCTTTCAAAGTCGGCGAGTCGACCCATGAAGTCGACATGCATTTCGCGGCGACCCTCGCGGTGACCCCATCCAGCGAGCCTGCCGAGGTGCCTGTTGACGGGCAGACCAACGGGGTTCTCGATGCCTAGATAATTCGTGCAGTAGGAGATGCACTCTTCGGTCAGAAAGCCCTTGGCTATGCTTCCATCTGGACGTGCCCTGTTGCGAACGTATCCTTTGATGACACCATTCATCCTTTCGAACGGCATCATGCTGTGCAGGAACGTCGGCCCGAGTTGGATGATATCCTCCATGATATGGACCAGCAGATGCACCATAACGTCGAAGAATGCGGGCGGGAAGTGTCGTGGTTCTAAGTATGACAGTAGAATAGGGGGTAGGTATGAGGAGGCAAGATCCTAGCTACGATGAGGTTGTGCACGCAAGATTTACGAGTTCAGGCCCTTCTCGGAGGAAGTAACAGCCCTACGTCTCGGTGCCCGGAGGGTAGGTCGATTGGATTATGCGTGAAGTTACAGGGGGTGCGAACCCTTGTGCCTGAGGAGGGGGTGGCTTATATAGAGTGTGCCAGGACCCCAACCATCCCACGTTACAAGGGGTTCAATGTCTATAAAGACAGGACATTACTGATAACGCCAGCAATAAAGGCAAATAAATGATCATTAAGACTACGGAGTGAACGCCTGACCCTTGCCATCCTGAGTGACCTTAGATCTTCTGTCTTCCGAGTGGTTTCTGGTGTGGTCGAGTGCGTACACCCCGGTCGAATGGAATTGGGTTACCCGAGTGAACTGTTGGTCGAGTGGGTTGCACCCTGTGGCGATTTCAGTCAGTAGATGGTGCTATCCTTTGAATGTCCTTGGCCTTAGGGCAGTGTCCTCGGGTAAGGGTGTCTAGGTCAGGCCTATTACCCTACCCTAGGTACATGTCTTCGTCATTAGCCCCCGAATGGATCTGGGTCCGAGTGGAGAAGGGGTTGAAGATGGTTCCGACCCGATTTATATGCTTCAGAGCCATCCTAATCGGGCCGGTGATCTTTGTAAAAACTTCAACTTCATTTTCAGTCGCCTGGGTCCATTCAGAGGTCGTCGAGTGATTCTTGCTGATAAGCTCTGAGTGTTGGTATGGTATAAGATCCTCGGTGCGATTGGTCACCCTGCCGCTTTCCGGATCTCACGGGATTCGAAATTTGGAGAAGCGCGCGGGACGGAGAGTACCGCAGTAGACGGAGCGGGTTAGGCAGGGACGCCTCGATTCTCATGCCACCTTTTTTGCCACGTACCCAGCGCGCGACTGTTGCGGGATTTGACTGGATTGCCTGGGCCCAGAAGTCAGCCACTCGGGAGCAGGCCCATATAAGGCGTCGGGGCCGATGAGCCCGGCACTGTGCTCCCCATCTCCTTCTTCTTCTCCTGTTTCACCACCACATTCGCCACCACCTTCAACGCCGTCGCCCCGCCCGAGCGTAGCCTGCCGCGATGGGGAAGGAGAAGACGGCGGCCCTGGAGCGTGCGAAGAAAGCGACGGCGGCAGCGAAGGGCAAGAAGACGAGTCGGGGTGGCTCGTCGTCGAGATCCGGCCTGCCGCCCGGCTGGATCCAGGGCGATTGGATTCGCTCCATGATTCAGCAAGAGGATATGGAGGATCTGGTCGAGGGGGACTTGATCGCCCATGGATCCTGGAGGCTGCCAGGTGATGAGACCGAGCCGCAGCCGTAGGAGGGTGAGTGCATCCTCCTCGCGACCCACGTCGACCGTGGTTTTTCTCTGCCCCCTCATCCTTTTTTCCGAGGTTTTTTGAACTTTTTCGGGGCTCAACTTCATCACTTTTCTCCGAACACCATCACATACCTTGCTGCGTTTGTCTCCATGTGTGAGAATTTCCTGGGTTGTCGACCGCATTGGGGTCTCTTGAAACACATCTTTACTTGCCGCTCACAGTCTATGAAAAAGGCCAATCCGAGTGATGAGAGGACGCACGTGATCCAAATGTGCGGAGGTCTAGGGATCCAGATGAGAGGAAAAAGCACTTTTCCACCTATGACTCTTCCCGATTCGGTCAGAGGGTGGCAGTCGACCTAGTTTTATTGTAAGGACAAACCAACTCCTGGTTAGTCGACTGGCCTTCCCCCCTTTACCATGGGGCGAATTGAAAAGCCCTCTCCCTTGAAAGTGACTCCAGAAGAAAAGGCGGAGGTGAATATGTTGGTTGAATGCGTAATCCAACTTGTCCGCGATGGTGTGACCGGCATGGATTTGCTGGAGGTGTTTCTCACTCGCCGCATCCAGCCGCTCCAGGCCCGCGATCATCCTATGTGGATGTATTTGGGCGCCGATGATTTTGCTCGGATCCACCCGGAGGAAGTTGCCGAGGAGACGGTGGCACGGTGGCTGCAGAGCATTACCGGAAACAAAGATAACCCAGGGGGTCCAGGAGAATTCCGCCACTCGACGCTGATAACGAACCAGACAAGGTCAGACCTTCGATGTCGAGTGACTTTTACTCTAATTTGTAAACTGTCTTTGGAACCAACTGATGCTTATTCGATTCTTTGCTTCGCAGATATATACTGAGATGTACTCGATGCCCAACAGGGAGCAGATCCAGGAAGGAGAAGAGAGCGGAGGCGACAGCGGCGACTGGAACTCCGATGGGGAGAGTGATGAAGAGCACGAAAACACGAGCAGTGAGGAGGAGGTCGATTCTCCACCTTGCACGGAAAAGCGTTCCAAGCACGAGCACAACCCAGCAAGTATCCGGGGCAAGGTGGCAGCATCGACTGGACAGACTTTGAAGCGCACTCGGACATCTTCTCCGGTGCCGACTGAGAAGGCTCGGAAGCAGCTCAAGACCGCGCCGTCAAAGCCACGGAAGGCTTTGTCCAAGATGAAGGTTGACGTTCCCGTCGCCTCTGCGTAAGCGTTTCGTTTTCACCCTTTGTTCGAAGAATCTTATATCAGTTGTCGACCCATTCACTTGCTTGACCGAGTGAACCTTGAGATTTGCAGCGCTGCTACCTCCGGGACTTCTGCTTACCAAGATGATGGTGACGAGGAGATGGAGGACGCGGTCACATCCAAAGCGGGTATGACCCCTGTTATCTCGTCTTTTCTTTGCTAGCCGATTCTACAGTCGACTGAACTCTTGTGGTCGATTCTTTTGCAGCTCCGCAAAATGTTATTGAACTTCAAGACGATGATGAAGATGAGCCACAGAAACTCGTGGGTAGGAGGAGCAGGACCTCAGTCAAGAAGGTACAAGCTAGCAAGACGCCTCAGTTGACGCCGGCGACGGAACCAGCTATCCAGCAATCCGGGGACTTCAACCGTGCCTCCGTTACTTTTGCGAATCCCTTGTCGAGTGTTCGTCCTTCGTCGTCGACTATGCCGGCCCTTGCTTCGCCTGTCCAACATCATGCCTCAAGCTCTCAAGCTACTGCAACTGATACGCCGACTGCACCTCCCGCCGCCCCTCACGTCCCAGAAGACCAAGTGAGTGCTGCCAAGGAGGCTATACGCCAGGCTGGCGTTATGATGGAGCAGATGAAGGTGGTGCGCGAGGCCAGTCAGGCTGCCTATGATGCCAGTTCAGCACTTCAGGCCAATGTCCAGGTTAGCTTACTGCCGACTGAACTCCATCTTGACGCTTGTTCTGTTAGGATATGATATTTAGAAACTGCCGCCTTATCCGCAAGACGTCCGTGGATGAGCGTTTTGGAACCTTGATTGCACACCCATTGTCAGTCTGCACACCCAGTGGGTGTTTTAATTTCTGTTGAGTAGTTTTTCCACTTGAGTCGACTAGGTTATGCTGATTGAATCTCTGAACCAGTGGGGGCACGCTGAGTGCACCCACTGGGTGTAGTCCCCGAGACCACCGTCGAATGTTTGATTCGGCGGGGGTCTTTTAGCAGATCTTCTCCACTCGGTCGGGGAAGATCATGCCGAGTGGAACCTTTACTAGTGGGGGCATGCTGAGTGCACCCACTGGGTGTAGTCCCCGAGACCGTAGTCGACTGCGGGCAGTCGGCTATGGTCTGAGTTTTTTTTTTTTTGACTGGACGGACCAAGTCGATTGAAAAAGTCGAACCAGTGGGGGCACGCTGAGTACACCCACTGGGTGTAGTCCCCGAGACTATTGGCGAATGTTTGATTCGGCAGTAGTCTTTGTGTCTGCCGACTGACTATCTTCTGAACACAGAAATCTTGTGATCTTGGAGCCCGGTTTGCCGACTTGGAGAAGAAGCAAATCCAGCTCAATCTTGACCTGGAGTTGGCTCGAAACAACTTGCAGAAGGCTAAGGATGACGCTGCTGGTAAGGAAAGCTTGTCGACCGGTTCTCTTGCCATCTTCTCTCCTCCTTTTTCTGATTCCAATGTTATTCTTTCTAGAAACAATGAGACAGGCTTTGGAGAAGAAGAACCTTGACCTTGCGGTTGCGAAGAAAACCGCCGAAGACAAAACGGCGCTTGCCGACCAAAAGATGGCCTCAGTCGGACAGCTGGAGGGAGAGAATGCCAAGCTGAAGGCTGCTCTTGGCGAAGCCAACAAAGAAGTGACTCGTCTGAAGAAGGACAAGCGGACCCTGACCGACAAAGTAGAAGACATCACCCGCAGGAGGGACGAGCTGGAGAACTACTTGGGAGGACTCGCCAAAAAATTATTCCTCATGCTTGAAGGTACTTTTCTCTGTGCGATTGGTTTGCTTTTGTCGACTCATCATACCGCTGTCGACTCATTATTTCTCTGCGAGTGCAGAATTCTGTCAAGACTTCGAGGAAGAAACTGGGCGAGTCGAGACGAACTTGGACCCCATCAACTCCCCTGTCAAAGATGAAGCAGCCATGAATGTGCTCCGACTGGAGTCTCGCCTTGCCAGTGCCTTGGAATATCTTGCTCGACTCAAGGTTGCAGTTTCACGGATCGACACAGCGCTCTGGCCAGGGGACACGCTCCGAAACGATCTCGAGTCTCTGATGACTCGACTTAACGAGATTCCTGGTCGAGTGCAGGAGTGGAAGAAGTCCGCTGCTCGATGTGGTGCTGACGTAGCTATGTCCCTGGTTCGCGTCCACTGCAAGGAAGCCAGAGAAGAGAAGCTAGCGGCAATCAAGTTCGCCAACACCAAGAAACTCGACTTCCAGTCTTTCATGGAGACCTTCATTACTGCTGCTACTCGAATCGCAGATGGAATCGACCTGGACGAGAATGTCGAGCCTGCCAGCCCCTCTGCGGAGTGAATGAAACTTTTATGATCTGATTCAATTTGCCTCGGTATGCCGAGTGATTCTGTAACCGTAAAACTCCTTCGGGCCTGATGCCCGAGTACTTTGAGCTCCTTCGTCCGAACTTTTATGATCCGGTTCAATTTGCCTTGGTATGCCGAGTGATTTTGTAACCGTAAAACTCCTTCGGGCCTGATGCCCGAGTACTTTTAAGCTCCTTAAATATGCTTGTTTTTATTTCCGAGTGGAACTTGTATCTTCACTCGGAACAGACGCAGTTCTGAGGAGAGGATCGCGGATGACCTGCACCTCGTCGTCCTTGCAGATCAGGATGGAGCATGTTTTACACTTAGGCGAGTACAGGACTGCAGCTAAGCCTCCGAGTGAGAGGGTTGCTCATCACTTGGTAGGATTTTTTTAAACTTAGGCGAGTACAGGACTGCAGCTAAGCCTCCGAGTGAGAGGGTTGCTCATCACTCGGTAGGATTTTTTAAACTTTGGCGAGTACAGGACTGCAGCTAAGCCCCCAAGTGAGAGGGTTGCTCATCACTCGGTAGGATTTTTTAAACTTAGGCGAGTACAGGACTGGAGCTAAGCCCCTGAGTGAGAGGGTTGCTCTCACTCGGTAGGATATTTTAAACTTAGGCGAGTACAGGACTGCAGCTAAGCCCCCGAGTGAGAGGGTTGCTCATCACTCGGTAGGATTTTTTAAACTTAGGCAAGTACAGGACTACAGCTAAGCCTCCGAGTGAGAGGGTTGCTCATCACTTGGTAGGATTTTTTAAACTTAGGCGAGTACAGGACTGCAGCTAAGCCCCCGAGTGAGAGGGTTGCTCACCACTTGGTAGGATTTTACAAACTTAGGCGAGTACAGGACTACAGCTAAGCCTCCGAGTGAGAGGGTTGCTCATCACTCGGTAGGATTTTTTAAACTTAGGCGAGTACAGGACTGCAGCTAAGCCCCCGAGTGAGAGGGTTGCTCATCACTCGGTAGGATTTTTTGAACTTAGGCGAATCGGATTCGCGGCTAAGCCACCCACTGGGGGATTTTGGACACATGTATTAGTAACAACAATCATTTAGGAGACTGTAAAACCATGTCTTTGATAAACGAACTGAAAGGTACTCTTTATTACAACTCATCAGTCTGAACACTTAAGTATAAAAACGGCGGAGTGGCTCCGCATACCAAGCGCGTGGCTCATCTTTATTATGCTCCACATTGTAGAGGTGATACGCTCCATTGTGGAGCACCTTGGTGACAATGAAGGGACCTTCCCAAGCAGGGGCAAGTTTGTGAGGCCGTTGCTGGTCCACTCGGAGCACAAGGTCCCATTCCTGAAATGCTCGACCCTTCACATTTTTGGCATATAATCGACGAAGGCCTTGCTGATAAATGGTCGATCGGATCAAGGCCATCTCTCTTTCTTCTTCCAGAAGATCAACAGCATCTTCTCGAGCTCGTTCTGCTTCAGCTTCTGAAAAAAGTTCTACTCGGGGCGCATTGTGAAGCAAGTCACTCGGCAGCACAGCCTCAGCCCCATAGACCATGAAGAAGGGGGTTCGACCAGCCGACCGATTTGGTGTTGTTCTTAATCCCCAAAGGACTGACGGTAGCTCATCTACCCAAGCGCTGGCCGCGTGTTTGAGGTCACGCATCAATCGAGGTTTCAGCCCTTTGAGAATTAAACCGTTCGCTCTTTCTGCCTGTCCATTCGACTGAGGGTGGGCGACTGAAGCATAATCGACCCGAGTACCTTGGGATGCACAGAAAGCTCGAAACTCATCAGAATCAAAGTTCGACCCATTATCCGTGATGATGCTGTGTGGGACTCCATATCTAAATGTTAACCCTCTGATGAAGCTGACCGCAGTACTTGCATCCAGGTTTTTGACAGGTTTAGCTTCGATCCACTTGGTGAACTTGTCAACTGCTACAAGCACATGGGTGAAACCACTCCTGCCAGTCTTCAGAGGTCCCACCATATCCAAACCCCAAACAGCGAATGGCCAGACGAGTGGAATGGTCTTCAGGGCTGAAGCGGGTTTGTGGGACTTGTTGGAGTAGAACTGACAGCCCTCACATTTGTCAATTATTTCCTTTGCCATCTCATTTGCCCGCGGCGAATAAAACCCTGCTCGATACGCTTTGGCCACGATGGCCCGAGAAGACGCATGGTGACCACAGGTTCCCGAGTGAATATCATCGAGGATCATTCGGCCTTCTTCCGGAGTGATGCATTTTTGAACGACCCTAGTGACACTTTCTCTATAGAGTTGCCCCCCCATTACTGTGAAGGCTTTGGATCGACGGACAATCTGGCGAGCCTCTTCTTCATCCTCTGGAAGCTCTTTCCTGAGAATATATGCGATATACGGCATTGTCCAATCAGGAATAACAATCAAAACTTCCATGATCAAGTCGACCACAGCCGGGATTTCAACTTCAGTCGGATCAGTGGAACTTTTAGGCTGTGGGGGCTCTTCTGTGAAGGGATCTTCTTGAACTGATGGTGCGTGAATATGCTCCAAAAACACATTGCTGGGAATAGGCTCCCACTTGGATCCTATCTTCACCAAGTCAGCAGCTGCTTGATTCTCCAGTCGGGGTATATGGTGGAGCTCTAGCCCTTAAAAACTTCTATTCTAACTTTCTCACCGCATTGCAATAACCAGTCATAGCTTGGCTCCTGACGTCCCACTCCTTCATCACTTGATTAACCACTAAATCTGAGTCACCGTAAACCATTAGGCGGCAGACGCCGAGTGAAATGGCCATACGCAACCCATACAAGAGTGCCTCATATTCAGCTTCATTGTTGGAGGAATCAAAGTGAATCTGGAGAACATATCTGAGGTTGTCGCCTCGTGGAGATACCAGGACCACTCCAGCGCCTGAACCATTCAACATCTTGGACCCGTCGAAGAACATAGTCCAATGTTCCGACTGTATCTGGGTCGGTAACTGTTGTTCAATCCACTTGACGAGGAAATCTGCTATCGCTTGAGACTTGATCGCTTTCTTTGCCTCGAACTTGATATCCAGCGGAAGGAGTTCAATCACCCACTTTGCCACTCGGCCAGTTGCATCTCTGTTGTTCAGAATTTCTGACAACGGAGCGTCGCTGATGACTGTAATCGAATGATCTGAGAAGTAATGTGCAACCTTCTTCGTGGTCAAGTAGATTCCATAGACAAGCTTCTGATAATGTGGATATCTCTGCTTGGATGGAGTTAAGACTTCAGAAATATAGTACACTGGGCATTGAACCTTGTAGGTTTTACCTTCTTCTTCCCGCTCGACCGTGAGTACTGTACTGACAACCTGTCCATTGGCTGCTATATAAAGCAGTAAAGGCTCTTTGCTGATTGGAGCAGCAAGCACTGGCTGGGTGGAAAGCAGGGCTTTGAGCTCTGCAAACGCTGCGTCAGCTTCAGGAGTCCACTCAAACTTATCAGATTTCTTCATCAGTCGGTAAAGAGGCAATGCCTTTTCACCGAGGCGAGAGATGAATCGACTCAAAGCGGCCAAACAACCAGTAAGCTTCTGAACGTCATGTACACGCACAGGGCGTTTCATTCGGAGGATTGCACCAACTTTCTCTGGGTTTGCATCGATCCCACGTTCGGAAACGAGGAAACCGAGTAACTTTCCACCTGGAACTCCAAATGTATACTTCGACGGATTAAGCTTGATATCATATCTTCTCAAATTGGCAAAGGTTTCGGCAAGGTCAGTCAACAGGTCGGAACCTTTGCGTGACTTAACCACGATGTCAGCCATGTATGCTTCCACATTCCGACTGATTTGAGCTAGCAGACACTTCTGTATCATGCGCATGAATGTGGCACCAGCATTTTTGAGACCAAAGGGCATCGTGATGTAGCAAAAGCACCCGAATGGGGTGATAAAAGCTGTTTTTATTTCGTCAGGTCCATACAGTCGGATCTGATGGTACCCGGAATATGCATCTAGGAAGGACAATCATTCACATCCCACTGTTGAGTCGACTATCTGATCGATGCGGGGGAGAGGAAAATGATCTTTCGGGTAGGCCCGATTGATATGCTTGAAATCAATGCACATACGGAGTGAATCGTATTTCTTGGGAACCATGACAACATTGGCGAGCCACTCGGAGTGGTAAATCTCGCGGATGAACTCAGCTGCCAAAAGCCGAGCCACCTCTTCGCCGATTGCCTTCTCTTCTCCGCAGCGGACCGACGGAGGTGCTCTTTCACGGGTTTTGCCTTTGGATCGACTCGCAAACGGTGCTCAGCCAGCCCCCTGGGTACACCCGGCATGTCAGACGGCTTCCATGCGAAGATGTCCCAGTTCTCACGGAGGAACTGGATGAGCGCTTCTTCCTATTTGCTGTCGAGTGTTGTTGAGATATGAGTCGGTGCAGCACTGGGATCGGTCGGGTGAATGTGAACAGGCTTTGTTTCACCGGACGACTGAAATGCAGACTCGGAAGCAGGCTTCTTAGCGCGCAACAAATCACTCGGATCTGCAGTCTTCTTATATTCTTCCATTTCAATCGCTGCCATCTGTTCATCGGCAATCTTAGAGCCCTTCTGGAGGCACTCTTCTGCTTGTTGCCGATTACCAGTGACCGTGATCATGCCCCTGGGGCCAGGCATCTTCAGCTTGAGGTACACGTAACACGGTCGAGCCATGAAACAGGCATATGCAGTTCTGCCCAGAATAGCATGATAGGCACTGTGAAAATCCACAACTTCAAATGTCAGCTTCTCCTTGCGGTAATTCTTTGAGTCACCGAAAACCACGTCAAGAGTGATCTGTCCGAGTGAATCAGCTTTCTTCCCTGGAATGACACCGTGGAACCGCATGTTGCTCTCACTGAGCCTGGACATCGGAATGCCCATCCCACGAAGAGTCTCTGCATACAAAATGTTCAAGCCGCTGCCACCATCCATCAAGACTTTGGTCAGTCGGGTGCCCCCAACGACCGGGTCGACCAACAACGCTTGCCTCCCGGGGGTGGCGACGTGTGGTGGGTGGTCAGATTGGTCGAATGTGATGGGAGTTTTTGACCATTTCAAATATGTCGTCGTTGCCGGAGCAACCATGTTTACCTCTGTGTTGATGACTTTCAGTCGACTTTTACTCTCAATGTCAGCAAAAATCATCAAAGTGGAATTGACGTTAGGGAAACCGTCATCATCTTCTTCCTGATCACCATCCTTGTCAGACTCTTTTTCCTTTACATTGGGCTATTTCTCTCGGAACTGCTGGATAAGGAGCCGACATTGTCGAGTGGTATGTTTGGGATAAATCAGATTTCCCTCTTCATCCTTCTTGGTGTGAATGTGACATGGCAAGACCAACACATCGTTCCCAGCCTGATCTTTCACCTTCTTGGGGATCCAGGGTCCCTTGGGCTTCCCCTTGAATTTTCCTTTAGTTACAACTGCAGCTTCACCTGGACCTGCTGGCTCGGCTTTGCGTTTCTACTTCTGACCCACTCCGGTGTCTTGGGCGACTGGTTTGCCCTTTCCACTGCGGAGTCGGTCCTCTTCTTCACCATTAGCATACCGGGTGGCTATTTCCATCATTCGGGTCAGAGACATATCTCCTGTCCGACCGAATTTCAAGTTAAGCTCTCGATACCGAACGCCTTCCTTGAAGGCACAAACTGCTTGGTGTTGGGATACATTTTCTGCTGTGTGGTGTAAAGTGGTCCATCTTTGGATGTAATCCCTCAGAGTTTCATTCGGCTTCTGTACACAATGTTGCAATTCTGTCAACCCCACAGGTCGTTTGCATGTGCCCTCGAATGTCCTGACAAACACTCGGGCTAACTCCTCCCAGCTGAATATACTGCCTGGAGCCAACTGATTCAGCCATGCTCTGGCCGACCCTTCCAGCATGAGAGGAAGGTGTTTCATAGCTACCTCATCATTTCCACCACCGATCTGGACAGCCACTCGGTAATCTTCCAGCCAAGTGTCAGGCTTCGACTCACCGGTGAACTTACTAACCCCAGTCGCTAACTTGAAGTTGGGGGGGATCTCAGCGGCTCTGATAGCTCTGCTAAAACACTCTTGACCCGAAACATGAATCCTGCTTCCACTCGGGCGATCCCTGCCTTGCCCCTCTCTGTGTGCTCGGTTCCTGTCGACCAAACCTTGCACTAAAATTGACCTCGCATCAAACCCTGGCTCTCTTGGGTCGACCGGCGTCCTCCGCCCTCCGCTGTATGGGCGCCTGTCATCATAGTGCCAGGGCACATATGATCCGCTTCTCAGAGGGGATGTAGGCGCTCGACGGCGGTCATCACGGCCGAGTCGATGATCGTACTGCTCGAGGATCCGACCCAAGTGCTGATCCTGGCGATGCACTCGCCCCTCACACCGCGGAGGCGATCTTGGGCTGTGAGCCGACTGAACTATGTCAGCCACCACAGATCTGCTATGGATTCTGTTACGCGACTGTGATACTGCAGTTTTTTGGTCTCCTGCCGCCCGGAGCAGAGCCCGGATCTGCATCAAACCTCGTCCAGCTTCTGACTGGGATGGCTGGATGGATTCTGCTATAGGAGCTGCGGCTGCAAGATTCTGAATCAGAGTGTGGTATACCTGAGGTTCAGGAGGGAACAATTGCCGCCGTCGACTGGACTCAGGAATCCGCTGCCGAGCACGTTCGTCGAGTGCATGCTGAAGATTTTCCAGTCGAGTGCGCTCAGCCAAAGTGGCCAAGCGCGCTGCCTCCAAGGCACGAGCCTCAGAGGTCTCTCCGACGATGGGCGTGTGGAGTGCTTCCTCGTTACGGCGGTGAAGTTCCTCCCTCCGCTGTGAAGAGAGGGTTTCGGGGTGGTATTCCTCGTGAACACGCGACGGATCGCCACCACCGTCGCCGCCTCCGTTGCGATGCATGCCAGGCGGGCTACGCGGCGTGTCAACCATCAGGACCTCCGCCGCAGGATCGCTGCTGTCGCACTCGGACCGAGTTTCGACGGAGCCAGTCGACAGATCGAACAAGCCGTAGAGAGATTCATCGGGCTCGATTGCCGCGACTTGAGGGGTGGCCGGTTGACGTGCCACTGCATGCTTCACCCACCGCTGAAGCCGCGATCGACCGGATCGCTTGCGACGGTGAACAGCGGGGAACGAAGACGCCGTAGGAAATGACCGATATTGGGTCGACGGCTGCCGCAGAAGGACGCCGCGGACACATGCGCGAAAGTGCATCGCCCCGCGGACGGGGAACGTCTCGACGTCGAGGGGGGCCTCCTGGAGCCAGGCAGAGTCATCGGCGATGAAGACGAGCGCGCCGAGACGGATCTCGTGGCCCTCAGCCAAACCTCCACCCGAAACCATGATGATGGGAATCGGAAAAAATCGCAACCTCACCGGAAAGTCGCTAAGACACCAGCCCCACGGTGGGCGCCAACTGTCGTGGTTCTAAGTCTGACAGTAGAATAGGGGGTAGGTATGAGGAGGCAAGATCCTAGCTACGATGAGGTTGTGCACGCAAGATTTACGAGTTCAGGCCCTTCTCGGAGGAAGTAACAGCCCTACGTCTCGGTGCCCGGAGGCTCGGTCGATTGGATTATGCGTGAAGTTACAGGGGGTGCGAACCCTTGTGCCTGAGGTGGGGGGTGGCTTATATAGAGTGCGCCAGGACCCCAACCGTCCCACGTTACAAGGGGTTCAATGTCTATAAAGACAGGACGTTACTGATAACGCCAGCAATAAAGGCAAATAAATGATCATTAAGACTACGGAGTGAACGCTTGACCCTTGCCATCCTGAGTGACCTTAGATCTTCTGTCTTCCGAGTGGTTTCTGGTGTGGTCGAGTGCGTACACCCCGGTCAAATGGAATTGGGTTACCCGAGTGAACTGTTGGTCGAGTGGGTTGCACCCTGTGGCGATTTCAGTCGGTAGATGGTGCTATCCTTTGAATGTCCTTGGCCTTAGGGCAGTGTCCTCGGGTAAGGGTGTCTAGGTCAGGCCTATTACCCTACCCTAGGTACATGTCTTCGTCAGGAAGTACATCTCAAGCTCGCATAGTATCACCACGATCTCTTCCTGTAGCCTTCTGAGTTGCCTCACGCCAACCGACTTCCGAGAGATGACGTCGAAAAAGTTGCATAGGCCAAATAGCGTTTCACGGACGTGCGCGTCCATGATCCCACGGATTGCAACTGGAAGTATCTGCGTCATCAGCACGTGACAGTCGTGAGACTTCATCCCGCTGAACTTCTGCTTCACTGAGTCTAGGTATCTGCTTATCTTCCCCGCTTAACCGTAAGGAAGTTTTACTCCTACGAGGCAGGTGAAAAACTGCTCGATCTCCTCCTGACTTAGAGTGAAGCACGCGGGAGGGCAGTCGTATTCGATCTTCTTGGCCTTTTTGCCTTTGCGACGACTTTCCGTGTCCTTTGCCTCATCATCATCATCATTAGGGCGTTTTGCGTGAAGCTCCTCCCTGATGCCCATTGATTGCAAGTCTGCCCTTGCTTTCAGCCCATCTTTGGTCCTCTCTGGCATGTTGAGCAGGGTACCAAGCAGACTCTCGCACACGTTCTTCGTGATATGCATGACATCAAAGCTGTGAGGCACACGGAGGATCTTCTAGTATGGCATGTCCGAGAAAACCGACATCGTTTTCCATGCCTTCAGCAGCGGCTCTGGCGCCTTTCGCTTCTTTCCCGGCGGTGGGCACCCTTTCCAATTTTTCAACAGCTCGTCTATTTCCTCGCCGCTCCTCGTACGCGGGCGTCTTCGGGATTCGGTTTCACCATCGAACATATCCTTGCGTTTTCTCCATGCGTCATCATCGCGAAGCCACCTTCGATGTCCCATGAACATGGTTTTCGAAGACCCGGGATCTCTATCTAGCTGGCGATACGTTGTGTCATCCATGCACCTGACACATGCACAAAATCCGTGGACCACCTGCCCTGCGGCATATCCGTAACCGAGATAGTCATGCACCGTCGTGAGCAGTGCGGCTCTCATAGGGAAATATTCTTTCGCTGCGGCGTCCCACGTATTGGCTGGCGTTTTCCACATCGTGTCTAGCTCCTCTTTCAGCAGCCCCAGATACAGATTGATGTCGTTCCCTGGTTGTTTCGGCCCTTCAATTAGCATACTCATGTGAATGTACTTCCTCTTCATGCACACCCAGGGGGGAAGGTTGTACATCCACACAAACACAGGCCAGGTGCTATGTGTGCTTCTCTGGCTGCCAAACGGATTGACTCCATCGGTGCTCGCGCCCAGCACGATGTTCCTTGGATCGTCCCCAAATTCTGGGTGTTCGAAGTTCAACGCTTGCCACTGGCTCGCATCCTTAGGGTGACTCAGCATCTTGTCTTTTTTATTTATCTCCGGATCATTTCCGTCATCTTCTCGCTTCTTCTCCTCCCTATCCGCGTGCCAACGCAGGAGCTTTGCTAGCTTAGGGTCCGCGAAATACCGCTGCAGACGAGGAGTGATCGGAAAGTACCACACCACTTTTCGAGGAGCTTTCTTCCTCTTCTTGTATCGAGTGACGCCGCACACCGGACATATGGTAGACTCCGCGTGCTCGTCCCGATAAATGATGCAATCGTTCATGCACACATGGTATTTCACGTGCGGTAAATCCAGAGGACACACGATTTTCTTCGCCTCCTTGAAACTGGTCGGGCACTTGTTCCCCTTGGGAAGACGTTCGGGCCAGAATGACATGTTCTCGTCGAAGCATGCGTCGGTCATTTTGTGTTTTACCTTCATCTCCAGAGCCATGAGCGTTACTTTCAGGCAGGTATCCTCGGGCCTGCATCCTTCATACAATGGAGTAACCGCGTCTATCTCTAGTTGATCCAGCTTGGCTTTCTCTCGGGTGACAGCTCTTGCGTTACCCGTCTGCTTGAGAAGTAGCTCTTGAATATGAGGGTCCTGCACCCAGCCCATCGATGGTCCATCGTCGTCTGCTCCGGCATCTTCATCTTCATGATCATGCCCTTCGTCTTGATCTTCCTCATCATCATGTCTGGCATCTTCTACATGATGACTGTGTCCTGCATCTACTTCGTGATCATGTCCTGGAGATTCTTCGTCTTCTCGCCCGCCCTCGCCGCTATTGTCTTGCTGCCCTTCCTTATTTCTTGCCCGGCCCCCATGGACGACTTCATAATCATCTTCATCACCTTGCCACCAATAGCCATCCATGAAACCACGCACGAGCAGGTGGTCCCGCACCTGTCTGGAATCCGGGTCCATAAGGCTCCTCAGCTTGCATCTTTGACATGGACATCTTATCTCCGTCTCGTTCTTTTGAAGCATCTCGGCCTTCGCGGAGCTCAAAAACCTATTCACGATGCCTTCGGTCATCGTGCGGACCATGGTCGCCTGCGGGGTAGAGCAAAACTATATTTTAGAACCAAAAAAAAATTTGGCATGACTTTGCCTAAAAATAGGACCAAAAAGAATGCATAGTGCTAAATTCTTGCCGAAACGGAAATGAATCAACATTCCGGCAAAATATTGGCAACTATCGCATTTCAAATACCGGTACCTCCAAACACAAACATATGCAACACCACAAACATACGTAGATCTAGGCCATAAAAAGTGTGCACGTTGTTGGAGGGAGAAAAAAGTAGATCTAGAACATAAAGAAAGCTTTCCCCTTACTTACCTATCAAAAAAAGGAAATTTAACCACTTAATTTGGGTGAATCTATGGTGCAAATGAGGTGAGGAGGAGGCAGCCGAGACCAAGCTTGGTAGAGGTGGAGAGAATGAAGTGGGGAAAGTGAGTGTGGTAGGTGGATGTCCAAAATATCTAGCTGCTCTCAGGTTACCAATGGCGCACCTCCTAAGAATGCGCCATTGGTAACCTGGGTTACTAATGGCGCACCTGGTGTATGGTGCGTCATTACTAGTTTTGAAAAAAAAAAAATTGTTAGTAGTGGCGCACCGTGGGTGTGGTGCGCCATTACTAGTTAAAACTAGTAATGGCGCACTATCCCCAGGTGCGCCATTACTAGTTTTGAAAAAAAAAAATAAAAAAAATTGTTAGTAGTGGCGCACAGAGCGTGTAGTGCGCCATTACTAGTTAAAACTAGTAATAGCGCACTTTCCCCTAGTGCGCCATTACTAGTTTTGAAAAAATAAATAAAAAAAAATTGTTAGTTGTGGCGTACCGTGGGTGTGGTGCGCCATTAGTAATATGGCCATTAATGACGTACCTATATCTGGTGCGCCACTGCTATATAGCAGTGGCGCACCATGTACATGGTGCACCATTAATGTCCATATTAGCTATAGCCGTTTTTCTAGTAGTGCCGGGACCGGTGTGCCTGCCGTGGGAAGGAGAGGATGAGGGTGGCCGAGGCCTGCCTCACTGCCGACATGGCGGTTGATGCGGCAGCGCGGGCTGCCACAGAGGAGGAAGCCATCCGCGCCCGCATTGTAAAGAAGCGGCAGCGGAGGAAAACGCACGCCCTCGCCCAAGAGCAAAATCAGCCGGTCCGTGCCATTGCCGGACTGCCCCCAAGGAGTAGAAGGAGGACAGTGACAGGTCGAACAGCTCTGACGATGAGCAAATCCGGCTTGATCCATACTGCGTCTTCGGCTGCTATTTTCGCGAGAAGGAAGGCAAGGGCGTGGGAAAAGCAAGGGCAACCGTGAATGATTATCTTCTCCATAGCTTGCATGTAGGTTCAACATGCCGAATTTTGGTAGTATGATGGCATGTCTTGATGTAGCAGCGGGGCGATGTGTGCAATGCATCATTTACGTACTTGCATGAGTTTGTATTGATTTGAGGTATGCTAATTGAGGTGTCCAGTTGGGACATGGAAAATTTGAGGCGCGTCCGCGGGCGTCTGAGGGGCCAGATTTGCCAAGTTCGGCTATAGATGCTCTCACTGATTTTACCTAATTTTTTTTCTTATCCTCCTCAAGTTAGATACAGTGTACTAATAGTGACTCTATGTATGAATATAGTAGTGGGATCAGAGTAGGACTTTCGGTAAAAAATGTAGATTCTAAGAAGGAAAAAGATATAATAGTGAGATCTGTATATTCAAGAGGTACATTGTTGTCCTGTCCTGTGATTGTTTCCAGGGCACTTATGACTCATAACCATGTTTTCTACTTTGTAGAATTTTCTTAGCACCGAATCCCTGTTTGTCCCAATTACTGCTACTGTTTGCTTATTCTCTTATAGAAATCTTTTTTCCTAATACTATTAGTCCCAATATGGTCTATACACTTCCACAAGTCCAATGTTCATGTTTGATACCTCATGTTGGCATGGAATTCAGAAATTCAAATGAGGATTGGGCATTTTGGCTTGCCTACAGTGGACAGAAAGGATTTGACGTCCAAAAAATGTATACAAACAAAAGGCCAACTGATGGCAAGGTTACATCTTGTAGATTTGTTTGTGCAAATGAAAGTCTTCGATAAAAAGACAAAAGGGATTATTTGATAAAGTGCCCTCGAGCTGCTAGAACCGATTGTCAAGTCTACATGAATAATGACCGAAAGAAGGAAAATTCCAAAGTTCTGTGCAAGCAGCAATTTATGTCCAATGCACTTACAATTTATGTATGCATGCTCATTTACATTCAAATCAGACCAATTCTGCACACGTACCAGTACAAACTAGAACACTAATTCAGTCATAACATTCATTCAAATATGCTGCTGCCGCTTCTCTGTTGTTACTCTCAAAACATTCGTACAACAAGCCAAATGCAAGCAGCAGAGCAGATGGCCCGCAGAAGCCTTGATGGCGTTGGCTTCGTGGCCTTGGCAGCTCGGCGGCATCCACGGCGCCGGCTCCGCAGCTCCACAGCCTCGACAGCTCCGAGGCATCGCGTCTCGCGCCATGGACGGGGCAGCGGCTGGATCCGCTGCCTCCACGGCTGGGCGACGTCACACCCTCGACGGAACAGCGGCTGGATCTTCCACCTCCAAGGCTACGCGGCGTCGCGTCCCACCGGAGCTGCTCTTCCCCGCCGGCGAACCCTAAGGCGAGGCGAGAGTTTTCTTTTAGAAGTGAGACGAGGCGAGCGATGAATCGGTGGGTGGCGTAGGATTGGCCGCTTGGGCCGCTTGTATCATTCCGGTTGGAAGGAGTATTTAATAAAAAACTACCACAATTCGATGTGACCTAACAAAAGACTACCACTTTCAAAAACTTTACGCGAAGCTACCACTTTTTTCCTTATCCTTTGCTAAAAACTACCAAATATGAAAAATGGTCGATTAAACCTGATTATGACAAGCTAGGCCCACCCGTCAGGGCTGAAATAGTCAGCACCGTTACTTTGACCGTCAACCTAAGGGGCCCACATGTCAGTTCCATCTCCTACCTCTGAAATTCCCCACCAAGCACAAGCCTGGGCACGGCTGCGGCCATGGCTAGCCAGCATGGCGGGCAGCTTGGCCGGCGGTGCGGCAGCCAGCCAGCCCGGCAGCGCGTAGGCTAGCTCGCGCGGCGGTGGCCATGGCCAGCTCAACCGGCGGCGCGGCGGCCAGCCAGCCCAGGAGCTTGGTGAGCGCGCCGTATTCATGTAGCGGCGTGAGCACGTAGCCTCCGAGCTTGAGGCTTTGCAGGCGGGACGCTTGTGGCTCCTCGCTAAGGCCATGGCCGGGGAAGGTGTGGTTGTTTGTTCTCTCAGAGAGCTCCGGATCCGGCCGCGTAGTCCAGGAAACTCTCGACGGATCTGACCAAGGAGCGCAGGCCTGGCCGCGATGACAAGCAGCAGCAGCTGCTCCTGCGGCTCCCACGAGCACGCCTGCAACCCCTAGGACACTAGAGCCTCGCCGGCGAGCTCTTCTTCCTCCGCCGTCGCGGCAGGAGCTCCGCCCGCACGAGCCCGCCGCCCAGCCCTTTCCACACCTCTGCTTCCACATTCCCTCACCCCTCATGCCACTGACGGACGTAGGTGGTGGTGCCTGACGGTCACAACCACAGGCAGGGGAGGCCTCAGGTGCAGAGGATGGCCACCGGAGCTCGCAGGCGACGGGACCCCTTATCTAAATCCTCCATGGGGAAATTTAGAGGAAGGGGATAGAACTGACATGTGGGCCCCACATGTTAACGGTCAAAGTTAACGGTGCTGACTTTTTCAGTCCTGACGGATGGGCCCAGTCTGTCATAATCATATTTAAAATGCTTAAAACGGTACTTAAATCAAAGTGGTAGTTTTTAGCAAATGATTAGGAAAAAAGTGGTAGTTTTCCGCACAAAATCGTAAAGTGGTAGTTTCTGGGCACGTTTCCATAAAATGTGGTAGTTTTTGGTTAAATACTCGGTTGGAAGAGTGGTCCAAAATCCATCAGCTCCAAAAAGGTAAAACTGTCTAGTGTCATGTCCAAAACGTCAGGGTTTATTGCAAGGGTGTGTCTAGGTCTCAGTCGACTGAGACTTAACCAAGTCTAAATCAAATGATATAGTATGTAAGAAGAAAAAAAAACTGAAAAGAATTTTTGCACGAATCTTTATGCAAAATCAAAGAAAAATACTATCGACTGAGACATAACGAAGTCTAAGTCGACTGAGACTTAGCAAAACTGTTATTGCAATATAAATCTATTCGAAACGACCGACACTACAACATGATGAGATTTAGCTTTGGGGCCCTCCGTCGAGGTGGCAGGCCTCCGGATTGAAGCTAAGAGTGGGGTTCCTGGCTTGGAGGTCAAAGATGAAGCGATGATTAATCTGTTGCATCGCACCGATGATCGTCATGTCCCAATTCGAGACCAATCCGAGGCACTGGTATTGGCGGCCGGCCTCATCAACGATCTTCATGAACATATGCTCCGGCATGACCCGGAGCCACGCGCCGTTTTCAAAGTGTAGTGTCATACTCGGGAGGACGTCATGGTGCGGCGCCGGCTGGTGGACGCACAAGTGGTGGCCCTGTAGCTGGACGAAGTGTGCCCTACGGTGCTGCAGGTGGAGCCGCACCGCCTGCTCGATGTGGGTGTACGCCGTGTGCACAAACGCCGTCATCTTCGTGCCGATGTCGATCACGCATCCGCCCACCCCACTATTGCGACGCCGGAACATCTCCCGCGTGACACCCGGCACCCGGCTGTTGCCCACGCTAACCCCGGCGAGGTTGGACATAGTACGAATAACCGCTCTTCTGAGTCGGCATAAGGATGACTGTGCTCTGGCGGTGCACGCTCGGTGGTGGTTGGCTAGGGATGTCGGTGCCGAATTGGAGGAAGCTGTACGCGCTCATCCCCGGCGAGAACGGGCAGTAGGAGAAGCGAACGCCTTGGCCCTGATCGACCTGGTCCGTCAAGGCGGTCGGCGGATTCATGACGGACTTCCACATACCCAGGGCGAGGACACCCGCAAGGGCGTTCTGGGTGTTGAATTCCATGGTACGGTGGGCGCAGCCGAAGGCCATGCCCTGCAGCTGCTCAAGACCACCTTCGTTACTGCCTTTGAGGAAGGAGAAGACGTCCTTGGCGAGGTATCCCGTAGCCGATGTGTGGCTGCTCCGGTAACCGATGTGGAATCCGCAATGACCGCTTCTCTGCGGTTCGTTAGGCGCACGGCAAAAGACACCATCGCTGGCCGGGACATGGCGGAAGGTCGGTGACTTAGATGGGTCAAACACTGGGTTGAACTGCGGCTTGCAGGGGTTGCACGGCACGCACTGCATCCAGGTCAGCCCGGTGGCCATGTCCAGCGCGAGCTCGTACTCATGGGACCCATGCTCCGTGCCCACGACCACCATGACGGCGTACACCATGTCCGCCAGTGGGCACATGGGCGGACTTATGGCGTTGACGGTGATGTTGGTGGCGGTGCCCGGCGGAAGGAGATGGTTGGTGATCCGACACTTTACATGGTCCTTGGCGCGCTGGAGGCTCGCCAAGTCATGCGTCGGTTGGTGGTTGGCTGCGAGCCGGAGGCTGAAGCTGCCGCTGCTGCCGTTGAGCGGCGGCAACGAAGTCGAGGCTGTGATGCCATGGAAGAATGGCATGAGGGTGCCTAGGAGGGTTAGTGCTAGAAGTAATTTGGCCGCCACAGACTGGACCGATGGTGCTTGTTTGGAATGAGATGCACGAGTGGTGGAAATTGTGAAGCTATATGTACAGATGAAATCCATTGATGTTTGTGGAATTTATTGGAGGAAATCTGGTTTTTGGATATGCATATCTATCTTCTAATCCCCGTCAATTAATAACTCGATGGTTAAAGAAATCCATTCTGAGATACGCAGCACTTCAAGTACATTAATTAGCAAGGCATTGGACTGGCCCAGAGAACAAGGTCCAGCACAAAGGGATACCAATAAGGCCTTGGTCCAACACAAAGGGATACCAACAAGCCAAGGCCTGACAAAAACCCGATAAAAACAGAGGTTCACTCCTAAATTAGCCACACATAGCCCAGAATATTGCTGAGAATTTAGGTGTCAATATTAGCCATAATTTTCAAAACCGGATTGGTAATCGAACCACTGAGGCTGTTGATTTAGGTTATTTTAATCGGGTGGGCCTCCGGCTCAATAGGTTTATTGACAACAACAAAGGAAAATCTTTAAACAACTTTTTAAATAACATCAGATCAGTGAATACACAACATATTCAAGGGAAAATCTAAGGTGCATAGGGTGCACCTTTGGTCTTCACGTGCTGCCACATTCCAATGAGATTTTTTCTTAATATAGAGCACATACATGCATGAAGAAATCTCCCACCTAAATGTTGACATCATCACATTAATTGCTATATCTTATTTTGGGGAGAAAATTTCCGATCTATTCTTCTTGCCATGGTAGTATAAAGAACACAAAAATAATAAAAATCACATCCATTTCCGTAGACCACCTAGCGACGATTACAAGCACTGTAGCGAGCCAAAGGCGCACCACCGTCATCGCCCCTCCCTCACCGAAGCAGAGCCAAACATGTTGTAGTAGACAGTCACGAAGTTTTCATGCTAAGGCCTGACAAGCCCAGCGGACCAGAACAGCAACCGTCGCCGTTAAAGAGAAGTATAGATCGAAAGGATCCAACCTATAGACACACGAACAGAGACAAACTAAAGACTGCATCCAAGAAGATCCACCGAAGACCTACCCTGACTGAATCCCGCAAGATTCGTCGAAGACACACCTTCACACATCCTCCGACGATGCTAGACGCATTATTGGAACGGAGGGCTAGATGGGGAGAACCTTGTTCCATCTTCAGGGAGTCAACATCGTCTCGTCTTCTTGAGCATGACACAAAACCTAAATAAACTCAAGAAACACCTCAAACGGAGCAAGATCCCTCCCACCGGCAATGATCGGGGTCCATCATGCCTCCATGGCCCTAACGCCACCAGAGACGAAGCGGACCGCCGGCGGCGCCGGCGGGAGGCAGAGGAACCCTAAGTTTTTGCCTTGGAGGAGGCGGCGGTGGTTGTGTCTATATTTCGGTAACCTAATTGCTAGATTCAAATGTTCAAAATGATTTATCTCACGAAGCGTTAACCCGATTAGCATTGCATTTTCAACCGTTTGTCTCAACTAGGGTTTCAAAACAAGATCACATGTTGTCATGTTTTTCACGAATTTTGTTTTCTCCTCTAGTAGCCAGAATATGTCAACATAGTTGTCCAGGCTAATCGTGAACATTTGCCACAACGATTATGTACAGTTACTAGATAGTATGTCTGTATGTTTTGAGACGTTCTAGTATTATGTAAGGATAGAGAGTGAACAATGAACTATTATCAGTAGAGAAAAAGTGGCATCAACCCACAGAACTACCAAGAAGCACGTTTCTAGTGTTATATATTGGCATTCAACAACCTTACAACCGAGTTAATTTAATTCGAGTTGGCCTCCTGAGTAAACCGAGTGACGTTCATCGGAGTGAGGGTATGCCTCTTGTAGTGTTGACTGAGTGACGGTTGACAGACTAATGGAATTGGCCCTGTGGTGCCAACACCGACTAATAATATCCCATATTACTAGCGTCATCTTGGGCCATAAAGAGTACAGACTTGGGCCCCCATGAGCCTTAGTTGGGCTTTCTGTCGCCATGGGCCTACCCAGTGGGAGATAACATCATCATTAGCCCCTAAATTTGTCAGGATCTTGAAACAAAAATCGAGCGGTTCCTTATGGAACTAGATTTCGACTGAACCTCGTGGGAAATTGAATCTCGATTGATTGTTAGAGTTGGAGGAGCTGTATATTTCGCTTGGAAAGAGATGCTGATGGATTCTCAAGAGCAAGATAACCATGGCATTGATTGGCAAGAAAAAGCTTATAGGAAAAGCAGTTGGGTGTTGTGGCGGTGTTTTGGTCTTTGTGGAAAGCCAGAAACTCGGCCACTTTCCATCATGTTTACCCGCATGATCCTGGTGCTTTGTTCTTTCAAATATCTTATTGGATATCGTATTGGGCTGGTCTACAGAGAAACGGAAAGCAACGGATGCTTCGTGCCATGGCATCACTGCTAGTTGATGCGGCGAATGGTTTCTTCAACAAAAGAAGCGGGTGGGCACCAATGGCAAGAAGGATTGGAGTAGGGTAGTCTTGCTTGTGGAGATGCTGATGTGTTCCTGTTTCCTTTCATCTATGATACGACACCGTCTTCGGAGAAGAGGGTGTACAAGGGGAGGTTCGATCTTCACGGTGTAGGATCGATAAATGGATGGGGGACAACTAGCTGCAAGCAGCCAAAAACGGAAAATAAGAGATTATGACCCGACGAGGAGGATGCTCACCGAAGCCTGCAATCCGAACATTCGCCGATCCACAACCCGCAATACTACCCCACACAACCACGCTCAAGTCGTGGACCACGGGATAGGTGCAATCCGCAAGGGAAACCACGAACTCTAACCCACACAACACGATCTAGTCGTGGAGCACGAATTAGGAGCAATATCTCAAGGAATCACGAGAATAAGGATAACAAGAGCTCTCCAATCTCAGGAGGAGTCTATGTCTTTGGTCTTTGATAGAAATGGCAAAAGTTCCCAAAGAAGGGAAGAGCTAGCCTATTTATAATTGGGACAACCCCCCTGATAGGTGTGAAATCAAACTAGCTTTGGGAACCAGCTTAGGTGTGAAAGAGAACCAGCTTTGGTTTGACTAAATGGCTTAGAGACTTAATGAGGTAGCTTCTGGAAAACTCTCGTTGGAGGTGATTGGCAGTTCCCGACCAAACATTGTTCACTGGAGTCGAGCAATGTTTCCTTCAGCAGCAAACTCGAGTTCTGGGAACCTTTTGCAAGTTGGGATATCCAAACTCGTGCAAAACATTGTTTCATCAGAATCGGAACAATGTTTCTTCAGCAGACAACTCATTTCTTCATGAACTCCTAACTTTGTTTCTTCGCCATAAAACATTGTTTTGCACGGACTGAAATGTGTTTGGCCTTCTTTGATATTGCACCTGAGTTCAACCAACAACAAAGTAGATGAAAGTGCAGCCATGTGTTCAAGATTATAGTATAAATTAGGTTAGTGTTCACCTGGTAATGTGTTCGTTTGACACGAAATATTATGACTTCTCCTTTGATGACCAGGGATATATAAATGGTTGTCATGTCCTCATCAATCTATATGGAGATGAGTCGCTGTTATGTCTTTTAACGTTTTTTCGCATCTGCAGGAGCCCTGCGTGGCTTCCTCTTTTGCGTTGTTTCTCTAACTTCGGGATAAATATTGTAGTCTCCTGGTGGTGCTTCGTGTGGATGTTCTAAACATGTTTATTGGTTTCTTTTCATTATATGAAATGAAATTGGGGGCATGGCCCCTCAATTCAAAAAAAAACTTGTGATTTTATATAGGAAGTACCATAAATTTTGAGTGATGATTATGTTGCCTGACCTAATTCTCGCAAAGAGGTGCCAATCATTATGCCCGAGGAACACCAAATTCTGATATGATACTGATCCAAACATGCAGCTTTCGATACTTTGGTTCCTAGAAAAAGGACCAAACCATGCCGCAGGAGGTATCGATTCAGCCCCTTGTTCAAGGTGTTACCGAGCGATCTAGCAATCTTGAGAGAATAGATCATTGGTTTATATTCTTACAGAACTAATCTGAGCTGATTGGACGCTCAATCAACATTAACTTCACATAAGTTGTGCGAAAAATTTAGTTTGGGTTTTCTCAATCTGGTTTAAAATTCCATCCGACTAGAAGTGAACCATTGATGACTTCTCTGAATGGACCAGGGAGGATCTTTTGCATGCTGCTGAAAGATTCAGTTCGTCCTCGATGGGTTTAGATGAGACGACATGGTAGGCGAATTCCTTGGCCTCCGCGCTTGAACCCCTTTGACTGGCGTGAACCACTACCATCATGATGGAGAATGTGGATGTTGTCTGGGTTACAATGCCACTTGCTGAAAATTACGTCCTCTCCTTGGACATTTGTCTAGCTGATCTATCAAACATGCTGTTGAGATCGACCAATCATTGCCACTCCCTTGCCATATATAAAGGAAACAACTTCCTCTGTTGTCACCATGGCCGGTGACCAGACTTGCAAGCTCGAGCAAAAGAAGAAGAAGACCGCGTCGACCCCCATCGATCCCCCGCCTGGTGGAGCATGCTCGCAGCTAAAGCTCTTCGTGTTGGGCCATGAGGTGTACTTTCTCCATGCAGATGGCAGCTACTCCGAGAGTGGAGATGCACATGAAATCGCTACAATGAAACAGCTGTGACACCTTTGTCTTGACTGCAACGACATCACCACCAAGGAACTGGTGATCATCATTATAGTTGTCCTTACCTCGAGCATCTCTGCTTGCACTGCTGCTTCAACATAGTCGTCGACGATGCACTACAAGCAAAGTGCGCTAGGATGAAGACACTAAAGCTTAAATCCTACAATGATGATCTTTCGGATTCTGATGATTGTAGTGAGAACCCCTTTTGTAGTGAGAACATGTCCAGTATTTATTACTATATTTGGTTGTTTGCATTACGCCTTGTTTATTTCTATGGTTTTTGGTTGTTCGGTTGTTTGTAGTTAGCATATGTCTAGTTTCAATTGCCATCTTTGGTTGTTCGTAGTATGCCTGGTTTATTTCAGCTATTCACAATGTGATGTTCTATATGTGCTAGTATGAACTATGCAGTTCAATTTCATCAATACCAATATTAACAATAGCTCTATGAATGACTATATTTGGTTCCTGTTAAGCATGTTGTACTCCCTCCGGTCCTTTTTAGTTCGCATATAAGATATGTCTAAAGTCAAGCCACGTAAAGTTTGACCAACTTTATAGAAAAAAATACCAACATTCACAATATGAAATCAATATCAGTAGATGTGTCATGACTTAAATTTTCATATTGTATAACTTTAGCATGGTAGATGTTGATATTTTTTCATATAAATAAGGTCAAACTTTATGAAGTTTCACTTTAGACAATTCTTATATGCAGAGTAAAAAGGACCGGAGGGAGTATTTAACACGCCTTTCCATTTGATTTAACAATAACTAATGTACTTAGACCTGCACAATACAAGTTTGAATGATTATGTTTGCTTGTTTTTAAATATTAGGCCTATTGCAGTTAATAACACACCTTTCCGCTTCTTGTTTTTCTTAACTAGCATGCTTAAACCTTCGCCATGAAGCTATCATTTGGAGATTATGTTCTCTACCATGGATATATTTGGTTGATGTTTAGCCTGTTGTGCTTAACATGCCTTTAGATGTACTTACACAGGACAATATTGGGAACATCTGCTGTTTACCATTGAGGTTAGTTTCATCCCATGGTTTATATATACTCACTGTTCAGGATATCGGTAGCTGGTACCATATAGGCCGGGGGCTGATAAGGGATTAATCGTTGAATCAGACATTTAACTGAATATATCTGTAACCCATTTATCGGTAGGTTACCTAGGGTCATATCTAACATATCTGAGGCTACATAGCAAGATGCATTGTACTGAATGACTAAATATGCAATTCACACAACAACAAGGAAGGGTTGTTTGGTTCTAGGCTTAGGACTGCCACACTTTGCCATATAATGTTGCCAAACTTGCCAAAGGGTTGGTTCTTCAAAACAAGAGCCACAAGTTGGCACACCTAAGAGAATCTTGCCACTTTTTGAGTGTATGTGATGTGGGAACATAGTGTGGCTTGCCTAACATGTGGCTTGAACCAAACACACACCTAAGTTGGTCAAACTTGCCTAAGCTTAGGTGTGGCAACCTTTGGCAAACGTAGTCTCAAACCAAGAGTGTTACCTTAATGTTCCGATGATGTCTCGATATACATAGAAGAGCAGCAAGAACACCAAAAACACAGCAACAGTTAACTGCAGTTAATTGGCTGATATTTGTAGAAATGTAATAAACTCCCTTCGCCCTATAATATAAGATGTTTATTCATCCATGCCGTGAATATATTGGATGCTTTAACATCATATATAATGGGATGGAGGGAATGTTGTACAATACTAGGGAAAACCTTATACATAGAAGCTTATCAGTAGCGCGGGCTAAAAGGAGGCGCTACTGCTCATTAGCAGTAGCGTGTGTATACAAAGGGCGCTACTGCTATGTGCATAGCAGTAGCGCGGCGAGAATAAAACGCGATACTACTATAAATGCCACACCATTGCCAACAAGCTAGGTATAGTAGTAGCGCCCCTATGGAAACCGCGCTACTGCTAACTAGATAGTAGTAGCGCCGGGCCATGGTCCGCGCTGCTGCTAAGCCGGCCTTATCCCCCCGCCCCGCCCGTTTCCTCACTCTCCCTGTCTCACTATCACCGTCGCGGCCGTCCTCCTCCTACCATCGTCACCGTCGCCGCATTGCCGCTTTCGTCGCTGCATTGCCGCCGCTGTCACCGCATTGCTACCGGTGTCGCTACCATCCCCCGGCCTCGATAAGCCTCCTTCTTCTCCTCTTCCTCCTCCCTCCTCCCTCCTCTAGCTGCCCTCCTCCCTCCTCCGCCCCAGTCCTCCCTCCTCTAGCCGCCTCTCCTCCTCCCCTCATCCCTCCCCCTGCTCCTTGATGACCCACAAGTATAGGGGATCAATCGTAGTCCTTTTGATAAGTAAGAGTGTCGAACCCAACGAGGAGCAGAAGGAAATGACAAGTAGTTTTCAGCAAGGTATTCTCTGCAAGCACTGAAATTATAAGAAGAGAGTAGTTTGATAGCAAGGTAATTTGTAACAAGCAAGCAACGGTAACGGTAACAAAAGTGCAGCAAGGTAGCCCAATCCTTTTGAGGCAAAGGACAGGCCAAAACGGTATCTTATGATAATCAAAGCATTCTTGAGGGTACACGGGAATTTCATCTAGTCACTTTCATCATGTTGGTTTGATTTGTGTTCGCTACTTTGATAATTTGATATGTGGGTGGACCGGTGCTTAGGTGCTTGATACCCACAAGTATAGGGGATCTATCGTAGTCCTTTCGATAAGTAAGAGTGTCGAACCCAACGAGGAGCAGAAGGAAATGACAAGCGATTTTCAGCAAGGTATTCTTTGCAAGCACTGAAATTATCGGTAACAGATAGTTGTATGATAAGATAATTCGTAACGAGTAACAAGTAACAAAAGTAACTAAGGTGCAGCAAGGTGGCCCAATCCTTTTTGTAGCAAAGAACAAGCCTGGACGAACTCCTATATAAAGCAAAGCGCTCCCGAGGACACATGGGAATTGTTGTCAAGTTAGTTTTCATCATGCTCATATGATTCGCGTTCGTTACTTTGATAATTTGATATGTGGGTGGACCGGTGCTTGGGTGCTGCCCTCCTTGGACAAGCCTCCCACTTATGATTAACCCCTCTCGCAAGCATCCGCAACTACGAAAGAAGAATTAAGATAAATCTAACCATAGCATGAAACATATGGATTCAAATCAGCCCCTTACGAAGCAACACATAAACTAGGGTTTAAGCTTCTGTCACTCTAGCAACCCATCATCTACTTATTACTTCCCAATGCCTTCCCCTAGGCCCAAATCATGGTGAAGTGTCATGTAGTCGACGTTCACATAACACCACTAGAGGAAAGACAACATACATCTCATCAAAATATCAAACGAATACCAACTTCACATGATTACTTATAACAAGACTTCTCCCATGTCCTCAGGAACAAACGTAACTACTCACAAAGCATATTCATGTTCATAATCAGAGGAGTATTAATTATCATTAAGGATCTGAACATATGATCTTCCACCGAATAAACCAACTAGCATCAACTACAAGAAGTAATCAACACTACTAGCAACCCACAGGTACCAATCTGAGGTTTTGAGACAAAGATCGGATACGAGAGATGAACTAGGGTATGAGAGGAGATGGTGCTGGTGAAGATGTTGATGGAGATTGATCCCCTCTCGATGAGAGGATCGTTGGTGATGACAATGGCTTCGATTTCCCCCTACTGGAGGGAAGTTTCCCTGGCAGAACAGCTCTGCCGGAGCCCTAGATCGGTTCTGCCCAGGTTTGGCCTCGAGACGGCGGCGCTTCATCCCGAAAGCTTCCTTCTGATTTTTTTTCAGGTCAAAACACACCAATTAGTAGAAGATGGGAATCGGGGGCCTGCCAGGTGGCCCACAAGGCAGAGGGCGCGCCCCCCACCCTTGTGGATGGCTGGTGGCCCCCCTTTAGTGCTTTCTTCGCCCAATATTTTTTATATATTTCAAAATAATTCTCCATGAAGTTTCAGGACTTTTGGAGTTGTGCAGAATAGGTCTCTAATATTTGCTCCTTTTCCACTCCAGAATTCCAACTGCCGGCATTCTCCCTCTTCATGTAAACCTTATAAAATAAGAGAGAAAAGGCATAAGTATTGTGATATAATGTGTAATAACAGGCCATAATGCAATAAATATCAATGTAAAAGCATGATGCAAAATGGACGCATCAACTTCCCCAAGCTTAGACCTCGCTTGTCCTCAAGCGAAAGCCGAAATCGAAAAATATGTCCACATGTTTAGAGATAGAGGTGTCGATAAAATAAAATACGGACATGAGGGCATCATGATCATCTTTAGGACAGCAACATATATTGTCATATAATTCCTTATGCTAGAGTAACAATTCATTCAAAAGGTAGAGTATAAATCAGAAACTTCATTGAAAACTAACAAACTATGATCTCAGTCATTGAAGCAATTGCAATTTATCATAACATCGGAAAGAGTCAATTCAAGAGCTTTTCAGCAAGTCCACATACTCAACTATCATTTAGTCTTTCACAATTGCTAACACTCACGCACTACTTGTGAGTTCAAAGCTTCAATCGGACACAGAGAAAGATAGGGGCTTATAGTTTCGCCTCCCAACCTTTTACCTCAAGGGTAATGTCAGCAATAATACTTTATGATAACCTACATCCGGGTGGATATATATATCTGGATCTCTCCAACACATAGTGCTTGCCAAAAGAAAGAGTGTAAAAAGGAAGGGTGAAGATCACCACGACCCTTGTATAAGGGTAGAAGATAAAAGTAAACGATAGGCCCTTAGCAGAGGGAAGCAGAGGTTGTCATGTGCTTTTATGGTTGGATGCACAAAATCTTAATGCAAAAGAACGTCACTTTATATTGCCGCTTGTGATAAAGAACTTTATTATGCAGTCTGTCGCTTTTATTTCTTCCATATCACAAGTTCGTATAATGCTTATTTTCTTCACACTAATAGATCGTACATATTTAGAGAGAAATTTTTCTTGCTTGCACCGATGACAACTTACTTGAAGGATCTTACTCAATCCATAGGTAGGTATGGTGGACTCTCATGGCAAAACTGGGTTAAGGGATGTTTGGATGCACAAGTAGTATCTCTACTTGTTGCAAAGGATTTGGCTAGCATAAGATGGAAAAGAAAGCTCAACATGTTGGAGGATCCATGACAATATAACTTCTATTCGGATATAAAAAGACATAACCCATTATGTTGTCTTCCTTGTCCAACATCAACTTTTTAGCATGTCATATTTTAATGAGTGCTCACAATCACAAAAGATGTCCAAGATAGTATATTTATATGTGAAGCCTCTCTTTCTTTATTACTTCCTATTAATTGCAACAATGACCAAAACTATGTTTGTCAACTCTCAACAAATTTTATTCATCATACTCTTTATATGTGAAGTCATTACTCTCCATAAGATCAATATATGATCTTTTTATTTCTTTTTATTACTTTCTTTTATTTAATTCCCTCAAGATCATAGCAAGGAAGCAAAGCCGTCAACTCAAAACTACTCTTTATTATATATAACTCACGGACTCGATTACATAGATAGATCTCGAAACAAAACTCAAAGCTAGATCATACTAAAACTTGATTCTGCTAGATCAAGATATAACCAAAAGGATCGAATGAAGGAAATATGCCCTAGAGGCAATAATAAAGTTGTTATTTATATTTCCTTATATCATGATAAATGTTTACTATTCATGCTAGTATTGTATTAACCGTAAACTTAATACATGTGTGAATACGTAGACAAAACAAAGTGTCCCTAGTATGCCTCTACTTGACTAGCTCGTTAATCAAAGATGGTTAAGTTTCCTGACCATAGACATGTGTTGTCATTTGATGAACAGGATCACATCATTAGGAGAATGATGTGATGGACAAGACCCATCCGTTAGCTTAGCATAATGATCGTTAAGTTTATTGCTATAGCTTTCTTCATGACTTATACATATTCCTCTGACTATGAGATTATTCAACTCCCGAATACCGGAGGAACACCTTGTGTGCTATCAAACATCACAACGTAACTGGGTGATTATAAAGATGCTCTACAGGTGTCTCCGAAGGTGTTTGTTGGGTTGGCATAGATCGAGATTAGGATTTGTCACTCCGAGTATCGGAGAGGTATCTCTGGGCCCTCTCGGTAATGCACATCATATGAAGCCTTGCAAGCAATGTGACTAATGAGTTAGTTGCAGGACGATGCATTACAGAACAAGTAAAGAGACTTGCCAGTAATGAGATTGAACTAGGTATGATGATACCGACGATCGAATCTCGGGCAAGTAACATACCGATGACAAAGGGAATAACGTATGTTGTTATGCGGTTTGAACGATAAAGATCTTCGTAGAATATGTAGGAGCCAATATGAGCATCCAGGTTCCACTATTGGTTATTGACCAGAGATGTGTCTCGGTCATGTCTACATAGTTCTCGAACCCGTAGGGTCTGCACGCTTAACGTTCGATGACGATTTGTATTATGAGTTATGTGATTTGATGACCGAAGTTTTTTTGGAGTCCTGGATGAGATCACGGACATGACGAGGAGTCTCTAAATGGTTGAGAGGTAAAGATTCATATATTGGAAGGCTATATTCGGACATCGGAAAGGTTCCGAGTGATTCAGGTATTCTTCGGAGTACCGGGGAGTTACGGGAATTCACCGGGAGAAGTAATGGGCCTTATTGGGCCATACGGGAAAAGAGGAGGCAGGCCAAAGGGGAGGTGGCGCGCCCCCCCCCCCCATGGGTCCAAATTGGACTAGGGGAAGGGGGCGGCGCCCCCCTTGCCCTTTCCTACTCCCTCTCTCTTTCCTTCTCTCCTACTCCGAAAAGGGAAATGGATTCCTACTAGGACTTGGAAGTCCTAGTAGGAGTCCATACACTTGGCGCGCCCCTAGGAGGGCCGGCCTCTCTCCCTCCCTCCTTTATATACGTGGGCAGGGGGCACCCCAAAGGCACACCAAGATTTGTCTTAGCCGTGTGCGGTGCCCCCTCCATAGTTACACACCTCGGTCATATCGTCGTAGTGCTTAGGCGAAGCCCTGCGCCGATAACTTCATCATCACCGTCGCCACGCCGTCGTGCTGACGGAACTCTCCCTCATCCTCAACTGGATCAAGAGCTCGAGGGACGTCATTGAGCTGAACGTGTGCTGAACTCGGAGGTGCCGTACGTTCGGTGCTTGATCGGTTGGATCGCGAAGACGTTTGACTACATCAACCGCGTTAAACTAACGCTTCCGCTTTCGGTCTACGAGGGTACGTGGACATACTCTCCCCCTCTCATTGCTATGCATCTCCTAGATAGATCTTGCGTGAGCGTAGGAATTTTTTTTGAAATTGCTTGTTCCCCAACAGTGGCATCCGAGCCAGGTCTATGCGTAGATGATATGCACTAGTAGAACACAAAGAGTTGTGGGCGATAATAGTCATACTGCTTACCACCAACGTCTTACTTTGATTCGGCGGTATTGTTGGATGAAGCAGCCCGGACCGACATTACATGACCGCGTTCATGAGACTGGTTCTACCGACATGCTTTGCACAAAGGTGGCTGGCGGGTGTCTATTTCTCCAACTTTAGTTGAATTGAGTTTGACTACGGCCGGTCCTTGTTGAAGGTTAAAACAGCACACTTGACAAAAAATCGTTGTGGTTTTGATGCATAGGTAAGAACGGTTCTTGCTAGAAGCCCGTAGCAGCAACGTAAAACTTGCAACAACAAAGTAGAGGACGTCTAACTTGTTTTTGCAGGGCATGCTGTGATGTGATATGGTCAAGACATGATGTGATATACGTTATTGTATGAGATGATCATGTTTTGTAAAAGTTATCGGCAACTGGCAGGAGCCTTATGGTTGTCGCTTTATTGTATGAAATGCAATCGCCATGTAATTGCTTTACTTTATCACTATGCGGTAGCGATAGTCGTAGAAGCAATAGTTGGCGAGACGACAACGACGCTACGATGGAGATCAAGTTGTCAAGCCGGTGACGATGGAGATCATGACGGTGCTTTGGAGATGGAGATCAAAGGCACAAGATGATGATGGCCATATCATGTCACATATTTTGATTGCATGTGATGTTTATCTTTTTTGCATCTTATTTTGCTTAGTATGGCGGTAGCATTATAAGATGATCCCTCACTAAATTTCAAGGTATAAGTGTTCTCCCTGAGTATGCACCATTGCGAAAGTTCTTCGTGCTGAGACACCACGTGATGATTAGGTGTGATAGGCTCCACGTTCAAATACAACGGGTGCAAGACAGTTTTGCACATGCGGAATACTCGGGTTAAACTTGACGAGCCTAGCATATGCAGATATGGCCTCGGAACACTGTGACCGAAAGGTCAAACGTGAATCATATAATAGATATGATCAACATAGAGATGTTCACCATTGAGAACTACTCCATCTCACGTGATGATCGGACATGGTTTAGTTGATATGGATCACATGATCATTTAGATGACTAGAGGGATGTCTATCTAAGTGGGAGTTCTTAAGTAATATGATTAATTGAACTTTAATTTATCATGAACTTAGTCCTGGTAGTATTTGCAAATTATGTTGTAGATCAATAGCTCGCGTATAGCTCCCCTTTTTTATTTTTAATATGTTCCTAGAGAAAACTAATTTGAAAGATGATAGTAGCAATGATGCGGACTGGGTCCGTGATCTGAGGAATATCCTTGTTGCTGCACAGAAGAATTATGTCCTTGATGCACCGCTAAGTGACAGACCTATTGCAGGAGTAGATGCAGACGTTATGAACGTTTGGCAAGCTCGATATGATGACTACTTGATAATTTAGTGCACCATGCTTTACGGCTTAGAACCGGGACGTCAAAAACGTTTTGAACGCCACGGAGCATATGAGATGTTCCAAAGAGATGAAATTGGTATTTCAGACTCATGCCCGTGTTGAGAGGTATGAGTCCTCTGACAAGTACCTTGCCTACAAGATGGAGGAGAATAGCTCAACCAGTGAGCATGTGCTCAGAACGTCTTAGTACTTCAATCGCTTGAATCAAGTGGGAGTTTATCTTCCAGATAAGATAATGATTGACAGAGTTCTCTAGTCACTATCACCAAGTTACTAGAACTTCATGATGAACTATAATATGCAAGGGATGACGAAAATGATTCCCAAGCTCTTCGCGATGCTGAAATCGGCGAAGGTAGAAATCAAGAAATAGCATCAAATGTTGATGGTTAACAAGACCACTAGTTTCAAGAAAAAGGGCAATGGAAAGAAAGGGAACTTCAAGAAGAATGTCAAGCAAGTTGCCACTCCCGTGAAGAAGCCCAAAGCTAGACCCAAACCTGAAACTGAGTGATTCTACTGTAAAAGGAAATGGCCACTGGAAGCGAAACTGCCCCAAAAACTTGGTGGATAAGAAGGATGGCAAAGTAAACAAAGGTATATTTGATATACATGTTATTGATGTGTACTTTACTAGTGTTCATAGTAGCCCCTGGGTATTTGATACCGGTTCAGTTGCTAAGATTTGTAACATGAAATAGGAGTTGCAAAATGAACAGATACTAGTTAAGGGCGAGGTGACGATGTGTGTTGGAAGTGATCCCAAGGTTGAAAAGATCACCATCGCACACTCCCTTTACCTTCGGGATTAGTGTTGAACCTAAACTAAATGTTATTTGGTGTTTGTGTTGAGCATAAATATGATTGGATCATGTTTATTGCAATACGGTTATTCATTTAAGTCAAAGAATAATTGTTGTTCTATTTACATGAATAAAACCTTCTATGGTCATACACCCAATGTGAATGGTTTATTGAATCTCGATCGTGGTGATACACATATTCATAATATTGATGCCAAAAGATGCAAAGTTGATAATGATAGTGCAACATATTTGTGCTACTGCCGTTTAGGTCATATTGGTGTAAAGCGCATGAAGAAACTCCATGCTGATGGACTTTTGGAATCACTTGATTATGAATCACTTGATGCTTGTGAACCATGCCTCATGGGCAAAATGACTAAGACTCCGTTCTCCGGAACAATGGAGTGAGCTACAGACTTATTGGAAATAATACATACCGATGTATGCGGTCCGATGAGTGTTGAGGCTCGCGGCGGGTATCGTTATTTTTCTGACCTTCACAGATGATTTGAGCAGATATGGGTATATCTACTTAATGAAACACAAGTCTGAAACATTTGAAAAGTTCAAAGAATTTCAGAGTGGAGTGGAGAATCATCGTAACAAGAAAATAAAGTTTCTACGATCTGATCGCGGGGGCAAATACTTGAGTTACGAGTTTGGCCTTCATGTAAAACAATGCGGAATAGTTTCGCAACTCACGCCACCTGGAACACCACAGCGTAATGGTGTGTCTGAATGTCGTAACCGTACTTTATTAGATATGGTGCGATCTATGATGTTTCTTACCAATTTACCACTATCGTTTTGGGGTTATGCATTAGAGACAGCTGCATTCATGTTAAATAGGGCACCGTCTAAATCCGTTGAGATGACACCGTATGAACTGTGGTTTGGCAAGAAACCTAAGCTGTCATTTCTTAAAGTTTGGGGTTGCGATGCTTATGTGAAAAACCTTCAGCTTGATAAGCTCGAACCCAAATCGGAAAAGTGCATCTTCATAGGATACCAAAAAGAAACTGTTGGGTACACCTTCTATCATAGATCCGAAGGCAAGATATTTGTTGCTAAGAATGGATCCTTTCTAGAGAAGGAGTTTCTCTGGAAAGAAGTGAGTGGGAGGAAAGTAGAACTTGATGAGGTAGTGGTACCTTCTCTTGAATTGGAAAGTAGTTCATCACAGAAATCAGTTCCAGTGATGCCTACACCAATTAGTGAGGAAGCTAATGATGATGATCATGAAGCATCAGATCAAGTTACTATAGAACCTCGTAGGTCAACCAGAGTACGTTCCGCACCAGAGTGGTACGGTAATCCTGTTCTGGAAGTCATGTTACTAGACCATGACAAACCTACGAACTACGAGGAAGCGATGATGAGCCCAGATTCCGATAAATGGCTTGAGGCCATGAAATCTGAGATAGGATCCATGTATGAGAACAAAGTATGGACTTTGACTGACTTGCCCGATGATCGGCGAGCCATTGAGAATAAATGGATCTTCAAGAGGAAGATAGACGCTGATAGTAGTGTTACTATCTACAAAGCTCGAATTGTCGCAAAAGGTTTTCGACAAGTTCAAGGTGTTGACTACGATGAGATTTCTCACTCGTATCGATGCTTAAAGTCTGTCCGAATCATGTTAGCAATTGCCACATTTTATGAAATTTGGCAAATGGATGTCAAAACTGCATTCCTTAATGGATTTATTAAAGAAGAGTTGTATATGATGCAACCAGAAGGTTTTCTCAATCCTAAAAGTGATAACAAAGTGTGCAAGCTCCAGCGATCCATCTATGGACTGGTGCAAGCATCTCGGAGTTGGAATATACGCTTTGATGAGTTGATCAATGCATATAATTTTATACAGACTTGCGGTGAAGCCTGTATTTACAAGAAAGTGAGTGGGAGCACTACAGCCTTTCTGATAAGTATATGTGAATGACATATTGTTGATCGGAAATGATGTAGAATTTTCTGAAAAGCATAAAGGAGTTTTTGAAAGGAGTTTTTTCAAAAGAAAGACCTCGGTGAAGCTGCTTACATATTGAGCATCAAGATCTATAGAGATAGATCAAGATGCTTGATAAGATTTTTCAATGAGTACATGCCTTGACAAGATTTTGAAGTAGTTCAAAATGGAACAGTCAAATAAGGAGTTCTTGCCTATGTTACAAGGTGTAAAATTGAGTAAGACTCAAAACCCGACCACGGCAGAAGATAGAAAGAGAATGAAAGTCATTCCCTATGCCTCAGTCATAGGTTGAATAAAGTATGCCATGCTATGTACCAGACCGGTTGTGTGCCTTGCTATGAGTTTAGCAAGGAGGTACGATAGTGATCCAGGAGTGGATCACTGGATAGCGGTCAAAGTTATCCTTAGTTACCTAAGAGGACTAAGGAAATATTTCTCGGTTATGGAGGTGATAAAAGAGTTCGTCGTAAAAGGTTACGTCGATGCAAGCTTTTACACTGATCCAGATGACTCAGAGTCTCAATCTGGATACATATTGAAAGTGGGAGCAATTACCTAGAGTAGCTCCATGCAGAGCATTATAGACATAGAAATTTGCAAAATACATACGGATCTGTATGTGGCAGACCCGTTGACTAAACTTCTCTCACAAGCAAAACATGATCACACCTTAGTACTCTTTGGGTGTTAATCACATGGCGATGTGAACTAGATTATTGACTCTAGTAAACCCTTTGGGTATTGGTCACATGACGATGTGAACTATGGGTGTTAATCACATGGTGATGTGAACTATTCATGTTAAATCACATGGCGATGTGAAACTAGATTATTGACTCTAGTGCAAGTGGGAGACTGAAGGAAATATGCCCTAGAGGCAATAATAAAGTTGTTATTTATATTTCCATATATCATGATAAATGTTTATTATTCATGCTAGAATTGTATTAACCGGAAACTTAATACATGTGTGAATACATAGACAAAAAAAAGTGTCTCTAGTATGCCTCTACTTGACTAGCTCGTTAATCAAAGATGGTTAAGTTTCCTGACCATAGACATGTGTTGTCATTTGATAAATAGGATCACATCATTAGGAGAATGATGTGATGGACAAGACCCATCCGTTAGCTTAGCATAATGATCATTAAGTTTATTGCTATAGCTTTCTTCATGACTTATACATATTCCTCTGACTATGAGATTATGCAACTCCCGAATACCGGAGGAACACCTTGTGTGCTATCAAACATCACAACGTAACTGGGTGATTATAAAGATGCTCTACATGTGTCTCCGAAGGTGTTTGTTGGGTTGGCATAGATCAAGATTAGGATTTGTCACTCCGAGTATCGGAGAGGTATCTTTGGGCCCTCTCGGTAATGCACAACATATGAAGCCTTGCAAGCAATGTGACTAATGAGTTAGTTGTGGGATGATGCATTACGGAATGAGTAAAGAGAGTTGCCGGTAACGAGATTGAACTAGGTATGATGATACCGACGATCGAATCTCGGGCAAGTAACATACCGATGACAAAGGGAATAACGTATGTTGTTATGCGGTTTGAACGATAAAAATCATCATAGAATATGTAGGAGCCAATATGAGCATCCAGGTTCTGCTATTGGTTATTGACCGGAGATGTGTCTCGGTCATGTCTACATAGTTCTCGAACCAGTAGGGTCCGCACGCTTAACGTTCGATGATGATTTGTATTATGAGTTATATGATTTGATGACCGAAGTTTGTTCGGAGTCCCGGATGAGATCACAGACATGACGAGGAGTCTCGAAATGGTCGAGAGGTAAAGATTCATATATTGGAAGGCTATATTCGGACATCGGAAAGGTTCCGAGTGATTCGGGTATTTTTCGGAGTACCGGGGAGTTATGGGAATTCACCGGGAGAAGTAATGGGCCTTATTGGGCCATACGGGAAAAGAGGAGGCAGGCCAAAGGGGAGGTGGCGCGCTCCCCCCCATGGGTCCGAATTGGACTAGGGGAAGGGGGCGGCGCCCCCCTTGCCCTTTCCGACTCCCTCTCTCTTTCCCTCTTTCCTTCTCTCCTACTCCGAAAAGGGAAAGGGATTCCTACTAGGACTTGGAAGTCCTAGTAGGAGTCCATACACTTGGCGCGCCCCTAGGAGGGCCGGCCTCTCTCCCTCCCTCCTTTATATACGTGGGCAGGGGGCACCCCAAAGGCACACCAAGATTTGTCTTAGCCATGTGCGGAGCCCCCCTCCACAGTTACACACCTCGGTCATATCGTCGTAGTGCTTAGGCGAAGCCCTGCGCCGATAACTTCATCATCACCGTCGCCACACCGTCGTGCTGACGGAACTCTCCCTCGTCCTCAACTGGATCAAGAGCTCGAGGGACGTCATCAAGCTGAACGTGTGCTGAACTCGGAGGTGCCGTACGTTCGGTGCTTGATCGGTTGGATCGCGAAGACGTTCGACTACATCAACCGCGTTAAGCTAACGCTTCCGCTTTTGGTCTACAAGGGTACGTGGACATACTCTCCCCCTCTCATTGCTATGCATCTCCTAGATAGATCTTGCGTGAGCGTAGGATTTTTTTTGAAATTGCACGTTTCCCAACATCGAACTAAGAAAAAAAAGATAAAAGTAAAGGTGTGATGGTGATACGATACCGGGGCATCTCCCCCAAGCTTGGCAGTTGCCAAGGGGAGTGCCCGTACCCATATATTTATTTCTCTTTCTTCAAAGGTGGTGATGATGGAGTTGTTGATGAAGTTGTGCAACACTTCGAGCGCAGGAGATACTCCAATCTACGAATGATGCTCTGGAGGGTGATGATATGCTCTTGCTACAGAATATTTTCACGAGTGAGATATTTATTTTGCACATGAACTATTTCAATGATCTTAAAAGCTTCAATTTCAGTAGGGGTAAGATGATTGTAGTATGGTTGAAGGATGTCTTCTTCTTCTGCTGCCGGAACTTGATCTCCCGCGACCTTCTTGATCTTGTCACCCTCGTTGGTTTCCCCAAGTTCTTCTCTCTTCATCTCTATTTTCATTAGCCAAGCATCATCGCCACCATTGTTGGAGGAGGGAGACGACATGATGCCTGGCCTTGAAAACTCTGACAGAAAATAGCTCAAAACAAGAACAGAGGATTTTATCATGGTACGGTGGTCAAAACCTTCGGGAGATTATATAATGAATTTTTACTGACCAAAAGAAGTATTGTGCAAGAAAACGGAGTCTGGAGGGCACACGAGCTGGACACAAGGCAGGGGGCGCGCCCAGGGGGGTAGGGCGCGCCCTCCACCCTTGTGGTCTCCTCGTGCATCTTTCGGACTACTTTTAGTTTTTCTATTTTTTCTAAATATTCCAAAACAGAGAAAAATTGCTATTATAACAGTTTTGTAGTCGGTTTACTTACCGTACCACATACCTATTCCTTTTCGGAGTCTGAAACGTTCTGGAAAGTATCCTTTATGTACTCCTCCGGTGTTATGGTATTAATTATATTGGTCTCAACATTTACGGGAGTACCTGAGATATAATGTTTGATTCTTTGACCGTTTACCACCTTCGGATTTGTGCCTTCAGCGTTGTTGATCTTGATGGCACCAGAATGATAGACCTCCTCGATAATGTAAGGACCTTCCCATTTAGAGAGAAGCTTTCCTGCAAAAAATCTTAAATGAGAGTTGTATAGCAAAACATGATCACCTACATTAAACTCATGCTTTTGTATCCTCTTGTCATGCCATCTTTTAACTTTTTCTTTAAACAACTTGTCATTCTCATAGGCTTGGGTTCTCCATTCATCAAGCGAGCTAATGTCAAATAACCTCTTCTCACCGGCAAGTTTGAAATCATAGTTGAGCTCTTTAATAGCCCAATAAGCTTTATGTTCTAGTTCAAGAGGTAAGTGACATGCTTTTCCATAAACAATTTTATATGGAGACATACCGATAGGGTTTTTATAATCAGTTCTATAAGCCCATAATGCATCATCAAGTTTCTTAGACCAATTCTTTCTAGACCTATTAAAAGTCTTTTGCAAAATCAATTTAATCTCTCTATTTCTCAATTCTACTTGACCGCTAGACTGAGGGTGATATGGAGATGCAATTCTATGGTTAACATCACATTTAGCAAGCATTTTAGGGAAAGCAGCATGAATAAAATGTGAACCACCATCAGTCATTAAATATCTAGGGACTCCAAACCTCGGAAAAATAACTTCTTTAAGCATCTTAATAGAAGTGTTATGATCAGCACTACTAGTTGGAATAGCTTCTACCCACTTAGTAACGTAATCAACAGCAACTAAAACATGTGTATGCCCATTAGAGGAAGGAAAAGGTCCCATATAATCAAAGCCCCAAACATCAAATGGTTAAATAACAAGTGAATTATTCATAGGCATTTCCTGACGTCTACTAATATTGCCAATTCTCTGGCATTCATCACAAGACAAGACAAACTTACGGGCATCCTTGAAGAGAGTAGGCGAATAAAAACCGGATTGCAATACCTTGTGTGCAGTTCTATCTCCAGCATGGTGTCCTCCGTAAGCTTCAGAGTGGCACTTGCGTAGGGTCTGTTCCTGTTCATGCTCAGGTTCACAACGTCTAATAACACCATCTACTCCTTCTTTATAAAGGTGTGGGTCATCCCAAAAGTAATGTCTTAAATCATAGATTTTTTTTCTTTTGCTGGTATGTGAAACTAGGTGGTATAAATTTAGCAACAATGTAATTAGCATAATCAGCATACCATGGAGTATTACGAGAAGCATTTATGATAGCTAATTGCTCATCAGGAAAACTATCATCAATAGGCAGTGGGTCATCAAGAACATTTTCTAACCTAGACAAGTTGTCTGCTACGGGGTTCTCAGCTCCCTTTCTATCAATAATATGAAAATCAAATTCTTGTAACAAGAGAAACCATCTAATAAGTCTAGGTTTAGCATCTTTCTTTTCCATAAGATATTTAATAGCAGCATGATCAGTGTGAACAGTTACTTTGGAATCAACAATATAAGATCTGAACTTATCACAGGCAAATACAACTGCTAGAAATTCTTTTCTAGTAGTAGCATAATTTCTCTGGGCACTGTCTAGAGTTTTACTAGCATAATGAATAACATTCAATTTCTTATCAACTCTTTGTCCTAGAACAGCACCAACAGCATAATCACTAGCATCACACATAATTTCAAAGGGTAATTCCAATCAGGTGGTTGAACAATAGGTGCAGAAATCAAGGCTTTCTTAAGTATTTATGTAACACCCCAAAAATTTAATCATGTTTTACTAAATAAAAATTTGGCCAGAAATAAGATTTTGAATTATATTAAGTCTTTTGTTATTTTCAGGGTATTTTTCTGTTTTTGTTTTCCAAAAATTCTTCCCTCCATATAGAAATTTTTGGAAATAATATTATGGCTTTGTTAGTTTTATTAAAACATTTCATCTATATTTGGATAACAGTAGGAATTATTTTCATAATAAAACTCTGCCCAAAACAATTCTTTAAATAGCTTTTTCAACCTTTAAATGCCTCTGTTGCACAACAACCAATTTAAATAATTCTTTTTAATTTCCACAAAAATTATGGGAGGTCATGTGATGCCTACATATCACTTTTATGCAAAAACCAAACTTGGTCTTTTGAAAGTTTTGAGTGAAACAATCTCTTTTCAATTCTGTCCAGTATTTGAGTTTCTACTACAACCCCAATTTTCCTTACCCCAAAATTCCTGAAATTTTTCCCACTTTTAGTCCTTCCAACAAAAGCCTTAAGTTCAGAATATCAGCTCCATTTGCATCTTTTAAGTTCACCAAATATTCCTCTAAAGTTTCTGTCCAGAACTGAAATTCTTCAAAACTTGCACTAACAAGTATTTCTTTTTGCCAAACCACCACCACCACCATCTCTGTCAACCAGGGAGACATCATCCTGTCAAATTGCACATCCAACAAAGCCTTGTAGATGGTCCTAGCATTCTGTCAAACACCTTGCGTGCATGACAGATTCTTGCAACCCTTTTGAACTTGCATTGAGAACTTGATCCTATGAACCAACCAGCATGTCCATACACTCTAGCAAGTCGAGAAGCATCAACCTGTCAACTTTCACTAGCAGAAGAATCCCCTAGATCACCCTGGCATTCGGGCGAGCACGTTGCGCGCATGTCCAGAGCATGGCCAGAGCGCTCGTTCTGCACCCGCGTCGGCACCCGAGCCCTACCGCCCCAGCAGCGCCTCCCCCGGCTTCCCTGCACGCCCAAGCCACCCCCTGGGCCAGGTTCAACCTCCACCGTACCAGAGCTTGCCCCCTGGCGCCGCCCTCCATCGGCCAGCACCGTCCTGCACCACCACCCGTCGCTGTCATTGCGGCTGCGGCGCCGCCCAGGCCACCTGGCCCTATCCGAGCTAGCCAGCGCGACCCATCATTACTGCAGGATGACACCGACCCCGCCGACCACGGCCACCGGCCTCCAGGGCCTCAACCACCGCCTTAATGGACTCCGCCGCCCTGCACCGATTCGAGAAGCCGCGGCACCGACATTGCTAGCCTATAAAAGGCCCTCCCCTCGCTCCTTCGACCCCAGGCAGAACTTCTCCTTCCCCCTTAGAGCCTCTCCATGCAGCCAATCGACCAGGAGTGGCCGTCTCCCTCGCCTCCGGCCGAGACGCCCGCCGCCGTCACTCTGTCAATTCCGGCCAAGCCAGAGCCTCCCCCTCTCCATACTCTCCACCACTAGCTCCACCATGGCACCGTAAACCCTTTTCCTCTTCCAATTTCGCCCGGGAGCCTGTGAATGCCAAACCCCCTCTCATGGCCGAGACTCTTCCGCCAATGATGAAGCTCCGCTCATCCTCGAGCTCCCCAGCGCCCCCTTCCTCCACCAACCAACGCGGAAGATCCCCCTGATCACGTGGATACGCTGATCGTCGAAAGTGGTGGGCTGTAGCGCCGGCAATCGTCGCCGGGACCGGCCCTCTGCTCTCTGTCCAGGCGCGCGTAGGGAGGGAGACGAACCCGACAGGTGGTCCCCACCTATCGGTGACCCAGCCGGACGCCCCAGTGGCGCAGCCCCTCGCTTGCGCGTTTCCTCGGGGAAGGCGTACTCCTTAAAGTACGCTTTCGCTTAAGGTACGCGTATTAGCCGCGAAGCGTTTTCTTTTATCTGTTTTTATTTTAAAACAGAATTTTGGCCACACTTTGACTGGGCTTAACTTTTAAACCAAAACTCCAATGAATTTGATTCTTTTTCCTACCTCTCTAAAATTTCACCTAGTTTATTTTAGGACTTATTGGAAAAATATTTAAGACAACTTTTTGTACTGATTTTGAATTGTGCATTAATTCAAGTATTTTTCAAAATAGGAAATGGAGGGAAGATATAAATTTCAAAATTTTGGAAGTGCACCCAATACTTCTGCATGCTCAAGGCAAGCATCTTGAACAAATGATATGGTGAATGTTTTGTGGTTGCCATCTAGAACATCTGAATCATGGTTAGGATAAATTTTAACAGAATTTGCATATAGCTATAGTTGCATGTTTGAGCCATGACTAGTTTGTTATCCTCTATTAAACATGGAGTATGAATGGGTATGGTTATTTTTGCATGTCACATGCCTGTGTTCGTCTGAACTAATCTGCAGGAGCAGGCATAAGAGAAATACCGTTACCGGCAGATGGGTGATCACGTTGGAGCGTGATCATGCCTTGTTGGTTATGCTTGTTGGAGCATGCAAGGGTTGTGGCCCTGTTGGTATTGCTGTTGAAGGAATACTTTGTTGTGCTAACCGTTGCAGGAAACTTAAACCTCCCGAGTTGACCGTAGATCGAGTCTTGTTCCGGTAACCCCCATACTTGTTTCGTGCTGCCACTTGTCCCTGTCATAGGTGGGGTATGGTTTAGTAAGTTGTTGTGACGCCCCCGATTCAATCGTACACTAATCATACACGCAAACGTGTACGATCAAGATCAGGGACTCACGGGAAGATATCACAACACAACTCTAAAAATAAATAAGTCAAACAAGCATCATAATACAAGCCAGGGGCCTCGAGGGCTCGAATACAAGTGCTCGATCATAGACGAGTCAGCGGAAGCAACAATATCTGAGTACAGACATAAAGTTTAACAAGGTGCCATAAGATGGCTAGCACAAACTTGGATACAGATCAAAGAGGCGCAGGCCTCCTGCCTGGGATCCTCCTAAACTACTCCTGGTCATCGGCGGCGGCCTGCACGTAGTAGTAGGCACCCTCGGTGTAGTAGGGATCATCGAAGGTGGCATCTGGCTCCAGGGCTCCAGCATCTGGTTGCGACGTCCAAGAAGAATGGAAAAAGGGGGGAAAGAGGGAGCAAAGCAACCGTGAGTACTCATCCAAAGTACTCGCAAGCAAGGATCTATACTACATATGCAATGGTATTAATGAAATGGTAGTATCTGTGGACTGAACTGCAGAATGCCAGAATAAGAGGGGGATAGCTAGTCCTATCGAAGACTACGCTTCTGGTAGCCTCCATCTTGAAGCATATAGAAGAGAGTAGCTGGTAAGTTCACCAAGTATCATCGCATAGCATAATCCTACCCGACGATCCTCTCCTCGTCGCCCTGTGAGAGAGCGATCACCGGGTTGTATCTGGCACTTGAAAGGGTGTGTTTTATTAAGTATCCGGTTCTAGTTGTCATAAGGTCGAGGTACAACTCCGGGTCGTCCTTTTACCGAGGGACACGGCTATTCGAATAGATAAACTTCCCTGCAGGGGTGCACCACATTACCCAACACGCTCGATCCCTCTGGCCGGGTACACTTTCCTGGGTCATACCCAGCCTCGGAAGATCAACACGTCGCAGCCCTACCTAGGCCTAACAGAGAGGTCAGCACGCCGGTCTAATTCCTATGCGCGCAGGGGTCTGGGCCCATCGCCCATTGCACACCTACACGTTGCGTGGGCGGCCGGAGAGCAGACCTAGCAACCTCCATTACAAAGGAAGTTGCGTTACGCGGTCCAACCCGGCGCGCGCCGCTCAGTCGCTGACGTCTAGGAGGCTTCGGCTGATACCACGACGTCGAGTACCCATAACTGTTCCCGTGTGGTGGTTAGCGCGTATAGGCTCGTAGCCAGACTCAGATCAAATACCCAATCTCGTTAAGCGTGTTATTTTGAAGTAACCGTGGACGCCGACCAGGACCAGGCCCACCTGTCTCCTAGGTGGTCACAACCTGCCCTGTCGCTCCGCCACAAAGTAACACTCGGGGGCCGTCGGGAACCTAGGCCCACCTCTACCTGGATGGAACCACCTGCCCCTTCAGCCCCCATCTCCGAACAGAAACATAAGTATGTAATAGTATATAATATAAACCCATGATCACCTCCCGAAGTGATCACGGCCCAATAGTATAGCATGGCAAACAGACAAGAGTGTAGGGCCACTGATGTAATTCTAGCAACCTATACTAAGCATTTAGGATTGCAGGTAAGGTATCAACAGTAGTAGCAAAGACAGGCTATGCAGCAGAATAGGATTAACCGAAAGCAGTAACATGCTACACTACTCTAATGCAAGCAGTAGAGAGAAGGAATAGGCGATATCGGGTTGATCAAGGGGGGGGCTTGCCTGGAAGCTGTGTCGAGAGAGAAGGGTCGTCGACGTAGTAGTCGTTCACGGCAGCGTTGTCAGCGGTCTCAGCGTCTATCGAGAGAGAAGGAGAGGGAAGGAAACAGTAAATACAAAGCAATCAAGGCTACACAAAGTATGACATGACAATATGAAGTGCCGGGTGTGCTCTAACGTGGGGTTGCACGTTACCGAGAAAGGGGGATCCCATTCGGGAAAGTTTTCCCAGTTTCGAACATTTGTTAGACAGATGATCGGAGGGGGACGGTTGCATGTTCAGGTATTTAGAGGCATCACACGGATATGTGGGTTGCGTAACCGGGTTCGTCTCGTCGTTCTGAGCAACTTTCATGTTCAAAGTTTTTCGATCCGAGTTACGGTTTATTTTATATGATTTTTCAAAGTTTTATCTAATTTCTGGAATTAGTTTTATTTAATTAATTCAAAATTGAATTATTGCAACAGTGTGACGTCAGCGGTCAATTCTGACCGTTGACCAGTCAACTGACAAGCGGGTCTCGTTCGTCATTATCTAAGACTAACTAAACAGGTTTAATTAGTTTAACTAAATGATTAGGTTAATTAAACCAAATTAATTAGGTTAATTAATTCACTTAATTAATTAATTAATTTTTTTTATTTTTATTTTTTTAATTATTATTATTTTTTAAACGTTCCGGGGCGGGCCCCACGTGCCATAGGCACAGGGGCCTTAGCGGGTTAGCGGGCAGGAGGGCGACGGGCGCCTGGGCGGGCGCTCGACCGCTGGCCTCGGGCGCGGCAAGCGGGAAGGCGCGGCGAGGCTATCGGCGGCGGCGACAAAAACAACAGCAGTACAGGCGGGCGAGCGGCGCCGGTATCGAGCGGCGAGTGGAGCGCGGGCGCAGGGGCGGCTGGGTCGCGTGGAGGAGCGGCTGGGCGCGGTGGGTAGCGGCGCTGAGCAGCAGAAGTAGGAGGAGGCGGCAGCAGCGACGGAAGCAATGGGCGGCGGCGGGCGCGGGGACCGGGAGGGAGCGGGATTAGCAGGAGGGCGCGCGCGCGGAGGGGCGAGCCGCCGGCGGCGCGGGGGTAGCCACGGGAGACCATGCGCGCGGGGCACGGGCACGAGGCGGCCCCATCGCGGGGAGTGGGCTAGGCGCGGTGAGCACGGGGCTCCGGGCGCGGCGTGGGACGGCAGTCAACAGCGGCGGAACGGAGCGGGAATCAAGGGGGGTTCGAAGGGGGATCACTGGAGAGGCCGTAGGTGAGCTCGTGGGGGGGGGGGGGGGGTGGGGGACGACCGGGGCGACGGCATCGACGGCGGAGGACGGTGATGTCCGCGGTGAAGACCTCGGCGATGGAGAGCGTCTGGACCGCCCCAGCTCGATTCGTCGCTCGGGGAAGATGAGGAAGGGGCGGCGTTCGGGTCGCCGGCGACGAGTACGGTGGGGCGATGGCGCGCGACGGAGGCAGGGTGTCGGGGGCGAGGAGGAGACGAGGAAGAAGCGGTTCGGTGGGGGACGGTCGAGGACGGGGAGGTCGAGGTGAAGGGCGGCGGTGGCGGCTCCGGTGACGTGGTCCCGGGCGGCGGCATCGAGGTCGATCCCCCCCGATCCAATCAGGGGCAGAGGAGGGGGGAGGTGGAACGTGGTGGGGGAGAAGTGGGGGAGTGGGTTCTAGGTCACCGGGGGGGAGTGGGGTTAAGGGGGGAAGTGGGATGGGCCGGCCTGGCGGCCCAGAGGTTAGCTGGGCCGAGGCCCAGCAAGGGGTGCCTCTCTGTTTTTATTTTTATTGTTTGTTTTCGTTTAGTCCTTTTCTTTTTATTTATTTTCTTTTGTGTTTTAATTCATTTATCAATTTATTTTAGTTTTGTAAAATATTTTAGTAGTACCTAAATTAGTTTTACTAATTACACCACTGCCACAAAAAGTTTAAACCTCAAATAAAATAGTTTAACATTTTATAATTAATAAAAGGCATTTATTTAATTGTTTAAGCTATTTATTTATTTATTTTAGTACATTTAAATAATTTATTAAAATGTGGTTTCACCACCATAATCACCTATGCACTATTTAGTTCACTCTGAACATTTCAGTTTTAATATTTGAAAACTTTTATTGTTTGCTTGATTTTGAATTTGAATTTGAATCGGTTTCGAACTAACGCGAGATTAGCAATAGTATTCGAAGTGATGTGGCATCATTAGCAGAGGGTTACTGTAGCTTAACTATCCGGGCGTCACAATTCTCCTCCACTACACGAAATCTCATCCCGAGATTTAAGCGGGGAAGTAAGGGGGAAAGTTCTGGATACGAAATTTCTAACGGATCCCTTTGTTCTGGGTTGCCCTTCTCGAATAAGTCGATCTATTACATTGGTGTCTTCATTTCTCTGCTTCGATGCATCATGATGAAGTTGTCATCCTTTCTTCAGGAACTCCATCATACTTACGAATAGGTAAGGGCCAGCTTGACAACGATAGGATGCTATAAGGGGTAATCATCTGGGGTTATCCCATGAATGAACAGGTGAGTATCTCTCGAGTTGAACAAATGAAACACATCGAGAGCAAGTAAGAAGGTATAATAAGTTCTAAGCGGACAGACTATCGTTTGATGTCTGAAAAAGAGTGTGTAAGGGGTTCAGAGCATAGAGATTAAGTATTGCATCTGATACCAGAATTGATGACCTCTAGGCAGGTGGCCCGTAAATTACATACGAAGTCAAGCGCGAGGAATAACTTTGGCAGCAGGGGTGTACAGGAGAGTCAGGTTTCGATCCTGTGGAATTGTGGGTTATGGGCCCACCATGTGGGTTAAAAGTAGGAAGGGCGGTGACGTCTTGCACGATCATGTAAGCAAGGCGTGTTAGAGGATAGCCTGTCAGTTATATCGGCAACAACATCGGTACCAAGGGCGAGGGACGAAGAGAACCCTTTTCTTGCTTGTTGAACGAGGCGGACCAATAGGCAAGGTTCTCGTCCATCGGGGGTTATCGGAATGTCATCAACAAAAGCAACAGGGTCTTACTGACACAGTTGTACGCCAAGGTGTTTACATAAGCAGAAGAATATTACTGCTTAGATCATATGGATCACAAGAAAGGTTAAACAAAACAATGGAAAGGAAAAGTGATTAGTAAACTAATCCGAACAATGGAAGGAAAATGTGGTTACAATCGAGTATCAAGAGTATATCTTTCCCATCCATGTCAGGACAACAAGCAGACGACCATTTAAGTAAAGGGGCAAGGGATTTCATGATGTTACCCATACAAAAGTGTTTGGATAAGTGATAAGGAAAATTTAGGGTTGTGCTTCAAAATGTTTTTGTTAAAAATCGGAGTACCACAGATGACATGGTCTTCGAGCAAAGGTCGGACTATGGATACACAAGGGATCCATCAGGAACAACTCAAGAATAAGTCTTACAATTTCCTCCTGGAAGAATGGCTATTCTTGCAAAAGAAAGAAACTATAATAATAAGTCCTCCAGCCAGGTGTGCTAGGCATGACATCACCTAACCGGGTCATCAAAGGACCAATATTATAACTCCGGGAATTATGTTCCAAACATTATGTCTGACCGAGATTCAGATCTGATTAGTGTCAGGATACCTCAGAATCAGGATGCCAGTCAAGAAAAGGTGCAACACAAATTGTCGAGATGACATTGTAAGATTCTCGGGAAATGAGCTATAGGAGCGGGTTCCCGAAACAATAGTTCATCATTAAACCAAGGAGAGGATAAGGAGGTGGCTGATGGACTCAGCGACAATTCATCGAGAATTCCACAAGGATGGATTTCCACAATTATGTGAACAAGGAGATGACATATGACAATTCAAATGATATAATGTTGTATGCCCGAGGAAAACATACACCATTAATCATTAGTTGAAAGGTGTGACCGAAATACGACCTTAGGCAGCAAGATCAATGTTAGAGTGACGATTCAATAATCAACAGTCTAAGAACGAACTGTCGATCGTTAACATTCAAAGCAATAGGGTTGCCAGAAGTACAGAATCCAAGCAGCACCGCTTGTTAGATGGTATCCCGGTTAGAGTCAACACGGGGACCAAGAAAGAATGGTGACGGTGAGAAGTATCACTATGCCAAGAATTTTCAAAGAGGTGAAGCAATCCTCACAACATACTCGGCATAAAGGACAGTAATACTTCAAGGTAGAACATAATGCAAACAGGATAGCAAGTTGCATCCATAACACGGACAAGCTCGCGATGAAAAGAAGTTCAGGGTGTTGTCGATGATAACAAAAAGCATCGAGGGCAAGGAGGGTATTTCTCAACATGAACACAGTTGACATCTCGAAAGAAGTCAAAGTGTTGAAGGTGATCCGACACATTTGCCGGGAGGTTTCAAGAGGACGCAATCAAACAGCGACGGCGTCAAGCAGGGAATGACGACGTGAAAGTCATAGGAACAACAAGTAAGATGCAAGCTCAGAATCAAAGATGCCTTTCAGAACAAGAAACATAATGTTGAAAGCTCAACGTAAGTCGTGCTCGCACTCTGAAGAATTTGTGCACTGAAGAAGGTCGAGGTAGCACAATCAAAGATAGCAAGATAAGGGTGTAGCCGATGGTCTAGGACGACATGACTGAGTTTAAATTTCCCAGTAACAATTACTAGGGGTATTTCAATTTTAGAGCGGATTTGATTTACTAACCGGTTTCCTCGGTTGACGGCAACCTAGAACCCGTAGAGTGATTACGACCAGGAAAGTTATTACTTCAACAAGTTAGTAAGATGCCGTGTAAAGGCATGATATCCTCGAGATACCACGGGGTAAAACTCGAAGGTAGAACATGATACAAGTTGAACTGGGTCGTTGACCTGCGATAGCAGATACTTTAACCTTGTCAAAAATAGACAAGGCACTGGAATGGTTTCCTTTCAGAAATATATTAAATAAAGTTAGCATGGTCGGAACCATAGCTGCAAGGGATCCAATTCAATGACACCGAAAGAATTATTCAAATGATTAAATATTCTTGCAAGAAGCTTTCATGATAAGCTCCACATTGAGTCCATGGGCAAGAACACAAAGGTTCGGGGTCGACTCCCACTTCTTCAATGCATAACATTTCATTCGCTTCTCGTCTTTGAAGAAGTTGTAGAATTGAAAAGTATCTGGTAAAACACCAGAAGAGAATGTCTTGTGTAAACTTTCGGGTTCACACGGTTTAGGGAAGGTATATGTTCATCCCATAGGGCATCTTAGGAACATATAACGCTTCAGGAGTAAATTGTACAAGCTCGAAAGCAGAGTATGGTTGGGAACGCAGAGGATACAATTTACCAAATGCATTATGTATCATGGAAGAATTCACAAGGCAGTTAAATATGAAGGACAATGTCGATTAATAATCCGACGAAGGATCGGATGTCCATAGCGGAGCTGATGTGAGCATCGGCACACAACCAGATGAAGAAAGAATGCAAGGGCATGGGATTATAGAACATCTGAATAATTTGATGCTTAGATAACAAAGGAAATATGAATTCCAATACGAAGGATCAGAAGCAGACGCTCTGATCAAGGATGGATAACTAGAATAGACCTAAGGGTACAATCGACGGCAAATAGATTGTTCGAGAACCAGCTCATGTTCAGAATGACGTCTGAGTTAGAAAGATAATTTTAAAAGGATCAACTAATGATCGTGTGCATTCGCACTCATGTTGAATCAATAATATCAAAATGACGGTGTCAAAGGATACTAATGAATATTACCAGACGTATGGGAAGCATCCATAATGCAAGCAGACAAGTATTTGCAGAGCAATAAGCTGCTACGGATTTTTGGGTGATCGAATAGTATTTCAATGTATCTTGTGAATCATATGAACAAAAGGGGGGAGAACGGATACTCGGTAAGTGCGAGGAATTATACGTAGGGGGTATTCATGAGGCAAGAACTGCAAGGCAGTAACCTCAAGGATTGTCGGAACAACGAAGAGCAGTTCGGGGCATCTTGTAATAACAAGACCAAAGGGGATTGAATGTCAGAGTGGCAAGGGTATGTAGTTATCCATAAGGATATAATAGCGGTATGGAATTTGCAAAGACGATGGACTCAGGTGTCCCGGGAAAACATCGAATAGCATCTTCGGAATCTTCTGGTGAAGCAGTCGATCATCTGGAATGAACGGGCTCTCCGGCAGGAAGTGTTATCGAGATCGTAGAGTTATTATTAGTAAAATCATTTAACCCGAATTGAAGAGAGATCAGAATCCCAGAGTATAGGTCGAGGAATAAAAGATCCTAATACCATGTGGGCCCGTAAGACACAGCCATGTTAGTAAAAGTTTTGCAATGTCTGGACTCGACTTCGGCCAAGGAGTGTGGAAGGGGGGTTCCTACAGGCAGTTGGCTCTGATACCAACTTGCGACGCCCCCGATTCAATCGTACACTAATCATACACGCAAACGTGTATGATCAAGATCAGGGACTCACGGGAAGATATCACAACACAACTCTAAAAATAAATAAGTCAAACAAGCATCATAATACAAGCCAGGGGCCTCGAGGGCTCGAATACAAGTGCTCGATCATAGACGAGTCAGCGGAAGCAACAATATCTGAGTACAGACATAAAGTTTAACAAGGTGCCATAAGATGGCTAGCACAAACTGGGATACAGATCGAAGAGGCGCAGGCCTCTTGCCTGGGATCCTCCTAAACTACTCCTGGTCGTCGGTGGCAGCCTGCACGTAGTAGTAGGCACCCTCGGTGTAGTAGGGATCGTCGAAGGTGGCGTCTGGCTCCAGGGCTCCAGCATCTGGTTGCGACGTCCGAGAAGAATGGAAAAAGGGGGAAAAGAGGGAGCAAAGCAACCGTGAGTACTCATCCAAAGTACTCGCAAGCAAGGATCTATACTACATATGCAATGGTATCAATGAAATGGTAGTATCTGTGGACTGAACTGCAGAATGCCAGAATAAGAGGGGGATAGCTAGTCCTATCGAAGACTACACTTCTGGTAGCCTCCATCTTGAAGCATATAGAAGAGAGTAGCTGGTAAGTTCACCAAGTATCATCGCATAGCATAATCCTACCCGATGATCCTCTCCTCGTCGCCCTGTGAGAGAGCGATCACCGGGTTGTATCTGGCACTTGAAAGGGTGTGTTTTATTAAGTATCCGGTTCTAGTTGTCATAAGGTCGAGGTACAACTCCGGGTCGTCATTTTACCGAGGGACACGGCTATTCGAATAGATAAACTTCCCTGCAGGGGTGCACCACATTACCCAACACGCTCGATCCCTCTGGCCGGGCACACTTTCCTAGGTCATACCCGGCCTCGGAAGATCAACACGTCGCAGCCCTACCTAGGCCTAACAGAGAGGTCAGCACGCCGGTCTAATTCCTATGCGCGCAGGGGTCTGGGCCCATCGCCCATTGCACACCTGCACGTTGCGTGGGCGGCCGGAGAGCAGACCTAGCAACCTCCATTACAAAGGAAGTTGCGTTACGCGGTCCAACCCGGCGCGCGCCGCTCAGTCTCTGACGTCTAGGAGGCTTCGGCTGATACCACGACGTCGAGTACCCATAACTGTTCCTGCGTGGTGGTTAGCGCATATAGGCTCGTAGCCAGACTCAGATCAAATACCCAATCTCGTTAAGCGTGTTATTTTGAAGTAACCGCGGACGCCGACCAGAACCAGGCCCACCTGTCTCCTAGGTGGTCACAACCTTCCCTGTCGCTCTGCCACAAAGTAACACTCGGGGGCCGTCGGGAACCTAGGCCCACCTCTACCTGGATGGAACCACCTGCCCCTTCAGCCCCCATCTCCGAACAGAAACATAAGTATGTAATAGTATATAATATCAACCCATGATCACCTCCCGAAGTGATCATGGCCCAGTAGTATAGCATGGCAGACAGACAAGAGTGTAGGGCCACTGATGTAATTCTAGCAACCTATACTAAGCATTTAGGATTGCAGGTAAGGTATCAACAGTAGTAGCAAAGACAGGCTATGCAGCAGAATAGGATTAACCGAAAGCAGTAACATGCTACACTACTCTAATGCAAGCAGTAGAGAGAAGGAATAGGCGATATCGGGTTGATCAAGGGGGGGGGGGCTTGCCTGGAAGCTGTGTCGAGAGAGAAGGGTCGTCGACGTAGTAGTCATTCACGGCAGCGTCGTCAGCGGTCTCAGCGTCTATCGAGAGAGAAGGAGGGGGAAGGAAACAGTAAATACAAAGCAATCAAGGCTACACAAAGTATGACATGACAATATGAAGTGCCGGGTGTGCTCTAACGTGGGGTTGCACGTTACCGAGAAAGGGGGATCCCATCCGGGAAAGTTTTCCCGGTTTCGGACATTTGTTAGACAGATGACCGGAGGGGGACGGTTGCATGTTCAGGTATTTAGAGGCATCACACGGATATGTGGGTGGCGTAACCGGGTTCGTCTCATCGTTCTGAGCAACTTTCATGTTCAAAGTTTTTCGATCCGAGTTACGGTTTATTTTATATGATTTTCAAAGTTTTATCTAATTTCTGGAATTAGTTTTATTTAATTAATTCGAAATTGAATTATTGCAACAGTGTGACGTCTGCGGTCAATTCTGACCGTTGACCAGTCAACTGATAAGCGGGTCCCGTTCGTCATTGTCTAAGACTAACTAAATAGGTTTAATTAGTTTAACTAAATGATTAGGTTAATTAAACCAAATTAATTAGGTTAATTAATTCACTTAATTAATTAATTAATTTTTTTTATTTTTATTTTTTTTTTAAATTAATTTTTTTTAAAACATTCCAGGGCGGGCCCCACGTGCCATAGGCACAGGGGCCTTAGCGGGTTAGCGGGCAGGAGGGCGACGGGCACCTGGGCGGGCGCTCGACCGCTGGCCTCGGGCGCGGCCAGCGGGAAGGCGCGGCGAGGCTATCGGCGGCGGCGACAAAAACAGCAGCAGTACAGGCGGGCGAGCGGCGCCGGTAGCGAGCGGCGAGTGGAGCGCGGGCGCAGGGGCGGCTGGGTCGCATGGAGGAGCGGCTGGGCGCGGTGGGTAGCGGCGCTGAGCAGCAGAAGTAGGAGGAGGCGGCAGCAGCGATGGAAGCAGTGGGCGGCGGCGAGCGCGGGGACCAGGAGGGAGCGGGATTAGCGGGCGGGCGCGCGCGCGGAGGGACGAGCCGCCGGCGGCGCGGGGGTAGCCACGGGAGACCATGCGCGCGGGGCACGGGCACGAGGCGGCCCCATCGCGGTGAGCGGGCTAGGCGCGGTGAGCACGGGGCTCCGGGCGCGGCGTGGGACGGCAGTCAACAGCGGCGGAACGAAGCGGGAAACAAGGGGGGTTCGAAGGGGGCTCACTGGAGAGGCCGTAGGTGAGCTAATGGGGGGGTTGGGGACGACCGGGGCGATGGCATCGACGGCGGAGGACGGCGATGTCCGCGGTGAAGACCTCAGCGATGGAGAGCGTCTGCACCGCCCCTGCCCGATTCGTCGCTCGGGGAAGATGACGAAGGGGCGGCGTCCGGGTCGCCGGCGATGAGTACGGTGGGGCGATGGCGCACGACGGAGGCAGGGTGTCGGGGGCGAGGAGGAGACGAGGAAGAAGCGGTCCGGTGGGGACGGTCGAGGACGGGGAGGTCGAGGTGGAGGGCGGCGGTGGCGGCTCCGGTGACGTGGTCCCGGGCAGCGGCATCGGGGTCGATCCCCCCCGATCCAATCGGGGGCAGAGGAGGGGGGAGGTGGAACGTGGTGGGGGAGAAGTGGGGGCGTGGGTTCTAGGTCACCGGGGGGGAGTGGGGTTAAGGGGGGAAGTGGGGTGGGCCGGCCTGGCGGCCCAGAGGTTAGCTGGGCCGAAGCCCAGCAAGGGGGGCCTCTCTGTTTTTATTTTTTTGTTTGTTTTCGTTTAGTCCTTTTCTTTTTATTTATTTTCTTTTGTGTTTAATTCATTTATCAATTTATTTTATTTTTGTAAAATATTTTAGTAGTACCTAAATTAGTTTTACTAATTACACCACTGCCACAAAAAGTTTAAACCTCAAATAAAATAGTTTAACATTTTATAATTAATAAAAGGCATTTATTTAATTGTTTAAGCTATTTATTTATTTATTTTAGTACATTTAAATAATTTATTAAAATGTGGTTTCACCACCATAATCACCTATGCAATATTTGGTTCACTCCGAACATTTCCGTTTTAATATTTGAAAACTTTTATTGTTTGCTTGATTTTGAATTTGAATTTGAATCGGTTTCGAACTAACGCGAGATTAGCAACAGTAATCGAAGTGACGTGGCATCATTAGCAGAGGGTTACTGTAGCTTAACTATCCGGGCGTCACAGTTGTTAACCCCATTCCATGCACACACCGTACAGAGGGCCACGATGAGGGTTTCCCAGGGATCCGGGACTAAATCATGTCATCGGGTCAGGGGGCATGGGTGTTTCCAGTTGTGACTGAGAGGGGGGCACCCCTTGGAATCCGCGCATATTAATAGTGATCCCATGCAGGACGTTGGTCTCTCCGTCTCAGAGTTTTTCCTGAACGATGCTTGGGGTGATTCCTGGCATCTGGAAAGTTAATCTGGTGTGTGCTGGTCAGGTGTGTTTACAACCCAAAAACCATAATGGGAATTAGTCAGTATCACGGTGCTGACTAAAGAAATCCTTTACTTGTGGGTAAAGAGTACACCCTCTGTAGAGTTTTAAACCTATTCGAATAGCCGTGTCTGCGGTTAAGGGCTATAGTCTGGGTTGGTCAAGTGTTGGTCTTAGTGTCGGTCTCCGGAGGAAAATAATTAAATTGAGCCTGAATTATTTTGTAGGATAATTATTGACACCCCGTTGCTACCATGGATATTTTATGCTTGTTAAATAATTGTTATGGTTATGCATATTATTGAGGACTAACCCATTTTCTTGTTTTGAATTTTCCTGAGTGTCTCAGGGGCTGGCTAGACTACCCCGGGCACTCAACTTTATTTTCAAGACCTCTCGTGGCTTCCCTTGAGTTTACAGGCGGTCCCGCCACTACTCTTGTGGACACCCGATTGGCATTTCTCTTCAAGTCCGACCGTGGCGTCACTTGACACCCGACTGGCATTTCTCTTCAAGACCTCTCGTGGCGTCTCTCGAGTTTACAGGCGGTCCCGCCACTACTCTTGTAGACACCTGATTGGCATTTCTCTTCAAGACCTACCGTGGTGTCACTTGACATCCGACCGGCATTTCTTTTATTTTATTTTATTTTTCCTTTAACTTTCCTTGTTTATCACTAATATTTTTATATATTCATTTATTTGTACATGCTAATATGTTATCATGCCATGATTTAATTCCTGACAGCATGCCTTTAAGTCCATCATGAGCATACATATATAATTTTTTAATTCAACTTGGTCACATAATATCTACTACATTCGGTATATCATCTGTTCATGATGTTTGCGAGTACATTCAAACGTACTCACAGGCTTGTCCCTGGCTATTTACTTGGCCAGGTCAGGATTTCTTCGAGGAGTACCACCGCGACGTCCGTGCGGAGACTAGGATTAGCGGCCACGCGGATAGGAGTTATCCGGGTCAGCTGTTCCTGTGGAAATGGAGCCCCATCGATGTTGGAGAACCACGAGTCATTTCTGTCATCCACCACCGGAATCACTATTGTATCATTAGACCTTTATGGTCTTGTATCCAATTCTTGTAATAGCTTGGTAATCTGTAACAAGGACGTGTCCACCAGTAACAGTAATCCTGGGCTGGTGGTAACACGAGGGGCTAAATTTCTGGGATATCTTGTGTCCTCGAAATTCGGCCCCGACAATTTCAAATGCTTCTACACAATCATCATCAAAAACAAAAGGAACATCTTTTTGCAAGAGATTAGTGAGAGGCCTAGAAATTTTAGAGAAGTCTTTAATAAACCTCCTATCGAAACCAGCATGACCAAAGAAACTTCTTATACCTTTGATATCTTTAGGACACGGCATCTTTTCAATAGCATCTACTTTAGCTTTATCAACTTCAATACCTCTTTCAGAAATTTTATGCCCCAAGACAATACCTTCATTAACCATAAAGTGGCACTTCTCCCAATTCAAAACAAGATTAGTTTCTTCACATCTCTGCAGAACTTGATCAAGGTTGCTTAAGCAATCATCAAAAGAAGTTTCGTAAACGGAGAAATCATCCATGAAAACCTCAACCATCTTTTCACAAAAGTCAAAGAATATAGTAGTCATACATCTTTGAAAGGTAGCAGGTGCATTGCATAAACCAAAAGGCATACAACTATAAGAAAAAGTATCAAAAGGGCAAGTAAAATTGGTCTTTTCTTGGTCCTCTTTTGACCCAGGTATTTGAGAAGAACCAGAGTAACCATCTAGAAAGCAAAAATGTGTATGTTTGGATAATCTTTCTAGCATTTGATCAATAAAAGGTAGAGGGTAATGATCTTTTCTAGTAGCTTTGTTTAATTTACGAAAATTAATTACCATTCTATAACCAGTAACAATTCATTGTGTAATCAATTCATTCGTATCATTAGGAACATCACACAATGAACAAGACTTACCCATCTACTATCAGCAATAGGATAAATTATACCTGCCTCCAGAAGCTTTAGTATTTCATTTCTTACCACTTCCTTCATCTTAGGATTCAGCCTTCGTTGGTGATCAACAACTGGTTTAGCATCAGGCTCCATATTAATTTTGTGCTGACATAGAGTGGGACTAATTCCCTTAAGATCATCAAGAGTATATCCAATAGCTACACAGCGCTTCCTCAGAGTTTTCAATAATTTCTTTTCTTCATGCTCTGAAAGGTTAGCACTAATAATAATAGGATATATCTTCTTTTCATCGAGATAAGCATATTTTAGAGTATCAGGTAATTGTTTAAGCTCAAACATGGGATCACCCTTGGGTGGTGGAGGATCCCCAAGGATTTCAACAGGAAAATTGTGTTTCAAAATAGGCCCTTGATTAAAGAATATTTCATCTATTTCCCTTCTTTCATTTATAAACATATCATTTTCATGGTCTAGCAAATATTGTTCTAAAGGATCAGTAGGAGGCACGGCAATAGAAGCAAGACCAATAATTTCATCCTTACTAGGCAATTCTTTATCATGGGGTTGTCTACGAAACTTAGATAAATTAAAATCATGAGACACATCCCCAAAGCCGACAGTAATAATATCCTTTTTGCAATCTATCTTAGCATTAATAGTGTTCAAGAAAGGTCTACCAAATATAATGGGACAAATATCATCTTGTGGGGAACCAAGAACAAGAAAATCAGTAGGGTATTTTATTTTCCCACACAAGACTTCAACATCTCTAACAATCCCAATTGGTGATATAGTATCTCTATTGGCAAGCTTAATAGTAACATCAATATCTTCTATCTCAGCAGGTGCAATATCATTCATAATTTCTTGGTATAAGGTATAAGGAATTGCACTCACACTAGCACCCACATCACATTAGCCATGATAACAGTGATCTCCTATTTTAACAGAAACAACAGGCATGCCAACAACGGGTCTATGTTTATCTTTAATATCGAGTTTAGCAATCCTAGCAGCTTCATCACAGAAATAAATAACATGCCCATCAATATTATCAACCAACAGATCTTTAACCAAAGCAATACTAGGTTCAACTTTAATTTGCTCAGAGGGTGTAGGTGTTCTAGTATAACTCTTATGAACCATAGTTGAAGCTTTAGCATGATCCTTTATTCTAACAGGAAAAGGTGGCTTCTCAATATAAGCAGTAGGAACAATAGGATGAACATTATAAGTAATAGTTTCTTCTTCAACTTTAATAGGTTCTACTACTTTCACTTCAATGGGAGGATGATATTTAAACCACTTCTCCTTAGGGAGATCAACATGAGTAGCAAAATATTCACAGAAAGAAGCTACTATCTCTGAGTCAAGTCCATACTTAGTGCTAAAATCACGAAAAGCATCGGTATCCATGAAACATTTAACACAATCAAACTTAAGGTTTATACCTGACTCCTTACCTTCGTCGAGTTCCCAATCTTCAGAGTTGCGTTTAATTCTTTCCAATAAATCCCATTTGAATTCAATATCCTTCTTCATAAAAGAACCAGTAAAAGAAGTATCGATCATGGATTGATCATTACGAGAAAGCCGAGCATAAAAATTCTGGATAATAATTTCTCTTGAGAGCTCGTGATTGGGGCATGAATATAACATTGACTTAAGCCTCCCCCAAGCTTGAGCGATACTTTCTCCTTCACAAGGCCAAAATATAAATATATAGTTCCGATCACGATGAACCAGATGCATAGGATAAAACTTCTGATGAAATTCCAATTTCAATCGGTTGTAGTTCCAGGATCCAATATCATCACATAGCCTATACCATGTCAATGCCTTTCCCTTCAAAGATAAAGCGAAGACCTTCTTCTTGACATCATCCTCAGGCAAACCTGCAAGCTTAAATAATCCACAAACTTCATCCACATAGATTAGGTGCATATCAGGATGTAATGTTCCATCTCTTACATAAGGATTAGCTAGCAGTTTCTCTATCATACCTGAAGGAATTTCATAATAAATATTTTTAGTAGGTGCAGTAGGTTGAGGAGCAACTCTTTGCTCTTCCGGTCGAGGTGAAGATACCGCAAACAAGCCCCTCAAAGGATTATTTTCCATAGTGACAAGTGACAGTAAATTTCAGCACACTATATAAATGTTTCCTTACCAAATTCCACTTACCAAAGGCACTTCACTCCCCAGCAACGGCACCAGAAAAGAGTCTTGATGACCCACAAGTATAGGGGGTCTATAATAGTCCTTTCAATAAGTAAGAGTGTCAAACCCAACGAGGAGCAGAAGGAAATGAAAAGCGGTTTTCAGCAAGGTATTCTCTGCAAGCACTGAAATTATCGGTAACAGATAGTTGTATGATAAGATAATTCGTAACAAGTAACAAGTAACAAAAGTAACTAAGGTGCAGCAAGGTGGCCCAATCCTTTTTGTAGCAAAGGAGAAGCCTGGGCGAACTCCTATATAAACCAAAGCGCTCCCGAGGACACATGGGAATTGTTGTCAAGTTAGTTTTCATCATGCTCATATGATTCGCGTTTGTTACTTTGATAATTTGATATGTGGGTGGACCGGTTCTTGGGTGATGCCCTTCCTTGGACAAGCCTCCCACTTATGATTAACCCCTGTCACAAGCATCCGCAACTACGAAAGAAGAATTAAGATAAATCTAACCATAGCATGAAACATATGGATCCAAATCAGCCCCTTACGAAGCAACACATAAACTAGGGTTTAAGCTTCTGTCACTCTAGCAACCCATCATCTACTTATTACTTCCCAATGCCTTCCCCTAGGCCCAAATCATGGTGAAGTGTCATGTAGTCGATGTTCACATAACACCACTAGAGGAAAGACAACATACATCTCATCAAAATATCGAACGAATACCAACTTCACATGATTACTTATAACAAGACTTCTCTCATGTCCTCAGGAACAAACGTAACTACTCACAAAGCATATTCATGTTCATAATCAGAGGAGTATTAATCATCATTAAGGATCTGAACATATGATCTTCCACCGAATAAACCAACTAGCATCAACTACAAGGAGTAATCAACACAACTAGCAACCCACAGCTACCAATCTGAGATTTTGAGACAAAGATCGGATACGAGAGATGATCTAGGGTTTGAGAGGAGATGGTGCTGATGAAGTTGTTGATGGAGATTAACCTCCTTTCAATGAGAGGATCGTTGGTGATGACGATGGCTTCGATTTCCCCCTACCGGAGGGAAGTTTCCCTGGCAGAACAGCTCCGCCGGAGCCCTAGATTGGTTCTGCCCAGGTTTCGCCTCGAGACGGCGGCGCTTCATCCCGAAAGCTTCCTTCTGATTTTTTTTTCACGTCAAAACACACCATATCGCAGAAGATGGGCATCGGGGGCCTGCCAGGTGGCCCACAAGGCAGGGGGCGCACCAATATTTTTTATATATTCCAAAATAATTCTCCGTGAAGTTTCAGGACTTTTGGAGTTGTGCATAATAGGTCTCTAATATTTGCTCCTTTTCAAGTCCAGAATTCCAGCTGCCGGCATTCTCCCTCTTTATGTAAACCTTATAAAATAAGAGAGAAAAGGCATAAGTATTGTGATATAATGTGTAATAACAGCCCATAATGCGATAAATATCAATATAAAAGCATGACGCAAAATGGACGTATCAGTGTTGTTCTTACTTCAACAAGCCTTCTACTTATGATTAACCCCCTCGCAAGCATCCGCAACTACGAGAAAAGTATTAAGAATAAATCTAACCATAGCATTAAACTTTTTGGATCCAAAACGGTCCCTTATGGAATAGCGCATAAACTAGGGTTTAAGCTTCTGTCACTCTCCACAATGCATTCCCTTAGGCCCAAATATGGTGAAGTGTCATGTAGTCGACGTTCACATGACATCACTAAGGGAATCACAACATACATACCATCGAAATATCGAACACATATCAAGTTCACATGATTACTTGCAACAAGATTTCTCCCGTGGCCTCAAGAACAGAAGTAACTACTCACAAATGATAATCATGCTCAAGATCAGAGGGGTATTAAATAGGATAATGGACCTGAACATATAATCTTCCACCAAATAAACCATATAGTAATCAACTACAAGATGTAATCAACACTACTAGTCACCCACAAGCACCAATCTAAGGTTCTGGTACAAAGATTGAACACAAGAGATGAACTAGGGTTTGAGAGGAGATGGTGCTGTTGAAGATGTTGATGGAGATTGCCCTCCCCAGGATGGGAGAGTTGTTGGTGATGATGATGACGATGATTTCCCCCTCCGGGAGGGAAGTTCCCCCGGCAGAATCGCTCCGCCAAAGGGCAAAAGTGCTCCTGCCCAAGTTCCGCCTCGAGACGGTGGCGCTTCGTCCCGAAAGTCCTCTCCTTATTTTTTCTAGGTCAAAATGACTTATATACTAGAAGAGGGGCACCGGAGGTGGGCCGAGGAGGGCACAACCCACCAGGGCGTGCCTGGGCTCCCTCGCGCGCCCAGGTGGGTTGTGCCCACCTGGTGGGGCCCCTCTGGTACTTATTAGCTCCAATAATTCTTATATATTCCATAAAAATTCTCCGTGAAGTTTCAGCTCATTTGGAGTTGTGCAGAATAGGTGGCCTGGCGTAGCTTTTTCAGGTCCAGAATTCCAGCTGCCGGTATTCTCCCTCTTTGTGTGAACCTTGCATATTATGAGAGAAAAGGCATTAGAATTACTCCAAAAAGCATTATTATACCTAAAAACAATATAAATAATAGTAGGAAAACATGATGCAAAATGGACGTATCAACTCCCCAAAGCTTAGACCTCGCTTGTCCTCAAGCGAAAACCAAAATCGAAAAACATGTCCATGTAACACCCCCAGTGGTTAACTACAGTAATCCCCTTTTGATTATGCCATGTCATCATGATCAATAGTGCTTAATCATCATTAGTATCATATCTCTTTTCAAATTCAAATTCAAATGGAAATTCAAACTTAAAGTAAAATTAAAAGTTGTCCAAAATCAGAAACTAAATTGCTCATTAAATAGCAAGTAAATCAGGGACAATTCTAAAATTGAAACCAACATCTTTAAAATTGTTTGAATGTCCTAAAATAAATAAAACAGTGGCAAAAACAATTAATTAAATGCCTTTTTCAATTAAATAAAATCCAAACAAAAAGATATGGACACCAGACCAATTTCTAGCAGTGACAAATATTGCACTGCAAATATTGGACTAAGTTACATATTTTACAAAACTTATTTGGTGGCTAAATTAAATTGCAAAGCAGAAAAGGAAATCAAAGACAAAAACAAAACAAAAGAAAAAAAAAGAGCCCCCCCACTGGGTCGTGGCCCAGCTGGACCAGCTGGCCGGCCCAGCCAGCCGGCCCACTCAAACGCCCCACTGGCCTATAAGGCTCCCCGAGCCAACCCGAAACCCTAACCCGACACCCTCACTCCCCCCACGCTACTCTCTCTCTCTCCCACACCCGATCCAAAACTGGATCGGGATCGGGCCACCGCCCGCCGCCGTCGCTCTTCGCTCGTCGCCTCGCCGCCCCACGCCGGACCGCCTCCTCACCCTCCTCCCCAGGCCGCTCCCTCGAGCCTCACCGCCCTCCTCTCACCAACGACCGTGAGCTTCCCCCCCCCTCTCTCTGCCTTGAGCGCACATGCGCACGCCACCGCGCCCACGGCCGCGCCTTCGCGCGCGCGCTCGCAAGACCTCGCCGCGCCCACCGTAATGCCCCTCCCGCTCCTGCCGCTGTGCTGCTGCTTGCGGCTGCTACAGCCGCGCCACCGCACGCCGCGCTCAACTCCTCCCCGCTCACCGAGCCCACTCGCTCCGCCCCGGACCGGCTCGCCATTCTGGCCGCGCACGCGCATGCGCGCCCCCGTGCCCGGCCAAGCCCCGTGCGTGCCTGCACCCACGCGCCCCGTCCTCGCCCGCTGCCCACGCACCCCGCCTCCTGCGCTGGCGCCCATCGCGCACTGCTGTTGCCACCGCCACACCGCCGCAGCCACGTCGTCGCCGCTGCCCGCGCAGCCCCGCTTGCTGCGCGCTGCTGCAGCTCTGCCTACGCCGCACCGGATCCCCGCCGTGGCCGTGGCCTCGCCGTCGCATTGGCCGGCGCCCGTTCGCCCATCCTCTTTTGGCCGCAGGGCCACGGACGAATGGGCCAGTGCCTCCCTGGCCCTATGACATGTGGGGCCCAGCCCCCTGAAACGTTTTAAAATAAAACGAAAAAGAAAAAGGAGTTAAAAAGAAAAATATAATATAAATAAATAAATATTAATTAATTAATTAATTAAGTTAATTAACTCTGATTAGGTTAATCTAATTAGTTTAATTAAACAGCAATTAAATTAACTAAACCCTAATTAAACTAAACTGACACTGACAGGTGGGACCCACACGTCAGGTTGACCCAGTCAACTGCACTGTTGACTGCTGACGTCATGCTGACATCATGATGACGTCAGCATAACACTGTTTTCGATAATTCAAATTTAAATGATTAAATAAATTCCAGAAATAGCTAAAATCTTTAGAAAATCATATTAAATAATCCGTAACTCCGATGAAAATACTTTGTACATGAAAGTTGCTCAGAACGACGAGACGAATCCGAATCGCAGTCCGTTCGCCCGTCACACGTCCCTAACTATCCGAACATGGAACCGTTCCCCCCCGGTCATCTATCTGACAAATGTCCGGAACCGGGAAAACATTCCCGGATGGATTCCTCCTTTCTCGGTAATGTGCAACCACACGTTAGAACACACCCAGCACTGCATATTGTCATGTTATACATTGTGTAGCACTTGTTTGCTTAGTATTTACTGTTTCTTCCCCCTCTTCTCTCTCGGTAGACCCTGACACCGACGTCGTCCCCGAGACCGACGCAACTCAGGAGCCCGACGCCACCGTTGACGACCTTGCCTTTGCTGCCGAGCAACCAGGCAAGCCCCCCCCCCCTTGAGCATACCGATATCGCCCATTCTATTTTCTCATGCTTGCATTAGAATTGCTGCTTCTACCGCTTTACCTATTCTGATGCATAGCCTGTTTATTGTAACCTGCTGTTGATAATTACCAGCATATCCTAAACTGCTTAGTATAGGATGGGTAGAGACCTATTAGTGACCCCACTTATCCCGATTGCCCCGCTGGATTATCCGAAGACCCGATCAACAAGATTGAAGACCAGGCCCCGACACCGCACATCACCCCCCTTAGTTGTAACGACACTGTAGCGTCACTATCGAGTGCCGAGGGTGAAACCTCTTGTAGCACTTCTGATGTTAACTCTGTAGAGTAGCTATTCGGTCGTGGTCATCGAGGGTGATTCCTCCTTCACCGCTTCCGATAACGACGCTGTCGTACAACACCTCAAGTGTGAACCCAGCGAGGGTGATTCCTCCGAGTTCACCTTGACGGAAACATCAAGTAGGAATCCAACGAGGGTGATACCTCGGATTCCCCTGATGTTATGGACACACGGATAATTGGACTTTACACTGTTACTTGGAAGGCGGGTCGACCCTGAGGGGTACCCGCGTGTGTTGTGAAGGCGGGTTGCCTGTATGGTGCCCGAGTGATGAATACGAGGCGTGGCCGGGCATTCTTGGCCCTTGCCGCAAGTCCTCGAGACGGGGCGACGGGGTCACATCGATCGTGAGTCTCTGCTCGTTACCGCACTACCAAGGTACTAACGGTTTGGATATTTGATCTGAGTGGGCCTCTGGCCCGATAGCACTAACCACCACGTGGGCATAGTATGGGCGTTCTGCATCGTATGCATCAGCCGAAAGCTCTGTCAGACGTCTAGTTCAGCATGGCGGCACGGACGGACCGGCGCCTTCCTGTAGTGTTGGTGCCTGGCTTCACCATGTGCGCAATGACCCGGAGGGCGAGGGGCAATGGCCAAGACCCCCTTGCGCTTAGGATGTAGACCGACGGGGACCTCTCTGCTGAGCTGTAGGTAGGGTTGCAGTGTGTCGTTTGGCCGAGGCCGGGCATGACCCGGAAAAGTGTGTTCGGCCGGAGTTAAGCGAGCGTGGTGGGTAAGTTAGTGCACCCCTGCAGGGAAGAAAACTTCTATCGATAGCCTGTCCTACGGTAACGGACACTCGGAGTTGTATCCCGATCGATACAACTATAACTGGATACTATGGCTCTTGGATTCCTTCTCGCAGGGAGTCGAGAAGGGATCTCCGGACGAGGTTGATGACTGTATGGCTCTGGGATTGCTTTCTCGCAGGGAGTCAAGAAAGGATCTCTGGGTGAGGTTGATATCATTACTGCTACATTATATTGAACTGTTCTACTCTCTTCTATTGCTGCAAGACCGCTGAAGATGCTAGTCTTCGATAGGACTAGGCCTTCTCTCTATTCTGGCATTTCTGCAGCCCAATCCACATATACAGCCTCCCCTTGAAAATGTTGCATATGTAGTGTAGATCCTTGCTTGCTGAGTACTTCTGAGTACTCACGGTTGCTTTGTTTTCCTTTTCTCCCCATATCAGTTTGTCGTGACCAGATGACGGAGCCCCCCTGAGACAGATGCCCCGTCGATCGTTACTACTACCCCGAGGATGGATACTACTATGAGTTGGCTGACGACCAGGAGTAGGATCGGAGGGTCCCAGGCAGGAGGCCTGCGCCTTTCGATCGTAGTGTTTTATTTTGCCCCGCCTTTCTAAAGGCCTTTCTGTTTCTGTTTCATATCTGTACTCAGATATCTGATGCTTCCGCTGACGCTTGTATGCGAGCTGATGTATTCGAGCCCTCGAGGCCCCTGGCTTGTAATATAAAGCTTGTATGACTTTATTTATGTTTTAGAGTTGTGTTGTGATTTCTTCCTGTGAGTCCTTAGGCTTGATCGTGTGCATTTGCGTGTATGATTAGTGCACGATTGAGCCCGGGGCGTCACAAGTTGGTATCAGAGCCGACTGCCTGTAGGAACCCCCTTTCCAACTCCTTGGCCGAAGTTGAGTCTAGTAACCGAAAACTGTTTTACTAACATGGCTGTGTGGCTTACGGGCCCACGTCACCAATTGGGTGGTATTAGGATCTTTTACTCCTCGACCTTTACTCTGGGACTCTGATCTCTCTTCTATTCGGGTTAAAATTTTACTAACTCCAACCTTAGGTTCTCGTGATCACATCCACCCGGTGTTCTAAAAATTTCCCCCCTTTCTTCAAGATTGTGGGCCAGGTTCTGCTCGTAGGATCCTTTTATCGAGGGCACCCTGTGTTTCACTTGCAGATTCCTCGCCCCAATAGTTTTCTCCGACGTTGATGTAGCCTTTGCTTTGTCTTGTTGTGTACTTCCTTGCCGCGTGCCTGCGCGCCGCCTAGTTGTCTAGCCTTCCCCTTTCAGCTGTCGTATTGCCGGATTGTAATCGAGGCTATGTGTGGATTCGAATGTCTGGTGCAAATATGATGAAGTGTCTACTGCACCTCCTTCTGTTGTGCGTGTTACTTCATGAATCATTCCATACACCTGCAGTTCTTCTTGCTAAACTGCCCCTGTTGATTTGGCAGGATGGCGGACGATCCTCCACCTCCACCTTATATTGCCGCAATGATGCAGCAATTTGAACTGAACCGTCAGGTTATGACCGGGATATTGGCTCAGTTCCCAAACCAGAATACTCAGCAACAATCTGCTCCAATAACTCTGCTGGAATTCGTGCGCCTCAATCCGTCCACTTTTCGCAGCTCGATTGATCCAATGGATGCTGATGATTGGCTCCGTGACATTGCCTTCCAGATGAAGTCGGCCAATGTTATCCCTGACAGTTATGTCACCTATGCGACGTATCACCTAAGGGGATCAGCTGCTCAATGGTGGGAAAGCCACAAGGGTATGTTGCCTGCTGAAACTGTAACCACTTGGCAGGAATTTCAGTCAGCTTTCTGTGCATGGTACATTCCTCAAGGTCTGATGGACCAGAAGAAGCAGGAGTTCCGCAAACTCTCTCTGGGTAAAATGACTGTGGATGAATATCAGAGGAAATTTCTCGAACTATCCCGCTATGCTGAAGATGACGTCGACACTGACACTCGCAAGCAGGAGAAATTCTGTGAAGGACTACGTACTGATATAAAACTTGCACTTGCTGTCCATGATTTCACAGATTTCGCAATGCTTGTCAGCAAATCTTTCCAAGTTGAAACAGTTCTGACTGAGTACCAGGAGTCGCTCAAGCGCACTCATGAAGCTGGCTCATCCTCGGGTCAGCCTGTTCAGAAATGTCGAGTCTGGATCCCACACAATATTCATCATCGACCTGCTCCAACACCAAGGCCGTCATATGCTGCACCTCGTCTGCCTCCACCACCAAGGCAACTGAACATTTCAAGTGGACAGCCCAATGTTGGTGTTTCTCCCTATAATGATGGTCTGTGCTACCAGTGTGGACAGCCAGGGCACTGTGCTTTCAACTGTCATCAGGGTCAGCCTCAGAATGCATCACGTCATCCTGTTGTTCGTAGGAGGGGCCATCGGACCCATCATTCCAGGAATCGTAATGCCAGACTACCTGCTAATCAGCTTGTTCATGTCAACCAAGTCAACATGGAAGAAGCTCGACAGGACCCCAAAATTGTAATGGGCACCGTTCTAGTGAATTCAATCCGAGCTTCAGTCCTCTTTGATTCTGGAGCATCGCACTCCTTCATGTCCGAAGGTTTTGCGCGAAGCCATGATATACCTTTTGAGGAGATGTCCACCCCATTAGTAATCCAGTCACCTGGGGCTAATTGGCAAACTACCATGGTAAGCCACGGTAACCACATTGTGATTGGAGGATTGATGTTCCCCGTTGCTCTCATTGCTCTCAAGACCTCCAACAAAGACATTATTTTGGGAATGGACTGGTTGAAGTCTCATAAAGCTTTGATTGACTGTGCCACTGAAACAGTCCGCATCACTCATCCTTCCAGTCGAACAGTCAGATACTCAGCTCGGACAGTTCAGAATGCCGAGGATCAGTTATATGTTCTGAATGCATTGAATGCTTCACCTCTTGAAGGCATTGAGAACGTTCCAGTTGTTCGTGATTTCCAAGATGTATTTCCAAAAGAACTTCCAGGAATACCCCCTGCTAGAGCGGTTGAATTCATCATCGACTTGAAGCCTGGCACTACCCCTATTGCGAAGCGTCCTTATAAGATGCCTCTGCATCATCTTCTCGAGCTTGAGGAAGAAATCGACACGTCACTTAAGAAAGGTTTCATCCATCCCAGTTCCTCTGCTTGGGGAGCACCTTCACTCTTTGTTAAGAAGAAGGATGGAACTAACCTATTGGTTCAGGATTATCGGCCCATTAACCAAGCAACAATTCAAAACAAATATCTACTTCCTCGGATCAATGATTTGTATGATCAGCTTGCTGGATCATCGGTGTTTTCTAAACTTGACTTGAGGTTAGGTTATCATCAGATCCGTGTTCGTGAAGAGGATATTCTGAAGACTGCATTTGTTACTCGCTATGGCTCTTATGAGTACACTGTAATGTCATTTGGCTTAACAAATGCTCCAGCCACATTCTCCCGTCTGATGAATTACATCTTCATGGATTACCTCGACAAATTTGTCGTGGTATATCTGGATGATATTCTGATATATTCGAAGAATAAGGAAGAACATGCTGAACACCTCCGTCTTGTACTGGAAAGGCTCCGAGAACACCAGTTGTATGCCAAATAGTCCAAATGTGAATTTTGGCTTTCCGAAGTAACCTACCTTGGTCATGTGATTTCCAAGGATGGAATTGCTGTTAACCTAGAACAAGTTCAGGCTATTCTTGACTGGACTCCTCCGAAGAACGTCAAGCAAGTGAGAAGTTTTCCCGGCCTTGCAAGCTATTGCCGTCGATTTGTCGAGAATTTTTCTAAGATTGCTAAGCCTTTGACTGATCTGCTTCACAAGGGCGTTAAGTTTGAATGGACAGACAAATGTCAGGAAAGTTTTCAAACACTCAAAGACAAGCTAACATCTGCCCCAGTACTATCTCCTCCAGATACCCGCAAAGACTTTGTGATTTATTGTGACGCATCCCGTGAAGGATTAGGCTGTGTCCTAATGCAAGAGTGTAAAGTAATTGCTTATGGCTCTCGTCAGTTGCGCCCACCTGAAGAGAATTATCCGGTACATGATCTAGAACTAGCTGCTGTCATCTATGCACTGCAGTTGTGGCAACATTACCTCCTCGGTAATCGTTGCAAGATCTACACGGATCATAAAAGTCTGAAGTACTTGTTCACTCAGCCATCTCTAAACCTCCGTCAGCAAAGATGGATGGAGGCCATCGCAGACTATGATTTGGGTATTTCTTATACCCCTGGCAAGGCTAACGTGATGGCTGATGCCTTAAGCTGCAAGTCCTATTGCGACAACCTCATGGTTAGGCGAGCTCAACCTCGTCTTTTTGAAGAACTGTGCAAGCTGAATCTCCGTATTGTCCCACAGGGTTCTCTTAATAACCTTGTGATACAACCAGATCTCGAGAAAGCTGTTAAGAATGCGCAAGCTAAAGATGCTGAAGTTGATCTGATGAAGAAAAAATTTCACCTTGAAAAGTACAGGGATTTCTCACTGTCTAAAGATGGAACCTTGTATTTCAGAAACCGCATTGTCGTACCTCGCTTCGAACTCATGACTGACAAAGTCATGAAGGAGGCACATGATACCCCGCTGTCTATTCATCCGGGTAGCACCAAGATGTATCGTGATCTCCGTCAAAGGTACTGGTGGTCTAGAATGAAGCAGGACATTGCTTGTTATGTTGCTGAATGTGATGTGTGTCGCCGCGTTAAAGCAGAACATCAGAAGCCTGCTGGAATTCTGCAACCGCTTCCTATTCCTCTATGGAAATGGGATAAGGTTCAGATGGATTTCATTACAGGACTTCCCAGGTCACAGAAGGGTCACGATGCTATTCTTGTCGTCGTCGACCAACTCTCTAAGGTTGCACACTTTCTGCCTGTCAAAGAGACGATCACTGCTAGTCAGTTAGCAGAGTTGTATATCTCCAGAATTGTTTCACTCCACGGCATTCCGAAGGAGATTAGTTCGGACCATGGCAGCCTTTTCACTTCCAAATTCTGGGAAAGTTTCCAAACAGCTATGGGAACTCATATTACCTGGAGTTCAGCTTATCACCCTCAATCCCAAGGCCAAGTCGAGCGAGTCAATCAAGTGCTTGAAGACATGCTTCTGGCTTCTGTTATCTCTTTCGGCAAGAAGTGGGAAGAATCTCTTCCGTATGTCGAGTTCTCTTATAACAACAGCTATCAAGCCAGCTTGAAAATGGCCCCCTTCGAAGTACTCTATGGACTTAAGTGTCGAACCCCTCTGAATTGGTCAGAAACTGGGGAACGACCGCTCATGGGTCCGGATATTATTCAACACACCGAAGAACAAGTCCGTATCGTTCGAGAAAATCTCAAGGCGGCTCAGGACCGCCAGAAGAGCAACTATGATCATAAACGATGGGGTTTGACTTATCAACATGGTGATCAGGCTTATCTGCGAGTCACTCCTATGAAGGGCACTCACCGTTTTGGAATCAAGGGCAAGCTAGCTCCACGCTACATTGGTCCTTTCCGCATAATTGCTAGACGTGGTCAGGTGGCGTATAAATTGGAGTTGCTGCCGCAATTCTCTCATATCCATGGCATATTCCATGTGTCGCAACTTCGTAAATGCTTCAAGGAATCTCCGCACCAAGCAGTGGATCACGAGGTGCTCGAATTGCAAGATGACCTATCTTATAAGGAGCATCCGATCCGCATTCTCGATGAAGCTGAACGTTGGACCCGTCAGAAGGTTACCAAGTTCCTCAAAGTGCAGTGGTCAAATCATACTGAAGATGAAGCAACTTGGGAACGCGAGGATAATCTCCGTGCGGAGTACCCCGAACTTTTTCCTTCTACCTCTTAATTCTCGGGACGAGAATTCTTGTTAGTAGAGGAGACTTGTAACACCCCAGTGGTTAACTACAGTAATCCCCTTTTGATTATGCCATGTCATCATGATCAACAGTGCTTAATCATCATTAGTATCATATCTCTTTTCAAATTCAAATTCAAATGGAAATTCAAACTTAAAGTAAAAATAAAAGTTGTCCAAAATCAGAAACTAAATTGCTCATTAAATAGCAAGTAAATCAGAGACAATTCTAAAATTGAAACCAACATCTTTAAAATTGTTTGAATGTCCTAAAATAAATAAAACAGTGGCAAAAACAATTAATTAAATGCCTTTTTCAATTAAATAAAATCCAAACAAAAAGATATGGACACCAGACCAATTTCTAGCAGTGACAAATATTGCACTGCAAATATTGGACTAAGTTACATATTTTGCAAAACTTATTTGGTGGCTAAATTAAATTGCAAAGGAGAAAAGGAAATCAAAGACACAAAGAAAAGAAAAGAAAGAAAAAAAGAGCCCCCCCCCCACTGGGCCATGGCCCAGCTGGACCAGCTGGCCGGCCCAGCCAGCCTGCCCACTTCCACGCCCCACTGGACTATAATGCTTTCCCCGACCAACCCGAACCCTAACCCGAACAAGAAAGAGGATCCGACGAGCCTCACCCCACGTACAGATGGTACACGCGGTCCGAGTGAATGGCGTGACTAGCGGGAGGTAAAGAAGTGTAGGCCGAGAGGATCTGGGAGGGGGAGACGGTACTGTTGGGGGATAGCCTGGATTGTGACAGACTGTATCCCCCCCCCGCCACTCTACTCTCTCTCTTCTTCCCACCCCCTCTACCCCCCTGCCTCCTCGGGATCGGGCCACCGCCCGCCGCCGTCGCTCGTCGCCTCGCCGCCCCACGTCGGACCGCCTCCACACCCTCCTCCCCAGGCCGCTCCCTCGAGCCTCGCCGCCCTCTTCTCACCAACGACCGTGAGCTTCCCCCCCTCTCTCTGCCTTGAGCGCACACGCGCACGCCACCGCGCCCACGGCCGCGCCTTCGCGCGCGCGCTCGCAAGACCTCGTCGCGCCCGTCGTAATGCCCCTCCCGCGCCTGCCGCTATGCTGCTGCTTGCGGCTGCTACAGCCGCGCCACCGCACGCCACACTCAACTCCTCCCCGCTCACCGAGCCAGCTCGCTCCGCCACGGACCGGCTCGCCATTCTGGCCACGCCTGCGCACGCGCCCCCCCCCCATGCCCGGCCAAGCCCCGTGCGTGCCCGCACCCACGTGCCCCGTCCTCGTCTGCTGCCCACGCACCCCGCCTCCTGCGTCGGCGCCCATCGCGCACTGCTGTTGCCACCGCCACCCCGCCGCAGCCACGCCGTCGCCGCTGCCCACGCATCCCCGCTTGCTACGCGCTGCTGCAGCTCTGCCTACGCCGCACCGGATCCCCGCCGTGGCCGTGGCCTCGCCGTCGCATCGGCCGGCTCCCGTTCGCCCCTCCCCTTTTGGCCGCAGGGCCACGGACGAATGGGCCAGTGCCCCCCTGGCCCTATGACATGTGGGGCCCAGCCCCCTGAAACGTTTTAAAATAAAACGAAAAAGAAAAAGGAGTTAAAAAGAAAAATATAATAAAATTAAATAAATATTAATTAATTAATTAATTAAGTTAATTAACTCTGATTAGGTAAATCTAATTAGTTTAATTAAACAGTAATTAAATTAACTAAACCCTAATTAAACTAAACTGACACTGACAGGTGGGACCCACACGTCAGGTTGACCCAGTCAACTGTACTGTTGACTGCTGATACTGTTGACTGCTGACATCATGATGACGTCAGCATAACACTGTTTTGGATAATTCGTTTTTAAATGATTAAATAAATTCCAGAAATAGCTAAAATCTTTAGAAAATCATATTAAATAATCCGTAACTCCGATGAAAATACTTTGTACATGAAAGTTGCTCAGAACGACGAGACGAATCCGAATACACAGTCCGTTCGCCCGTCACACGTCCCTAATTATCCGAACATGGAACCGTTCCCCTCTGGTCATCTGTCTGACAAATGTCCGGAACCGGGAAAACATTCCCGGATGGATTCCTCCTTTCTCGGTAACGTGCAACCACACGTTAGAACACACCCGGCATTGCAAATTGTCATGTTATACATTGTGTAGCACTTGTTTGCTTAGTATTTACTGTTTCTTCCCCCTCTTCTCTCTCGATAGACCCTGACACCGACGTCGTCCCCGAGACTGACACAACTCAGGAGCCCGACGCCACCGTTGACGACCTTGCCTTTGCCGCCGAGCAACCAGGCAAGCCCCCCCCCCTTGAGCATACCGATATCGCCCATTCTATTTTCTCATGCTTGCATTAGAATTGCTGCTGCTACCGCTTTACCTATTCTGATGCATAGCCTGTTTATTGTAACCTGCTGTTGATAATTACCAGCATATCCTAAACTGCTTAGTATAGGATGGGTAGAGACCTATCAGTGACCTCACTTATCCCGATTGCCCCGCTGGATTATCCGAAGACCCGATCAACGGGATTGAAGACCAGGCCCCGACACCGCACATCACCCCCCTTAGTTGTAACGACACTGCAGCATCACTATCGAGTGCCGAGGGTGAAACCTCTTGTAGCACTTCTGATGTTAACTCTGTAGAGTAGCTATTCGGTCGTGGTCATCGAGGGTGATTCCTCCTTCACCGCTTCCGATAACGACGCTGTCGTACAACACCTCAAGTGTGAACCCAGCGAGGGTGATTCCTCCGAGTTCACCTTGACGGATACATCAAGTAGGAATCCAACGAGGGTGATACCTCGGATTCCCCTGATGTTATGGACACACGGATAATTGGACTTTACACTGTTACTTGGAAGGCGGGTCGACCCTGAGGGGTACCCGCGTGTGTTGTGAAGGCGGGTTGCCTGTATGGTGCCCGAGTGATGAATACGAGGCGTGGCCGAGCATTCTTGGCCCTTGCCGCAAGTCCTCGAGACGGGGCGACGGGGTCACATCGATCGTGAGTCTCTACTCGTTACCGCAGTACCAAGGTACTAACGGTTTGGATATTTGATCTGAGTGGGCCTCTGGCCCGATAGCACTAACCACCACGTGGGCATAGTATGGGCGTTCTGCATCGTATGCATCAGCCGAAAGCTCTGTCAGACGTCTAGTTCAGCATGACGGCACGGACGGACCGGCGCCTTCCTGTAGTGTTGGTGCTTCGCTTCACCTTGTGCGCAACGAACCGGAGGGCAAGGGGCGATGGCCAAGACCCCCTTGCGCTTAGGATGTAGACCGGCGGGGACCTCTCTGCTGAGCTGTAGGTAGGGTTGCGGTGTGTCGTTTGGCTGAGGCCGGGCATGACCGGAAAAGTGTGTCCGGCCGGAGTTAAGCGAGCGTGGTGGGTAAGTTGGTGCACCCCTGCAGGGAAGAAAACTTCTATCGATAGCCTGTCCTACGGTAACAGACACTCGGAGTTGTATCCCGATCGATACAACTATAACTGGATACTATGGTTCTGGGATTGCTTCTCGCAGGGAGTCGAGAAGGGATCTCCGGACGAGGTTGATGACTGTATGGCTCTGGGATTGCTTTCTCGCAGGGAGTCGAGAAAGGATCTCTGGGTGAGGTTGATATCATTACTGCTACATTATATTGAACTGTTCTACTCTCTTCTATTGCTGCAAGACCGCTGAAGATGCTAGTCTTTGATAGGACTAGGCTTTCTCTCTATTCTGGCATTTCTGCAGCCCAATCCACATATACAGCCTCCCCTTGAAAATGTTGCATATGTAGTGTAGATCCTTGCTTGCTGAGTACTTCTGAGTACTCACGGTTGCTTTGTTTTCCTTTTCTCCCCATATCAGTTTGTCGTGACCAGATGACGGAGCCCCCCTGAGACAGATGCCCCGTCGATCGCTACTACTACCCCGATGATGGATACTACTATGAGTTGGCTGACGACCAGGAGTAGGATCGGAGGGTCCCAGGCAGGAGGCCTGCGCCTTTCGATCGTAGTGTTTTATTTTGCCCTGCCTTTCTAAAGGCCTTTCTGTTTCTGTTTCATATCTGTACTCAGATATCTGATGCTTCCGCTGACGCTTGTATGCGAGCTGATGTATTCGAGCCCTCGAGGCCCCTGGCTTGTAATATAAAGCTTGTATGACTTTATTTATGTTTTAGAGTTGTGTTGTGATATCTTCCCGTGAGTCCTTAGGCTTGATCGTGTGCATTTGCGTGTATGATTAGTGCATGATTGAGCCCGGGGTGTCACAGTCCACATGCTTAGAGAGAGAGAGAGAGAGGTGTCGATAAAAACAAAATACGAACATAGAAGCATCATGTATATTATTATAACAACAACAAACTTTAACATAAAACTTTATCATAGAACTTTTATCATATAACTTCTATCATAAACTTCTCATGAACAAGTAACAATTCATCACAACATCAAAGTATAAAGCATAAACTCTATTGAAAACCAACAAACTATGTTCTCAGTCAACCTTGCAACTACAATTCATCATCTTTTCAGGAAGGGTCACGTATCGTTGCGTTTTTGGCAAGTCCACATACTCAACCATCATATAGTCTTCTATGATTGCTAACACTCACCGCATACACATGAGCAAAAAGTTTCAACCGGACACATAGAAAGATAGGGGCTTATAGTTTCCGCCACCCAACATATTCACCGCAAGGGTGATGTCAACAATAATAACTCATTCTACCCATATCCAACTGGATATATGTGCCTAGATCTTTCCTCACCACATGATGCTTGCCAAAAGAGAAAAATAAAAAGGAATAGAGAGAAATACTTGGACTCTTGCATAAAAGTAAATACGTAGAAGTAAAAGATAGGCCCTTCGAAGAGGGAAGCACAGGTTGCCATGAGCTTTTCGTTTGTATGCTCAATCTCTTAGTGTAAAAGAACGTCACGTTATATTGCCCCTTATGATAGCAACCTTTATTATGCAGTCTGTCGCTTTTATTCTTTGCCATCACAAATTCGTACAACGCTCAATTTTCTCTTACACTAAATGATCCAACACTTTTAGAAGCAATTTTTATTGCCTTTTTGCAGCGATGACAACTTACTTGAAGGATCTTACTCAATCCATAGGTAGGTATGGTGGACTCTCAAAACAAGATTTGGGTTTAAGGGTTTTGGATGCACAAGTAGTATCTCTACTTAGTGCGGAATTTTTGGCTAGCAAAGATGGGGGGCAAGCACCACATGTTAAAGGATCTATGAGAATATAACTTCTATGTGAATATGAACAAACATAAATCATTATGTTATCTTCCTTGTCCAACGTCAACAATTTTGGCATATAATATTTTGATGGGGGCTCACAATCACAAAAGATGTCCAAGATAGTGTATTTGCATGTGAATCTTCTCTTCCCTTATTAATTCTTTCATGAATTGCATCATTGACCAATGCTATGTTTGTAAGTCTCCAATAAAATTTTCTACTTATACTCTTCCTTATGTGATGTCATTACTTACCATAAGATTAGCATATGATCTTTTCCATTTATTTCCTTTCTTTTTATTGAACATGAAAGAAAAAGAAAACAAAACTTTATTATATATCTCGCACACGATTACAAGGATAGATCACTAAGCAAACACTCGAAAAGAAAGGATCGAACTAAACTTTTATTCATCTAAAGCAAAAGATAACTATGGATCGAACTAAGATAAGTAAAGGCAAAAGATAGTGGAGGTGATACGATACCGGGGCACCTCCCCCAAGCTTGGCACAAGCCAAGGGGAGTGCCCATACCCGATACTCAATTTTCCTTTGGTGATGAAGAAGGAGGTGGTGTTGATGAAGTAGTAGCAATCTTATCCTCAGGTTTCCATGGCAAGGGCTCACCATCATAAGAGGAGGAGTGGGTCTCGCTGGTCCTGCAACTGGTAGCCAAACTCATACCTTTAAACCTTGCCTCATATTCAAAGACTTGGTTTTGAAGATCATATATCTGGCTTTGGAGAAAGTTGATTTGCTTATTGAAGGTGAAGACGATGTCCTTCATGGACTTGCCATCCACCTTGAGATCACGGGTATAATCCGCGATCATGAGGTGATTGGCATTGAGTCCATGTTCCACCATCCCCTTGCACCGGAAGACTTCCTGCTCCATAGCTTCAAGCCTAGCATCCACGGATCCCGTCCCTTTGGGGCCTTGCACATCGCGAATGTGGAGCACCCCCTCACGCATCTCGATAGCTTGAGGGCGCTGCATCACCTCCCGCAGATATGGGTTGATTATGTTCTCGAAGAACTTGTCCTTAGAGGAGCTCGAAGCGGCCATGGTGAATTAGATCTGTCAGAAAACAGCAAGGAAAAGAAAACAGAAGATTTCTCCGCGATACGGTGGTCAATAGGTTCGGGGGGTACATAAAGATTTTTTATCTTGGGAAACAAGCAAATAGCAGAAAAACGGAGTCCGGAAGGTACCCGAGGTGGGCACAACCCACCTGGGCGCACTTGGCTTGCCAGGCGCGCCCTGGTGTCTTGTGCCCACCAGGGGTGCCTTCCTGGTTGTTTCTTATTTTCCTAATTTTCGATAAATTCCAAAACTAACAGAAAATATTTTTGCGGATTTTTCGGAGTCCGTTTACTTACCGTATCACGTACCTCCTCCTTTTTCACGATTCTGGAGTATTCCGGAAGGTTTCCTTTATGTGTTCTTCCGGTGTCATAGTTTGGATAATATTGCTTTCAACATTAATGGGCGTACCTGAGATATAACGTTTTATTCTTTGCCCATTGACAACCTTCGGGTTACCCTCGGCATTATTTATTTTGATAGCTCCGGATCAATAAACCTCCTCGATAACATAGGGTCCTTCCCATTTGGAGAGGAGTTTTCCTACAAAGAATCTAAAACGAGAGTTGTACAATAGAACATATTCTCCAACTTTAAACTCACGCTTTTGGATTCTCTTATCATGCCATCTTTTAACTTTTTCTTTAAATAACTTAGCATTTTCATAAGCTTGGGTTCTCCATTCATCTAGTGAGCTGATATCAAATAACCTCTTTTCACCGGCAAGTTTGAAATCATAGTTGAGTTCTTTAATTGCCCAATATGCTTTATGTTCTAACTCAAGAGGTGAATGACAATCTTTTCCATAAACCATTTTATATGGAGACATACCCATAGGATTTTTATATGCTATTCTGTAAGCCCAAAGTGCCTCATCTAATTTCTTAGACCAATTCTTTCTAGACCTATTGACAGTTTTTTGTAATATTAACTTTATTTCTCTATTGCTAAGTTCAACTTGACCACTAGACTGAGGATGATAGGGCGATGCAATTCTATTGTTAACATCATACTTAGCAAGCATTTTACGGAAAGCACCATGAATAAAATGTGAACCACCATCGGTCATTAAATATCTAGGGACTCCAATCCTTGGGAAAATACCTTCCTTAAGCATTTTAATAGAGGTGTTGTGATCAGCACTACTAGTTGGAATAGCTTCTACCCACTTAGTAACATAATCAGCAGCAACCAAAACATGAGTATACCCATTAGAAGAAGGAAAAGGTCCCATGTAATCAAAACCCCAAACATCAAATGGTTCAACAGCAAGTGAATAATTCATAGGCATTTCTTGACGCTTACCAATATTACCAATTCTTTGACATTCATGACAAGATAAAATAAACTTACGGGCATCCTTGAAGAGAGTAGGCCAATAAAAACCAGATTGCAATACCTTGTGAGCAGTTCTGTCTCCCGCATGATGCCCTCCATAAGCTTCGGAGTGACATTTCCGTAGGATTTTTCCCTGTTCATGCTCAGGTACACAACATCTAATAATACCATCTACTCCTTCTTTATAAAGATGTGGGTCATCCCAAAAGTAGTGTCTTAAATCATAGGAGAATTTTTTCTTTTGTTGGTATGTGAAACTAGGTGGTATATATTTGGCAACAATGTAATTAGCATAGTCAGCATACCAAGGAGTGTTATGAGAAACGTTTATTGCAGCTAATTGTTCATCCGGAAAATTATCATTAATAGGTTGTGGGTCATCAAGGATATTCTCTAACCTAGACAAGTTATCAGCAACGGGGTTCTTAGCTCCCTTTCTATCAGTGATATGTAAGTCAAATTCTTGTAGCAAAAGAACCCACCTAATAAGTCTAGGTTTAGCATCTTTCTTTTCCATAAGATATTTTATAGCAGCATGATCAGTGTGAACAATCACTTTAGAATCAACAGTGTAAGATCAAAATTTGTCACAAGCAAACACAACTGCTAAAAATTCTTTTTCAGTAGTAGCATAATTGCATTGGGCACTGTCTAGAGTTTTACTAGCATAATGAATAACATTTAGTTTCTTATCAACTCTTTGTCCTAGAATAGCACCAACAACATAATCACTAGCATCACACATAATTTCAAAAGGCAAGTTCCAATCAGGTGGTTGAACAATAGGTGCAAAAATTAAGGCTTTCTTAAGTGTTTCAAAGGCTTCTACACAATCATCATAAAAAACAAATGGAACATCCTTTTGTAAAAGATTTGTAAGAGGCCTAGAAATTTTAGAGAAGTCTTTAATAAATCTCCTATAGAAACCAACATGACCGAGGAAACTACGAATACCTTTGATATCTTTAGGACATGGCATTTTCTCAATTGCATCAACTTTAGCTTTATCCACCTCAATACCTCGTTCAGAAATTTTATGTCCTAAGACAATACCTTCATTAACCATAAAGTGGCACTTCTCCCAATTCAAGACAAGATTTGTTTGCTCGCATCTCTGCGAAACTCGATCAAGGTTGCTTAAGCAATCATCAAAAGAAGTTCCGTAAACGGAAAAATCATCCATGAAAACCTCAACAATCTTTTCACAAAAATCAGAGAATATAGCAGTCATACATCTTTGAAAGGTAGCAGGTGCATTACATAAACCAAAAGGCATACTTCTATAAGCATAGGTTCCAAAAGGACAAGTAAAGGTGGTTTTCTCTTGATCAGGTTGTGAAACAGGTATTTGAGAAAAAACAGAATATCCATCGAGAAAACAAAAGTGTGTGTGCTTAGATAATCTTTCTAGCATTTGATCAATAAAAGGCAAAGGGTAATGATCTTTTCTAGTTGCTTTATTTAATTTTCTAAAATCAATTACCATTATGTAGCCAGTAACAATTCTTTGTGGGATAAGTTCATTTTTATCATTAGGAACAACAGTAATACCTCCCTTCTTAGGGACACAATGAACATGACATACCCATCTACTATCAGCTATAGGATAGATTATACCTACTTCCAGAAGCTTCAATATTTCAGTTCTTACCACTTCTTTCATTTTAGGATTTAAACGTCGTTGGTGGTCAACAACGGGTTTAGCATCAGGTTCAATATTAATTTTATGCTGACAGAGAGTGGTACTAATGCCCTTTAAATCATCAAGAGTATATCCAATAGCATCTCGGTGCTTCTTCAAAACCTTCAATAATATTTCTTCTTCATGTTCTAAAAGGTTAGCACTAATAATAACAGGATATATCTTTTTCTCATCAAGATAAGCATATTTCAAAGTGTCTGGCAATTGTTTTAATTCAAACACAGGATCATCTTTAGGTGGAGGAGGACTTCCTAGAGTTTCAATAGGCAAATTGTGTTTAAGCAGAGGTCGTTGTTCAAAGAAAATTTTATCTATCTCATTTCTTTCATGCATATGCATATCATTTTCATGGTCTAGCAAATACTGTTCTAGTGGATCTGTAGGAGGCACGAAAATAGAGGCAAGACCAATTATTTTATCCTTACTAGACAATTCTTTCTTATGATTTTTCTACTAAACTTAGAAAAATTAAACTCATGAGACTCATCACCAAAACTAACACCAAAACTATCCTTACTAGACAGTTTGTTTCTCACAATCTATTTTAGCATTAACGGTGTTCAAGAAAGGTCTACCAAAGATAATGGGACAAAAGTCATCTTGTGGGGAACCAAGAACAAGAAAATTAGTAGGGTATTTCATTTTCCCACACAAGACTTCAACATCTCTAACAATCCCAAGAGGTGTGATGGTGTCTCTATTAGCAAGTTTAATAGTAACATCTATGTCTTCTATTTCAGCGGGTGCTATATCATTCATAATTTCTTGATATAAGGTAAAAAGGAATAGCACTCACGCTAGCACCTATGTCACATAAACCATGATAATAGTGATCTCCTATTTTAACTGAGACAACAGGCATGCCAGCAACTGGTCTATGTTTATCTTTTTCATCGGGTTTGGCAATTCTAGCAGCTTCATCACAAAAGTAAATAACATGCCCATCTATATTTTCAACCAGGAGATCTTTAACCATAGCAACACTAGGTCCTACTTTGATTTGTTCAGCAGGTTTGGATGCTCTAATATAACTTTTGTTGACCACAGTTGAAACTTTAGCATATTCCTTTATCCTAATAGGGAAAGGTGGTTTTTCAATATAAGCAGTAGGAACGGCTGGATCAACATTATAAATAATAGTTTCATCTTTAGCTATTACTGGTTCTTTAATTTCTTCTTTAATAGGTGGGTGATATTTAAACCACTTCTCCTTAGGGAGATCAACATGAGTAGCAAATGATTCACAAAAGGAGGCTACTATCTCAGAGTCAAGTCCATATTTAGTGCTAAAATTTTGAAAAGCATCGATATTCATAAAAGATTTAACACAATCATACTTAAGCTTAATACCTGACTCTTTACCTTCGTCGAGTTCCCAATCTTCAGAGTTGTGTTTAATTCTTTCTAAAAGGTCCCACCTGAATTCAATAGTCTTCTTCATAAAGGAACCAGTACAAGAAGTATCAAGCATGGATTGATCATCACGAGAAAGCCGAGCATAAAAATTCTGAATAATAATTTCTCTTGAGAGCTCATGATTGGGGCATGAATATAACGTTGACTTAAGCCTCCCCCAAGCTAGAGCGATACTTTCTCCTTCACAAGGCCAAAAATTATATATATAATTCCGATCACGATGAATTAGATGCATAGGATAAATTTTTTGGTGAAATTCCAATTTCAATCGATTCCAATTCCAGGATCCAATATCATCGCATAGCCTATACCATGCCAATGCTTTTCCCTTCAAAGATAAAGGGAAAACCTTATTCTTAGCTTCATCTTCGAGTAAACCTGCAAGCTTAAATAATCCACAAATTTCATCCACACATATCAAGTGCATATCGGGATGTTCGGTTCCATCTCCTGCATAAGGATTAGCTAGCAGTTGTTCTATCATACCCGAAGGAATTTCATGACCAATATTTTCAGTAGGTGCAGTAGGTTTAGGGGTAACTAATTGTGGTTCTGGTCGAGGTGAAGATACCCTGAACAAACCCCTCATAGGATTGTTCTCCATAGTAACAAGCGACAATAAATTTCAGCACGTAGTAATAATTTTTCCTTACCAATTTCCACTTACCAAGAGCGCTTCACTCCCCAGCAACGGCACCAAAAAGAGCCTTGATGACCCACAAGTATAGGGGATCAATCGTAGTCCTTTCGATAAGTAAGAGTGTCGAACCCAACGAGGAGCAGAAGGAAATGACAAGTAGTTTTCAGCAAGGTATTCTCTACAAGCACTGAAATTATAAGTAGCGAGTAGTTTGATAGCAAGGTAATTTGTAACAAGCAAGCAACGGTAATGGTAACAAAAGTGTAGCAAGGTATCCCAACCCTTTTGAGGCAAAGGACAGGCCAAAACGGTCTCTTATGATAAGCAAAGCGTTCTTGAGGGTACACGAGAATTTCATCTAGTCACTTTCATCATGTTGGTTTGATTTGTGTTCGCTACTTTGATATGTGGGTGGACCAGTGCTTAGGTGCTGTTCTTACTTGAACAAGCCTCCTACTTATGATTAACCCCCTCACAAGCATCCGCAACTACGAGAAAAGTATTAAGAATAAATCTAACCATAGCATTAAACTTTTTGGATCCAAATCGGTCCCTTATGGAATAGGGCATAAACTAGGGTTTAAGCTTCTGTAACTCTCGCAACCCATCATCTAATAACTACTCCACAATGCATTCCCTTAGGCCCAAATATGGTGAAGTGTCATGTAGTCGACGTTCACATGACACCACTAAGGGAATCATGATACGTCTCCGTCGTATCTACTTTTCCAAACTCTTTTGCCTTTGTTTTGGACTCTAATTTGCATGATTTGAATGGAACTAACCCAGACTGGCGCTGTTTTCAGCAGAATTGCCTTGGTGTTAATTTTGTGCAGAAATAAAAGTTCTCGGAATGACCTGAAACTTCACGGAGAATATTTTTGGAATAAATAAAAAATATTGGTGAAAGAATCAACCAGAGGGGACCCACCAGCTGTCCACAAGGGTGGAGGGCGCGACCCCCTGCCTTGTGGGTCCCCTGGACCTCTACCGACCTCAACTCCAACTCTATATATTCACTTTCGGGGAGAAAAAAATCAGAGAGAAGGATTCATTGTGTTTTACGATACGGAGCCACTGCCACCTCCTGTTCTTCATCGGGAGGGCAGATCTGGAGTCCGTTCTGGGCTCCGGAGAGGGGATATCATCGCCATCATCATCACCACCCTTCCTCCATCACCAATTTCATGATGCTCACCGCCGTGCGTGAGTAATTCCATCGTAGGCTTGCTAGACGGTGATGGGTTGGATGAGATTTATCATGTAATCGAGTTAGTTTTGTTAGGGTTTGATCCCTAGTATCCACTATGTTCTAAGATTGATGTTGCTATGACTTTGCTATGCTTAATGCTTGTCACTAGGCCCCGAGTGCCATGATTTCAGATCTGAACCTATTATGTTTTCATGAATATATATGTGTTCTTAATCCTATCTTGCAAGTTGTAGACACCTATTACGTGTTATGATCCGCATACCCCAAGGTGACAATAATTGGGATTCTTTCCGGTGATTACCGTAGTTTGAGGAGTTCATGTATTCACTAAGTGCTAATGCTTTGGTCCGGTTCTCTATTAAAAGGAGGCCTTAATATCCCTTAGTTTCCATTAGGACCCCGCTGCCACGGGAGGGTAGGACAAAAGATGTCATGCAAGTTCTTTTCCATAAGCACGTATGACTATGTTCAGAATACATGCCTACATTATATTGATGAATTGGAGCTAGTTCTGTGTCACCCTAGGTTATAACTGTTGCATGATGAATGCCATCCGACATAACTATCCATCATTGATCCATTGCCTACGAGCTTTTCACATATTGATCTTTGCTATGTTACTTTGCCGTTGCCACTGTTACAATTGCTACAAAACTGCTACTGTTACTTTTGCCACTGTTACCGTTACTTCCATACTACTTTGCTACTAAATACTTTTCTACAGATATTAAGTCTTTCAGGTGTGGTTGAATTGATAACTCAGCTGCTAATACTTGAGAATATTCTTTGGCTCCCCTTGTGTCGAATCAATAAATTTGGGTTGAATACTCTACCCTCAAAAACGGTTGCGATCCCCTATACTTGTGGGTTATCAAGACCTTTTTCTGGCGTCGTTGCCGGGGAGCATAGCTCTATTCTCTGAGTCACTTGGGATTTATATCTGTTGATCACTATGAGGAATTTGAAAGATACTAGAACCAAGATTTTTCCCTCTACTACGAGGGGAGGTAAGGAGCTGCCATCTAGCTCTACACTTGATTCACCTTCTGTTTTGAGTAAGCTTGCGACACCTACACCTGCTATTGATTCTGACATGTCGCATGTTATTGATGATGCTGCTTCTACTATGAATGATGCTTATGATGCTACTACTTTGCTTGATAAAACTGTGCCACTGGGTGAATTACTTGATGAACATCTTGCTAGAGTTAGAACTATTGATTATGTTGAAGATGATGATATTTCTGAAACTAATGAAATTATTGAAACTGAACACTTTGAGACACTTGCTAGACCAAGCTCTCCTAGATATGAATTGCCTGATATACCTGAGGGTTATGTTATGGATGGAGAGGTAGCTAGGGACTTTCTTGCTTGTAAGGATAGAGATGATCTTAAGAAATTATTATGCAAGTGGAAAGAAAAATCTTTAAATGCTAGAATGCAGTATGATCCTAAGTTTGCTACTTCACCTATCTTTGTTACTGATAAGGATTATGAATTCTCTATCGATCCTGAGTTAATTACTTTGGTTGAATCTGATCCTTTCCATGGTTATGAATCTAAAACTGTTGTGGCACATCTTACTAAATTGAATGATATAGCCACCCTATTTGCTCATGAGGAAAAAATTCGCTATTACTATATTCTTAAGTTGTTTCCTTTCTCGTTAAAGGGTGATGCTAAGTTATGGTTTAATTCTCTTGCTCCTAGTTGTGTGCGTAGTCCCCAGGATATGATTTACTACTTCTCTGAAAAATATTTCCCTGCTCACAAGAAACAAGCTGTTTTAAGGGAAATATTTAACTTTGTGCAATCTGAAGAAGAGAGTCTCCCACAAGCTTGGGGGAGGCTTCTCCAATTACTTAATGCTTTGCCTGATCATCCTCTCAAGAAATATGAAATACTTGATATCTTTATAATGGACTAATCGATGCTTCTAGGGACCACCTAGATAGTTGTGCTGGTTGTGTTTTCAGGGAACAAACTGTTGAGCAAGCTGAATTGCTATTGAATAATATATTGAGCAATGCTAATGATTGGACACTTCCTGAACCAACCCCTAAGCCAACTCCGAAGAAAAGAGGTATTCTATTCCTCACTCCTGAAGATATGCAAGAGGCAAAGAAATCTATGAAAGAAAAGGGTATTAAAACTGAAGATGTTAAGAATCTACCACCTATTGAAGAAATACATGGTCTTGATAACCCGACACAGGTAGTAGAGGTAAATTCTCTCTATAGATTTGATGAAGGTGATATCCCTTATAATAAGTCTGCTAGTCAATGCTTGGATGAGTTTGATAATTTTATTGTTAAACAAGAGAACTTTAATGCTTATGTTAGTAGACAATTGAAACGTAATGCTTACATGCTTGACTGCTTGGGTGATTATATGAGTAGAACTGTTAGTGATCTGAAAATTATTAGTAAGCATGCTTCCATGGTTAAGACTCAAGTAGAACAAGTACTTAAGGCACAGGATGATTTGCTCAATGAGTTGAATAGTAAGAACAATGATAATGTTGTTAGGGTTATGACTAGAGGTGGTAAAATGACTCAGGAACCTTTGTATCCTGAGGGCCATCCTAAGAGAGCTAAGCAAGATTCTCAGAGAATTAATAGTGATGCACCTAGTCCTAGTAATAAAAATAAAAGGAAAACTGATAGGACTTTGCATACTTCTAGTGAACCTGTTATAGATACACCTGAGAACCCAAATGATATTTCTATTTCTGATGCTGAGACACAATCTGGTGATGAACATGAGCCTAGTGATAATGTTAATGATGATGTTCATGTTGATGCTCAACCTAGTAATGATAATGATGTGGAGATAGAACCTGCTATTGATCTTGATAACCCACAACCTAAGAGTAAAAGATATGATAAGGGAGACTTCGTTGCTAGGAAGCATGGTAAAGAAAGAGAACCATGGGTTCAGAAACCCATGCCCTTTCCTCCTAAGCCATCCAAGAAAAAGGATGATGAGGATTTTGAGCGCTTTGTTGAAATGCTAAGACCTATCTTTTTGCGTATGCGTTTGACTGATATTCTGAAAATGTCTCCTTATGCCAAGTATGTGAAAGATATTGTTACAAATAAAAGAAAGATACCGGAAGATGAAATTTCCATCATGCTTGCTAATTACACTTTTAAGGGTGGAATACCAAAGAAACTAGGAGATCCAGGAGTACCAACTATACCATGCTCCATTAAAAGAAACTATGTTAAAACTGCTTTATGTGATCTTGGAGCCGGTGTTAGTGTTATGCCTTTCTCTTTATATCGTAGACTTTATTTGAATAAGTTGACACCTACTGAAATCTCTTTGCAAATGGCTGATAAATCAACTGCTATACCCATCGGTATTTGTGAGGATGTGCCTATTGTGGTTGCAAACGTTACTATCTTAACGGACTTTGTTATTCTTGATATTCCCGAGGATGACAGTATGTCGATTATCCTTGGTAGACCCTTTTTGAATACTGCAGGGGCTGTTATTGATTCCAACAAAGGCAATGTCACTTTTCATGTTAATGGTAATGAGCATACGGTACACTTTCCGAAGAAACAACCTCAAGTTCATAGTATCAATTCTATTGGAAAAATTTCAACTATTACTATTGGAGGTTTTGAATTCCCTCTCCCTACTGTCAAAAAGAAATATGATATTCTCATTGTTGGGGTCATGCATATCCCCGTTGAGGTAACCTAGTGTTATTCAAAAATTCTTCGGTTTCATGTTATTCGAAAGAAGTTTGTTAATAAGACTTTATCAACCTTGTTAATGGATTCCTTTTGGTGAGCATGAGATGGATGAATTCAGAAGGCACAACTTTCTGTACCTACTTTTTATTTTTTGTCATTTAGAATAAAAAAAGCAAAAATAGTGTTATCCGTCTATTTTTTGAATTATCCGTGCAATAAAAAAATGTCCTGAAAACAAAAGTTCTCCAAATGCCCTGAAAATTTAGTAAGATTTTTTATAGAATATTTTGGAATTTCTGGCACTGAGATTGCACCAGGGGGCTGCACCAGTGGACCACAAGGGTGGAGGGCACGACCTACCACCCTGGGCGTGCCCCCTACCTTGTGGGTCCCACATGGGCCCCCCTCACTTATTCCAGCACCCATCCATTCCATCTTCCTCCAGAAAAAATCATCCCATAGCTCAAACCCGTGTTCTAGCTCATCTTGCTACCATTTTTTATCTCCTTGTGTAAAGCTCCATTTGCAAAACTATTTTGGGGATTGTTCTTCGGTATGTGACTCCTCCAATAGTCCAATTAGTTTTTGTTCTAGTGCTCTATACATTGCAAATTTTTGCTGCTGTGATGACCTTGTTCTTGAGCTTGCATGTCAAATTTATATGGTCAAAGTAGTTTTGTTGCATGATATAGCTTCTAGACACTTGTAGGACTAGTTGCTATCAATCTTGTTGAGTTTTGCTCACTTTTATTTTAAGTCACAAAAAATTACAGAAATTTTCAGCGGAAGGAAAATGTTTAAAAGTATATACCAAGGTGGTTCATCGAAGAAGCAAGCCACAAGGCTCGCGATATGTGAACCGGACCTTGAACCACCAAGAGAAGCTCCAGTGCGGCCGTGCGAATGGCCGTTGGATCAGTTCATGGTTCATGTAGGTTTCAAGGATGAATTTGATGCGTGCGTGCAAAATGCTAACTTTGAGGACTTCGTGTCAGATAAGTGCCTACAATACTATCATCTCAGTGATTCGTTTGTACGAAGATTTAAGTTTACATCCCAGCGTAATACTCATTCTGTCCTGCTTGACCTTTATGATAAATCATATACCATGGACCTAATAGATTTTAATGAAGCATGTAAAATTCTGTAGGGGGGATTCTTAGTGAACCTCGCAAAACTGAATACAATGGTTTCCTTGATAGCATCACTGTAGGAGATACTAGAAATATTACACAAGCTACCATGGGGAGCATTCACTTTCCCGCCATACATTATTTTGCTCTCTTTATAGGTAGATGCATTAATGGTAAACATGATTATAGCCACCTTTGTGCATCGGATCTTAGTGTCCTCAAGCGTGCGGTAATGGGTGACAAACGTTATAACTTGGGGGCTATAATTGCAAGGAGGTTACATAATAATGCTAAAGATGGAGATTTCTTTGGTGGGATTTATGCCACCCGTTTAGCTAACTATCTCGGGGTACCCAAAAGGGGGGATGACATTGAGTTACCACCTGCTTTTTTTGATTATAATGCTATGGTACGCTACCAGTTCCTTGAGAAGAACGAACAGTCCCTCCATTACCGACTAATCTTTGATAGGTAGCGCGCTGTCCATATTACCCTTACTGCTCCTGCTTTCTTTGACTCTCAGGTAAAACGAAGATACTTTATAACCAGGGAGGAGGCAGCTGAGTACAAGAGAGAGAGGGAGACTGCTCGCCTTCACGAGGCAGCCCTCCAGGCAGTAGCTGCCGCATCACAGTACAACCCCAACTATCACTTTGGATATCCGCCAGGCCAGCCGTGGCCCTAGACCAACTTAGGCCAAAATCCTAAGCTTGGGGGAGTACATATTTCTCAACCGACATTACATTCATGTTCACACACTCATTCCAGTTGTCGGTGTTCATACTTTTTCATTGTATTATCCATGTTAGTTTATTTCTTTTTCTCGCTTTCTTCTTGTGTGTTCGAAAAACTTTGAGCAAAAAAATTAGTTGTAGTTTCTTTTTAGTTTCCTTTCCATGTTTAACTAGTTTTAGTATTAAAAGAAAACCCAAAAAGATTTCTCATTCTTCTTTTGCCTGTTGGGAGCTTTCCCGTGTAAATAGTTTTTCTCGTCCTTGTTTTACTTTCCTCAGAAAAACAAAAACTCCAAAAACATTTCAGTTTGTTTCTTAGAAATTCTTTTTCCTTTCTTTGGGTCGAGAGGAGAAGACCACGATGAAAATGATGAGTGGCTCTCATATGCATTATTGTTGATCTAACAAAGAGCCCATGATGAGGAAAAGCTGGTATGAACTCGACCTATCTTGTTTTTGTAAATATGATTAGTTCATCGTTCTTGATTTAGCCCATTATGAATGAAACATGTTTGCAATGACAATTAGAGATTATAGTTACTCATGCCATGCTTAATTAGCTAGGAGTTTATAATGGTTTACCTTGCGTGCCAACATGCTTTTAAAATGGTTGTGATGTAGTATGATAGGATGGTATCCTCCTTTGAATGATTCGAGTGGCTTGACTTGGCGCATGTTCACGCATGTAGTTGAAACAAAATCAACATAGCCTCCATGATATTTATGTTCATGGTGATTTATATCCTACTCATGCTTGCACTCAATGTTGGTTAATCTTAACGCATGTTATGACTGTTGTCGCTCTCTAGTTGGTTGCTCCTCAATCTTTTGCTAGCCTTCACTTGTTGTTCCATATGAGTCCACCATACCTATCTATATGCGGTATTTACCTGTCGTTCCAAGTAAATTTGCATGTGCCAAACTCTAAACCTTCAAATGATAATCTGTTTTGTATGCCCGAATCGCTCATGTAGCGACTGGGGGCTGTCAGTATCTTCCATGCTAGGTGGGTTATTTTCACGATGAGTGTTGATTCACTTATCATTCACGAGAAAGTGGCTGGTATTCGGGATGCCCAGTCCCATGCTCAAATCAAATCAAAATAATTTCAAACAAAACTCCCCCAGGATTGTTGTTTGTATGGACGGTACCCGTTGTTTCGGACCAGCCGTGGAGTGTGCTTGTTGGTTGAGGGGGAGTAAAATCTTTACCATTCTATTTGGGAACCGCCTATAATGTATGTAGCATGGAAGATACCGAGATCTCTTGGTTGTTATGTTGACAATGAAAGCATACCGCTCAAAATTATATTCATCTCTGTTTCAAAAAGCTCGAGCTCTGGCACCTCTGCAAATCCCTGCTTCCCTCTGCGAAGGGCCTTTCTATTTACTTTTATGCTGAGTCATCATCCTCTTATAAAAGGCACCAGTTAGAGAGCACCACTGTCATTTGTATGCATTGTTATTAATTGATATTGAGTATGACTGTGACTGGATCTCTTTTACCATGAATTACAATGTCTAGTCAATCCTTGATCTTCAGGGGTGCTCTGCATTTATGGTTTGCGGTCTCAGAAAGTGCTAGCGAGATACCATTTTGTTATATCATATCACGATTGTTTTGAAAAAGTGTTGTCATCCGAGATTTATTATTATTGCTCGCTAGCTGATTATGCCATTGATATGAGTAAATGTGAGACCTAAATGTTATTGTGATTATGGTTAGTTCATAATCTTTGCTGAAAACTTGAATGCTGGTTTTACATATTTGCAACAACAAGATCAAACAGAGTTTGTAAAAGTTTTTCTTTATCACTTTCAGTTTGTCAACTGAATTGCTTGAGGACAAGCAATGGGTTAAGCTTGGGGGAGTTGATACGTCTCCGTCGTATCCACTTTTCCAAACTCTTTTGCCCTTGTTTTGGACTCTAATTTGCATGATTTGAATGGAACTAACCCGGACTGACGCTGTTTTCAGCAGAATTGCCTTGCTGTTATTTTTGTGCAGAAATAAAAGTTCTCGGAATGACCTGAAACTTCACGGAGAATATTTTTGGAATAAATAAAAATATTGGCGAAAGAATCAACTAGAGGGGACCCACCAGCTGTCCACAAGGGTGGAGGGTACCCCCCCCCCTAGGGCATGCTCCCCTGCCTTGTGGGTCCCCTGGACCTCCAGCGACCTCAACTCCAACTCTATATATTCACTTTCGGGGAGAAAAAAAATCAGAGAGAAGGATTCATCGCGTTTTACGATACGGAGCCGCCGCCGCCTCTTGTTCTTCATCGGGAGGGCAGATCTGGAGTCCATTCTGGGCTCCAGAGAGGGGAAATCGTCACCATCATCATCACCACCCTTCCTCCATCACCAATTTCATGATGCTCACCGCCGTGCGTGAGTAATTCCATCGTAGGCTTGCTGGACGGTGATGGGTTGGATGAGATTTATCATGTAATCGAGTTAGTTTTGTTAGGGTTTGATCCCTAGTATCCACTATGTTCTAAGATTCATGTTGCTATGACTTTGTTATGCTTAATGCTTGTCACTAGGGGCCGAATGCCATGATTTCAGATCTAAACCTATTATGTTTTCATGAATATATCTGTGTTCTTGATCCTATCTTGCAAGTTGTAGACACCTATTACGTGTTATGATCCGCATACCCCAAGGTGACAATAATTGGGATTCTTTCCGGTGATTACCATAGTTTGAGGAGTTCATGTATTCACTAAGTTCTAATGCTTTGGTCCGGTTCTCTATTAAAAGGAGGCCTTAATGTCCAGGTGTGGTTGAATTGACAACTCAGCTACTAATACTTGAGAAAATTCCTTGGCTCCCCTTGTGTCGAATCAATAAATTTGGGTTGAATACTCTACCCTCGAAAACTGTTGCGATCCCCTATACTTGTGGGTTATCAAATTACAACATATAGACCATCAAAATATCGAACACATATCAAGTTCACATGATTACTTGCAACAAGATTTCTCCCGTGACCTCAAGAACAAAAGTAACTACTCACAAATGATAATCATGCTCAAGATCAGAGGGGTATTAAATAGCATAATGGATCTGAACATATAATCTTCCACCAAATAAACCATATAGTAATCAACTACAAGATGTAATCAACACTACTAGTCACCCACAAGCACCAATCTAAAGTTCCGGTACAAAGATTGAACACAAGAGATGAACTAGGGTTTGAGAGGAGATGGTGTTGTTGAATATGTTGATGGAGATTGCCCTCCCCAAGATGGGAGAGTTGTTGGTGATGATGATGACGATGATTTCCCCCTCTGGGAGGGAAGTTCCCCCGGCGGAATCGCTCCGCTGGAGGGCAAAAGTGCTCCTACCCAAGTTCCACCTCGAGGCAGCGACGCTTCATCCCGAAAGTCCTCTCCTTATTTTTTATAGGTCAAAATGACTTATATACCAGAAGAGGGGCACCGGAGGTGGGCCGAGGATGGCACAACCCACCAGGGCGTGGCTGGGCTCCCTGGCGCGCCCAGGTGGGTTGTGCCCACCTGGTGGGCCCCCTCTGGTACTTATTTGCTCCAATAATTCTTATATATTCCATAAAAATTCTTCACGAAGTTTCATCTTATTTGGAGTTGTGCAGAATAGGTGGCCTGACGTAGCTTTTTCAGGTCCAGCATTCCAGCTACTGGTATTCTCCCTCTTTGTGTGAACCTTGCATATTATGAGAGAAAAGGCGTTAGAATTACTCCAAAAAGCATTATTATACGTAAAAACAATATAAATAACAGTAGGAAAACATGATGCAAAATGGACGTATCACTCCTCCCTCCTCTAGCCGCCCCTCCTCCTCCATCAACAGCCCCTCCTCCCTGCACAACCCCTCCTCCCTCCACCTCCTCCATCCACAGCCCATCCTCCCTCCCCATCTCCATCCACACAGTTAGGGTTTAGTTGATAGCTTATCGTGTTTAGATTTAGTTGATATATAACACTTTGATTTAGTATGCTTCTAGGGTTTAGTTGATAGCTTATAGTGTTTAGAGTGAATTAGTAAAAATTCAAACATAGGTAATAGATTTAGTTGATATGTAACACACTGATTGTAGAATGTAGGTTTTTTTAATAGTATAGATAGGTAGAATTTTGTTGTAGAAGGTAGTTATAAATTTTTAGTAATACAAAATTTTAGTAAAAAAATTAGTAATATAATTTTTTAGGTATAGAACTTTTTGAATTATAGAAATGTATTGGAATGCTATATGACAAATTTTTAGGTATCAAATTTAGTAATAGGAATTTCAGCAATCAAACTCTAAGTTATATTGTGAAATTAGGGTATTTTTCTATGGTTCAAGAAGTAGACAGTAAGTTATATTCAAATTGGATATTTACTTGATAGCTTATAGGGTTTCACTAAGTCCTAAAATGAGGATAATAATGTTTTTGTTTATATTTTGTTTTTGCAGAAATCAAGGAGCCCTGCATCATCCCCGTCGTCGTCCCCGTTACCGACCCCCTCCGACCTCAAGGTGAGACCAGCCACCCCATGTTGTTGATGTCGATGATGATGTAGATGTTTTCATAGATGTATAGTAGAGTAGTAGATGAGTAGCTACTCTCTGTTATTGATTTTGAAAAATGCCGACAAAATGGATGCATAGATGCATTTTGCAGAGAACACCTCCGAGTGGCCTATGTTTTGTCGGAGTGTTGATTAATTTCCGTTCCGGCAAATATCAAGCGCTCGATATGTCCTTTTTTAGCAAAGGTCATGCCAGAATTTTCCGTGGATTTGAGCATGACTTGTGCTAGAATGTAGGAAATATCGAGTGCCTTGGATTTGCCGGAAAGAGCATTAAACGACATTTTGGGTTTTGCCGTCAAGTTATAATCTTTAAATTTTGAACACAGGAGATGTCTGATGACGTTGGGATCCCGGAGTGCGTGTACTGCTACGATGACCGCGGTTTGTGCGATAGGTTTCCTCACCTGCAAAATGATAGGTTTTTCACCGTGAAGCTGGAAGAGACCTTTGATGTTTGTACAGTACGCAACAACAAGCATTTCATCGTAATTAATATCATCACTTGTGCTTCTTTTGTTCAACATGTAATTTCTGGATTTTTTTTCAATTCGATTAGTACATCCCGTGCCATGCTAGACCATATGTATTGAAGAAGCTTGGTTTCGAAGACTTTGAGAATATGGAGACGAGGAGGGCTCACTTAAGAACTAAGCATGGTTATGAGTTTCTGGTTAAGCTGTACAATGCGGTCAATCACTCCCATTTCGGTTGCTCTAATTGGGAAGCTATCTGCAAGGCATATGGATTTGAGGAGGGTATGCAAATAAGATTTGATATTCGTCCCGAAGATTATGATGATGATGATAATATCGACATCTGAGTGGATGTGGATATGCCTCCAGTTTTGCCTAGATATGAGTTTGTCAAACTAATTTGTTAAGTTAAGTAATTTATATTGTTAATTTAAAAATATTTGGTGTTCATCGGTACTAAACTTATTTATTTATAATTGTCAGCTTATTTCTTATCTTCAAGAAATACTCGGAAGGTTGTAGACAGCACAGACTACAGCTATGACTCCGAGCTTAATTGTGAGGAGAAAGGTTATCTTGTCTAATTCATAGAAGATGTTGAGGCCTTTAAAACCAATCACTCTATCAACCCAAATTTTACTAGATACGTGCCACTAGTCCATAAATTGTTTGATGGTAACTTCATTGCCAAAAACTTGGTAAGATTTTGTTAAAGATGGTAACTTCATTGCATACATTTTCTTAAGTAAACTACATTGCTAACTATAAATGTTACTATTACGTTTTTCAACAGAGGCTCCCGAAGGAGGTTGTGCCTGACTTGATGTTTATCGAAGGTGATATGCATATGGTTAGCTTACGACCAACTCCTTCGAAGGCTTACCACAGTGCATACTCAATTTCTTCAAACGATGGAAGGCTCAAAATCAAAGAATGGAGCAAAGTGATGAATGCACACACGCAACTAATTGGAGACAACATGAATGTGCGTAAGCCACAAGTTGGAGATAGGTTTATCTCCATTCTCCATTATGGATATGGACCGGTTTATCTGTTTTATGGTATTTCACCTAGGAGAGAGGAGTAGGTCCTAGGTATTAAGAACAATTAGTTAGTGTTGATTATGACTATGATGATGATGAGAAGTTGTTATTATGTGCTACAATGTGTTAGAGTTGATGAGGAGGAGGAGGAGGAGGAGTTGTGATTATGAGTACTATGATGATGATGATGATGAGGAGTTGTTATTATGACTAGTGACCAAGTTGTTATATGATGTCTCATGGACGAAAATGATGATGATGAGGAGTTGTTATATGACAATGATGTATTATGATGATAAGTTATTAATGATATTATGATGATGATGATGATGATGAGTTATTATATCATTGGGTGAAAGAACCGCGAATTAGATTCTTAATCCAACTTGGTCGCTTTGGATCCATCCACTTGAAACTAATCCGTAATTCTTTGACCCAATGATGTAATAACTCATTAGGATGTAATAACAATCTCTAAATTGCTAATGTATGAAAACTTGTATAACGGTGTATGAATACGACATAAAATAAAAAAGAAATAGAATACTGCATAATAGTAGTAGCGCGGGGCAGAGCGGCGCTGCTAGTAACTACCAGTAGCACGTTCTCCAAACAGCGCTACTGTTAAGTAGGTATAGCAGTAGCGCTGGCAAACAAACGCTACTGGTACACGTTAGCTATAGCGCCTTATCAGTAGCGTGGTTCCCCGCGCTACTACTAGCCAAAAACCAGCGCTACTGCTAGGCTTTTCCCTAGTAGTGGTACTACATCATATTGCAATTGCTGTTTAGCTTCTAATGTTAACTTGGTGCTTTTAGGTACACATCATTGGTAAAGATCCGTGCTTCGACCCTTTCTGCGTATGGGGCAATGAGATATTCATGAACCAGCGTCAAGAGAGGAAACTGATAAAGATTGTTATTAAAATGGGTCAAAATATGGCAATCGAACTATTTGTTTATACTTTATGCACGACAACAGTGAACTGCAGCATGGTAAGTAAGAACTCTGTAGCCTTCTTTTTACTGCCCATAATGAGTTGTATTAGATGACAATCTCTGAATCTTTTTCCTTTGCAGTGGTTCTCGAAGCCGTTTTTACTCAAGATTACCTCTCAAACTACCTGATTAGTGGGCATGCAAAGGTTAAAGTATTTCTACCATAACACAATGACTATCTAGATGCCCTCATGAGTCATGAAGACAGTGAAGGATGGGCGGTCGGCCATCACAAGGGGTTGGACTGAATCGTGCGTGCCTTCTGCATGGAGGAGAGCACAATACGGGGATTCCGCTTCACCTTGTTCAGCAACCAGAATGTCTTTTGCATCTTTCTTTATTGTGTTTAATAGTACACGTATTCAACCCTGATTCATCATTCTTTATTTGGTGCTTATGTAATTCTTGAACATGTGTATCTGTGAATCGAATAATGCATTGGTTGTTTAACTTTCAAATTAAAATTCGGTACAATTTTAAATAGCAGCGATTAATTAGGGTCGAAATATACTCTGCAGGTCGTTACGGCGCACACGGTCTATAAAGCACAAACGTGTGTGATATACATGTACTTCCGACACGGTTTGCAGAGACGAAACGTGTGCGACCATGCACACAGTTGCCGTTCGTGAAGCGTGTGTGATGTCAGACAATATCACAAACGATGCGAGCAAACTAAATGTTTGTGATAGTCGTCTTATCATACACGGTTTACAATCATGAACTGTTTCGGATGTCGTAGGCATCGTAAACGTTGCACCACAAAATAGCGTGTGCGATAGTTATCCTGTACGACACTAGTACAATGGTCCGACATTTCGTAATCCTATCCGACACTCGTACGATGATTAGGTAATCTTCTTAATTACAGATCGCATACGATTCGGGGGAAGTGAATGTGTGTGATAGTCTCCCGATCGCACACGCTTGTCAATCATGAACTGTTTATGATGGAGTGTGCATCGTAAACATTACACCACATAATAGCGTGTGCAATGGTAATGCCAGCACACACGAGTAGCAAAGATGGAGCGTTTTGGATATTCAATATGTCACCAACAGTTTTGTGAAGAATCGCGTTTGGGACAGATGCCCGCATCGCATACGCTTAGTTATGCAAAACGTATGCATCATGGCTCCCTATCCCCGACGGTTTCTGGGTCACGTGGGAAGGAACCCCCTATCGCCCACACTCACTAGGCGACGGTTTAAAATGCCCTCGCGAAAAGGGGTTAAAAACCGTTTGTATAGCAGCTCGCTGTACCAGTGTGTGTTCGATATTTTGATGATATGTATGTTGTGATTTCCTTAATGGTGTTATGGGAACGTCGACTACATGACACTTCACCATCTTTGGGCCTAAGGGAATGCATTGTGAAATAGTTATTAGATGATGGGTTGCTTGAGTGACATAAGCTTAAACTCTAGTTTATGCGCTATTCTGTAAGGGACTGATTTGGATCCATATGTTATGCTATGGTTAGTTTTTATTTTAATACTTTTCTCGTAGTTGTGGATGCTTGCGAGGGGGTTAATCATAAGTGGGAGGTTTGTTCAAGTAAGAACAGCACCCAAGCACCGGTCCACCCACATATCAAATTATCAAAGTAGCGAACGCGAATCAAACCAACATGATGAAAGTGACTAGGTGAAATTTCCGTGTGCCCTTAAGAACGCTTTGTTTATTATAAGAGACCGTTTTGGCCTGTTATTTGCCACAAAAGGATTGATCTACCTTGCTACACTTTATTTACCGTTACCGTTGCTTGCTCGTTACAAATTATCTTGCTACCAAACTACCTGTTACCGATAATTTCAGTGCTTGCAGAAATTACCTTACTAAAAATCGCTTGTCATTTCCTTCTACTCCTTATTGGGTTCGACACTCTTACTTATCGAAAAGACTATGATTGATCCCCTATACTTGTGGGTCATCACCGGCGAGCGAGCAAAGGTGGCCAAATGTAGACGTGAAGTGGATGAGACCGGCCCAGCCGCACGCGTTCATTAAAAATGACGGGCACACGACCCTTTCACACACTGCCAGGTGGGCCCTCGGTAGGTGGCCGCGTTAATTAGGACCGCTTAGGGTTGTTGGCGGACTGTCATGTGGGGCCGCGGCGGACACCGAGGGGACGCAGGGCGCGTAAGCTTCGTGTCCATGCCGATGTATTTCAGGCCCAAATTTGGATCGAAAATGCATCGGCGCGGACGCGAAGCGGACGCATTTTATGTTTGATTTTGGATTTGAGTCCACGGTTGAGGCGATTCAAACAGATGTGATCGGACGAAATGGGTCGTGCGGTTGGAGTTCCCCTTAGCTCATCTGAAAACAAAGAAAACGTCGTTACCTCTATTTTTCTACACTCCTATACAAGGCTACGAACCGTGTAACTGAAGCTGTAATGAATGACCTTTTTAACTTTCATGTCCTGTCCCATCTCACCACCATCAAAGCAGCTGGCTCTCTGCCGTTTCCACTGGCCACTGCACTACAGCACTTGCAAGGAGAGGTAGCACCGTTCCGCACACTGTCTCACCGGTAGTCTCTCGCCGGATCGAGCACCTTCTTCCTCCCGCGCGCGGAGGTGAGCAGGATGGCCTTGCTCAGTGCGTTTTACCTGTTTGTACCATCTTTTTGTTGCTTCTTTTCAGTTCACCGGAACCGGATCCGACGGAGGGAAGCACCGGCTGCCATTGCTCGCCGCCGTCTCCCAAGGTAAACCCGTCTCTGTTTCCTCGCCAACTTGTTCCCTTGATTGAATCCGGCCGCCGAAACCGCCGGCGCAGCGCTCCATCTTGGGGAGTTTCTTACGGGTGTCGTTCCTCCTTTTAGGCGACCCGAACCCGATGCGACGGAGCAGGATGCCTGATAGGAGAGGCGCGGCCGTGATCGACGACCTGCCCGACGACATCATCTTCGGCAAGATCCTCATCACGCTGCCGCCCAAGGACATCGGGCGCTGCCGCATGGTCCGCACGTCGTGGCGCAGCGCCACATTCACGCCGGAATTCATGGCCGAGTACCGCCGCCGGCAGCCGTCGCTCCCCATCATCGACGGGAACGGGCTGCTAGCCAGTTTCGTCGCCCTACGTGGCGATGCTGCTGCCGGAGCCACCAGCCAGCAGATCTGGCCCTTCCTCTCCAGTTGCCGTAAAGCGTGCTGCAAGATTCGCCTCCACGCCTCCAGCGATGGCTTCCTCATCGTCTCGCTGGGAAACCGGTTCTACATCTGCAACCCGACCACCCGCAAGCACGCTCACCTGCCATTTCCTCGCCCTCCTCTGCCTCGCTCCTCCTGCATCAATGACATCTACATACACGGCCTCTACCAGCACAAATCAACCGGGAAATACAGGCTGCTCTTGTCCAATATTCACAAGACAGAAGCCACATTGTACGTCCTCACCGTGGGAGCCAACGAGTCGAGGAGCATCCAAGTCGTCATGCCAACACTGCCTTCGCCTTCCCCGGAACAAACGCGCATGTTACTCTGTAAGCTATGCCGGCCCTCACCAGTCCACTACCGCGGCAATCTGCACTGGTTGTTGGTTAGTTCTAAACTTATTGATGACAGCAGCACCGGAAATATTATTGTGTTCGATACAGAAGCTGAGTCATTCCACTGGATGAGAAACCCTGCCAACGACTACACCATGAACAGGTTGTTTGACATGGAGGGCACGCCTGCTTTCCTCGGCACGTCGGCTCATGTCAACACCGCCACCACGGCCATGGATGTTTGGGTGATGCAGGACTATGAGGCTGAAACCTGGGCCTTCAAGTACCGGATCGACGTGTCAATGATCGAGGCGTCACGGCCACTTGATTCAACTTCTCCCAGGGAGAGAAGGAAAAGGAATCTACCACTTGATTCAACAGTGAGATTTTTCAGTGGGATGACTCCGCTTAATGAGCGTGAGCTGCTGGTCAACTTTAATGATAAACATGTCTTGCGTTGCGACACTGACGGCAAGTTCTTAGGAATGGTGGCCATTGGTAAAAGACAGTATTGTATGGAGCTTACCAGCCATCGCCTCCAAGTGAGCATTGTGCCGATTCCCTCGGGTGAGATGCAAGGAGAAGATGAGGATTTTCCATTCTCCACAGAGCATGCCTTCTGAAGATAGTTCAGGGTTTCTTTGTGGTTTGTTTTACCCTTGGAGCATCTACCTATCCTGTATGAGTCATGCCTTCTGTTCTTAGCTTTTCTTAAGTATTATTAGTACCACTGCTAGAACATGTTATTTTGGATGCTCCCAGTAGCACCTATGCTATCATCACTTGTTGCTTATTATGATGCCTTGACACTGTTATAATGCTCTGGACTGGAGTATCTATCTATGCTATTATATATTTCTACTGTTTGTGCCCAACATTTACTTTCAGTTTGCATTGTTAAGAAGCATGAATTGCATTGTTAAAATGAGGGATTCGGCCTTGGACTCTTGGTCATGCTCCTCTTTGAGGCTATGTTTGGATATTTCCTTCCATAGCTGATAGGCTATGTTTGGTGATCAATATATTACCACCTACTGGCTCTGCTCTTTTGTGTTGAAGTATTCTTGTCAGACATACTTGCATTGCCTAGCTGTGTGTATTTATTACAAGTACTACTTGGTTGGCTTCAATTTGTTCCTGGTTGTTAACTCAGTTTGGCCACCTAGCTGCTCCTGCTCTTTTCTGGTGAGTTATTTCTGTCACACATACGTGCATTCTTTAGCTGTCCGTATTTGTTACTAAATTAGCGCCGATTTGTGCCTGGTTGTTACTTCACTATGGTCATTGTTGAAAATTTTGGCAACTAATTTGATCCCTTGGCTTTGGTCATATCATCAATCTTTCTGATTTGGTGCTTTTCGGGTAGAACCGTAGAAGCACATTAGAAATGTGCTCTCCTGGATCAAGTTCAGGTTGCTGGTTCTCTGGTCCATCTCTGTCTAGATAAAGATTTGTAACTTACATGCTGACAGTGTTCGCGGATTTAAGACCGTTCATTATACTTTCAAGCTGTTCTTGTCTGAAATCACATGGAAAATCCAGCCACTTCAGTGCTGTTTGTGTAATCTTTCCCGTGTGGATCAATCGAACTTACCAGTAAAATTCAGAAACTCACCTTAAAAAGCACTTCATCATGGGTTGGCTTTGAGAAAAAGATTGTGGTTCAAAATCAAACTTTTCTTGGGGAATATATTACAGTGCATTCCCCATTGCTTCTATCCGATAGTATTTTCTACCCAATCACACTACTGGATTTAATTAAGCATTGCAATTTGTTGTGCATGTCTGCAAGTTACTGATACTGCTGATAGAGTTGGCATCTTCTACAAAAAGAGAGAATTGTTTAAATTTTTTTTTTGTCTCTCTGTTGCCCTTCCACCTGTTTCTGTATTTGACAATTTGGTATCATCCCAACATGAAAAATGGTGGTATGAACTGTACATGCTTTCTATTTGCCGTTTAGTTCTTGACAAAAATGAACGATTTCTGGATACAGGAATCTTTTATCTGTTGCTTGCAGCATTACCAAATTATGGAGACAAACCGATTGGTAGTCAGTTTTTTCATGCTTACCTGAATTTGGGTTGTGGAGAGTTGGTTTAAAAAATATCATACTCTAATAATATATGTTTGGTCTTCTTTTTCTTAGGTCTTTGTTTTTGTTAGTACTACTACCAGAGCATTGTCTTCTGTTATTACCTCTTCTTTTTTACTAGTATTACTAGCAGAACATGTTGTTTTAGATTGTTGCGGTAGCACTTCCGCTTCCAAAGTGCCATATAGCATTTTTTGGGTGGCACATATATGATCAAACGATAAATTATTTATTGGTATGTATATAAGCAATTTTGTCATGATATAAATTGCATGCTACTAGGTAGGTTCACTTGGAAGAAAGGAAACCAAATCCGCTCATCTTCAAACTCAGCAAAGCTCAAAAGATTGAGTTCCTAATAAGCTAAGAGCACGATAACTTTAGGACACTTCCACAAACCGGGTTGGTGTGTGAGCAAAGGGAAGTGGGCTCGAGTCTGCGATAAACATTCTTCACATGCAAACACGACAGAGCTAATTTCAGTTGACGTACCAACACAGAGCACACATAGTTTTACACGGCACATGGTTTTATCCCCATTATTAAGGATCTCAGGATGATCAACTTTTCACACTTCCACTTCTTAAACTGAACTAATAGAATGGCAATTAAATAACTGTTTAGAATCAAGACTGAACCAAGACAGGGCAGCTACTTATTTAGCACTTATGCTAGTTCACCACGGAAGTATCCTTCTCCTATTGCCGAAATACTAAAGTCCATATTGTTCGAATGCGGCGTTTCGGTGCCCAGGTTCATCTGCACCCGGTCAGGAAAAAAAAACAAAAAAAAAACTAGAAAAGTTCAAAAAAATCCAATTTTCTTTGTGTGGTAGATAAATTGATGCATGATGTCCGCTCCAATTTCCAATTCATTTGAACATCCGAGCAGCTCTCAGCAAAAAAGATAAATCGGATCAGAACAGTGTGGGAGCAGTAAACTTTTTTACAGACCCCGAATTTGTCTTTTTTGCCGAGAGCTTCTCAGATGTCCAAATGAGTTGAAAATTGGAGCAGACCTCACACATCAATTTATCTACCACACAAAAAAAATTAGAATTTGTTGAATTTTTCTAGTATTTGTTTTGATTTTTTTCGTCAGCACGTGTGCAGCTGAGCCTGGGCTCAGAAGTGGATTATCGATATTGTTCCTCTTTTACCACCCCTTCCCAGCCGAAGACTATGCCTGTGGTGTGCTAGCGCTATACATTCAAATTTGTAAACCCTTCTAGTGGAATCAGTAATCATTCATATACATAGAAGATAAATCAGCACCGAGCATACATGAACTAATATGCATAGGCATATACATTCTATTTCATTGACCTATCAATCAAGAGGACGGAAATAACCATTATTCAAGATCAGTAGATCTCTTAGGCATTCAAGAACAAAACACACAACAAATATTCAATCACGACCTAGACTAACAACTCCAGAATTTATATGGAAAATAAAATAAAATATAGCACTTCAAAACATAACTATTGGGAGGAATGAAAAAATATTACGTAACCCGGTTGCACAATAAAACCAGAAGTTCTTGATGATCCACACTTGAATATGTCAGTTCTGAGCATGAATATCTATTTTGCTACTTTTTAATGTTGTAAACATCGAATATGTTAACAAAGTGAAGTGACAACCACGATGGCTAATTAACCAGTATGCTAATCTACTTAGTTAACGCGGGAAAATAAACAAATGCTGACTTTTTTTTACTTTATTCCACGAGGAAACTCTTCACCTGTCAAAGTTGTCATGTTCCTCTAAACAAGACGTGAAGTCTCAAGTTGTAATAAGAGTTTTGCTGACCAGACAAAAGAAGTTGTAATCGTAAGGCTAATTAATTAACCAGTTATGCTCAAAGAAAACCTGGTACAGAAAAATAGCCTGATAATCTTGACCAGAAGTAATCGCTATCTCAAGATTAGCTAATCAACTTAGTTAAATAACGCAGAGGAATAATCAAACATGCCTGTCATTCTCACATGTGCAGCAAGCGCACGTACAAGCAACCTATATCTCACTTGCACAAGAATATTATACCAGAAGTACTTTACCGCTACGCAGGAGTCTCTTTCTACTCACTACTTCGTGCAAGCACCGTATCTCATTATCCCCTATACTTAAATACGTACATGTAACTATATATGCCACCTAGTTCTGTTTGTTATACCAAAGCAAACCACACATACTGCATACTACAGGTAGTTGCTAGGAATACACACATCCTCTGATCAACATGACCATCCCACCAAAGCCTTTGCTCTTTTCCCTCCTCAGTTGCCTCTGCTTCTGCAGTTCAGTCCTAGCAGCTCGTGAGCTCGGTGATGATTTGTCAATCACGGCAAGCCACGAGAGTTGGATGTCACAATACGGCCGTGTGTACAAGGATGCCACAGAGAAGGCTCAACGGCTTAAGGTGTTCAAGGCCAATGTCGGGTTCATCGAGTCCTTCAATGCCAAGAACCACAAGTTCTATTTGGGAGTCAATCAGTTCGCTGACCTCACCAACGAGGAGTTTAAGACGACAAAGGCTAACAAGGGATACAAATCTAGATTCGTGAGGGCTCCCACAGGATTCAGGTATGAAAACGTGAGCTTGGATGCACTCCCCGCAACAGTAGACTGGAGGACCAAGGGTGCGGTCACTCCCATCAAAGATCAGGGCCAATGTGGTAAGTGCATAGTATACCTGTGAATATCTCTCTCCGTATTTTGCGTGAAAAAATTATGTGATAATGTATCCCACACAATACAATCATTTGTAGGTTGTTGTTGGGCATTTTCCGCCGTTGCTGCAACTGAGGGCATCGTCAAGCTGAAAACTGGCAAGCTTATCTCTTTATCGGAACAAGAGTTGGTAGATTGTGATGTCCACGGTGTGGATCAGGGCTGTGAGGGAGGGCTCATGGATGATGCCTTCAAGTTCATCATTTCAAACGGTGGCCTGACCGGTGAGTCTAGCTACCCATATACAGCAGAAGATGGCAAGTGCAAGAGTGGATCCAAAGATGCCGCCACCATCAAGAGTTACGAGGATGTGCCAGCCAACAATGAAGGTGCCCTCATGGCGGCTGTGGCGAACCAACCTATTTCAGTTGCCGTGGATGGTGGTGACATGACGTTCCAATTTTACAAAGGTGGAGTGATGACTGGTTCTTGCGGCACTGACCTAGACCATGGCATTGCAGCTATTGGCTATGGAAAGACGACCGATGGCACAAAATATTGGTTGTTGAAGAATTCGTGGGGTACAACATGGGGTGAGAATGGGTATTTAAGAATGGAGAAGGATATTTCCGACAAGAGAGGCATGTGTGGTCTTGCCATGGAGCCTTCCTACCCTACGGAGTAGTAAAAACATCAAATGCCACATATCCACCTACATACACAAAGATTAAATAAACATGTGCACCTTCTTTAGGGATACCGTTATATGCCTTCAATTTGTGTAAAAATATATGTTCTTATGTATTGTAAATTTATGAATCATCAATATCGTGTAAATATGTTCATTATGTAAATGATGGTTATGATTTATCTTTATGTGTTTTATTTGATTTTATGTTGCTACATTTGATTTCATGGTCCTCTCTGTTAGGAAGTATTAGTATTGGTCTAGATTCCCTTATTAGCCTATGTTTTTTTCCTTGCATTTCATGTCCTTATATATCAAATGTTGAATTGTAGCTATTGGCTATAGAAAGATGACTGATGGCACAAAATATTGGTTGTTGAAGAATTCGTGGGGCACAACATGGGGTGAGAATGGGTATTTAAGAATGGAGAAGGATATTTCCGACAAGAGAGGCATGTGTGGTCTTGCCATGGAACCTTCCTACCCTACTAAGTAGTAAAAACATCAAATGCCACATATCCACCTACATACACAAAGATTAAATAAACATGTGCACCTTCTTTAGGCATACCGTTATATGTCTTCAATTTGTGTAAAAGGGGGGAATGTAATATATCGTTGGAAAGCCCTTGACAGCTAGATTACAAGTCATATAGGACTTTTTTTGCAAAATCATCACGGTTTAAGAGAAGTTTTGAAAAAAACCATTTTTTTCAAATTCGAAAATGCAAATTGTATTTTGGACTTAATTTTCAAACAGTTTGTCGGAATTGAGAAAATGAGATGGCGTTAGAAAGCTTGTGAAAATCTACTTCTTCCGTATATAGAGTGTTTTTTAAAATTCTATATGATTTAAAAGTAATTTGAAAAACGGTGAAATTCTGGGCAAAACGTATTTTCATGATTTTTTGCAAAAAGTTTGTCGGATTGACGCAAATGATACGGTGTTGTAAAGCTATGTAAAATGCGCAACTTTTGAGTATATAAAGTTTTTTCTAATTTCTTATAGTTTAAATTCGAATTCGAATACGGTGAAAGTTGGTTTCGAACACTTTTTTTTAACTTTGTCGTAATGTTGCAAATAATATACCGTTGGAAAGCTATCAAAAATGCAAAACTTAGTCATGTTGAATGTTTTCTCAAATTCTTAACCGTTTAAGAGTAATTTTGAATACGACGAGACTCATCGTGTTGTCTTCCCGTAAGAGAAACAGAGCACTCGTACTGATCTTTGTGCGGGTTTGAACTGAGGTATTTTTCACATAGTAATTTTGAATACGATGAGACCAGTTGTGCTTTTTTTTGTCCATTTCGAAAACAGAATACTCAGACTGATCTCCGTATGGGTTTGTATTGAGCGCGTTTTCATAGACTGGACTTCACTCTGTTTTTTCTGTACGGCTTTCCTCGTAACTTTTCAACAGTTTATGATATCATCATCCCCGAACTTGTGTGGTTTATATCATTGAACTGAATGATTTTTTTTTCAAAAAGAAAATGTTTTGTGTGTTTCTTTTTTTAACTCAACATTTTTTGTAATGATGCTCTGGACTTCTCTAATTTACGACTTGTACTTTTACCATTTGAATTTCTATGGAGTTTCTTTTTGTTTGAACTTTTACCATTTGCATTTCTGTGTGTGTTTCCTTTTCAATTCAAACTGAACATTTCTTCTATGTCGAACAGTTCATTGTTTTTAACTCGTACTGATCAATGTTTTTAGTTCAAACCATTTTTTCCTTTCTTGCAAACACTCGAACTGTCATGTACACTTCCTTTTAAGAAGTAGCAATCATATCATCATAGACATAATTTTTTTCCACAAATATAATACATGTACATGAATCATATTATCCATAGCACCGACCATAGCACAAAAATCATAGGCCTATTCTTGTATAGAAATGTTCAAACACCCACACGAACACAATAATAATTATCAGAAAAAATAAAGTGCTTCCGCACAAGGCTACAAAAAAACTTCCAACACACTTGGTCCTGCTCCTTGCCTTCAGTATCACGATCAGGGAATTCAACAGGTAGCGCATTTTAGTGCTTCCACGGGAGGATTGCATTAAGAAAAAAATACTTTTTGCCATGCACACAAAAAACAGTTCTGAACAATCACGCAAGGAAATTTTGAGGAATAATGACATAGTGTCATTCAGCATTCTAGTGAGCAAACTACAAACACTTGTATTCTGTAGCATAAAACTAAAACATTTGATTTTTTTAAAATAATTCACATATCTTTGTATTTGACAGATTACTGCAGACGAACATGGATGCATTTTTTGAACTTACTACAGTAAGTATATTCAGAAGAAGATCCATGAACACTCAAAACTGCTAGTTTTACATCTATCAAGGACCCACTAGACAACAGAGAACACCATCTTAACCAATGCATCACAAAAACAAAACAAAAAAGAAAATAAGATGTTTGTACTTGAACTCCGCAAATTAATAAAGGTGCACTTAATCACAAACTTTTTAAATTCAAGGTTGTTGCACACATAAGAATTTAAAGCAACATGTAGCTCTAAAAAACCAGGGAATTCCTTTTTGCCCTGTTATACCAAATACAAAACACCAGAAAATCCTTTGGTTCTCATAGGCATTTCGAAAAGCACCTACAAAGCATTAATTTGTGCAAAGAATTAGCATGAGATTGAATGAAGCAGCAGCAAGCCACAAGTGCAAATAAGTACCAACAACAGCTCAAGATATTCCTCTTTCTTTTGTATAGTATGCACCACCAGCTCAAGTTCCTCCTCTTTGTTTTGTACAGAATGCACCTCCCCCGCGGTTCATATATTGGTGTTCATTCAGTTCAGAACTGTTGGGAAACGTTGCATAGAAAACAAAAAAATTTCTACGCACACGCAAGATCTATCCATGGAGATGCATAGCTATGAGAGGGGAGAGTGTGTCTACGTACCCTCGTAGACCGTTTAGCGGAAGCGTTTATCAACGCGGTTGATGTAGTCGAACACCTTCGTGATCCAATCGATCAAGTACCGAACGTACGGCACCTCCGTGTTCAACACACGTTCAGCTCGATGACGTCCTCACCTTCTTGATCCAGCAAGACGGATGAAGTAGTAGATGAGTTCCGGCAGCACGACGGCGTGGTGACAGTGGTGATGCAACTATCTCCGCAGCGCTTCGCCGAGAACTACATAAATATGACCAAGGGTCTACTAGAGGGAGAGGGGCACCGCACACGGCTTGGGGATCGTGGTGTATGTTGCCCCTCTCCCTCCACACATATATATAGGTGGGGGGAGGAGGGGAGGCAACCAAGGGTTTCCCCAAGGGGCCGGCGGCCACCTTGGTGAAGGAAATATGCCCTAGAGGCAATAATAAAGTTGTTATTTTATATTTCCTTATTCGTGATAAAGGTTTATTATTCATGCTAGAATTGTATTGATTGGAAACTTAAATACATGTGTGAATACATAAACAAATACCGTGTCCCTAGTAAGCCTCTACTAGACTAGCTCGTTGATTACAGATGGTTACGGCTTCCTAACCATAGACATGTGTTGTCATTTGATAACGGGATCACATCATTAGGAGAATGATGTGATGGACAAGACCCATCCGTTAGCTTAGCATATTGATCATTCAGTTTATTGCTATTGCTTTCTTCACGTCAAATACATATTCCTTCGACTATGAGATTATGCAACTCCCGGATACCGGAGGAATACCTTGTGTGCTATCAAACGTCACAGCGTAACTGGGTGATCATAAAGATGCTCTACAGGTATCTCCGAAGGTGTTTGTTGAGTTGGCATAGATCGAGATTAGGATTTGTTACTCCGAGTATCGGAGAGGTATCTCTGGGCCCTCTCGGTAATACACATCATAAGTAGCCTTGCAAGCAAAGTGACTAATGAGTTAGTTGCAAGATGATGCATTACGGAATGAGTAAAGAGACTTGCCGGTAACGAGATTGAACTAGGTATAGAGATATCGACGATCGAATCTCGGGCAAGTAACATACCGATGGACAAAGGGAATAACGTATTTTGTCATTAGGTCCGATCGATAAAGATCTTTGTAGAATATGTAGGAACCAATATGGGCATCCAGGTTCTGCTATTGGTTATTGACCGGAGAGGTGTCTCGGTCATGTCTACATAGTTCTCGAACCCGTAGGGTCCGCACGCTTAACGTTCGTTGACGATATAATATTATATGAGTTATGCATGTTGGTGACCGAATGTTGTTCGGAGTCCCGGATAAGATCACGGACATGACGAGGAGCTCCGGAGGTAAAATATGATATATGGGATAATAGTGTTTGGTCTCCGAAAAAGTTCCGGAATTCACCGGAAGGGGTTTCGGATGTTTCCCGAAATGATTTGGTGCGAGAACACTTTATTTGGGCCAAGGGGTAAAGCCCACGACGCTTTTGGAAAGTGCAAAAGGAAGTTTTGTGGAAACCAGAGGCCAGACGCCAGGCACCCTGGCGTCTGGCCCTGGAGTCCGAGAAGGACTCTTGCCTTTCGAGCAAAACTAACTTTGAGGAGGCTTTTACTCCAAGTTTCGACCCCACAGCTCAACATATAAATAGAGGGGCAGGGCTAGCACCCAAGACACATCAAGATTCACCAAGCCGTGTGCCAGCAACCCTGTACCCTCTAGTTTATCCTCCGTCTAGTTTCTGTAGTGCTTGGCGAAGCCCTGCGGAGATTATTCTTCATCACCAACCGTCACCACGCCGTCGTGCTGCCGGAACTCATCTACTACTTCGCCCGTCTTGCTGGATCAAGAAGGCGAGGATGTCATCGAGCTGAACGTGTGCTGAACGCGGAGGTGCCGTACGTTTGGTACTTGATCGGGACGGATCATGAAGGTGTACGCCTACATCAACCGTGTTGATAAACGCTTCCACTTAGCGATCGTCAAGGGTATGAAGATGCTCTCCCCTCTCGTAGCTATGCATCTCCATGGATAGATCTTGTGTGTGCGTAGAATTTTTTTTGTTTTCCATGCAACGTTTCCCAACAGTGGTATCCAAGCCAAGTCTATGCGTAGATGATATGCACGAGTAGAACACAAAGAGTTGTGGGCGGTGATAGTCATACTGCTTACCACTAACGTCTTATTTTGATTCGGCGGTATTGTGGGATGAAGCGGCCGGGACCAACCTTACATGTCCACGCACATGAGACCGGTTCCACCGACAGACATGCAACTAGTTTTGCATAAAGGTGGCTGGCGGGTGTCTGTTTCTCCTACTTTAGTTGAATCGAATTTGACTACAACCGGTCCTTGAAGGAGGTTAAAACAGCAAACTTGATGAATGACCATTGTGGTTTTTGCGTAGGTAAGAACGGTTCTTGCTAGAAGCCCTTAGTAGCCACGTCAAACTTGCAACAACAAAGTAGAGGACGTCTAACTTGTTTTTGTAGGGCATGTTGTGATGTGATATGGTCAAGACGTGATGTGATATATGTTGATGTATGAGATGATCATGTTTTGTAATATCAACAACGGGCAGGAGCCTTAGAGTTGTCTCTTTATTGTATGAAGTGCAAGCGCCATGTAATTGCTTTACTTTATCACTATGCGTTAGCGATAGTTGTAGAAGCAATAGTTGGCGAGACGACCCCGACACGATGATGGAGATCAAGGTGTCGAGCCGGTGATGATGGAGATCATGAGGATGCTTTGGAGATGGAGATCAAAAGCACAAGATGATGATGGCCATATCATGTCACATATTTTGATTGCATGTGATGTTTATCATTTATGCATCTTATTTTGCTTAGAACGGCGGTAGCATTATAAGATGATCCCTTCACTAAATTTCAAGATAAAAGTGTTCTCCCCGAGTAGGCACTGTTGCCAAAGTTCGTCGTCGAAGCACCACGTGATGATCGGGTGTGATAGACTCTACGTTCACATGCAACGGGTGTAAGACAGTTTTGCACATGCAGAATACTTGGGTTAAACTTGACGAGCCTAGCATGTACAGACATGGTCTCGGAACACTGGAGACCGAAAGGTCGAACGTGAGTCATATAGTAGATATGATCAACATAGAGATGTTCACCATTGATGATTACCCCATCTCACGTGATGATCGGACATGGGTTAGTTGATTTGGATCACGTATCACTTAGATAACTTAAGGGATGTTTATTTAAGTGGGAGTTCATTAGTAATTTGATTAATTGAACTTAATTTATCATGAACTTAGTCTTATAGTTTTGCATATCTATGTTGTAGATCAATGGCCCGAGCTACCGTTCCCCTGAATTTTACTGCGTTCCTAGAGAAAGCTAAGTTGAAAGATGATGGTAGCAACTACACGAACTGGGTCCGTAACTTGAGGATTATCCTCATTGCCGCACAGAAGAATTATGTCCTTGATGCACCACTAGGTGAAAGGCCTGCTGCAGGAGCTGAAGTTGATGTTATGAACGTCTGGCAAGCTCGATCTGATGACTACTCAATAGTTCAGTGTGCCATGCTTTATGACTTAGAACCAGGACTTCAAAGACGTTTTGAACATCATGGAGCATATGAGATGTTCCAAGAGTTGAAGTTAATATTTCAAGCAAATGCCCGGGTTGAGAGATATGAAGTCTCCAACTAGTTCTATAGCTGCAAGATGGAGGAGAACAGTTCTGTCAGTGAACACATACTCAAAATGTCTGGGTATCATAACCACTTGACTCAGCTGGGAGTTGATCTTTAGTTGATAGTGTTATTGATAGAGTTCTCCAATCACTGCCACCAAGCTACAAAGGCTTCGTGATGAACTATAATATGCAAGGGATGAATAAAACGATTCCTGAGCTCTTCGCAATGCTTAAAGCTGCGGAGGTAGAAATCAAGAAGGAGCATCAAGTGTTGATGGTTAACAAGACCACTAGTTTCAAGAAAAAGGGCAAGGGAAAGAAAGGGAACTTCAAGAAGAATGGCAAGCAAGTTACCACTCCTGGGAAGAAGCCCAAAGCTGGACCCAAGCCTGAAACTGAGTGCTTCTACTGCAAAGGGACTGGTCACTAGAAGCGGAACTGCCCCAAATACTTGGCGGATAAGAAGGATGGCAAAGTGAACAAAGGTATATTTGATATACATGTTATTGATGTGTACCTTACTAATGCTCGTAGCAGCGCCTGGGTATTTGATACTGGTTTGGTTGCTCATATTTGTAACTCGAAACAGGAGCTGCGGAATAAATGAATATTGGCTAAGGACGAGGTGACGATGCGCGTCGGAAATGGTTCCAAGGTTGATGCGATCGCCGGCGGCATGCTACCTCTACATCTACCTTCGGGATTAGTTTTAGACCTGAATAATTTTTATTTGGTGCCCGTGTTGAGCATGAACATTATATCTGGATCTTGTTTATTGCGAGACGGTTATTCATTTAAATCAGAGAATAATGGTTGTTCTATTTATATCAGTAATATCTTTTATGATCATGCACCCTTGATGAGTGGTCTATTCTTGTTGAATCTCGATCGTAGTGATGCACATATTCATAATATTGATGCAAAAAGATGCAAAGTTGATAATGATAGTGCAACATACTTGTGGCACTGCCGTTTAGGTCATATTGGTGTAAAGTGCATGAAGAAACTCCATGCAGATGGACTTTTGGAATCACTTGATTATGAATCATTTGATACTTGCGAACCATGCCTCATGGCAAAGATGACTAAAACTCTGTTCTCCGGAACAATGGAGCGAGCTACTGACTTATTGGAAATAATACATACCGATGTATGCGGTCCGATGAGTGTTGAGGTACGCGGCGGGTATCGTTATTTTCTGACCTTCACAGATGATTTGAGTAGATATGGGTATATCTACTTGATGAAACACAAGTCTGAAACATTTGAAAAGTTCAAAGAATTTCAGAGTGAAGTGAAGAATCATCGTAACAAGAAAATAAAGTTTCTATGATCTGATCGTGGAGGCGAATATTTGAGTTACGAGTTTGTCCTTCATTTAAAACAATGTGGAATTGTTTCACAACTCACGCCACCTGGAACACCACAGCATAATGGTGTGTCCGAACATCGTAACTGTACTTTATTAGATATGGTGCGATCTATGATGTCTCTTACTGATTTACCACTATCGTTTTGGGGTTATGCATTAGAGACAGCCGCATTCACGTTAAATAGGGCACCGTCTAAATCTGTTGAGATGACACTGTATGAACTGTGGTTTGGCAAGAAACCTAAGCTGTCGTTTCTTAAAGTTTGGGGTTGCGACACTTATGTCAAAAGGCTTTAGCCTGATAAGCTCGAACCCAAATCGGAGAAGTGTGTCTTCATAGGATACCCTAAGGAAACAATTGGGTACACCTTCTACCACAGATCCGAAGGAAAGATCTTTGTTGCCAAGAATGGAACCTTTCTAGAGAAGGAGTTTCTTTCGAAAGAAGTGAGTGGGAGGAAAGTAGAACTTGATGAGGTAATTGTACCTTCTCTCGAATTGGAAAGTAGCACATCATAGAAAACCGTTCCCGTGATGCCTACACCAACTAGAGAGGAAGCAAATGATAATGATCATGAAACTTCAGATCAAGTTACTACTGAACCTCGTAGGTCAACCAGAGCATGATCCGCACCAGAGTGGTACGGTAATCCTGTCCTGGAAGTCATGTTACTAGACCAAGGAGAACCTACGAACTATGAAGAAGCTATGATGAGCCCAGATTCCGATAAATGGCTTGAGGCCATGAAATCTGAGATAGGATCCATGTATGAGAACAAAGTATGGACTTTGGTGGACTTGCCCAATGATCGGCAAGCCATTGAGAATAAATGGATCTTCAAGAAGAAGACTGACGCTAATGGTAATGTTACTGTCTACAAAGCTCGACTTGTCGCGAAAGGTTTTCGACAAGTTCAAGGAGTTGACTACGATGAGACTTTCTCACCTGTACCGATGCTTAAGTCTATCTGAATCATGTTAGCAATTGCCGCATTTTATAATTATGAATTTTGGCAAATGGACGTCAAAACTGCATTCCTTAATGGATATCTTAAAGAAGAGTTGTATATGATGCAACCAGAAGGTTTTGTCGATCCTAAAGGTGCTAAGAAAGTGTGCAAGCTCCAGCGATCCATCTATGGACTGGTGCAAGCATCTCAGAGTTGGAATATACGCTTTGATGAGGTGATCAAAGCATATTGTTTTATACAGACTTACGGTGAAGCCTGTATTTACAAGAAAGTGAGTGGGAGCTCTGTAGCATTTCTGATATTATATGTGGATGACATATTGTTGATTGGAAATGATATAGAATTTTTGGATAGCATAAAATGATACTTGAATAAGAACTTTTCAATGAAAGACCTCGGTGAAGCTGCTTATATATTGGGCATCAAGATCTATAGAGATAGATCGAGACGCTTAATATGATTTTCACAAAGCACATACCATGATAAAGTTTTGAAGAAGTTCAAAATGGATCAGTCAAAGAAAGGGTTCTTGCCTGTGTTACAAGGTGTGAAGTTGAGTCAGACTCAAAGCCCGGCCACTGCAGAAGATAGAGAGAAAATGAAAATCATTCCCTATGCCTCAGCCATAGGTTCTATCATGTATGCTATGCTGTGTACCAGACCTAATGTGTGCCTTGCCATAAGTCTGGCAGGGAGGTACCAAAGTAATCCAGGAGTGGATCACTGGACAGCGGTCAAGAACATCCTGAAGTACCTGAAAAGGACAAAGGATATGTTTCTCATTTATGGAGGTGACGAAGAGCTATTCGTAAATGGTTACATCGATGCTAGCTTCGACACTGATCCGGATGACTCTAAGTCACAAACCGGATACATATTTATATTGAATGGTGGAGCTGTCAGTTGGTGCAGTTCCAAGCAGAGCGTCGTGGTGGGATCTACGTATGAAGCGGAGTACATAGCTGCTTCGGAAGTAGCACATGAAGGAGTCTGGATGAAGGAGTTCATATCCGATCTGGGTGTAATACCCAGTGCATCGGGTCCAATGAATTTTTTTTGTGACAACACTGGAGCAATTGCCTTGGCAAAGGAATCCAGGTTTCACAAGAGAACCAAACACATCAAGAGATGCTTCAACTCCATTCGTGAAAAGGTCAAGGATGGAGACATAGAGATTTGCAAAATACATAAGGATCTGAATGTGACAGACCCGTTGACTAAGCCTCTTCCGCGAGCAAAACATGATCAGCACCAATACTCCATGGGTGTTAGATTCATTACTATGTAATCTAGATTACTGACTCTAGTGCAAGTGGGAGACTGAAGGAAATATGCCCTAGAGGCAATAATAAAGTTGTTATTTTATATTTCCTTATTCATGATAAAGGTTTATTATTCATGCTAGAATTGTATTGATTGGAAACTTAAATACATGTGTGAATACATAAACAAATACTGTGTCCCTAGTAAGCCTCTACTAGACTAGCTCGTTGATCAAAGATGGTTAAGGTTTCCTAACCATAGACATCTGTTGTCATTTGATAACGGGATCACATCATTAGGAGAATGATGTGATGGACAAGACCCATCCGTTAGCTTAGCATATTGATCGTTCAGTTTATTGCTATTGCTTTCTTCATGTCAAATACATATTCGTTCAACTATGAGATTATGCAACTCCTGGATACCGGAGGAATACCTTGTGTGCTATCAAACGTCACAACGTAACTGGGTGATCATAAAGATGCTCTATAGGTATCTCCGAAGGTGTTTGTTGAGTTGGCATAGATCGAGATTAGGATTTGTCACTCCGAGTATCGGAGAGGTATCTCTGGGCCCTCTCGGTAATACACATCATGAGTAGCCTTGCAAGCAAAGTGACTAATGAGTTAGTTCCAAGATGATGTATTACGGAATGAGTAAAGAGACTTGCCGATAACGAGATTGAACTAGGTATAGAGATACCGACGATCGAATCCCGGGCAAGTAAAATACCGATGGACAAAGGGAATAACGTATGTTGTCATTAGGTTCGACCGATAAAGATCTTCGTAGAATATGTAGGAACCAATATGGGCATGCAGGTTCCGCTTTGGTTATTGACCGGAGAGGTGTCTCGATCATGTCTACATAGTTCTCGAACCTGTAGGGTCCGCATGCTTAACGTTTGTTGACGATATAGTATTATATGAGTTATGCTTGTTGGTGACCGAATGTTGTTCGGAGTCCCGGATAAGATCACGGACATGACGAGGAGCTCCGGAATGGTACGGAGGTAAAATATGATATATGGGATAATAGTGTTTGGTCTCCGGAAGGGTTCCGGAATTCACCAGATTGGGTTTCGGATGTTTCTCGAAATGATCTGGTGCGAGAACACTTTATTTGGGCCAAGGGGTAAAGCCCACGAGGTTTTTGGAAAGTGCAAAAGGAAGTTTTGCGGAGACCAGAGGCCAGACGCCAGGGTCCCTGTCGTCTGGCCCTGGAGTTCGAGAAGGACTCTCGCCTTTCGGGCAAAACCGACTTTGAGGAGGCTTTTACTCCAAGTTTCGACCCCACGGCTCAACATATAAATAGAGGGGCAGGGCTGGCACCCAAGACACATCAAGATTCACCAAGCCATGTGTCGGCAAGCTTGTCCCCTCTAGTTTATCCTCCGTCTAGTTTCTGTAGTGCTTGGCGAATGTGACGACCCCGGCTTAATCGTGCACTAATCATACACGCAAATGCGCACGATCAAGCCTAAGGACTCACTTGAAGATATCACAACACAACTCTAAAACATAAAATAAAGTCATACAAGCTTAATATTACAAGCCAGGGCCTCGAGGGCTCGAATACATAGCTCGATGGCATACAAGCGTCAGCGGAAGCATTAGATATCTGGGTACAGATATATTACATAGAGAGAATTAGGCCTTCACAGAGGCGGGGTAAAATAAAATACTACGATCGAAAGGCGTAGGCCTCCTGCCCTGGACCCTCCGATCCTACTCCTGGTCGTCGAACGGCTCCTCGTAGTAGTAGTACTCGCCAGGCGGGTAGTAGTACTGGTCGTCAGCTGGGGCTTCTGGCTCAGGGGCTCCGTCGTCTGGTGGCATCAAATGGAAAATGGGGGAAAAAGAAAATAAAGCAAACGTGAGTACTCATCCGAAGTACTCAGCAAGCAAGGATCTACACTACATATGCATCATTGTCAAAGGAATGGCTGTATATGTGGACTGGGCTGCAGAAATGCCAGAGTAGAGGGGGAAAGCCTAGTCCTATCGAAGACTAGCATCTTCAACAATCTTCGACAGTCTTGCAGCATCAGGAAAGAGCAGATGAACAATAATGTAAAGTAGTAGTAGTAGTAGTATCATCAACCTCGACCTGAGATCCTTTCTCGACTCCCTGCGAGAAAGCAATCCCAGAGCCGTACTATCCAATTCTCATCACATGTTCTAGTTGTACCGATCGGGATACAACTCCGAGTGTCCGTTACCGTAGGACAGGCTATCGATAGAAGTTTCTTCCCTGCAGGGGTGCACCAACTTACCCACCACGCTCGCTTAACTCCGGCCGGACACACTTTTCTGGGTCATGCCCGGCCTCGGCTAAGCAACACGCCGCAACCCGACCAAATACTTAACAGAGAGGTCAGCACGCCGGACTAACCTATGCCCCCAGGGGTCTTGGGCCATCGCCCCGGGAACTCCTGCACGTTACGTGCACCGCCGGTGAGCAGACCTAGCAACCCCTTATACAAGCGCGGTTGCGTTCCCAGTCCAACCCAGCGTGTGCCGCATCAGTCGCTGACGTCCATTAAGCTTCGGCTGAAGTATACGACGCAGAACGCCCATACTATGCCCACGTGATGGTTAGTGCTATCGGGCAAGAGGCCCCTCGGATCAAATATCCAAACCGTAGTGGATTAGGAGCGCGCGGAAACGAGCAGAGACTCACGATCGATGTGACCCCGTCGCCCCGTCTCGAGGACTTGCGGCAAGGGCTAAGAATGCCCGGCCACGCCTCGTAGTTATCTCGCGGGCACCATCCAGGTCAACCCGACTCCACATCACTTCGCAATAAGCTCGCGCGGGTACCCCTCAGGGCCGACCCGTCTTTAGTATCATGGTTCATAGTCAAGTCATAATATCCAAGGTAACTGTGTGTTTGACACCGAAGGGAACCATGAGGAATCACCCTCGTTGGAGTTCCCGCTCGATGTTATCATCAAGGTGAACGAAGGAGGAATCACCCTCGAGGTCCACACTTGAGAGGTTGCGCGACGATGTCGTTATCGGGGGTGGTGTAGGAGGAATCACCCTCGCTTACCACGACCGAGTAACTAACCTACAAGGTTAACATCAGAAGTGCTAACGAGGTATCACCCTCGGCACTCGACGGTAACCCAGCAGTGTCGGCAACTAAGGGGTAGTGATGTGCGGTGCCAGGGTCTGGTCCTCAATCCCGATGATCGGGTCTTCTGATATCCAGCAGGGCAGTCGGGATCAAGTGGAGGTCTCTGTTGTGTCTCTACCCAGCCTATACTAAGCAGTCTAGGATAACCAGTAAGGTAACAAAGCAAGGTACAATAATCAGGCTATGCAGCAGATATAGGAAAACAGTAGCAGTAGCAGTTCTAATGCAAGCATAAGAGAGAAGGGAATAGGCGATATAGCATGTCTCAAAAGGGGGGGGGGGGGGGGCTTGCCTATTGCGCGGGTGGAAAGGGCAAGGTCTTCAGTAGTATCGTCGGGGACGTAGTCGTACTCCTGTGCGGCGTCTGCCTCGGGAGCTACGTCAACGTCGGGGTCTATCGAGAGAGAAGAGGGGGAAGAAACAGGTAAACATAATGCAAACAAATGCAATACGGTGCGTGTGATGCTATGATGCAGTGCAGGGTTGCCTAAATATGCAACTAAGTCATTTTAGTTATTTTTAGAATTATTCTGGGATTTAATATCCGACGTGTGTGCACTATTCATCTGTCGGATTCGGGTCCGGAGTTACGAGTTCTTCTACGTAGGAGGTTCCGATGGAGAAACAGACGGCACGATCAGACTCGTCTCGTCGTTCTGAGCAACTTTCATGTTTTAACTTTTTCGATCCGAGCTACGGTTTAAAAGTTATTAATTTTTAAAGATTATTTGAATTTCTGGAATTATTTTATTTATCAGAAAATGAATTATGACGTCAGCATGACGTCACTGTGACGTCAGCGCTCAACAGCGTCGCTGACCAGTCAAACATGACATGTGGGTCCAGTGGGACCCACATGTCAGTCTCTGTTAAGACTAACAGTGGATTAATTCAGTTAACAGGGTGATTAGAGGGGTGGGGCCCACATGTCAGTGAGACATTAGGCTAAATTAATTAATTTTAGTTAATTAAGTGCTTAATTAGGTTAATTAGCCGCCGGGGCCCACATGTCAGAGAGAGGGGGTGAACAGTGCCGCGTTGACTCTGGTCAACGAGGTCAAAGTGGGGTCCCAGGGCCCACCAGTCAGTGGCCCAGGTGGTGCCACGTGGGTGCCACGCCAGCGCGGCGACCGGAGACGCGCCGGCGACCTTCCCAGCGGCGGAAGTTCGCCGGAGCTGCCCGGAAATCCGCTACGCTGCGTCAAATCGCCCGCAACCACTTGCGTTCGATCGGTCTCTCGCCCGCGCATCTAACTACGGTGGTAGTTCGACCGAACACGGCCTCTAGCGACGGCGGCGAGCGGTGGAGCGGTCGCCGGAGTTCGGGCTTCGACGAATCCTTAGCTAGGGGGTACGGGAGAGCGTGTGCGCGGGCGCGTTCGACTCCTGGAAGCAGCAGGAACAGAATGCCGTGCTCAAACGAGCACGACAGGGGCCATGGCCACGGCGGCGAGTTGAACCGCGGCGTCGGGCTCACGGCGTCGTTGGCTGCTAGCTACAGGCGACGGCGGGCAGCGCAAAGAATAGGAGAGAAAGGCTGGAAGCTCACCGAGCGGCTACGGAAAGCCCTTGGTGGCTTAGGAGCAGCAGACGGCGCCGGGGACGACGAAGCTCGCCGGAAGCAGAGAGATGCGGGGCGGCTCGATTCGCTTGTAGCCGGGCTCCCTGGCTCCTTCCAGTGGCGCCAGAGGTTGAGGAAGACGACGACGGAGCTGGCCGGCACAGTGGGCGAGCGCGGGGTCGCCGGTGGCCACGGCAAATGGCGAAGTGCGGCGTCGTCGGCGCTCGGACGCCTCGGATCTGAGGAGGAAGGAGGCAGAGCGAGCGAGAGGAGAAGGGGGAGAATGCCAGGGGAAGCCAGGGGGGGTTGAGTGGCTCCGGCCTTATCTCCTCCTCCTCCCTGTAGTGTCGGTGGCGCCGCGGTGTCGCCGGCCGACTGGCGCGCGCGCGCGCGGCCACGGCGGGGACGACACGGGGAGGAGGGAGACGAGGTGGGCCTGCTGGGCCGCGACTCGGGGCACTGTGCACTAAGGCCCAGTGCACAGTGTCCCGCTTTTGATTTTCTGTTTTAGCTTCTCCATTTTATTTTATCCTTTTCTGTTTCAAAATGTTTAGGGCACTTGTGCACTTTCGAAAAATGTGGGAGTTGGCCCAAATATTGCAATGCAATATTAGCTCTCACCAAAAAGTGGTTTGGACAGTTTTGGAGTTCATTTGAATCTGCAATGATTTTAAATGAATTAATATTGCTGTTTTGGGTGCTGTTTCATCTCGTTTGACTCATCAATCATATTCCAAAAATGTTGGTTATGATTTTGCCATGACCACTGGATTATTTGATAATTAATGGACATTTTTCCAGCAGAGTTGAATCAACTTCAACTTACACTTTGAAATTTAAATTGATTTTCAGATTTGCATTTGAATTGAATTATTAACACATATGACTTGGCACTGCAAATGATGATGACATGGCATTATTAACAGCTGATCACTGTGGTCATTACAAGGGGGTGTTACAGCGAAGCCCTGCGGAGATTGTTCTTCATCACCAACCGTCACCACGCCGTCGTGCTGCCGGAACTCATCTACTATTTCGCCCGTCTTGCTGGTTCAAGAAGGCGAGGATGTCATCGAGCTGAACGTGTGCTGAACGCGGAGGTGCCGTATGTTTGGTACTTGATCAGGACGGATCGTGAAGGTGTACGACTACATCAACCGCGTTGATAAACGCTTCCATTTAGCGATCTTCAAGGGTACGAAGATGCTCTCCCCTCTCGTAGCTATGCATCTCCATGGATAGATCTTGCGTGTGCGTAGAAACTTTTTTGTTTTCAATGCAACATTTCCCAACACTTGGCACTTGCCCTAGCCACGCCCCCCGTGCCTTTCTTAGGCGCGCGGGGAAAGGCAGGGGAGGGTGGCGCCCCCCTTTCCTTTCTCCCATGAGGAGGTGAAGGCGGGAGGGGCTAGCCCTCCCTCCTTTCCTTCCCTAGGGCCGGCGGCCAGGGAGAGGGCGTGCCAGCCCCTTGTGGGCTAGTGTGTGCCTCTCCTTGGCCCATTAGGCCCATATAATCCCCATATGTCTCCCGGAACCCCTTTCGGTGACCCGATGAATACCCGGTACATCCCGAAACCTTTCCGGTGACCAAATAGCATCGTCCTATATATCAATCTTTACCTCCCGACCATTTCGGAGCTCCTCGTCATGTCCGTGATCTCATCCGTCACTCCGAACAACATTCGGTCACCAAATCACATAACTCATATTATACTATATTTTCAACGAACGTTAAGCGTGCAGACCCTACTGGTTCGAGAATGATGTAGACATGACCGAGACACCTCTCCGGTCAATAACCAATAGCTGGACCTGGATGCTCATACTGGTTCCTACATATTCTATGAAGATCTTTATCTGTCGAACCTTATGACAACATACGTAACTCCCTTTGTCTATCGGTATGTTACTTGCCCGAGATTCGATCGTCGATATGTAACCATCAACACTTGATGCTCCTTCTTGATTTCTACCTCCATGGCCTTAAGCATTGCGAAGAGCTCAGGAATTGTTTTCGTCATCCCTTGCATATTATAGTTCATCACGAAGGCTTTGTAGCTTGGTGGCAGTGACTGAAGAACTCTGTCAATAACACTCTCAACTGGAAGATCAATTCCCAACTGAATCAAGTGGTTATGATACCCAGACATTTTGAGTATGTGTTCACTAATAGAACTGTTCTCCTCCATCTTGTAGCTATAGAACTTGTTGGAGACTTCATATCTCTCAACGCGGGCATTAGCTTGAAATATCAACTTCAGCTCTTGGAACATCTCATATGCTCCGTGGCGTTCAAAACGTCTTTGAATTCCCGGTTCTAAGCCGTAAAGCATGGCACACTGAACTATTGAGTAGTCATCAAATCGAGCCTGCCAGATGTTCATAACATATGCAGTAGCTCCAGCAGCAGGTCTGTCATCTAGCAGTGCATCAAGGACATAATTCTTCTATGCAGCAATGAGAATAATCCTCAAGTTACGGACCCAGTCCGTGTTGTTGCTACCATCATCTTTCAACATAGCTTTCTCTAGGAACGCATTAAAAGTCAGGGGAACGGTAGCACGGGCCATTGATCTACAACATAGATATGCAAAAACTATTAAGACTAAGTTCATGATAAATTAAGTTCAATTAATCAAATTACTAATGAACTCCCACTTAAATTAACAACCCTCAAGTTATCTAAGTGTTAAATGATCCAAATCAACTAACCCATGTCCGATCATCACGTGAGATGGGGTAGTCATCAATGGTGAACATCTCTATGTTGATCATATCTACTACATGACTCACGTTTGACCTTTGGTCTCCAGTGTTCCGAGACCATGTCTGTACATGCTAGGCTCGTCAAGTTTAACCCAAGTATTCTGCTTGTGCAAAACTGGCATACACCCGTTGTATGTGAACGTAGAGTCTATCACACCCGATCATCACGAGGTGCTTCAAAACGATGAACTTTAGCAACGGTGCATACACGGGGAGAACACTTTTATCTTGAAATTTAGTGAAGCGATCATCTTATAATGCTACCGTCATTCTAAGCAAAATAAGATGCATAAAGGATAAACATCACATGCAATCAAAATATGTGACATGATATGGCCATCATCATCTTGTGCTTTTGATCTCCATCTCCCAAGCATCGTCATGATCTCCATCGTCACCGGCTTCAGACCTTGATCTCCATCGTTGCGTCGGGGTCGTCTCGCCAACTATTGCTTCTACCACTATTGCTAACTGATGTTTGCTTGAACTACGTCGGTATTTCCCCAAAGAGGAAGGGATGATGCAGCACAGCAACAGTAGATATTTCCCTCAGTGATGAGACCAAGGTTATCGAACCAGTAGGAGAACCATGCAACACCACGTAAACAGCTCCTGCACATAAAGAACAAATACTTGCAACCCGACGTAAGAGAGGGGTTGTCAATCCCTCACGGGTAAAAGGATAGGTAAAATTGTAGTAGATTGGATAAATAGATCTCGCGGGAACGCGAGATAAAATAAATAAGTAAAAAATGCAGCAAGGTATTTTTGTATTTTTGGATTAATAGATCTGAAAATAAAAGCAAATAAAAATAGATCGCGAAGGCAAATATATTAAAGAAGAGACCCGGGGGCCGTAGGTTTCACTAGTGGCTTCTCTTGAGAAAAATAGCAAACGGTGGGTAAACAAATTACTGTTGGGCAATTGATAGAACTTCAAATAATCATGACAATATCCTGGCAATGATCATTATATAGGCATCATGTTCAAGATTAGTAGACCGACTCCTGCCTGCATCTACTACTATTACTCCACACATCGACCGCTATCCAGCATGCATCTAGTGTATTAAGTTCATGGAAAAACGGAGTAATGCAATAAGAACGATGACATGATGTAGACGAGATCTATTTATGTATAAATAGAGCCCATCTTGTTATCCTTAATAGCAACGATACATACGTGTCGTTTCCCCTTCTGTCACTGGGATCAAGCACCGTAAGATCTAACCCATCACAAAGCACCTCTTCCCATTGCAAGATAAATAGATCAAGTTGGCCAAACAAAACCCAAATATCGGAGAAGAAATATGAGGCTATAAGCAATCATGCATATAAGAGATCAAAGAAGACTCAAATAACTTTCATGGATAAAAACATAGATCTGATCATAAACTCAAAGTTCATCGGATCCCAACAAACACACCGCAAAAAGAGTTACATCAAATAGATCTCCTATAGACCATTGTATTGAGAATCAAACGAGAGAGAGAAAGCCATCTAGCTACTAACTACGGACCCGTAGGTCTACAATGAACTACTCACGCATCATCGGAGAGGCACCAATGAGGATGATGAACCCCTCCGTGATGGTGTCTAGATTGGATCTGTGGTTTCTGGAACTTGCGGCTGCTGGAATTGATTTTCGTCAACTCCCCTAGGGTTTCTGGAATATTGGGGTATTTATAGAGCAAAGAGGCGGTGCGGGAGGTCTCCGAGATGGGCACCCAGGCGCGCCCTGGTGTCTTGTGCTCACCTCGGGCCCCCTCTTCGGTACTTCTTTGGCCCACTGGATGTCTTCTGGTCCAAATAAAAATCTCCAAAAAGTTTCGCTGCGTTTGGACTCCGTTTGGTATTGATTTCCTGCGAAGTAAAAAACAAGCAGAAAACAGCAACTGGCACTGGGCACTATGTCAATAGGTTAGTCCCAAAAAATGATATAAAGTTGATATAAAATGATTGTAAAACATTCAAAAATGATAATATAACAGCATGGAACAATAAAAAATTATAGATACATTGGAGACATATCAGCATCCCCAAGCTTAATTCCTGCTCGTCCTCGAGTAGGTAAATGATAAAAATAGAATTTTTTATGTGGAATGCTGCCTAACATGTTCATCACATACTCTTTTCTTTGTAGCATGGACATTTGGACTTTTATATGGTTCAAAGCAATAGTCTAGTTTTGACATGAGGACTTTAATACTCAAGCATATCAACAAGCAAACATGTCTTTCAAAATATCAACACTAAAGCAAGTTATCCCTAGCCCATTATGCTCAATCATTGATCCATTCATGAAACACACTCGAATATTAGCTACACCCAATGCTCAAGTACGATCATAGTGCCCCTTAGTTGGTGCTTTATAAGAGAAGATGGAGACTCAAGTAAAAATAAAAATAAAATAAAAGAAAGGCCCTTCGCGAAGGGAAGTAGGGATTTGTAGAGGTGCCAGAGCTCAAAGCTTAAATTGAGAGATAAAAACATTTTGAGAGGCATACTTTTCCCACCAACGAAAACGACTTAGAGTTCCCAATACTTTCCATGCTAGATATATCATAGGTGGTTCCCAAACAGAAACTAAAGTTTATTCCTTTTTCCACCATACTTTCACTTTCCATGGCTAACCGTATCCACGGGTGCCCTCCATACCAACACTTTCCAAGGAATTTATTATTTGACAACATAAAGTAAATTCATTTTTTATTTCGGGACTGGGCATCCCTAATACCTTTGCCTTACTCTCGTGTAATGACAAGTGAATAAACACTCATCATGAGAATAACACATCTAGCATGGAAAAATATCGGCCACCCCTCACCGCCTTGCAAGCGGTACGAGCACACAAAAGAGAAATTTATTTTGAAAATTAGAGATGACACATACAAATTTACTTAGAATGGCACGAAAATACCGCATATAGGTAGGTATAGTGGACTCATATGGCAAAACTGGTTTAAAGGGTTTTGGATGCACAAGTAGTGATCATACTTAGTGCAAATGAAGGCTAGCAAAAAGATTGAGAAGCGTCCAACCAAGAAACAAAAAATCTCGTAAGCAAGAATTAAGCATAATTAACACCGAATAATGCACCACAAGTAGGATATAATTTCATTGCATAACTATTGACTTTCGTGCTTGCATAGGGAATCACAAACCTTAACACCAATATTCTTACTAAAGCATAATTACTCATTAACATGACTCACATATCACTATCATCATATCTCAAAACTATTACTAAGAATCAAGTTTATTTTGTCCAGTGATCTTCATGAAAGTTTTTATTATATCCTTCTTGGATATCTATCACCTTGGGACTAGTTTCATATGTTGCTTTTAATAAGCTCAAACAAATATAAGTGAAGAACATGGGCATAATATTTTTTTCTCTCAAATTAATCTAAGTGAACCAAGAGAGAATTTCTTTAAAATTTTACTAACTCCCAAATAAATCTAAGTGAAGCATGAGAGAATTTCTTCAAAAATAACAAAGCACACCGTGCTCAAAAAGATATAAGTGAAGCACTAGAGCAATTCCAAGGCTCTAAAGATTTAAGTGAAGCATAGGAGCAAGCAAAACATAATTTTTGGCTTTCTCAAAAAGGTGTGTCCAGCAAGGATTCAAGACTTAAAATAAAAATAAAAATAAAAACAAACAAAGACTCATATCATACAAGACGCTCCAAGCAAAACTCATAATATGTGACGAATAAAAATATAGCTCCAAGTAAAATACCGATGGTCGTTAGAAGAAAGAGGGGATGCCACTCGGGGGCATCCCCAAGCTTAGTTGCTTGATACTTCTTGAATATTACCTTGGGGTGCCTCGGGCATCCCCAAGCTTAGCCTTTTGCTAATCCTTATTCCTTCATCCATCGTGATCTCACCCAAAACTTGAAAACTTCAATCACACAAAACTCAACAAAACCTTCGTGAGATCCGTTAGTATAAGAAAGCAAATCACTACTATAAGTACTGTTGCAAACCCATTCATATTTTATTTTTGCATTATATCTACTGTTTCTAACTTTTCTATGGCAAAAACTCTTCAAAGGAAACCATAGAATCATCAAAACAAGCACACAACGCAAAGAAAACAGAATCTGTCAAAAACAGAACAGTCTGTAGCAATCTGAAAACTTTGAATACTTATGTAACTCCAAAAATTCTGAAAAATTAGGACAACGTGAGAATTTTTTTTATTAATCTTCTTAAAAAAGAATCAAATCAAAATCAATCTTCTATTAAAAATAAGAATTGTTTTGTTGAGCGCAAAAGTTTCTGTTTTTCAGCAAGATCAAATCAACTATCACCCAAATCACCCCAAAGGCTTTGCTTGGCACAAACACTAATTTAAACCACAAAAACACATCTAACCAGAGGCATAATTGGGTATTTTATTGAAAACAGCAAGAAAACCAAAAAGCAAAAAGATACAAGTTGGGTTGCCTCCCAACGAGCGCTATCGTTTTACGCCCCTAGCTAGGCATAACGCAAAGGATCTAAGTATTGTCATCTTTGTCCTTGTTTTCCTTAGAGGGGTTTTCCTCAGGAGGTTTTGCAAAAACAGCATAAAACACCTCAACCATAGATACTTTAGCACTATCAAGTTGCTTATCATTGTATCCCCTTTGATTTCCGGCAACAATCCAAGAATAGTGTTGATTAACATCACTGAAAACTTGTTGGATTATGTCTAAAACAGGAACTTGCTTTTTAAGGTTCTCATAAAAAATTTGAATATTTCCAAGCAAGTGTCTTAACATATAAACACTATTATAAAGGATCTCATCTATTACCGGGTTTTCACGGTTCATACCATAAAAATCAAAGATCTCCCTAGCTTCCCGTATTATATAGTCAAATTCATTCATAAGAACAAGGGTAGCCAACATTTTAGCTTTGGGATTTTTTATAACAGGTAACTCATAAAACAATCTTTGCAAGGTAGGATGAGTACGGATGAATTTATTCTCAATTTTCAGAACTAGTGCTGAAATAGCTTATGCATAAGATTTTGTTCTTTTAAGTATAGGAGCATCATCAAGAGTTAAATTTCCGACACAATTAAAAAATTCTTGGATATGTTCTTTTCCCATAATATTCCCTTGCCCCAAAACAAAAGTTTTAGAATCCAGATTGCCTGATCTTACAATTTTAGGAGTTAGGCCATCATCTGTTTCTGCCATACCAAAATCACTCATGATTACAAGCAAAGGATGGATCTGACGAGAAAATGGCGGACGAAAAAGAAGGCGAATAAAACGGCAAATTTTTGTGAAGTGGGGGAGAGGAAAACGAGAGGCAAATGGCAAATAATGTAAATTGCAAGGAGATGAGAGTTGTGATTAGGAACCTGGTAGATGTTGATGATGTCTCCCCGGCAACGGCGCCAGAAATTCCTTTTGATGTTTGCATGAACTACGTCGGTATTTCCCCAAAGAGGAAGGGATGATGCAGTACAGCAACGGTAGGTATTTCCCTTAGTGATGAGACCAAGGTTATCGAACCAGTAGGAGAACCACGCAACACCACGTAAACAGCTCCTGCACATAAAGAACAAATACTTGCAACCCGACGTAAGAGAGGGGTTGTCAATCCCTCACGGGTAAAAGGATAGGTAAAATTGTAGTAGATTGGATAAATAGATCTCGCGGGAACGCGAGATAAAATAAATAAGTAAAAATTGCAACAAGGTATTTTTGGATTTTTGGATTAATAGATCTGAAAATAAAAGCAAATAAAAATAGATCGCGAAGGCAAATATATTAAAGAAGAGACCCGGGGGCCGTAGGTTTCACTAGTGGCTTCTCTCAAGAAAAATAGCAAACGGTGGGTAAACAAATTACTGTTGGGCAATTGATAGAACTTCAAATAATCATGGCAATATCCAGGCAATGATCATTATATAGGCATCACGTCCAAGATTAGTAGACCGACTCCTGCCTGCATCTACTACTATTACTCCACATATCGACCGCTATCCAGCATGCATCTAGTGTATTAAGTTCATGGAAAAACGGAGTAATGCAATAAGAATGATGACATGATGTAGACAAGATCTATTTATCTAGAAATAGACCCCATCTTGTTATCCTTAATAGCAACGATACATACGTGTCGTTTCCCCTTCTGTCACTGGGATCAAGCACCGTAAGATTGAACCCATCACAAAGCACCTCTTCCCATTGCAAGATAAATAGATCAAGTTGGCCAAACAAAACCCAAATATCGGAGAAGAAATATGAGGCTATAAGCAATCATGCATATAAGAGATCAAAGAAGACTCAAATAACTTTCATGGATAAAAACATAGATCTGATCATGAACTCAAAGTTCATTGGATCCCAACAAACACACCACAAAAAGAGTTACATCAAATAGATCTCCGAGAGACCATGCTATTGAGAATCAAACGAGAGAGAGAAAGCCATCTAGCTACTAACTACGGACCCGTAGGTCTACAATGAACTACTCACGCATCATCGGAGAGGCACCAATGAGGATGATGAACCCCTCCGTGATGGTGTCTAGATTGGATCTGTGGTTTCTGGAACTTGCGGCGACTGGAATTGATTTTCGTCGACTCCCCTAGGGTTTCTGGAATATTGGGGTATTTATAGAGCAAAGAGGTGGTGCGGGAGGTCTTCGAGATGGGCACAACCCACCAGGGCGCGCCAGGGGGCCCAGGCGCGCCCTGGTGTCTTGTGCTTACCTCGGGCCCCCTCTTCGGTACTTCTTTGGCCCACTGGATGTCTTCTGGTCCAAAAAAAATCTCCAAAAAGTTTCGCTGCGTTTGGACTCTGTTTGGTATTGATTTCCTGTTAAGTAAAAAACAAGCAGAAAACAACAACTGGCACTGGGCACTATGTCAATAGGTTAGTCCCAAAAAATGATATAAAGTTGATATAAAATGATTGTAAAACATCCAAAAATGATAATATAACAGCATGGAACAATCAAATAATATAGATACGTTGGAGACGTATCACTAACGCATAGCGATAATGTAAAGCAATTACGTGGCGCTTGCATTTCATACAATAATTAAGAGACAACCCTAAGGCTCCTGCCGGTTGTCGATATTACAAAACATGATCATCTCATACAACAACATATATCACGTCACGTCCTGACCATATCACACCACAACATACCCTTAAAAACAAGTTAGACGTCCTCTACTTTGTTGTTGCAAGTTTTACGTGGCTGCTACGGGCAACTAGCAAGAACCGTTCTTACCTACGCAAAACCACAACGGTGATTTATCAAGTTTGGTGTTTTAACCTTCTTCAAGGACCGGCCGTAGTCAAATTCGATTCAACTAAAGTAGGAGAGACAGACACCTGCCAGCCACCTTTATGCAAAACAAATTGCATGTCAGTCGGTGGAACCGGTCTCATGTGCGTGGACATGTAAGGTTGGTCCGTGCCGCTTCATCCCACAATACCGCCGAATCAAAATAAGACGTTGGTGTTAAGCAGTATGACCATCACCGCCCACAACTTCTTTGTGTTCTACTCGTGCATATCATCTACGCATAGACCTGGCTCATGATGCCACTATTGGGAAACGTTGCATGGAAAACAAAAAAATTTCTACGCACACGCTAGATCTATCCATGGAGATGCATAACTACGAGAGGAGAGAGTGTGTCTACGTACCCTCGTAGACCATTTAGCGGAAGCATTTATCAACGTGGTTGATGTAGTCGAACACCTTCGTGATCCAATCGATCAAGTACCGAACATACGGCACCTCCGCGTTCAGCACACGTTCAGCTCGATGACGTCCTCGCCTTCTTGATCCAACAAGATGGGCGAAGTAGTAGATGAGTTCCGACAGCACGAAGGTGTGGTGATGGTGGTGATGCAACTATCTCCGCAGGGCTTCGCCGAGCACTACAAAAATATTACAGAGGGTGAACTAGAGGGAGAGGGGCGCCGCACACCGCTTGGGGATCGTGGTGTATGTTGCCCCTCTCCCTCCACACATATATATAGGTGGAGGGAGGAGGGAAGGCAGCATAGGGTTTCCCCAAGGGGCTGGCGGCCACCTTGGGCCTTGCCCTAGCCGCGCCCCCCTTGCCTTTCTTAGGCGCACGGGGAAAGGCACGAGAGGGTGGCGCCCCCCCCCCCCCCCTTTCCTTTCTTCCATGAGGAGGGGAAGGCAGGAGGGGCTAGCCCTCCCCCCTTTCCTTCCCTAGGGTCGGCGGCCAGGGAGAGGGCGCGGCAGCCCCTTGTGGGCTGGTGTGTGCCTCCCCTTGGCCCATTAGGCCCATATAATGCCCATAGGTCTCCCGGAACCCTTTACGGTGACCTGATGAATATCCGGTACATCCCGAAACCTTCCCGGTGACCAAATATCATCGTCCTACATATCAATCTTTACCTCCAGACCATTCCGGAGCTCCTCGTCATGTCCATGATCTCATCTGGGACTCCGAACAAAATTCCATCACCAAATCACGTAACTCATATTATACTATATCGTCAACGAATGTTAAGCGTGTGGACCCTACAGGTTCGAGAATGATGTAGACATGACCGAGAAACCTCTCCGGTCAATAACCAATAGCAGGACCTGGATGCCCATACTGGTTCCTACATATTCTACGAAGATCTTTATCGGTCGAACCTTATGACAACATACGTAATTCCCTTTGTCTGTCGGTATGTTACTTGCCCGAGATTCGATCGTCGGTATCTTCATACCTACTTCAATCTCGTTACCGTCAAGTCTCTTTACTCGTTCCGTAATACATCGTCTTGTAACTAATTCCTTAGTCACTTTGCTTGCAAGCTTCTTATGATGCTGTATTACCGAGAGGGCCCAAAGATACCTCTTCGATACACGGAGTGACAAATCCCAATCTCGATTCACACCAACTCAATAGACACCTTTGGAGATACCTGTAGAGCATCTTTATGATCACCCAGTTACGTTGTGACGTTTGATAGCACACAAGGCATTCCTCCGGTATTCGGGAGTTGCATGATCTCATGATCGAAGGAACATGTAGTTGACATTAAGAAAGCAGTAGCAATAAACTGAACGATCATATGCTAAGCTAACAGATGGGTCTTGTCCATCACATCATTCTCCTAATGATGTGATCCTGTTATCAAGTGACAACACATGTCCATGGTTTGGAAACCTTAACCATGTTTGATCAACGAGCTAGTCTAGTAGAGGCTTACTAGGGACACGGTATTTGTTTATGTATCCACACATGTATTTAAGTTTCCGATCAATACAATTCTAGCATGAATAATAAACCTTTATCATGAATAAGGAAATATAATAATAACAACTTTATTATTGCCTCTAGGGCATATTTCCATCAAGAACATCACACTTGCACGCCACAACAGGCAGCTCAAGTTCAGAGTTTGTTCGCACAAAAGCAACATTAGATTGAACGAAGCAGGAGTAGGCCACGAGTGAAAAGAAATAGCAGCAGCAGCTCAAGTTCCTCCTCTTTTTGTTTTTTACATGATGAACCATCAGGTTCTGTGTTCTTAAACTACTCCTGCACACACAGGAAGCATCAGCTTTGAACTATACCTTTATAGACACTCGAACGATCAACTTCGGCATAGTTGAACTACTCAGTACTGAGCTATTTAAAAATCATTAAGAAACACTTTTTTAGGCATAAACACAAACAACTTATGTGCTCATCACTGATCTCGGCTGGTAGAATGAGAGGTCGGTCAACAAAGGACATGGGAGATGAATTGGCAGAGAGAGAGAGAGAGGGAGAGAGAGAGAGAGACATGGTCTCTTCGAATCAGCCGACATCGGGCCGCGAAGGCGGACTGCTGGCTCCTGTTTGAATGGCTCGTCCATCGGCGACGATCTTATGAGGATGCTGCTGCCGCCCAGCGGAGCTCTGAACTGTTGAGGCACAATCATGCCCAAGTCCGAACTGCTACTCGTGACGAACTCGACCACCCCGATGCCATAGGGTTGGACTAAGGACGACGAACATGCCATGATGGAGGAGACCGCTGAAAGATGCTGGTTTTAGACTTAGAACTACCATTAGAGGCTTCATAAGCTTCATCTAGAGTAGCACATAGCAAAGTATTTCAAAAAATTCTGAAACTTTGTGGGAATGATCATCAACAAATGTTATGGGCAATTGCAAAGTTTGGTGGTCAAATAACATTCGAGGAGCTCTGTACAAAAAAGACAAAATTACAAAATCTGCTCAAACAGTGCACTTACATTTTAACTAATTTTCAGTGATTTTGTCTTTTTCCTATAGAACTCCTCGAATGTTATTTGACCACCAAACTTCGCAAGTGCCCGTAACATTTGTTGATGATCATTCCCACACAATTATCCCACTATAATAAGAAAACCCACCCTCACCTAGATAGTTCATAACCTTAACTATACTCCCTCCGTTCCAAAATGTAGTGCGTATAGATTTTTTGAAAAGTCAAACTTTGCAAACTTTGACCAAGTTTATAAAGAGAACTACTTATATCTACAATATCAAATATATAAAATATGAAACTATGTCTTATGACGAATCTAATGATATATGTTTGGCCTTCTAGATGTAAATGTTTTTCTTTACAAACTTGATCAAAGTTGATGAGGTTTGACTTTTCAAAAAATCTATAGGCACTACATTATGGAACGGAGGGAGTATAATTTAAACTGATCAAAGGAAAAATAAGAGAAGCGGCTGTAGGAGGAGTCTTGACCGTGCCATCTCTAAACCTCCATATTTTTTGTTTTATTGCAATGACCTGAACTAAAAATAAGATTTGAACTAAACTAAAATTAGAAATTGAACTGAACTAAAATAACAAACTTGAACTTCAATTTGCTTCTTTGGTCTTCTTTTATATAGTCCCATTTTGATCTTCTAGCAACCGCTCATGCAAACTTGAACTACATGAGCAGGGCTTGCACGACGGCCGCCTAAGGAACTGGTAGAGGACGACCACACTCGTGTTTGTGCTGCCACTGTTGTGGCAAAAGGGGCAACGACATGCGTTGGTGGCGGGAGCTGGACTGACCACCTAGGCATCGCATCAAATAATTAGCAAGATTAACTACTAGTTTTTATGAACCAGAACTACAAGAATTAGCCAGCAATAAAAAAAGTGTCCTTGAGAAACAAGAGTTCTAGTAATTATAAATTCCAAACACTAGTAGCAACCACTGTTTTTGGTTCAGTTTCCTTTGAATAAAATCAACAGCACTGTCACTTTTTGAATAAAGCAACATGCATCATCTCAAGGCCGTGTCCCAAATGCCTCACACAACGATTCAAATTCCTCTCAACTAAGCTCGAACAGGTTGCTATTCTCAAGCTATTTGGCATTCACACATACAGGTTGTGATCAGATAAACTTATGCATTAAAAAGAGTGTATCAATTTCTCAATCGCTGGAGAAAAATTACACAAGAGCGGTGCCAGCTTCCCCGTATCCTTCCACCTTCATGCTCCAGCAAACCCACACCTACGCCCACCTAATCCGGCAGCGATCGAGCCAGCCGAGAAGGAGCCGCCACTGAAGCACTTGGGGGATGAAGAAAAGCAAGAGTATCCTCCATGTGGAACAACCTGCTCAACATGCTGTCATTGTGGGCAGGGTTTCTCATCCAACGTAACGACTCGGTTTCTGTGTCGAACACAATAATATCTCCATTGCTGCTGCCGTGAAGAAGATCAGGCCTATACAACAACATGCTCGAAGTTGTCTGACTCAGTTTTATCTAGGCCCTCACTGAGGCATATGAAGAGATATCGAACACCTTGCAACTTGACTAAAGGAAAACTACAACCCCAATATCTTTTCTACTAATATCTTTACTAGTACTCCCTTCGTATCAAAATATTAGATGTTTTTTAACAGTATGACAGTGTCAAAAAACTTCTTATATTTTAATACAGAGGAAGTATTAAAGAGGAGGTTGATGGGTTCGCCTCACCTCCCAGCTCCCTCTTTCTTTCATCGAAAAAATCGAAAGAAAACTTGGAAATAATCCTTGACAATGACCTCGACAATGACCCGGAATCAATTAAGTCTAAATACATGGATTTCATCGAGAATAATCTATTCGTGGTTCTATATGCTCGTTGCAGACTTATCTTCTATGTATATGAATGATCTTTTTTTTTGAAAAGGATGATATACCCCCGGCCTCTGCATCTGGATGATGCATGCAGCCATTTTATTAATTATTCACAAAGACCATACAAAGTAATACATCAGTAAGCCTGAAGCCACCATCTAGGCAACACTTATTGCTACTCCTATCCCCTTGATGAATGGGTGCCGAATGTCCGAGCCAAATACCAAACAGACATCGCACCAAAGCTTAACATCTAAAGCCGGATGCCCCAGCCCAGCCACATACCAAGACTGGGTCACACACCGGACCGGCGCACTCTCAGAGGCTGCCGCCGCCATCTTCCACCGGTCCATCTCCAGAGCAGGAACTGACGCATCGACCTTGCCTGGCCTGTCGTCGACGCCACCACGGTGCCAGACAACGCCACCATCCTGCACGTGTCCGTCCACATGCGCCCGTCGCCGAACCTCCGCAGCGACATGCCGCCGGGATCCGCCGTCGGCCTTGCAGTAGATGTAACACCGCTCCTCTTCTTGTCCTCTCCAGCCATCACTAGCTCCAAAATGATGCCCCCTGGAGGGAAAGCAATACTGCGAAGGCCATCATCGTCCGATCTGGTAGACCTAGATCTAGGGTTTCCCCCGGAGCATCCCGAGCCTGATGACGCAAACTACAACGACGATGCCTCGAGAAGGGAACGATGTCATAGACATCGCCATCGTCCGCCATGACCGTAGTCGGCGATTTTCACTAACAGTCGTGCCACCAGGCGTGCGCCGCCGACGTCATTGTCCCTTCAGCCGAAGCAAACTCCAAAATGATGCCTTGAAGAGGGACTACGACGCAAAAGCAGAGCCATCGCTCGATCCCAAGGAGATCTAGGGTTTCCCCCGGAGTTGCCCGCGCTGTCATGGACCAGACAAGGGTAGAATCCCGACGGATCCGCCCAGCTGCTGACGTGTCGAACCCGCCACCCGCCACCGCGCCGACCGCAATCAATTGACCAAGGCCCACGCCTGGGCCTAGATCCGGCCGCGCCGCCGCCAACCGATCTGGTCACGCCGTCGCCGTCCCTGGTACCGCGACGCACCAGACGACGAAGCCGCCTGCCCCAGAGGAACGGAATCGCCGGAGCGCCGCCACCACCCGCCGTGACGTCCGGCCGACGCCACGCTCCGGCCCGGGGCGCCGGCCCGCGCCAGCCCCACACGAGCGGGAGGACGCCGAGTCCCCGCCGCCGCTGGCAACGGCAAGGCTTCGCCTGGCCGCGCCACTGGGCGGCGGCGACGGGGGAGGAGGAGGAGGAGGAGGAGAGGGGGAGTCTGGACGACGAGATATGGGGGCCTCCCGGCCGCCTCACGGGGGGCGACTCGGGAGATGAATGATCTTTATTGATTTAATGAGAAGGGTTCACAAATTTGGATGCATAGCTCTAGCACGCCACAGACATAGTCTTCGGCTGGGAGAGAGGTGGTAAAAGGAGGAACAAGAGGGAGATAGCTTGTGCGACAAGGATGCATCTGCCGCTCCCAAAAAGGTGAGCTAATTGATCTTGGGCTTCAGTTTTCAAGATTGATCTTCTGCTAATTGATCTTGGGCCACTGCTATTAGGAGAAGGATACTTCCATGGTGAACTAGCATAAGTGCTAATAAATAAATAGCTACCCTATGTTAGTTTAGTCTTGAATACAATATTGACGCTAAACAGTTATTTAATTGAAATTCTCTTTGTTCAGTTTAAGTGGAAGCATGAAAAGTTGATCATTCTGAGATCCTTACTCGGGCTAATAATAATTAGATTTGCTATTTCACATCTAGATGTGAAATAATTATCTCACATCTAAATGCTAAACCCTTGAATATACCTGGCTTTAATTTTCACGCACGAGCGATCTGCCCGCATCGCGATCGTCCGCGTTGTGGCAGCAGTCGGGCTAAGGGCTACAGCGGGGCAGGCTCCTTTTTGTTTTCTGGGCCTCTGCGTTTTGTTTGTTTCGGCCTCTGCCTTTGCATTTTGATTAGTGCAGATTTTGTGATTGTCCGCGTAGCCGCGCATGTGCCGTTGTCGGCCATTTTCATGGTCGGACGTTTAACATGGCAGGGTTGTGTCCTTTGTTTGATATACGTGGCCACCTTTTTTTGTTTTTCTTCTCTAATCTACACACCCTGTTAAAAAACACACGAGCCAATCCTCCTCTTTGTTTCTCCAGTTTTCTTTTTTATTTATTCATCTTAAATTTATGAACCCTATTTAGTTCAAAATTATTTTATCTGTGTTAGTTTATTTTCTGAAAATGTCTGTGTTAATTGTCTGTCCATTATCAAACACGATCGATTTTCTGTCTTTTTCTGTCTCAGTTACAAGTTCATTCTCAACTCGTAACTGAGACTAATTTTTTTGTCCTAGTTGCAAGTCTATCCTCGACTTGTAACTAGGCCCGAAGTTTCTATTTGTCTCGGATGCAAGTTTCCTTTTATCTCAGTTGCAAGTCCAACATTAACTTGTAACTGAGCTTGAGTTGTGGCTCAATCCTGTTTTTTGTCTTTAGTTGCAAAGTCACCCTCGACCTTTTTCCTGTCTCAGTTGCAAGTTCACCCTCGATTTGCAACTGAGTCTGACTCGTTTTTGCCTCAGTTGCAAGTCCATCATCGACTCGCAACCAACCATTCTAATCCATTTCATGTTTTGACAATCAGATTTGGTAAGTCGCATCTAGATCTAATATAGTTATGTCACTTCTAAGTCACCGACCGTTCGATTGTTTGTCTTTAAAATTCACCCACTAGGTGATTTGTTGCGTTGCCCCACGTCATGTTGTCCCTCGTTGATTGTCTCGCATCGCAGTGTCGCGCCCATCGAGTTGTTCTACTTTGCCGGGCCGTATTTAGAATTTGAAGAGCCTACCACCATCGTGCGTCGCTGTTTTTTTTTGACCCCAGTCATGCATCATTGTTGCTTGTCCGTCCTTTTTTTGCGTTAGGCCTTGGTCATACATGCTTCTTCTCTTTTAATGTGGGCTATGTCAAACCTTCCTTTTTCACTCCCCAGTCACAACTCCACCCCTCACATGCCATTTAGGGGGGCGCCTTTTTCATCTCAGCTGTAAGTCCACACTCTACTTGCAACTAGTATCATAGTTTTGTGTAAGTTTCTCAGTTACAAATCCACCATTGACTCTCAACTGGGCCCGTAATTAGTTTCATCCCAATTGCAAGCTCGCCATTGACTCGCAACTGGCCTGTGGTTTGTTTTTTGTTCTAGTTGCAAGTCCACCCTTGACTCGCAACTGGAATCATAGTTTGTTGTCGTCTCAGTTGCAAGTCCACCCTCGACTTGCAACTCGTATCATAGTTTTTTTTATTGTTGTCCTAGTTACAAGTTCACCCTAGACTCGCAACTAGGCCCATAGTTTGTTTTATCCTAGTTGCAAGCTCATCCTTGACTCACAACTAGGCTTGTGTTTTGTCTTTTAACCCAGCTGCAAGTCCACCTTTGACTCGCAACTGGTACTGTAATTTGTTTCATCCCAATTGCAAGTCGACCCTTGACTCGCAACTAGGCTTGTAGTTTCATAGTTGTCTCAGTTACAGGTCCACAATCGACTTGTAACTGGCCTCATAGTTCTCCCAGTTGCGAGCACACCCTCGACTCGCAACTAGGCATGTGTTTTGTTTTTTATCCTAGTTGCAAGTCCACCCTTTGACTCGCAACTAGGACCGTAGTATGTTTCATCCCAGTTGCAAGTTGCCTTTTGACTTGGAACTGGGCTGCTCGTAGTTTTGTAGTTGTCTCAGTTGCAAGTCCACCCTCGACTCTCAACTGGGCCTATACTTTTGTTGATGTCCCTGTTGCAAGTCCACCCTCTGACTCGCAACTGAGTCGTTTGTTTTGCCAGTTGCAAGTGCACCCTCGACTTGCAGCTGGCATCGTAATTTTGTGTAGTTGTCCCAGTTGCAAGTCCATCATCGACTCGCAACGAGGACATGGTTTGTTTTCATCCCGGTTGCAACCCTTGACTCGTAACTTTTGTCATGGTTTTGTTATTGTCCTAGTTGCAAGTCCGACCTCTAACTCACAACTGGTCCATTTGTATCAATCCCAGCTGCAAGTTCACCCTCGACTCACAATGGGCATCGTAGTTTCATGTACTTGTTCCAGTTGTAAGTCCAACCTCGACTAGCAACTAGGTCCATAGTTTTTTTTTCTCCTAGTTGCAAGTCCACTCCCGACTTGCAATAGGGACCATTGTTTGTTTCTTAAAATTCTTTTTCTTTTTTCTTCATTTCCTTTCCCTTTTCTTTTTTTATAATTCCTAAATCCTTTTCAAATTATGAATATTTCGGAAATTTGTGAACATATTTTTTGAATGGGCGAACATTTTTTGAATCTGCGAACAAATTTTGAATATCGTGAATATTTTTCTATCCCATGAACATTTATTGAATGCACAATCAATTGTTCAATTTGAGTTTTAAAATAATTTAGTGCATATTATAAAAATGTTCACCATATATTAAAAAAAGTTCATCGTGTCTTAAAAGAGGTTAAGTGTGTACTAAAAAATGTTCAGTGCATATTAAAGAAATGTTTATTGTGTATAATTAAAAAAAATCATCATATATAAAAAAGCTCACTGTATATTAAAAATGTTCAATTTATACTACAAAAAATTAGTGTATATTCAGAAAATGGTCATCATATGTTAAAGTATTGTTCACCGTATATTAAAACAATTTTTGTATTCGTTAAAAAAAATTCTAATTTGAAAGCATTTATGTAAATTCATGAATATTTTTTTGTGAAAAAACGCAAAAAATGATAAAGGAAAAAAAAAACAAATCCTTGTTAGCCTATTAGAAGCTAGCGATCAGAGCCGTACTTGTAAAAGTTTGCTACCGGACGCATAAGCTACGTCCAGTATTGCATCGCGTACATCCAGCACTGCATAAGTTACAGCCACGGCGCAGCTGCACCATCGCACATGCATTGTGCACAGCTACCTATTAGATATACGTATGGCGGGACCTGCGGGGCGAGCTGGTTTTTTTTTTGGGGCTTTGACAAATTAAATCAAACAAACAAGACAAACAATAAGAAAATAAGATAATACTGACATCATACTTAGATATGAGATATTATTTCACATCTAGATATAACATAGACGGACCCATAAATATGTGCATGTGAAGGATACTTCCCTTTGCTTACACACTATACCGATTTGCTAGAAGGATCCACATATGTGCGTGGCTAAAATTGGAAGATAGCCACGCGGTTCACTCTTTCAATTTTCCCGCAAAAAAAGATCAGAGTGTGTGATGGGCAGCAAGCAAGGTTGCTCATCCGGACTTATCATATCAATGGTTGTAACTTGTACTCATGGCGCTCGCTGTATTGAATCATTTAACATGTTATCAGTAAATTTCAATTGAGAGTATTAGAATCGTAAAAGAATGATTGATAGATCATCACAGGAATTAACGGCACAACAAAGCATGCATATCCATCTACTAATAATGTAGCTCATACTACTAGGGAAAACCTTATACACAGAGGATTATCAGCAGCGCTGGTTAAAACAAAGCGCTACTGCTATTTAGCAGTAGTGACTGCTATTTAGCAATAGCGCCGGGACACAAAGGGCGCTATAGATATGATGGTAGCAGTAGCGCGTCTACAGGAAAAAGCGCTACCACTATAATTCCCATATTGTTGCCGGCAGGCTAGGAATAGTTGTAGCGATCTTCGGGAAAATGCGCTACCGCTAAGTTCGTTGTAGCAGCGCGTTTTTCTGGGGAGAGCGCTACTGCTAATGAAAAGAAAATAAAATGAAAAACAAATAGAAAAGTAAATGAAAATGAAAGAAAAGGAAAAAGGAGAAAGGAAAAATGTAAATGTAAAGAAAAATAAAAGAAAAAGAAAAATAAAGGAGAAAGGCATAGCAGTAGCGCCTGTTTTCAGAAAGCGCTATAGCTAATCTAGCAGCATCGCATTTTGTAAACCCGTGCTATAGCTAAGTTCCTTAAATAAAAGAGAAAGGAAAAAAGAAAAGTAAATAAGAAAAGGAAAAGGAAAAGGAAGAAAGAAAAGAAAAAGGAAAATAAATAGCTACTTCCTATAGCAGTAGCGCGTTTTATGTACCAGCGCTATAGCTAACTTAGCTATAGCACTGTTTTCCGGCAAGCACTACCGCTACATTTGACATAAACCGAGCGCGGGCTTTCTCCCCTCCGGCCTCTTCTCCTCCAAATCCCCACTCGCTCCTCTGCTGTCGCCGCCGTCGCCCTACATCGCCGTCGGCCTCGGCGCGCCCTCCCGTCGCCCTCCGCACACCGCCTGCTGCCCTCCATCGCCGTCTGGTGCCCTCCCTCGTCGCGTGCCCGAGCCCCGACCCAGACCTCGATGTCGCGCGCCCCCTCCCTCGGCAGCTCTGCCTCCTCCTGCTCCCTAACTCCGCCGACACCCAAGGTGAGCACGCCTACACCTCCTCCCCTACCTCTGCCTAGCTAGGGTTCCTAGGGTTCATCAAATTGAAGGAAATATGCCCTAGAGGCAATAATAAAGTTGTTATTTTATATTTCCTTATTCATGATAAATGTTCATTATTCATGCTAGAATTGTATTAACCGGAAACTTGATACATGTGTGGATACATAGACAAAGCACTATGTCCCTAGTAAGCCTCTACTAGACAAGCTCGTTAATCAAAGATGGTTAAGTTTCCTAACCATAGACATGTGTTGTCATTTGATGAACGGGATCACATTATTAGGAGAATGATGTGATGGACAAGACCCATCCGTTAGCTTAGCATAATGATCGTTCAGTTTTATTGCTACTGCTTTCTTCATGTCAAATACATATTCCTTCGACTATGAGATTATGCAACTCCCGGATACCGGAGGAATGCCTTGTGTGCTATCAAACGTCACAACGTAACTGGGTGATTATAAAGATGCTCTACAGGTATCTCCGAAGGTGTCTGTTGGGTTGGCATAGATCGAGATTAGGATTTGTCACTCCGAGTATCGGAGAGGTATCTCTGGGCCCTCTCGGTAATGCACATCATAAGAAGCCTTGCAAGCAAAGTGACTTAGTCACAGGATGATGTATTACAGAACGAGTAAAGAGACTTGCTGGTAACGATATTGAACTAGGTATAAAGATACCGACGATTGAATCTCGGGCAAGTAACATACCGATGGACAAAGGGAATAACGTATGTTGTCATAACGGTTCGACCGATAAAGATCTTCGTAGAATATGTGGGAGCCAATATGAGCATCCAGGTTCCGCTGTTGGTTATTGACCGGAGAAGTGTCTCGGTCATGTCTACATAGTTCTCGAACCCGTAGGGTCCGCACGCTTAACGTTCGATGACGATTTTGTATTATATGAGTTATGTGATTTGGTGACCGATTGTTGTTCGGAGTCTCGAAATGGTCAAGAGGTAAAGATTGATATATAGGACGATGGTATTCGGACACCGGAAGTGTTCCGGAGGGTACCGGGTATATATCGGGTCACCGGAAGGGGTTCCGGGCACCCCCCCGGCAAAGATATGGGCTTAATGGGCCAAGAGAGGAAATGCAGCAGCCAGCAGGGGCTGTTGCGCCTCCCGTATTGGCCGAACCAGAGGAGGAAGGAAAGCGGGGAAGAGAGAAGGAAGGGGAGGGATTCGGCCTCCCCCTTCCTTCCCTCCTCCCTCCTCCTTCCTCCCCCCTCCGGAAAATATGGTAGGGGGGGGGGGCGAATTGGACTAGGCCCCCAAGTAGGATTCCTCCTACTTGGGGCGCCCCAAGGCTGTCTCCCTCCCCCTCCCACCTATATATACATGGGGAGGGGGTGCCTAGAACACACACCAATAACTGTTAGCCGTGTGCGGCGCCCCCCTCCACAGATTACACCCTCGGTCATATCTTCGTAGTGCTTAGACGAAGCCCTATGCGGATCACTTCACCATCACCGTCACCACGCCGTCGTGCTGACGGAACCCATCTACTTCCTCGACACTTTGCTAGATCAAGAGTTCGAGGGACGTCATCGAGCTGAACGTGTGCAGAACTCGGAGGTGCCGTACGTTCGGTGCTTGATCGGTCGGAACGAGAAGAAGTTCGACTACATCAACCGCGTTGTCAAACGCTTCCGCTTTCGGCCCACGAGGGTATGTAGCCACACTCTCCCCCTCTTGTTGCTATGCATCTCCTAGATAGATCTTTCATGAGCGTAGGAATTTTTTTGAAATTGCATGCTACGTTCCCCAACAGTGGCATCTGAGCCAGGTCTATGCATAGATGATATGCATGAGTAGAACACAAAGAGTTGTGGGCGGTGATCGTCATACTGCTTACCACCAATGTCTTATTTTGATTCGGCGGTATTGTTGGATGAAACGGCCTGGACCAACCTTACATGGCCACGTTCATGAGACCGGTTCCAGTGACAGACATGCAACTAGTTTTGCACAAAGGTGGCTGGCGGGTGTCTGTTTCTCCTACTTTAGTTGAATCGAATTTGACTGTGGCCGGTCCTTGTTGAAGGTTAAAACAGCAAACTTGATAAATCACTGTTGTGGTTTTAATGCGTAGGTAAGAATGGTTCTTGCTAGAAGCCCGTAGCAGCCACGTAAAACTTGCAACCAAAAAGTAGAGGACGTCTAACTTGTTTTTGCAGGGCATGTTGTGATGTGATATGGTCAAGACATGATGTGATATACGTTGTTGTATGAGATGATCATGTTTTGTAAAAGTTATCGGCAACTGGCAGGAGCCTTATGGTTGTCGCTTTATTGTATGAAATGCAAACGCTATGTAATTGCTTTACTTTATCACTATGCGTTAGCGATAGTTGTAGAAGCAATAGTTGGCGAGATGACCACGACGCAACGATGGAGATCAAGGTGTCGAGCCGGTGACGATGGAGATCATGATGATGCTTTGGAGATGGAGATCAAAAGCACGAGATGATAATGGCCATATCATGTCACTATATTTTGATTGCATGTGATGTTTATCTTTTATGCATCTTATTTTGCTTAGTACGGCGGTAGCATTATAAGATGATCCCTTCACTAAATTTCAAGGTATAAGTGTTCTCCCTGAGTATGCACCGTTGCGACAGTTCGTCGTGTTGAGACACCACGTGATGATCGGGTGTGATATACTCTACGTTCAAATACAACGGGTGCAAGATAGTTTTGCACATGCGGAATACTCGGGTTAAACTTGACGAGCCTAGCATGTATAGACATGGCCTCAGAACACTGGAGACCGAAAGGTCGAACATGAATCATATAGTAGATATGATCAACATAAAGATGTTCACCATTGATGACTACTCCATCTCACGTATAACTTAGATGACTTGAGGGATGTCTATTTAAGTGGGAGTTCATTAGTAATTTAATTAATTGAACTTAATTTATCATGAACTTAGTCCTGATAGTATTTGCATATCTATGTTGTAGATCAATGGCCCGTGCTACCGTTCCCTTGAATTTTAATGCGTTCCTAGAGAAAGCTAAGTAGAAAGATGATAGTAGCAACTACACGGACTGGGTCCGTAACTTGAGGGTTATCCTCATTGCTGCACAGAAGAATTATGTCCTTGATGCACCGCTAGGTGAAAGGCCTGCTGCAGGAGCAGATGCTGATGTTTTGAACGTCTGGCAAGCTCGATCTGATGATTACTCGATAGTTCAGTGTGCCATGCTTTACGGCTTAGAATCGGGACTTCAAATACGTTTTGAACGTCATGCAGCATATGAGATGTTCCAAGAGTTGAAGTTAATATTTCAAGCAAATGCCCGAGTTGAGATGATATGAAGTCTCCAACAAGTTCTATAGCTGCAAGATGGAGGAGAACAGTTCTGTCAATGAACACATACTTAGAATGTCTGGATATCATAATCACTTGACTCAGCTGGGAGTTAATCTTCCAGATGATAGTGTTATTGACAGAGTTCTTCAATCACCGACACCAAGCTACAAAGGCTTCGTGATGAACTATAATATGCAAGGGATGGAGAAGACAATTCCCGAGCTCTTCGCAATGCTCAAAGCTGCGGAGGTAGAAATCAAGAAGGAGCATCAAGTGTTGATGGTTAACAAGACCACTAGTTTCAAGAAAAAGGGCAAGGGGAAGAAAGGGAACTTCAAGAATAATGGCAAGCAATTTGCCACTCCCGGGAAGAAGCCCAAAGCTGGACCCAAGCCTGAAACTGAGTGCTTCTACTACAAAGGGACTGGTCACTGGAAGCGGAACTGCCCCAAGTATTTGGCGGATAAGAAGGATGGCAAAGTGAACAAAGGTATATTTGATATACATGTTATTGATGTGTACCTTACTAATGCTCGTAGTAGCACCTGGGTATTTGATACTGGTTCGGTTGCTCATATTTGTAACTCGAAACAGGAGCTACGGATTAAACAAAGATTAGCTAAGGACGAGGTGACGATGCGCGTCGGGAATGGTTCCAAGGTCGATGTGATCGCCATCGGCACGCTATCTCTACATCTACCTTAGGGATTAGTTTTAGACCTGAATAATTGTTATTTGGTGCCAGTGTTGAGCATGAACATTATATCTGGATCTTGTTTAGTGCGAGACAGTTATTCATTTAAATCAGAGAATAATGGTTGTTCTATTTATATGAGTAATATCTTTTATGGTCATGCACCCTTGAAGAGTGGTCTATTTTTGTTGAATCTCGATCGTGGTGATACACATATTCATAATATTGATGCCAAAAGATGCAAAGTTGATAATGATAGTGCAAAATATTTGTGGCACTGCCGTTTAGGTCATATTGGTGTAAAGCGCATGAAGAAACTCCATGCAGATGGGCTTTTGGAATCACTTGATTATGTATCATTTGATACTTGCGAACCATGCCTCATGGGCAAGATGACTAAAACTCCGTTCTCCGGAACAATGGAGCGAGCCAATGACTTATTGGAAATAATACATACCGATGTATGCGGTCCGATGAGTGTTGAGGCTCGCGGCGGGTATCGTTATTTTCTGACCTTCACAGATGATTTGAGCAGATATGAGTATATCTACTTGATGAAACATAAGTCTGAAACATTTGAAAAGTTCAAAGAATTTCAGAGTGAAGTAGAAAATCATCGTAACAAGAAAATAAAGTTTCTACATTCTGATCGCAGAGGCGAATATTTGAGTTACGAGTTTGGCCTTCATTTAAAACAATGTGGAATAGTTTCACAACTCACGCCACCTGGAACACCACAGTGTAATGGTGTGTCCGAACATCGTAATCGTACTTTATTAGATATGGTGTGATATATGATGTCTCTTACCGATTTATCACTATCGTTTTGGGGTTATGCATTAGAGATAGCTGGATTCACGTTAAATAGGGCACCGTCTAAATCCGTTGAGATGACACCGTATGAACTATGGTTTGGCAAGAAACCTAAGCTATCATTTCTTAAAGTTTGGGGTTGCGATGCTTATGTGAAAAAGCTTCAACCTGATAAGCTCGAACCCAAATCGGAGAAGTGCGTCTTCATAGGATACCCAAAAGAAACTGTTGGGTACACCTTCTACCACAGATCCGAAGGCAAGATCTTTGTTGCTAAGGATGGATCCTTTCTAGAGAAGGAGTTTCTCTCGAAAGAAGTGAGTGGGAGGAAAGTAGAACTTGTTGAGGTAATTGTACCTTCTCTCGAATTGGAAAGTAGTTCATCAGAGAAAACCGATCCCGTGATGCCTACACCAACTAGAGAGGAAGCTAATGATGATGATCATGAAACTTCAGATCAATTTACTACAGAACCTCATAGGTCAACCAGAACACGATCCGCACCAGAGTGGTACGGGAATCCTGTACTGGAAGTCATGTTACAAGACCAAGGCGAACCTACGAACTATGAAGAAGCTATGATGAGCCCAGATTCCGACAGATGGCTTGAGGCCATGAAATCTGAGATAGGATCCATGTATGAGAACAAAGTATGGACTTTGGTGGACTTGCCCGATGATCGGCGAGCCATAGAGAATAAATGGATCTTCAAGAAGAAGACTGACGCCGATGGTAATGTTACTATCTACAAAGCTCGACTTGTCGCAAAAGGTTTTCGACAAGTTCAAGGAGTTGACTACGATGAGACTTTCTCACCCGTAGCGATGCTTAAGTCCGTCCGAATCATGTTAGCAATTGCCACATTTTATGATTATGAAATCTGGCAAATGGACGTCAAAACTGCATTCCTTAATGGATTTCTTAAAGAAGAGTTGTATATGATGCAACCAGAGGGTTTTGTCGGTCCTAAAGGTGCTAACAAAGTGTGCAAGCTCCAGCGATCCATCTATGGACTGGTGCAAGCATCTTGGAGTTGGAATATACGCTTTGATAAGGTGATCAAAGCATATGGTTTTATACAGACTTTCGGAGAAGCCTGTATTTACAAGAAAGTGAGTGGGAGCTCTGTAGCATTTCTAATATTATATGTGGATGACATATTGTTGATTGCAAATGATGTAGAATTTCTGGATAGCTTAAAAGGATACTTGAATAAGAGTTTTTCAATGAAAGACCTCGGTGAAGCTGCTTATATATTGGGCATCAAGATCTATAGGGATAGATCGAGACGCTTAATAGGACTTTCACAAAGCACATACCTTGATAAAGTTTTGAAGAAGTTCAAAATGGATCAGTCAAAGAAAGGGTTCTTGCTTGTGTTGCAAGATGTGAAGTTGAGTAAGACTCAATGCCCGACCACTGCAGAAGATAGAGAGAAAATGAAAGTCATTCCCTATGCTTCAGCCATATGTTCTATCATGTATGCTATGCTGTGTACCAGACCTGATGTGTGCCTTGCCATAAGTTTGGCAGGGAGGTACCAAAGTAATCCAGAAGTGGATCACTGGACAGCGGTCAAGAACATCCTGAAGTACCTGAAAAGGACTAAGGATATGTTTCTCATTTATGGAGGTGACAAAGAGCTCGTAGTAAATGGTTACGTCGATGCTAGTTTTGACACTGATCCGGATAACTCTAGGTCACAAACCGGATACGTATTTATATTTAATGGTGGAGCTGTCAGTTGGTGCAGTTCCAAGCAGAGCATCGTGGCGGGATCTACGTGTGAAGCGGAGTACATAGCTGCTTCGGAAGCAGCAAATGAAGGAGTTCATATCCGATCTAGGTGTAATACCTAGTGCATCGGGTCCAATGAAAATCTTTTGTGACAATACTGGAGCAATTGCCTTAGCAAAGGAATCCAGATTTCACAAAAGAACCAAACACATCAAGAGACGCTTCAACTCCATCCGTGATCAAGTCAAGGAGGGAGACATAGAGATTTGCAAAATACATACGGATCTGAATGTGGCAGACCCGTTGACTAAGCCTCTTCCACGAGCAAAACATGATCAGCACCAACACTCCATGGGTGTTAGAATCATTACAATGTAATCTAGATTATTAACTCTAGTGCAAGTGGGAGACTGAAGGAAATATGCCCTAGAGGCAATAATAAAGTTATTATTTTATATTTCCTTATTCATGATAAATGTTTATTATTCATGCTAGAATTGTATTAACCGGAAACTTGATACATGTGTGGATACATAGACAAAACACTGTGTCCCTAGTAAGCCACTACTAGACTAGCTCGTTAATCAAAGATGGTTAAGTTTCCTAACCATAGACATGTGTTGTCATTTGATGAACGGGATCACATCATTAGGAGAATGATGTGATGGACAAGACCCATCCGTTAGCTTAGCATAATGATCGTTCAGTTTTACTGCTACTGCTTTCTTCATGTCAAATACATATTCCTTCGACTATGAGATTATGCAACTCCCGGATACCGGAGGAATGCCTTGTGTGCTACCAAACGTCACAACGTAACTGGGTGATTATAAAGATGCTCTACAGGTATCTCCGAAGGTGTCTGTTGGGTTGGTATAGATCAAGATTAGGATTTGTCACTCCGAGTATCGGAGATGTATCTCTGGGCCCTCTCGGTAATGCACATCATAAGAAGTCTTGCAAGCAAAGTGACTTAGTCACAGGATGATGTATTACAGAACAAGTAAAGAGACTTGCGGGTAACGATATTGAACTAGGTATAAAGATACCGACGATCGAATCTCGGGCAAGTAACATACCGATGGACAAAGGGAATAACGTATGTTGTCATAACGGTTCGACCGATAAAGATCTTTGTAGAATATGTGGGAGCCAATATGAGCATCCAGGTTCCGCTGTTGGTTATTGACCGGAGAAGTGTCTCGGTCATGTCTACATAGTTCTCGAACCCGTAGAGTCCGCACGCTTAACGTTTGATGACGATTTTGTATTATATGAGTTATGTGATTTGGTGACCGAATGTTGTTCGGAGTCCCGGATGAGATCACAGACATGACGAGGAGTCTCGAAATGGTCGAGAGGTAAAGATTTATATATAGGACGATGGTATTCGGACACTAGAAGTATTCCGGAGGGTACCGGGTACATATCGGGTCACCAGAAGGGGTTCCGGGCACCCCCCGGCAAAGATATGGGCCTAATGGGCCAAGAGGGGAAACGCAGCAGCCAGCAGGGGCTGCTATGCACCCCATATGGGCCGAACCAGAGGAGGAAGGAAAGAGGGGAAAAGAGAAGGAAGGGGAGGGATTCGGCCTCCCCCTTCCTTCCCTCTTCCCTCCTCCTTCCTTCCCCCTCCGGAAAATATGGTAAGGGGGGGGGGGCGAATTGGACTAGGCCCCCAAGTAGGATTCCTCCTACTTGGGGCGCCCCAAGGCTGTCTCCCTCCCCCTCCCACCTATATATACATGGGGAGGGGGCGCCTAGAACACACACCAATAACTGTTAGCCGTGTGCGGCGTCCCCTCCACAGATTACACCCTCAGTCATATCTTCGTAGTGTTTAGGCGAAGCCCTGCGCGGATCACTTCACCATCACCGTCACCACGCCGTCGTGCTAACGGAACTCATCTACTTCCTCGACACTTTGCTGGATCAAGAGTTCGAGGGACGTCATCGAGCTGAACGTGTGCAGAACTCGGAGGTGCCTTACGTTCGGTGCTTGATTGGTCGGAACGAGAAGAAGTTCGACTACACCAACCGCGTTGTCAAACGCTTCCGCTTTCAGTCTACGAGGGTATGTAGACACACTCTCCCCCTCTCATTACTATGCATCTCCTAGATAGATCTTGCGTGAGCGTAGGAATTTTTTTGAAATTGCATGCTACGTTCCCCAACACAAATTTTAGGGTTCATCATATTAGCTAGGGTTCATCTAATTAGTTAGGGTTCATCAAATTAGCTAGTACTTGTAGATGCTTAAGTAGTTCTATAGTTGTTGTGCACCCAATGTAGTTAACTAAATATAATTTTTAGGACAAACCTATATATGCTTAAGTAGTTAACTAAATATAATTTTTAGGATAAATTTGTATATGCTTAAGTAGTTAACTAAATATATTTTAGGGTTGTATAGTTTCTTAAGTACTTGTATAGTTGTTCTGCACCCAATGTATGCTTAAGTAGTTGTATAATTCCTAGGGTTCATCAATGGGTGCTTAAGTAGTTGTAGATGCTTAAGTAGCTAGGGTTCATCAAATTAGCTAGTACTTGTAGATGCTTAAGTAACTAGGGCAGTAGGGTTCAACTAGAAATGTTAGGGCAGTAGGGTTTAACTAGATGTTAATTAGGGCAGCAGAGTTTAGTTTAGAGAAAAAAATCAATATAAAAATATAAAATTCTATTAGTGCTGCAAGTCCAGTAGATTCTTAATTTTTACTGAATTTTTATTAGGACAGAAATTTAGGACATAATTTGAATTGAGTTCTAGGGTTCATAATTTGAAATTTAGGACATAAATTGAGTTCTAGGGTTCATAATTTTTATTAGGACGTAATTTTTATTCGGACAACAATTTAGGACAGAAATATGTAAAGGTTCTAGGTTTCTAGGGTTCATCAATCTATATTTGGTTTTTGAATTGAGTTTGAGATAGCATGAGATTTGTGTAGATTTTCTTGAAGTGTCAAACATTAGTGGAGATGCAAATTTGAAGTGGTCTTGTTATATGCAAATTCCTCAATAGTGTTTGCTCATGTATATCTACTGATGTAGTGGCTCATGTACAGGTTCTTAAGTGGTCCTATTATATGCAACATTGAAGTGGTTTGATTGTGCCCAAGTGGCCTTTTGTTGTTTGCAGGGAATGATTCTGAGTGGCCTATGTTTTGTAGGAATGTTGATTCATTTTCGTTCCGGCAAATTTCAGGCGCTCGATTTGTCCACATTTTAGCAAAGGTCATGCCGAAATTTTTCGTGAATTTCGGCATGCCTTGTGCTAGAAACTAAGACATATCGAGCGCCCGGGATTTGCCGCAACGGGAATGAATCAACATTCCGGCAAAACATAGGCCTTTTTTATGTCATTATTCATTTTATTAGGTCTAGAATTAATTGACTAGACTTAATCGTCGGAAACATGGCTAGAAACGATGAAGGAGAGGGTTCTGGTAATTGCAACGTCTACGAGGCAGCAGATGACTATTTGAACTATATGGAGGAGCAACGGTTGTTGCAGTACCCCCGTGTCACATCCGAGACTGAGACCGACATCGGCACCGACAGCGAGACCGGCGCCAAGACCGGCGTCGTGACTGGCGCCGAGACCAAGTCCGGCGCCGATGTTGGCGAATCAGCCGGTATAGAACCGAAACCGAAGAGGATACGGCGCCCAAACCAGCTCGGCACTACTAGACTAGTGGTCACGGCGGTGGACCACGGCAATTTCGAGCCCAAAGAGCCTGCGGAAGCGCGCATGTGCTACGACAATCAAATAGGCTGCATCCTACGGGAAACCGCCACCATCAACGATGAAAAAATAAAGAAGATACCAAATATGGAGCACTCTCTCCTAAAGAAGCTGCACCAGAGATCCTTGTTCCTGGGCCGGGATGAAATCAAATATACCTATCAAAGATGCGGCGAAATACCATATCCCCGGTGATCCGATCTTACCTAAGGCAGCGGTAGAGGTCATAGACGGCAATCTAAGGAGACTTCATGACGATGTGCTGCGAAGAGAGAAAAGCCTTATCGCCTCTAAAAATCCAGGATACCCGCTCTACGTGGTTAACGTGCCGCAGCAAAGGTTGTACGTCCAGACATTCCCCGCGGAGAAGTTCTTCCTTCGATTCGATTACATCTTCGACATGTTTCACTTGACAAAGCTGTATTTTATGTTCGTCCACCTTTTTACTTTGTACATGAACTACATCATCAGGATTGAGCAAATACCTTATATCTGTGTCACTGACATGTACTTTATGCACGAGGGCTTCTTGGCAGTCTGCCGAGAGCACCGTGAATACGCGAGTAACTACATCACAGATTTCATGGTCGGCAATAAGGACAAGGAGACGATTCTCCTGCCTTATCATCCCATGTAAGTCATCCACGGATATCCTTCCTTCGATTTCAATCATTCATTTGCCTGCGTGGAGGCTAATTTGAGGTGTACTTATTTTGCGCAGTGATGGGCACGCCGTCCTCATCATCCTTTACCCCCAATTCTCCCACGCTCTTTACTTGGACTCGTCGAAGAACATGAAGAAAAAGGATTACACCCACATCAAGTCTGTTCTCGACAGTGCTATCTTAAGCTACGGCATACGGGGTGGAGAGATCACGATCAAGAAGACAAGGAACCGCGTGCCCTGCTTCGGCCATAAGACCGACTTCTGCTGCATCCAGCAACCGGGAGGTACTCTCAGTGATGGATTCTATGTCCTCCACCACATGCTGGAGTACAGACGGGATTTCCAGAACCTTCGCATGTCACCTAGATCCGGCGATGCCGATATTCTACAATGGGCAAAGAAACTAGGAAATGTCCCAGATCATCGACTCCGAGCTGAGTTCTATCACAACCAGCGTGAACTTGCCCAAATCATCATGAAAGAGGTCCTCGAAAAAACAGGGATGTTCTACGAAGAAGGGCAAATGTCGCGGGAAGACGTCCGAACACGCGTAGCCGCTCAGCGTCTCGACCTGAAGCCTTTCACTTTGCTCGGGGACTTCCTCCCTAATTTGGATGGATGGCACGACATGTTGGAGTGATTGACGATATATGACAATGTGTGTCCGTTTAGTCACTACTTTCTCTATGACGAAATTTTGAGTTACGCACGACGAAACTTTGTGATGTAATTAAACCGTCCTCCTCAACTAGCGAAGATCACTCTAGCTAGGGCATTTTGGGTACGATGAACTTTGTTATTTATGCTTATGATATGTTGCTTCTATTTTTGCTAACTCTGTCTGTTTCTGTTGCTCAACTATATGTGTTGCATATTATCGACTCATGTGATGATGCAGGTACATAGATCATCAATGGTGAAGAAGTGCTACGCCATGTACGTAGGGAAGATTCCAGGAGTGTACGACGAGTGGCCTGAGTGTCAGGCCCAGGTGCATCGGTTTTTGGGCGGCAGCCACAGAGGGTTCGATAGCAGAGCCGAAGCGGAAGTTAGTTACTTGAGGATGACGTTGGCGCGAGAGAGGGATCGGAACCGTCGCCTAAAAAACTACTATATTATCGCGCTCTTGCTCATAGTAATCGCTCTTCTCTTCTATATCTTTGTTTAGATATAGATGATGAAACATGTGTATGTGATGACTATGTAGTTGCTTGTATTCGAAACATGTCACTTAACTTGTATCGCTATATCGTGATTATGATGAGATGACATGATTTGTGTTGGATGATATGATGAGACTATTATGTGTATGATATGATGAGCATATTGCATGTTTATGATATGATTAGAATACTGTATAAAACCTGTAAAAAACACCGCAAATACGTAGCAGAAAAAAATATGTGAAAATATAACAGTAGCGCTCTTTAGCAGGAAGCAGTAGTGCCGTACGCAAGCGCTACAGCTATTTATCAGTAGCGCTGGATGGATGAATGCTACTGCTAGGCTACTTAGCAGTAGCGCTTTTCTGGACGACGCTACTGCTAAGTAGGTATAGCAGTAGCGCGCGTCAAACCGCGCTAGTGCTACAAGTTAGCTGTAGCGCCGCCCCCCGCGCTATTACTAGGCATTTGACCCGCGCTTCTGCTAGGCTTTTCGCTAATAGTGTCAGGTTACATGCTCATCTCTCGTTTGGCTCATATGAGATTTTATAAAGGATTCTCATTTCCAGAACAGAGAAAAACTCTGACCACCCTTTCAAGTTAACACAATATAGATTGAATCTTACGGCTAGGTTTTGAATCCAATGACACAGTGCAATTGTTAATCTACACCGCCTTGGGGAAGTGTTACACCAGAGTTGCTAAAGTTATCGTGCTCTTTAGCTTAGTAACTCAATCGCTTGAGCTTTCCCGGGTTTGTTTATGAGCGGATTTGGCACCCTTTCTTGCAATTAAACCTAGTAGCATGCCGTTTATATAATGAAAAAAATTGTTATATACATAGTAATAAATAATTTATCGTTTGATCATATATGGGCCACCCAAAGATGCTATATGCCACTTTGAAATCGGAAGTGCTACCGCGACCATAAAAAATAACACGTTCTGCTAGTAGTACTAATAAAAAAATCTGTCCTAAAAAAAGAGCTAATAACAGAAGACAATGCTCTGGTAGTAGTAATAAAAACAAAGAGGTAAGAAAAAAGATGAAACATATATAACAGGGTATGATTTGTTTTAAATCCACCTCTTGACAAGCTAAAATTCAGGCAAGCATGAAAAAAATGGCTATTGATTGGTTTGTATCCAAAATTTGTTAATTCCACAAGAAACACGTGGGACGGCAACAAATAAAAGATTTCTTGTCTTCAGAAGTCGACCATTTTTTTTGTCAAGAACCATATCGCGAATATAAAAGCGTCTACCAAATTTCAGTTCTTATTAAATAGTAATCTAATAATTGCGAATAATCCACAACGAAGCATGCATATCCATCTAAAAAAAATCTCAAATACCACCATTACTCATGTTGGGAACATACCAAAGTGTCAATACAGACACGGGTGGAAGGTAGCAGAGACAAAATGAAATAGTTCTCTTTTTTGGTGGAAGATGCCAATTGCCAACTACACCAGTAAAGTATCAGTAACTTGCAGACATGCACAACAAATTTCAGTTCTAATTAAATCCGGCAGTGTGATTGGGCAGAAAATACTGCAGACGTCCAATTTGTTAGGATAGAAGCAATGGGGAATGCACAAGCATACACTGTGATATATTCCCAAGAAAAGTTTGGTTTTTGAACCACAATCTTTTTTCTTGAAGCCAACGCATGATTAAGTGCTCTTTGAGGCAAAGTTCTTAATTCACACGGGAAAGATTACACAAACAGCACTGCAGTGGCTGGATTTTCCATGTGATTTCAGACATAAACCACATGAAAGTATATTTTTGGATGATCCTAAATTGGCTAACTTTTTCAGCATGTAAGTTACAAATCTTTATCTAGGCAAAGACGAACCGAGAACCAGCATATTGAACTTGATCCAAGGGAGCACATTTGTAACTTGTTTCTACCCGAAAAGCACCAAATCCTGGACATGGACGCATCACGTAACAAAGACCGATGATACGACGAGTCAAGGGACCAAATTAGTTTCCAAAATTTTCAATAACGGCCATTCCGAATTTACAACCAGATACAAAGTGGTGCTAATTAAGAAATACAGATATCTATGCAATGCAAGTATGTCTGGCAAGAATATCTCAATACAAAAGAGCAGGAGCCGCTAGGTGGAAGGAAAGATCTTGGTCATGATCTTCCGTTCCGTGGCAGAAACGCAAACATAGCCTATCAGCTGTGGAAAGAAAGATCCAGGCTAACCATTTCAAAAACTAAAAATGGCATATGTCTGACAAAAGCATTTACTCGAAGAGCATGACCAAGAGTCCTGGACTGAATCTCTCATCTTAACAATGCAAACTGAATGTTGGGCACAAACAGTGGAAATAAATAAATAGCATAGATAGATACTCCAGTCCAGAGCATTATACCAGTATTTAAAGCATCATAATAAGCAAACAAATGATGATAGCGTAAGTGCTACTGGGATCATCGAAAGTAACATGTTCTAGTGGTAGTACTAATACTTCAGAAGAGCTAAGAGCAAAAGGCATGGCTCACATAAGATAGTCAGTAGATACTCCAAGGGCAAACGAAACCAGAAGCCCAGAACAATCAGACATGCTCTGTGGAGAATGGACACTCCTCGTCTTCTTCTTGCATCTCACCAGACGGAATTGGCATAATGCTCTCTTGGAGGTGATGCGTAGTAAGCCTCATATAATACTGTCTCTTACCAATGGTCACCATTCGTAAGAACTTGCCGCCGGTGTCGCAATGCAACACATGTTTATCATTAAATTCGACCAGCAGCTCACGCTCATTCAGCACAGCTATCTGACTGAAGAATCTCACTGTTGAGTCAACAGATTGCTTCCATTTCCTTTTCTCTATAATTGACACGTCGATCCGGTACTTGAAGGCCCAGGTTTCAGCCTCGTAGTCCTGCGTCACCCATACATCCATGGCGGTAGCGATGCTATCAGGAGCCGGCTTGCTTAGAAAAGCAAGCGTACTCTCCATGTGGAACAACCTGTTCAACATGCTGTCATCGTGGGCAGGGTTTCTCATCCAGCGTAACGACTCGGTTTCTGTGTCGAACACAATAATATCTCCAGTGCTGCTGCCATGAAGAAGATCAGGCCTATACAACAACCAGTGCAGATTGCCGCGGTGGTGGACCGGTGAGGGCCAGGATAGATGATGGATTAACCGATGCGTTTCCTCCATGGAAGGGGAAGACAATGTTGGCAAGATGACTTGGATGCTTCTCGACTCATTGGCTCCCACAGTGAGGACGTACAACGTGGCTTCTTTCTTGTGAACATTGGACCAGAGCACCCTGTATTCCCCGGTTGATTTGTGCTTGTAGAGGCCGTGTACGTAGTAGCTGTCACCCGGCCGAATGTAGTTGTCGGGTTGCCGATGTAGAACCGGCAGGAGAGCGTGCTTGCGGGTGGTCGGGTTGCAGATGTAGAACCGGGCTCCCCAGGAGACGATGAGGAAGCCATCGCTGGAGGCGTGGAGGCAAATCTCGCAGCAGGATTTACGGCACCGGGAGAGGAAGGGCCAGATCTGCTGGCTGGAGGCTCCGGCGTCACGGAGGACAACGAGACTTGCTGACCGCCCGTTCCCGTCGATGATGGGGAGCGACGGCTGCCGGCAGCGATGCTCAACCATGAACTCCGGCGTGGAGGTGGCGCTGCGCCAGGACGTGCGGACCATGCGGCAGCGCCCGATGTCCTTGGGGGGCAGCAGCATGAGGATCTTGCCGACGATGATGTCGTCGGGCAGGTCGTCGAGCACGGCCGCGCCCTTCCTGTCCGGCATCCTGCTCCCTCCGTCGCGTCGGGTCACCTGAAAAGAGAAGCAGCAGGCGTAAGAAACCCCAAGTGTGCTCCGTCGGGTACGGTTCCGGTAAAGCAGCAAATCAACCTTTCGCTCAAGATTGAGCGACGGATTCGGCGCAAGAACAAAGTGCCCGGCGATCGAATGGTAAACAAGTAAAAAAACCTGACGAGAACGCATTGCGGCCATTGTGCTTACCTCTGCGCGCAGGAGGAAGACGGTGGTCGATCCGGCGAGAAACTCCCCGTGAGCTATCGTGGGGAACAGTGGTCAAACTAGCAGGAAGAGCAGGAAGCTTCCTTGCGATTGCAGTGGCCAGTGGAAGAGCAGGAAGCCAGCTGCTTGATGGAAGTGAGGTGAGAAAGAGGATGGAAGTCAAAAAGTCAGTTATTACCGCTCCATTTACTGGCTCGGTTGCAGAGATGATGGGACGACACGGTTCGTAGGGGCTTAGAATAGGCGTAACGTTTTCTTTTCTTTATTTATTGGCCAGTGATGGGCGCCGGCGTTGGGCCGGTCGACCGTGCACCGTTCCATTTAACTAAGTCCAACCGTCTGAGCTCGTGTCAGGTCATCTTCTTCCCCCACATCTTAGATCCCATGGGTAGCAGGTCGTCTTCCACTCCCCCATGTCTCAAATCCGGCCACCAGGCACGCGTGGGAGTTGTGCTGGTTCCAGTAAAAATGTCCGCCAGTAGTAGCAAAAAATTGTGCTGGTTCCAGTAAAAATCGCAATTGAAGCAAAATCGACCACCGGTTGTAGCTTTTGTGATTGCCGGTTGCGGCAAAAACAACTTCTGGTCTAGCTCAGGGCTTCTCTGGTAGTAGCAAAAAGTCTACAATGGTTGTAGCAAAACACATAATCACGGGGTCTCAGCAACCTCATCAAAAAGGATGTAACAAACTACAGTGCCGGCAGTAGCAAAACCCAAAACCGTTGTAGCAAAAATTGGTACAAAATGATTCCAGCAAAAAAAACATGGCAGCAAAATTTGATTAGTTCTAGCGAAAATACGAAGATGGTAGTAACAAATTAGTACACTGGTTCCAGCAAAAACAAACATGGGAGCAGAATCTGGATTGGTTCCAACAAAAACCGAAGACACTAGTAGCAAAATTTAGAGCTGGTTCCCACAAAAAAAAAAAAAGAAACTCGAGCCGTGCCATGGTCAGAGACCTACGGCGCTCCCATGGTCAGAGATATGCGGCGGCCACTGCCGGGCCGCGCCGAGTCATGGTGGCAGCTCTCCTTCGTCAGGCACCGATGGATGCAGCTCCACCGACAGGTGGTTGTAGCACCCACCGCCGCCGGTGGTAGCATCTCCGGCGTGGTGGTTGCAGCTCTGACGCCCCAACGGTTGCCGCACCTTCGCGTCCAAATCCGCCGGCGGCCGCCTCGCTTGCAGCATCAGCCACGCCCATCGGCGTCGCCCCCGCCGTCTTTTGCAGAGAAGTGCATGCGCAAAGCTGGAGGTAGAAGAAAAAGTGATGCGGTGCTGTGTGGCCATGAGAACGAGAGGACAGGGAAGAGATAAGGTACAGGGAAAAAAGCGGTTCATGTGGACCCACCACAACACGCGTCTCGTGCGGGACGGTTTTGCGTGGACATATAAAGCCAGCGTGTCACGCGGCCGGCCGAAACGTTCCGCCGGTGCTCCGGCTCGAAACGTTTACCTTATTTATTTTGATTGAAGAGATGAGCTAGCACAGCATATTTATTCATCCTGAGAGCAACTTCAATAACTCCCTTCAAAAACTTCTGGTAAAACCATTTTTTTTACAATCAGTAACATTATTGCCTCCTTTGGTTTATAAAGTAGGGAAATCATATCAGTGAATGGCGTTTTCGCTCCCGGGAGCACGCGCTCCCGCGTGAATTGTAAACAAAAAATATACAGTAAATGTTTTCAAAAAACTCTGATTTTTTTAGATGTTCGTGTTAGTGTCACAAGCACCCTTTAAAAATTTCATGCGAAACGGAGCAGCGGTGTTTCGCCGGTGAAAAAAAACCTAATTTAGGGTGACATTTTAGGTAACATTTGGTGTTTTTTTGTTTTTTTTTTTTTTGCACAGGCAAAAAATGTTTAATCTTTTTGCCAATAAGTTTGTATGTAGCATTTGGATGTGACAAAGAACACATAGAATTTTTGTTGGAAATATCAAAAAATATTTTTGCGCGCAGGAGCGTGCACTCCCGTGAGCACCAACGGATTTCCAAATCATAGGAGTAGGAAAGTCATAGGAAATTAGATGGCGTGCATCTCAGGCCTCCTTTGGTTTGTAGAAATTTTGTAGGAATCTCATAGGATATGATTTGTATAGGAAAAAAAATCCTTTAGAGCCCTTTGGTTTGTAGGAATAGAATCCTATTCTTATGGAGGAATTCTTCCTATCCTCCATATTTCATAGGAAAATAAACATTAGCCTAGACTCAATGGAAAAAATCATATGATGTGAACCAAAGGGCATCTTCTTTTCTATTCTTATTCATAGGATTTCATATACATGTCATCTCATTTCCTATGACTTTCCTATCCTACGAACCAAAGGAGGCCTCAAATCCTATGATTCACATCATAGGGAAGGAGATGGCCTTTAATTCACATCATTTGATTTTTTTTTTCATTGAGTTTAGGCTCATATTTATTTTCCTATCAAATGTGGAGGATAGGAAAAATTCCTCCATAGGAATAGGATCCCATTCCTACAAATCAAAGGGTTCTAAAGAAATTTTTCCTATAAAAATCCTATCCTATGAAATTCCTACAAAATTCCTCCAAACCAAAGGAGGCCTATTATATGTTTATAGTAACGAATTGTACATGGCAAAGATACATGAGCTGAGTACAACGACTACAAAATAAATCTAAAAGATTCACGCAAATCTTCGAGATCTTCAAAATCTTTCGTCTTCCATGACACAACTTTTGGTAAAACATGGTTTTACGGATGATCATAATATTTGGGAAGTTGTGCAAGAGCTACTTTTGTCTGTTCCCGTAAACTTATTCCCCTAAATCCATTTTTATTTTATTTTTAATTAACAAAAAAAAAAGATAATGACCTAGGACCCGCCAGTCAGTGACACGTGTGATGGGCGCCCGCAAGGGCTGGTGCGGTGGCCACCGGCGGGGGTGCGGGACGGCTGTCGACGAGGGGTGGTGCAGGCGTGGCGGCGGCGGCGGTCCGGCAAGGTTCTGACAAGGCACGCAGTTAAGTTTCAGGCGATTACTAGCCCGCAAAATTTTACGAGAAGAAAGAGCCAATTTTAAAGAATCCTCTAAATTTATGGTCACTTTACGGAACTGTTGGAAAACCTTTTTTACCCTAAGTTCCCATATACGGTGGTTATTTTAGAGATAGGGGAGCTGTTGAAGATGCCCTAATAAATGGTTGATCATGAAATTATAATATCCTGCCAAAATTATGAAATTATTTTTGTTTATTTGGCATTACCGGGTGGGTGCATGGGCGTGGAAAAGGAGCGTGTGCATGCCGCCGATGAGTGTGCAAATTATGCGCTCGGTGCGACTATTCTGCTCGGATGTGTAAGGGCACGAGAGTTGAAATAAGATCTGTTGGGAGGCAAGGAAGGAGCGAAACACCCAATTATCAAATACACGTTCGTTGTCGGTGTGATATTGGAGAATGCGAGGCTGAAATTGAGTAGCTACATATGCATGGAAAGTTATGACTATCTCAAAAACATCAGATTTCTGACGTAAGGGAAACGTCCATGCATAATGTGTGTGGTCATCTAGATAACAAGGAAAAATGAAAACCCCGAATTACTAGACGTCCAACCATCACAGTGAAGAGTATGAAACGAAGAGGCGGCAATACGACAGGAATCCTGAAAAGGGGGGCATACATGTTTTCCTAGCTAGCAAGCGTGACATCAGTATTCTTGCACTTTTTTACATTGGAAAGGAAAAGTAGCTAAAACCCTAGATAGAGCGGCACGGCCAGGGTGACCGAGGCGAGCATGCCAAAGTGCGGAACTAGTTGTGTTGGCGAGAAGCATGGTCCAAGTGGTGGAGGAGCCATCACATAGTAGATAGAGTTCGCTGGGGCTATCACATTGCAGCACCATCATCCTGGAATGAAGATCCTCAACATATAAGTCAAAGGGGTCAAATTCCACCAATTTCTTTTCCAAGAGTTAGAGCTCGCACGGGAAATTAAGTTCTTAATAAGAGAAGATGTTACTAAGGCATTGTTAATATGGAGGGGAGTAGAGGAGATGGGATGGAGACATAGTTTTGAAAACCGGAACGGACCAGCGGTCCGACCGGAAAAATCGAGAGCCGGTGCCATACCCGGTTTTTAAGGTGTACCGATCTTTTAGTAAAAAAAATGAAAAATATTTTAAAAAGGTGCATCAACAAGGAAACTGAAAGTGCTAGTTATCGACTAGAGAGGGGGGGGGGTGAATAGGCGATTTTTATGAAAATCTTCAAGACAGGCAATGTCTTTGAAGACAGAAAACTAAATAACACCTACACAGTATACCGCGGAAGATAAACTACACTAGACATGCCATAGTCAAGGAAACAGTACAAGAAAAGCACGAAGACAAATAGCAGCTACGTAGAACAGATCGGAATAGGAAGACTGTGTGAAAGCAAATACGCAAACAAAGAGAATGTCTTCACACAATGAAGTCAAACAAAGCAAGCAAGTAATGACTTCACGAAGCTAAACTGTAAGTAAAGGGTGAAGTGATAGAACTAGTTGCTTGACGAAGACAAGGATTTGGTAGACCAGTTCCAGTTGCCGTGACAACTATACATCTGGTTAGGGAGGCTGAGATTGAACTCAGAAGACCACGTCTTCACCTTATTCCCTTTGAGCTAAGGTCACTTAGTCCTCGCCCAATCACTCTGGTAAGTCTTCAAGGTAGACTTCGAAACCTTCCCAGACTTCGTTCACCGGTGATCCACAATGACTCTTGGATCCTCAGAACGCGACGCCTAACCGACTGGAAGATCACAGTCTTCAAGTGTAATAAGTCTTCAGATCATGCGGACAGAAAGACTTCAGTGATGCCAACACTCTTGGGCTTTGGGTGTTTTGTGTTTTGTCCTCGCAAGTTTTCTCTCTCTCAAAGGCTTCGGAGGTGGGTTGCTCTCAAACGACAAAAGCCGTGCACTAACTCTGAGTAGCCGCCAATTTATGGTGTAGGGGGTGGGCTATTTATAGCCTGGAGGCAACCCGACATGTTATGTCCGAAATGACCTTGGGTCACTAAGGATCCGACACGTGTCCAACGGTCGGATTTCAAACACACGCGGCAGCTTGACCTGGGCTACAAGCAAAGCTGACTCATCCAACTCTGGATAAGATTTTCTCTCATTGTTTTCACTCGAAGACATAGGAGTTTGGTTGAGCATCACGTCAGTCTTCTGACTTTGTTCACCTGGACCCCACTTAATAGTTCGGTGGTACCTATGACTCAAGAATGAAGAAAAAGAAACTATGAAAGAAACTATGTCTTCGCACTTCATTGGCTTCAAGTGAATGTCTTCACACGTCATTATCTTCGACGTGAATGTCTTCACGAACCACCATTGTCTTCAATGTCTTCATACATTTTTAGGGGTCATCTCTGATAGGTAAACCGAATCAATGAGGGACTTCTACATGTGTTCTCCCGTGAATCTCACAAACACATTAGTCCCTCAACCACGTTTGACGTCAATACTCCAAAGCCAACTAGGGGTGGCACTAGATGCACTTACAGAAACGAACACCTAACCTTGAGTTGACGCTTCTAAAAAACGCATTGCCGCTCGATGGAGCCGCCTAATTATTTGAATAACAATATGTAAAACAAATGCACTGCCATAAGTAGATGAACCATAACTATCTCATCGAACAAAAAAGGATGTCTAAAAAAAAGGACACGGGTACCTCATGTTACTCCTCTGTTTGCCTTGTGCGACATTACCTTGGGCGATCCTTTTGCTTTTGCATGCCATCCTAAGAAAAAAAACTAGTAAAACCCCATGGCAAAGAACTTACAAAAAACTGAAACAAGCATGAGCAACTATTGCATGCTTCTTGGGCAACTATCTGAAATGAACCCATCAACATCATAACTTCTCAAAGATCATGGATGTCGCCTAGAGGGGGGGGTGAATAGGCACTTTAAAGTAATTACAGTTTAGGCTTAAACAAATGCGAAATAAAACTAGCATTTAATTTGTCAAGCACAAAACCTAAAACAACTAGGCTCACCTATGTGCACCAACAACTAAAGCTAAGCAAGATAAACAACTATGAGATAGCAAGATATATAACATGAAACACTATGGCTATCACAAAGTAAAGTGCATAAGTAAAGGGCTCGGGTAAGAGATAACAGAGGCACGTGGACACGACGATGTATCCCGAAGTTCACACCCTTGCGGATGCTAATCTCCGTTGGAGCGGTGTGGAGGCACAATGCTCACCAAAAAGCCACCTGGGCCACCTTAATCCCCTCACGCCCTCGCACAATGCAAGATGCCGTGATTCCACTAAGGGGCCCTTGAGGGCGGTCACCGAACCCGTACAAATGGCAACCCTTGGGGGCGGTCACCGGAACCCGTACAAATCGCTCAGGGTAATATCCACAACATAATTGGAGACCCCGAAGCTTGTCCCGGAGCTTTCCACCACAATGATGGAGCTCCGCAACACCAACCATCTAGGGCGCCAAAGCACCCAAGAGGAACAAGCTCTAGGGTGCTCAAACACCCAAGAGTAATAAGCTTCTCACCTTCACTTCCACGTATCACCTTGGAGAACTCAAACATATGCACCAAATGCAATGCCAAGGACACAGAGAGTGTCCAAGTCCATCTCTCCCAAATCCCACCACAACAACAAATGCTATGGAGGAAAAAGAGGAAGAACGAAGAAGAGAACACAAATAACTCCAAGATCTAGATCCAAGGGGTTCCCCTCACATAGAGCAGAAAGTGATTGTTGGAAATGTGGATCTATATCTCTTCTCTCTTTTTCCTCAAGAACTAGCAAGAATCATTGGAGGGATTGAGAGTTAGCAAGCTCGAAGAAGGTCAACAATGGGGGAAGAACACGAGCTGAAGAGATTATAACCATTGGGCAAGAAGCCCCCCTTTTATAGGAGGGGAAAAAATCCAACCGTTATGCCTTCAACCCGTGCATAAGTGGTAGTACCACTCGGACGAGCGGTACTTCTGCTGGCACGGAAGTTCCAGCAATGCGCGTTCAACTGAGCAAGTTAGAGAGGCGGTAGTGCCGCCGGAGTGGTACTACCGCTCCCACCAGCTTTGCTACCGCGTAGTATTGAGTGAGCAAGTGAGGCAGCGGTAGTAGAGTAAGACAGTGTGGTAGTGCCACACAGAGCAGTACTACTGCTCGTTACTGCCGCTCTACTTCTGCTCGAAGGACAGAGCAATACAGAAGGCATAAAATAAGCGGTAGAGAAACAACCACTGGTACAGTGAGGTGCTATACAAACGGTTTTTAACCCCTTTCCGCGACGGCATTTTGAACCGTCGCCAAGTGAGTGTGGGCGATAGGGGGGTCCTTCCTACACGACCCAGAAACCGTCGGGGATAGGCCCTCCGGTCACACACGCTCGGCAAAATGAGGTCGTGTGCGACGGGCGAGCGATCAAATACGGTTATACAGGCCCAATCGGTTCCAGTCGTAAGTACATCCCACACAGTCAGTCCGAAACAAACGTTTCAGTTTGTTATGTACATTCCATATAGTCAATCCAAGGAATATGTTTCTGTTCTTATGTACATCCCACACAGTCAATCCAGGGAAAACGTTTCCGTTCATATGTACATTCCACACAGTCAATCCAGGGAAAACGTTTCCGTTTGTATATACATCCCACACAGTTTTATGTATAGCCTCGTGTGTGATAGCTGTAACTATCACACACGAACGGAAACTTTTGCTTTTATTCAACTACATCACACATGATTTGATGAAGAAAACTGTATGGTATTGGGCTATCCATCACAAGCGTTTTTACTGCTAGAACCGTTTGCAAAGTTCCATGACCCATTTAGCAGGTTTATTAGTTTAAAATTAATAATTTCAGTATTACGCAAATTCACATTTCATATTGAACAGTTGTTTGCCAATTTCATATCAGACACATAAATATATTTTAACATCACAGTATGATAGCTACCTGGAAACAGCACAGTACAACATATAACTAGTTCAGCTTCATAAGAACAATATTGGAACAATATATTCATTTCCCTAATCGAGATCATCCAGGCTCGTCTTATCCACCTCTGCTTTCAGTTCAGTAAGAACTTGTTTTGCACTGGCCAACTGGGAAAGTGCCTCCTCCTTCACCAACACCATCTTAGCAAAGTATGATTTAAAAAATCTGAGCTCATTCTCCACCTTCCTCTTTTTATCCCGCATCTTCAAATATTCTTCAGCGTTGACAACACTTTCTCTAAGCCTACCTCTGTTCTCTTCCTCATACATGCTCCAGAGCTTTGCTAGGCACATCTTCAAAGACTGTGGCCACTCTTGATCAACCCACTCCAAGTAAGAACACTTCTGTTCATCCTATAATATTTAAAACTAGATCAGTAACAATTGTAGGGGAAATGGGTTTATAGCAACATAGAAAATCACCAATACTTATTTTGAAAAACTGAAGAAACAGGTTAATTATGACATATCTTCTCAAAAAGATCAATGTGCAAATGAATTAATTGCTACTGAGACAACAACCAAATTCTGAAATATCAGAAGCTATAATTAACTACAACAACGCTACAAGTTCTTACTCATGTACTATAAATAACAAATTGAACATTTTATGAGAAAGCTAAATATAACTGCAACAACATAGCGACAGTGTTTGGATGACAGCAAATTGATACTAACAGGTGTGTACATGCACAAATGTAGTAACATAGAACTAATAGCACTAAGGCCGTCCACTATGTATGCCAAAACCGGTGTAAAGACAACTGTTGCTATATTTCGCACCGGTGCCCTGCACTTGCGAGCCGATGCAGCGGAAAAAAATTAGGGACCCGGACTCCGGAGAACCTAGTTGCTCCGATGCCCAGTTCCTTCGTGCCATCAAGATTTAGTATTTTACTGCTTGGCTGCTCGTATGTGTGGACCAAAGTTGGCTGCACAAACTGCTGAAGCGGTGCCAAATAATTTTCTAATGGCACCGCCGATGAGATGGCAACATTTTTAGATACTAGGTACAAACTGTGACACTATCTTAGGATGCGTTTCGTTGAAGGTGTGGTATGAATGGGTTGGGACCGTGACAGTGTCTGAATCACATCTAACAAATGATTTGTAACAACGAAAGAGGGGCTAACCTACTCTGCACATGCCAGAAACTTCCTCCCACTGTCCACAGATTCAAACGCAACTAGCTTCACGCATGGAGATTGATGGTAACAACGAGCAGACAGATCTTCATCCACCCCGCTCCATTCCTTGCAACTGATGGTCCTAGGGAGCTACAAGAGGAAGAAATGACTCAAAACGACCGCCGGGTTAAAATCCTTCATTCCAAGTCATAGCCCGAGAGAGAGAAGAGAGGCATACCCGGGTGGTGAAGGAGTCGTCGTCGGAGGAGGAACCGCTGGAGAGGTCATTGAAGAAGACCATGGCGACCCCGGCGGTAGGATGCGAGACGGCGAGAGAGAGGAAGCAAGCGAGGAAGCGGCTATAGCTTAGGAAGGAAGGAAGGAAGGAGGAAACAGGGGAAATGTGACTTGTGGTCGGGGAGAAAAGGGGGTGGGGAAGGGAGGGCGGGGGTAGATATTTTGGCGGTAGGCCAAAAATTTCGAAATGTGGAGGGAAACTTTGCGCGTGGTGCCGCCGGACACGATTCACTTTGAATGATTGTGTGCATCGCAAACAATTCTTCTGCTTTACGCGCATGGGATGAGTTTGATAATTCAAATTTTTGTGAAAATTTCCCCGGGTACTGTCCTCATCCACGTCATTGCATAATTTAACATCGCTTGCTAATTTGGGCACACAAAAGAGCGTACAGAACACAGACCACACTTACTGAATCGAGCAATTTTAGTAATTAAACAGAGCCAGTTGACCTAAACATTGCTCTAACAAAAGACCAACACTAAAAACAAAGCCTAAGTACGCATAATTTTAACAAATCCGCCGCCGCGCCGGCCTATGCATCGCCGGTGTGAGATGAGACATTGATGACTTATCCTGGCAACATGCCGCCGTTGGTGGACTCCGCGTCCCCCCTGCTAAAGTCGACCGCGTCCTCGTCCTCGTCCTCGGCACCGCCCTCAAGGTTGTAGTACTCGTAGTAGTGGCTGCGCCAGAGCTTGCGTTGGTACTCCACCGCCGATTCCTTGACGGACAGACTCTTCTCTACCTCGACCTCGGCCACACGCAACTCCTCCTCCCGGTGCTCCTCGATCTCCGCCGCCTCTTGCATCTCCAGCTCCCGCTCGGCGATCTCATGAGGAAGCATGTGCTCCATGGCCACCGCCTCCTTTTCGGACGTGGGTCGCATGCTGGATTCCGAGGTGGCCTGGAATATCTTGGCGTGTGCGTCCTCGATCTTGGCGTGGATGGCCTCGACCCGGGCCAGGGCGACATCGGTGGCACGGACGGCAGCTCGAGCGCTCTCGGTGTTTGCAGCCGCCGTCGCAGCAGCAGCTGTAGCCGTCTCGGCTGCTGCAGCTACCCTGTCAGCTGCCGCAGACGCCCTCTCGGCGGGTGCGTCCGCGCTCAATGCGGAAGCGGTGGCACTCTCGACGTAGGCGGCCGCGCTCTTGGTGCAGGCGATGGCGCTCGGGGAGGACGCGGCCACCGTACGGGCCTTCACGAAGCGTTTCCACAACGTCATCTTTGCAAGAAGGGGTTGCGGGAATGGGGATCGAGATTCATGGATTTGGGGGTTGCCGGCACTAGAGGAGACGAGCCGGCGAAGCTTAAGGAGGAAGACTTAAATAGACCCAGGAATTTTCATCCCAAACGGTTCCTACAAAAAACTGTGTGTGATGTTGTTGATATTTTTTATTAGCTGTGCAAAACGAATTTGGAGTAAAGTGGCAACGGATGGTGTTTTAAATGTACGAGAAAATTTGTAGTACTAATACAACTGTCATGTCAAATTTTGGAAAATTTCAGGGGTCATTTGATCTTTTAAGACATTTAAGTGACTTTCTAGCCATTTAATGACCGTAATTCAAATTTGAACTACATGTACATGCAATAGCTAACCATAACGGTTTGAAAAGTCATATTTTGTGTACTTGTGTGCGAGTTAATTCCATGTGCAGTAAATTGGAAGGAATTTTCAAATATATTGGTCTCACGGCTATGACACAATTAAGCATGGAGTGCCATGGCATTTAAATTTCAAAAAATTAAAAAAAGATCAGAAACACATGAAACCTTGCTTGATGTAATGTCATGCCACCAAGATGATGTGGTAAAAAATTTGGCATGTTTGACGAAAGTTTGGACACACACCCCTCACAAACCGAAGCAACTCACTACAAGGCTCGTGGTTCCGAGAGGGAACAATGCATGTTTGATGACGAACGGGCGATAGCTTCCTCTTACGGGCTTAAAAAAATTTCTACAGTTAACGTGCACTAATACAACTGTCGTGTCAAAATTTAGAAAATTTCAGGGGTCATTTGACCTTTTTAAGACATTTAAGTTATTTTCTAGCCATTTAATGACCGTAATCCAAATTTGGACTAGATCTGCATGCAGCGGCTAACCATAATGGTTTGAAAAATCATATTGTGTAATTGTGTGCGAGTTAATTCCATGTGCAGTAAATTGGAAGGAAATTTCAAACATATTGGTCTCACGCCCTGGACACATGCATGGAGTGCCATGGCATTTAAATTCCAAAAATAATAAAAAAAGATCAGAAACACATGAAACCTTGCTTGATGTAATGTCGTGCCACCAAGATGATGTGGTAAAAAAATTGGCATGTTTGACGAAAGTTTGGACACACACCCCTCACAAACCGGAGCAACTCACTAGAAGGCTCGTGGTTTCGAGAGGGAACAATGCATGTTTGATGACGAACGGGAGATAGCTTCCTCTTACGGCCTATATTTTTTTCTACATTTAACATGCACTATTACAACTGTCATGTAAAAATTTGGAAAATTTCAGGGGTCATTTGACCTTTTAAAGACATTTAAATGATTTTCTAGCCATTTACAGACCGTAATACAAATTTGGACTAGATGTACATGCAGCGGCTAACCATAACGGTTTGTAAAATCATATTTGTGTACTTATGTGCGAGTTAATTCCATGTGCAGTAAATTGGAAGGAAATTTCAAACATATTGGTCTCACGCCCTGGACACATGCATGGAGTGCCATGGCATTTAAATTCAAAAAAAAGAAGATCAGAAACACATGAAACCTTGCTTGATGTAATGTCATGCCACCAAGATGATGTGGTAAAAAAATTGGCATGTTTGACGAAAGTTTGGACACACACCCCTCACAAACCAGAGCAACTCACAAGAAGGCTCGTGGTTTCGAGAGGGAACAATGCATGTTTGTTGACGAACGGGAGATAGCTTCCTCTTACGGCCTACAATTTTTTTCTACATTTAACATGCACTAATACAACTGTCATGTGAAAATTTGGATAATTTCAGGGGTCATTTGACCTTTTAAAGACATTTAAGTGATTTTCTAGCCATTTAATGACCGTAATTCAACTTTGAACTACATCTACATGCAACAGCTAACCATAACGGTTTGAAAAATCATATTTGTGTATTTGTGTGCGAGTTAATTCCATGTGCAGTAAATTGGAAGGAAATTGCAAACATATTCGTCTCACGCCCTGGACACATGCATGGAGTGCCATGGCATTTAAATTCCAAAAAATTTAAAAAAAGATCAGAAACACATGAAACCGTGCTTGATGTAATGTCATGCCACCAAGATGATGTGGTAAAAAAATTGGCATGTTTGACGAAACTTTCGACACACACCGCTCACAAACCGGAGCAACTCACTAGAAGGCTCGTGGTTCCGAGAGGGAACAATGCATATTTGATGACGAACAGGAGATAGCTTCCTCTTACGGCCTTCAATTTTTTTCTACATTTAACGTGCACTAATACAACTGTCATGTGAAAATTTGGAAAATTTCAGGGGTCATTTGACCTTTTAAAGACATTTAAGTGATTTTTGAGCCATTTAATGACCATAATTCAAATTTGAACTACATCTACATGCAACAGCTAACCATAACGGTTTGAAACATCATATTTGTGTACGAGTTAATTCCATGTGCAGTAAATTGGAAGGAACTTTCAAACATATTGGTGTCACGGCATGGACACATGCATGGAGTGCTATGGCATTTTAATTCCAAAAAATAAAAAAATGATCAGAAAAATATGAAGACTTGCTTGATGTAATGTCATGCCACCAAGATGATGTGGTAAAAAAATTGGCCTGTTTGACGAAAGTTTGGACACACACCCCTCACAAACCGGAGCAACTCACTAGAAGGCTCGTGGTTCCGAGAGGGAACAATGCATGTTTGATGACAAACAGGAGATAGCTTCCTCTCATGGCCTTTAATTTTTTTTTCTACATTTAACGTGCACTAATACAACTGTCATGCGAAAATTTGGAAAATTTCATGGGTCATTTGACCTTTTAAAGACATTTAAGTGATTTTCTAGCCATTTAATGACCGTAATCCAAATTTGGACTAGATCTACATGAAGCGGCTAACCATAACGGTTTGAAAAATCATATTGGTGTACTTGTGTGCGAGTTAATTCCATGTGTAGTAAATTGGAAGGAAATTTCAAACATATTGGTCTCATGCCCTGGACACATGCATGGAGTGCCACGGCATTTAAATTCCAAAAATTAAAAAAATGATCAGAAACACATGAAACCTTGCTTGATGTAATGTCATGCCACCAAGATGATGTGGTAAAAAAATTGGCATGTTTAACGAAAGTTTGGACACACACCCCTCACAAACCGGAGCAACTGACTAGAAGGCTCGTGGTTTCGAGAGGGAACAATGCATGTTTGATGACGAATGGGAGATAGCTTCCTCTTACGGCCTTCAATTTTTTTATACATTTAACATGCACTAATATAACTGTCAAGTGAAAATTTGGAAACTTTCAGGGGTCATTTAACCTTTTAAAGAAATTTAAGTGATTTTTAGCCATTTAATGACCGTAGTTCAAATTTGAACTACATCTACATGCAACAGCTAACCATAACGGTTTGAAAAATCATATTTGTGTACTTGTGTGCTAGTTAATTCCATGTGCAGTAAATTGGAACGAAATTGCAAACATATTGGTCTCACACCATGGACACATGCATGGAGTGCCATGGCATTTAAATTCCAATTTTTTTTAAAAAAAGATCAGAAACACATGAAACCTTGCTTGATGTAATTTCATGCCATCAACATGATGCGGTAAAAAAATTGGCATGTTTGACGAAAGTTTGGACACACACCCCTCACAAACCGGAGCAACTCACTAGAAGTCTCGTGGTTCCGAGAGGGAACAATGCATGTTTGGTGACGAACGGGAGATAGCTTCCTCTTACGGCCTTCAATTTTTTTCTACATTTAACATGCACTAATACAACTGTCATGTGAAAATTTGGAAAATTTCATTGGTCATTTGACCTTTTAAAGACATTTAAGTGATTTTATAGCCATTTAATGACCGTAATTCAAATTTTAACTACATCTACATGCAACAGCTAACCATAACGGTTTGAAAAATCATATTTGTGTACTTGTGTGCGAGTTAATTCGATGTGCAGTAAATTGGATGGAATTTTCAAACATATTGGTGTCACAGCATGGACACATGCATGGAGTGCCATGGCATTTTAATTCCAAACAATTAAAAATTGATCAGAAAAATATGAAACCTTGCTTGATGTAATGTCATGCCACCAAGAAGATGTGGTAAAAAAATTTATTTATGTCATCTTTGATCTTACCATGTCATAAATGGTTCGATTACATCTTCACGGACTTTCCACTTGCAGTGGTGTTCCGGGAGGTGCAAGTTATGAAACCCCTTTCACAACGCATCAGACATTCGCTAAACTTGTAACTCAAATATTTCTTTCTGCAATCGAATTGTAGAAACATAATTTTCTTGTTACAATAACTTCTACTTCATTTTGAAAACCTTTCAAATGATTTCAAAAGATCCAGACTTACGTCTCATCAAGTAAATATCCATATATCTACTTGAGTCATTTCTGAAGATAGATAAATCCACTACTTGCAACAACATTTATCGGACTACATACATCAAAATGTATGATCACCAATAAGTTCTTTGCTCGTTCCTTATGGCCTGTGAACGGTATTTCAGTCACTTCACTTTTCGGAGGAAAGTTGCAAGTGTCAGGTGATTCAAAATCAAACGACTTCAAAATCCATCATAATGGAATTTTCCATGCGGGTTTCTCCAATGTGACCAAATGCAGTGCCACACTTGTGTGGTATTCTTTTAGTCTTATGACATTTAGCGTCAGTGTTATGGATGTATCATATTACCATCAATATTCATAACATACGTCCCATCGATGATGGAAGTATGGCCCTCATGTTATTCGTAATACTGAACAGCAATTGTTCTTCTATGAACAACCCTTTTGCAACAAACATTGTGCAATGGGCTAGAGTGTGTAAAACTCTAAAATGAATTATCAAAGTTTATACTGAGGTAATGTATTATTATCAATATTCATAACATACATCTCACTCATAATGAAAGTATGGCCCTTATGTTATTCATAACACCGAACATCAAAAGTTCTCTTATGAACAACCTTCTTGCAAGATAACTTATGCAATGGGCTAGAGTGTGTAAAACTCTAAAATGAATTATCAAAGTTAATACTGAGGTAATGTATTATTATCAATATTCATAACATACATCTCACTCATAATGAAAGTATGGCCCTTATGTTATTCATAACACCGAACATCAAAAGTTCTCTTATGAACAACCTTCTTGCAAGATAACTTATGCAATGGGCTAGAGTGTGTAAAACTCTAATTGAATTAGGAAAATAAACACAGACGGTAATACACCGATGGAAGGTACAGTAACATTTACTATGTTCTCTGTGTATACCTAAACCTCATTCCTGGCTAGTCTTTCAGGCCATAGTAGTTCTTACATCGAGTTGCAACAGAATGCAATCGAGCGGGTATCTTTGTGATTAACTCACAATACCCAAGAATCAGTGATTAACAATTTAATCATAATTCCCAAGAACTATATCTTTGACCAGCCTTCTATACATCAAAAACTTGTATGACATTCGTACATGAGCTGGATATTCCAGTCTTCTTTCTCATTGCCTTTATACTTCTAACAGTTTAACTTTTAGTATTTCTCCTACTCTCAGAAGAAGCACACAACTTAAGAGTGGCATCAGCCCTGGACTTCCTAGGCGTGAAAGTTTCACTGACACCCTTCGGACACTTCCTTTCTCTTTAAGTTGTTGTTTTATTCACCTTTCATCATATGACAGGCGTTCTTCTGGATCCCTCTCTTATCAGTCTAATGCATAGTAAACTCCTTTACTAATAGTTTGCAAACAAACATTTCTTTGGATATCTCATATCTTTTAGCCTTTGTCTGTCTCTGAAAATGATTTTCAGATTCCATGAATATCACATAACTATCCAAACTTTCGAAGTTCGGGTCTCATGGAAGCAAACATATTGCACTTGACTGAAATGGAATTCCAGCTTTTGGATCGAAGGACGAGAGTCACATGATCCATAGCATAAGCGAGAGAATACCGAAAGTATGCGATAGGACAAAGTCCTTCTCGGCACTCTTGAGGACAATCCTCACATTACGTTGCCAACCGTAAAGTTTTAACCAGATATTTAACAGCTATTCAATTTTAATAGGGAAGGTGGAAACGCGAGCCATTATTCTACAACTATTATGCAAATCACACTTTAGACAGTGTTCAAAATTAATTGCACTGAGAATTAAACAAGTTAATTCAACAGTGCGCTCCCACTCAAATCAATATCTCTCATAATTGATTGTGAGTGATTCAAGACCCGCATTTCCATTCAACGCCATTGAACGAGATGAACACTGATGGCGCGAACTTCAATCGGTAGGCAAACTTGCCGATCACATCTCTATGTGACTCTTGTTCATCTTTCGATGGGCGTGTTCCGAGCTCAGGGAGATCCTTCCAGAACGTCAAGACAACCAAGTGATCTCGCTGCGAGGTCTCAACTCACCCGCCTCACACATCCCTAATCGTTCACACCCAGGGAGATCCTGCGATGCCCCGAAAAGTTAGGTGCCGTGACGGTGCTACACTTGGGAGAACACTAACTACTTGATATTTTGTGAGAGATCACCCTAATAAAAGCGACTACCGCGCAATCAAGAAGGGTGCATCATAAGGGATAAACATCTCAGGCAATTCATAATAGCATGATATGGTATAGCCCTTTCTGACGGAGAAGTCTTGTATTTCTTCGTCTTCGGCATTCGCGTCGGTGTTCACCTTCGCGAAGATTGCCACCACCTTGTCGATGCACCAGATAATATTGCTATCCCTATAGCTAATAAAATAAGTGCATTACACAAGGTTGACACGCAGGTCATTTAAAGTGCAATCATATGGCTCCAGCCATCATGCCAAATCATGACACGCAGGTCATGTTAATCAATTTACATCATATGGTCATCTCATACATAATCAAATTATTATGAGCACTGCTATACCACATCATATGCACATGCAAACCCTCCTGCAAAACCAAGTTAGACGCCTCTAATCGGTTCATGCAAAAACTTGTTTTACGTGGCTTCTAAGGTTTTGAAACAAACTGAAGCTACCAACGTCCATCATCAAGTATGATAATTCAAGTTGCTAGATTAACTTTCCAGGGTGTATGAAAACCGAGATAATAAAATCTCGAGCCCCATACTAAACTTCGTCATACGCATGACCCCCGTGCAGATCATATCTGCATTGCCCTTTCGTCTGCGAAACATCCATCTTTCTTTAACTAAAGTGGAACCCAAAGAACTGTTAGCACTTCGTTGATCTATCAATCAGCATACTCAGGAGTAGCATGAAAGGATCGCGGATTGCCAGAACTTTGTGAGATTCCACAATGCTGTCAAGATCAGGACTACGCAAATTCAAGGGAAGTAACAAGAACAACGGGTAACAGATTTCATCTGCTACCCGCACAAATAATTTTCAGTAATAGAACTCATCTACTACCTAATTATATTGTGCAACACCCATACATCTCATGTATTCTAGATCGCAACCTGCATCTACGCATAGCACGGCTCTTGATGCCACTGTAGGGTAACGCAGCAGAAAACAAAAATTTTCCGACCTACGCACCAGCCCAGGACCACTATGGAGACTGCATACAAGGTTTGATCATTTTCGTTACCGACTCGTAGCGCAGCGGAAGTAGAGTCGATGACGATCGTCGGTGCAGATCCCCGCAGCTAGGATTTACAACCTCCCAACCGCGAGGATGTACTCCCTCATCCGCCACTTGGACAGCCCTCCGGGAGGCGGTCGGACAGTCCCCCGGACGGTGTCGTGGACAGCCCTTCGGGAGGACTCACAGAACTCGGACCGTCACTCGGACAGCCCTTCGGGAGGACACTCGAACAGCCCCTCGGGCAAAAGGACGAAACTACGACCTCTCTACGGGGTTGCACACATACGGTGCCATCTATCCGGCAGGGCTTCGCCGTCCAGAACTAGTTCCCACCGGAATCCAGACAGCCTTTCGGCACTACGAAACTATTTCGTGGGAGGGAGAGAGAATGCCAGATCATGCATGGCTTGTGTGAGAGAGTTGGAGTGGAGTTGGAGAGCACCTCTCCTCCTCCTTATATAGTGGTGGAAGGGGTGGAGGGGGCTGAAAATTCAGCCCACTAAACATGGGGAAAACATGTTCCCACAAAACAAGGAGAACATGTTCCCACCAAACAAGGGAAAAACATGTTCCCTTGTCCATGGTGTTCCCCCATGGGGCCCCACCTTCCTCCCAACACTCTCCACCATTTGTGGGGGCTGCCCCCCACCATGGGGGCCCCCCCCAACATTTTGTCCAGCCACAAGGGGGCTGCTCCCAAAGGGCCCCCCCCCAAAAACAGCCCAAAAACAGCCCCCACGATCCGTGGGATCTTGTCCCCTCACGCTGGGACAAGATGTTTTCCGCGACTATTATTTCTGAAAAATTCTAGAAGGTCCCAGAACATTTCCGGCACCCTCTAAAATTATCTGGACGTGCTCTGGAACATTTCCAGTATGGTGGTTTAATTTAAAACCATCTTTGTTTACCCGGTAAACAACTCCGGCAGCTCCGAAACTTTTTTTTCGGTTTTTTCTCCAGAAATTACCAGACCAATCTGGCAACCTCCAAAACATTCCCGGTGCTTGCCGAAACCTTTTTGGATCAATGGTTTTATCCGAAACAACTTTTCGGTTTTACCGAAACTTTTTCAGTGTTCTCTCTCCGGAACTCTTCCGTTGTCTCCGAAACTTTTCGGTGATTTTCTCTCAGACTCCCTGTCTAGTATTCAGCAGATAGATGACCCTTAAGCGTGTGACCCTATAGGTTCGGTGAAGTATAGACATGACACGGAACACCTTCCGATCAATGATCAACATCGGAGCCGTGGACACCCATATTGACCCCTATACCCACACGAATGAATATTCGAGTGAACCTCCAGTTGCCGTGTGCTATTCCTATTGCTTCACGATATGTTACAAATACCCGAGGTTAGACATGTAGGCATTTCCGTGGATCAACAACTTGTCCACTATGCCAGTTACCTCGTTACCGGTATTGTTCTCTTTTCTCGTTACCGTGTTCCGGCATCCCTGTGATCAAATCACAAAGTGTCTGGCCAGACGATGATGGATACCGTAACACCGAGAGGGCCCAGAGATATCTCTCCATCGTCGGAGGAGCAAATCCCAATCTCGAGCTATCAAGTTACTTGACACACTTTTCCATGAACCCGTAAGCCGCCGTAATAGCCACCCATTTACGGATGACGTTTAACAAACCCCAAAGTTCATGAAGCAAGTATGAAGAAACTTGACACTCTCATGGTCTAAGGAATTTTGCAAACATTAACCATCTCTGTGTTATTAACCATTAATATGTGACGAATGTAACTCATAGCATAACATCAATTTGGGTCGATTCAACACAAATGTTCTTCTAACACTGTGCCCTCAAAATTGCTGGCATAGACATGCCCATGATCAGGAAAACAGAACCATCATGCAATACTTGAGCTAGTCTTAGAGGCCAGACTAGGAATACATATTACCGTTTATTATTCCACACGTGCATATGAGTCTTCCTCCGAGCCTCGTTTTATTTGCAGACTCGAGAACCATAGCAGTTATAGCATGGAACATAAACCTAATTATGAACAGGGAGATAATCAATAACATTTATTATTGCCTCTAGGGCATATCTCCTACAGACTCCCACTTGCACTAGAGTCAATAATCTAGTTAACGCTAATGCACTTTACACCTGTGGCACACCGGTGTAAATATGCTTCGCTTATGGTATAGCCTGAATGTTCAATGGATCTGACGACTTCAGCTCCGTGTGTATCTTTGCATATCCTCGCGTTTTCACGCTTTCACAAAAGTCATATTTTGTGTGGACTTGGCTTGATATGTATGCGAATCACAGGTCGAACCTGGATTCCTCAGACTGAGTTATGGAGCAACTACTTGCAGTAGTGTCCCATTGACAAAAGCCATCTTGGAACCATACTAAGTTCATGAATGAACTATATGATTCAACATCTTCTTTGTCGCTTTAAAAGCGGCAACATACTTTGCCTCTGTTATAGAATTCGCCACAGTAACTTGTTCGAACAAATTCCAACTAACTGTGCCACCATATTGTGTGTTACACAAAACCGTCAATTTAAATCGAAAATCGCATGGAGAAATGATGAAGACTGTATCGATGTAACCTTTTACAACGAACTCTTCATGATCTCTACTTGCGAGAAAACTTGTCATCAGTGCTACTATAGTACTCAATGACCCTTTTTCACTGTTGTCCCTTGATCAATACCTTTGATCACTTTGGTATCTATACTCGCAACAACTTTGGGAGTATTGGACATATCTGGTTGTTATACATACCATGGAATACATGATTAATCCAAACACAAGAGTGTGTGGAATCCCCATCATGTATTTTGCTCATCAGTGTTTTTGGGACACCGAGTCTTGCAAAAACTCTTTCCATGTGACTTCGGCAAGAATCACTCCTTGGCGTTTTAAATGCTAAAAGGTTTTAGCATCTTGTCAATATGTATTTATTGCTTAACCCCATTAGGTAAATCTATCTTCATAGATCATCATGCCTAATATTAAGGCTATTTAGCCCAAGCACTTCATCAAAAAACTATTTTCAAATGAAGTCCTAATTCGTGTCAAGAATTTTATTTCCAATTAACAATGTGTCAAGCACACAAGATTTTTAGAAATGTTATTAGGCTCCCACTTACTTTCTTGAATTACAAGCATCTTCGTTATCCATTGATGAAGTCAAAACTCCTTTGACCATTTCATCAAAACACAAAGATTCCAACTCCACTTTGCTCTCTTCTGTCCATCGCTGGAACTCTGAAGTTTGCACCCTTTCTAGCATCCTCTGGATTGACAAAATACCTTGGACTGTAACACATGCAGGTCCTTGGTTTCATTTCCATCAGATGGAAATCCTTTTGTCATCCATTGTTTTATATCTCATGATATGAAATATGTATTAATTGCTAGTTCAACCCGAACCGAATTTAAGCATCGCTACGATGAAGCAACCTCATCGTAGTCAACTCCTTGAACTTGTATATTGCAACAAGTCGAGCTTTATGGATAAAACATTTTTATTCATATCAGTTATAGTTCCATAAATATTTGTCAGACTCTAAGTCTTCCGAAAGGTGTATCAAGGTTTTAATCTTGAATCACTTATATGGAAACTATCTCGGATTGTATTGGCATTTAGCCAATTCCGGAGTTAGGGCCCATCAACGCTTCCTTGTGTATCGTAGGTATACTGTTGTCTAACAACAATATCTCGTTTGCGCACCTGAGAGGTTTGCACGAGCCTTGCCTACGTGGTTCAGCTGCAAGTTCGACCGAAGTCCATACATTTTATTGTAGAGACTTCCGTATCAGTCGCAGTAGGAAACTCCGGAATTACTTCCAAGGTCTCTTTCCTTTGATCTGATGGCGAAGATACTGTTTATCTCGTCGAGTTGCACTATTCTCCCACTCACCTTTTTCAAAGAACCATTTTCTTCAAAAAGCATACCATTTTGTGGCAAAAACTTTTGCCTCGGTATAGTGGTGGGGTAATACCCAATGACTTGGGATAACCTACAAAGTAGCACTTGTCTGATTTGGAATAGGTTTGTAACCTTTTACACAAGCCCCATATTCCAAATGTTAAGAAAAGATATAACATGGTTGGGCGTACCATACCATGGTGTCATTTCAACAGACCTGATGGAGCTCTTTTCAGTGTAAAAGCCGCAGTCTCTAAAGCATCACCTTTTAAAAGGGATAATGGCAAATTTATTTATGTCATCTTTGATCTTACCATGTCATAAATGGTTCGATTACATCTTCACGGACTTTCCACTTGCAGTGGTGTTCCGGGAGGTGCAAGTTATGAAACCCCTTTCACAACGCATCAGACATTCGCTAAACTTGTAACTCAAATATTTCTTTCTGCAATCGAATTGTAGAAACATAATTTTCTTGTTACAATAACTTCTACTTCATTTTGAAAACCTTTCAAATGATTTCAAAAGATCCAGACTTACGTCTCATCAAGTAAATATCCATATATCTACTTGAGTCATTTCTGAAGATAGATAAATCCACTACTTGCAACAACATTTATCGGACTACATACATCAAAATGTATGATCACCAATAAGTTCTTTGCTCGTTCCTTATGGCCTGTGAACGGTATTTCAGTCACTTCACTTTTCGGAGGAAAATTGCAAGTGTCAGGTGATTCAAAATCAAACGACTTCAAAATCCATCATAATGGAATTTTCCATGCGGGTTTCTCCAATGTGACCAAATGCAGTGCCACACTTGTGTGGTATTCTTTTAGTCTTATGACATTTAGCGTCAGTGTTATGGATGTATCATATTACCATCAATATTCATAACATACGTCCCATCGATGATGGAAGTATGGCCCTCATGTTATTCATAATACTGAACAGCAATTGTTCTTCTATGAACAACCCTTTTGCAACAAACATTGTGCAATGGGCTAGAGTGTGTAAAACTCTAAAATGAATTATCAAAGTTAATACTGAGGTAATGTATTATTATCAATATTCATAACATACATCTCATTCATAATGAAAGTATGGCCCTTATGTTATTCATAACACCGAACATCAAAAGTTCTCTTATGAATAACCTTCTTGCAAGATAACTTATGCAATGGGCTAGAGTGTGTAAAACTCTAATTGAATTAGGAAAATAAACACAGACGGTAATACACCGATGGAAGGTACAGTAACATTTACTATGTTCCCTGTGTATACCTAAACCTCATTCCTGGCTAGTCTTTCAGGCCATAGTAGTTCTTACATCGAGTTGCAACAGAATGCAATCGAGCGGGTATCTTTGTGATTAACTCACAATACCCAAGAATCAGTGATTAACAATTTAATCATAATTCCCAAGAACTATATCTTTGACCAGCCTTCTATACATCAAAAACTTGTATGACATTCATACATGAGCTGGATATTCCAGTCTTCTTTCTTTTTGCCTTTATACTTCTAACAGTTTAACTTTCACTATTTCTCCTACTCTCAGAAGAAGCACCCAACTTAAGAGTGGCGTTAGCCCCAGACTTCCTAGGTGTGTAAGTCACACTAACACCCTTCGGACACTTCCTTTCTCTTTAAGTTGTTGTTTTATTCACCTTTCATCATATGACAGGCGTTCTTCTGGATCCCTCTCTTATCAGTCTAATGCATAGTAAACTCCTTTACTAATGGTTTGCAAACAAACATTGCTTTGGATATCTCATATCTTTTAGCCTTTGTCTGTCTCTGAAAATGATTTTCAGATTCCATGAATATCACATAACTATCCAAACTTTCGAAGTTCGGGTCTCATGGAAGCAAACATATTGCACTTGACTGAAATGGAATTCCAGCTTTTGGATCGAAGGACGAGAGTCATATGATCCATAGCATAAGCGAGAGAATACCGAAAGTATGCGATAGGACAAAGTCCTTCTCGGCACTCTTGAGGACAATCCTCACAATACTTTACCAACCGTAAAGTTTTAATCAGATATTTAATAGCTATTCAATTTTAATAGGGAAGGTGGAAATGCGAGCCATTATTCTACAACTATTATGCAAATCACACTTAGACAGTGTTCAAAATTAATTGCACTGAGAATTAAAAGAATTAATTCTACAGTGCGCTCCCACTCAAATCAATATCTCTCATAATTGATTGTGAGTGATTCAAGATCCGCATTTCAATTCAACGCCATTGATGGTAGCATCACTGATGACGAAAATCTCAATCGGTAGGCAAACTTGCCAATCACATCTCTATGTGACTCTTGTTCATCTTTCGATGCGTGTGTTCCGAGCTCATGACTTTCATGCCTGAACGTCAAGACAACCAAGTGATCTCGCTGCGAGGTCTCAACTCACCCGCCTCACACATCCCTAATCGTTCGTACCCATGTTAGCATGTGATACCCCGAAAAGTTAGGTGCCGTGACGGTGCTACACTTGGGAGAACACTAACTACTTGATATTTTTGTGAGAGATCACCCTAATAAAAGGCGACTACCGCGCAATCAAAAAGGGTGCATCATAAGGGATAAACATCTCAGGCAATTCATAATAGCATGATATGGTATAGCCCTTTCTGACGGAGAAGTCTTTCATTCCTTCGTCTTCGGCATTCGCGTCGGTGTTCACCATTGCGAAGATTGCCACCACCTTGTCGATGCACCAGATAATATTGCTATCTCTATAGCTAATAAAATAATGCATTACTTAAGGTTGACACGTAGGTCAATAAAGTGACAATCATATGGCTCCAGCCATCATGCCGAATCATGACACGCAGGTCATGTTAATCAATTTACATTATATAGTCATCTCATACATAATCAAATTATTATGAGCACTGCTATACCACATCACATGCACATGCAAACCCTCCTGCAAAACCAAGTTAGACGTCTCTAATCGGTTCATGCAAAAACTTGTTTTTCGTGGCTTCTAAGGTTTCGAAACAAACCAAAGCTACCAACGTCCATCATCAAGTATGATAATTCAAGTCGCTAGATTAACAACGAGGGGTGTATGAAACACGAGATAATAAAATCTCGAGCCCCATACTGAACTTCGTCATACGCATGACCCCCGTGCAGATCATATCTGCATTGCCCTTTCGTCTGCGAAACATCCATCTTTCTTTAACTAAAGTGGAACCCAAAGAACTGTTAGCACTTCGTTGATCTGTCAATCAGCATACTCAGGAGCAGCATGAAAGGATCACGGATTGCCAGAACTTTGTGAGATTCCACAATGCTGTCAAGATCAGGACTACGCAAATTAAAGGGAAGCAACAAGAACATCGGGTAACAGATTTCATCTGCTACCCGCACAAATAATTTTCAGTAATAGAACTCATCTACTACCTAATTATATTGTGCAACACCCATACATCTCTATGTATTCTAGATCGCAACCTGCATCTACGCATAGCACGGCTCATGATGCCACTGTTGGGAACGCAGTAGAAAACAAAAATGTTCCGACCTACGCACCAGCCCAGGACCACTATGGAGACTGCATACAAGGTTTGATCATTTTCGTTACCGACTCGTAGCGCAGCGGAAGTAGAGTCGATGACGATCGTCGGTGCAGATCCCCGCAGCTAGGATTTACAACCTCCCAACCGCGAGGATGTACTCCCTCATCCGCCACTCGGACAGCCCTCCGGGAGGCGGTCGGACAGTCCCCCGGACGGTGTCGTGGACAGCCCTTCGGGAGGACTCACAGAACTCGGACCGTCACTCGGACAGTCCTTCGGGAGGACACTCGAACAGCCCCTCGGGCAAAAGGACGAAACTACGACCTCTCTACGGGGTTGCACACATACGGTGCCATCTATCCGGCAGGGCTTCGCCGTCCAGAACTAGTTCCCACCGGAACCCAGACAGCCTTTCGGCACTACGAAACTATTTCGTGGGAGGGAGAGAGAATGCCAGATCATGCATGGCTTGTGTGAGAGAGTTGGAGTGGAGTTGGAGAGCACCTCTCCTCCTCCTTATATAGTGGTGGAAGGGGTGGAGGGGGCTGAAAATTCAGCCCACTAAACATGGGGAAAACATGTTCCCACAAAACAAGGAGAACATGTTCCCACCAAACAAGGGAAAAACATGTTCCCTTGTCCATGGTGTTCCCCCATGGGGCCCCACCTTCCTCCCAACACTCTCCACCATTTGTGGGGGCTGCCCCCCACCATGGGGGCCCCCCCCAACATTTTGTCCAGCCACAAGGGGGCTGCTCCCAAAGGGCCCCCCCCAAAAAACAGCCCAAAAACAGCCCCCACGATCCGTGGGATCTTGTCCCCTCACGCTGGGACAAGATGTTTTCCGCGACTATTATTTCTGAAAAATTCCAGAAGGTCCCAGAACATTTCCGGCACCCTCTAAAATTATCTGGACGCGCTCTGGAACATTTCCAGTATGGTGGTTTAATTTAAAACCATCTTTGTTTACCCGGTAAACAACTCCGGCAGCTCCGAAACTTTTTTTTCGGTTTTTTCTCCAGAAATTACCAGACCAATCTGGCAACCTCCAAAACATTCCCGGTGCTTGCCGAAACCTTTTTGGATCAATGGTTTTATCCGAAACAACTTTTCGGTTTTACCGAAACTTTTTCAGTGTTCTCTCTCCGGAACTCTTCCGTTGTCTCCGAAACTTTTCGGTGATTTTCTCTCAGACTCCCTGTCTAGTATTCAGCAGATAGATGACCCTTAAGCGTGTGACCCTATAGGTTCGGTGAAGTATAGACATGACACGGAACACCTTCCGATCAATGATCAACATCGGAGCCGTGGATACCCATATTGACCCCTATACCCACACGAATGAATATTCGAGTGAACCTCCAGTTGCCGTGTGCTATTCCTGTTGCTTCACGATATGTTACAAATACCCGAGGTTAGACATGTAGGCATTTCCGTGGATCAACAACTTGTCCACTATGCCAGTTACCTCGTTACCGGTATTGTTCTCTTTTCTCGTTACCGTGTTCCGGCATCCCTGTGATCAAATCACAAAGTGTCTGGCCAGACGATGATGGATACCGTAACACCGAGAGGGCCCAGAGATATCTCTCCATCGTCGGAGGAGCAAATCCCAATCTCGAGCTATCAAGTTACTTGACACACTTTTCCATGAACCCGTAAGCCGCCGTAATAGCCACCCATTTACGGATGACGTTTAACAAACCCCAAAGTTCATGAAGCAAGTATGAAGAAACTCGACACTCTCATGGTCTAAGGAATTTTGCAAACATTAACCATCTCTGTGTTATTAACCATTAATATGTGACGAATGTAACTCATAGCATAACATCAATTTGGGTCGATTCAAAACAAATGTTCTTCTAACACTGTGCCCTCAAAATTGCTGGCATAGACATGCCCATGATCAGGAAAACAGAACCATCATGCAATACTTGAGCTAGTCTTAGAGGCCAGACTAGGAATACATATTACCGTTTATTATTCCACACGTGCATATGAGTCTTCCTCCGAGCCTCGTTTTATTTGCAGACTCGAGAACCATAGCAGTTATAGCATGGAACATAAACCTAATTATGAACAGGGAGATAATCAATAACATTTATTATTGCCTCTAGGGCATATCTCCTACGGTGTGACGAAAGTTTGGACACACCCCCCTCCCAAGCCGGAGCAACTAACTAGAAGGCTCGTGGTTCCGAGAGGGAACAATGCATGTTTGATGACGAACGGGAGATAGCTTCCTCTTACGGCCTTCAAATTTTTTCTACATTTAACATGGACTAATACAACTGTCATATGAAAATTTGGCAAATTCTAGGGGTCATTTGACCTTTTAAAGACATTCAAGTGATTTTCTAGCCATTTAATGACTGTAATTCAAATTTGAACTACATCTACATGCAACAGCTAACCATAATGGTTTGAAAAATCATATTTGTGTACTTGCGTGCGAGTTAATTCCATGTGCAGTAAATTGAAAGGAAATTTCAAACTTATTGGTCTCACGCCCTGGACACATCCATGGAGTGCCATGGCATTTAAATTCCAAAAAACTAAAAAAAAGATCGGAAACACATGAAACCTTGCTTGATGTAATGTCATGCCACCAAGATGATGTTGTAAAAAATTGGCATGTTTGACGAAAGTTTGGACACACACCCCTCACAAACCGGAGCAACTCACTAGAAGGCTCGTGGTTCCGAGAGGGAACAATGCATGTTTGAGGACGAACGGGAGATAGCTTCCTCTTACGGCTTTCAAATTATTTTCTACATTTAACGTGCACTAATACAATTGTCATGTGAAAATTTGGAAAATTTCAAGGGTCGTTTGACCTTTTAAAGACATTTAAGTGATTTTCTAGCCATTTAATGACCGTAATTCAAATTTGAACACCATCTACATGCAACAGCTAACCATAATTATTTGAAAAATCATATTTGTGTACTTGTGTGCGAGTTAATTCCATGTGTAGTAAATTAGAAGGAATTTTCAAACATATTGGTGTCACGGCGTGGACACATGCATGGAGTGCCATGGCATTTTAATTCCAAAAAATTAAAAAATGATCAGAAAAACATGAAACCTTGCTTGATGTAATGTCATGCAACCATGATGATGTGGTAAACAATTGGCCTGTTTGATGAAAGTTTGGACACGCACCCCTCATAAACCGGAGCAACTCACTAGAAGGCTCGTGGTTCCGAGAGGAAACGATGCATGTTTGATGCCGAACGGGAGATAGCTTCCTCTTACGGCCTTCAAATTTTTTCTACATTTAAAGTGCACTAATACAATTGTCATGTAAAAATTTGGAAAATTCTAGGGGTTATTTGACCTTTTAAAGACATTTAAGTGATTTTCTAGCCATTTAATGACCGTAATTCATATTTGAACTACATCTACATGCAACAGCTAACCATAATGGTTTGAAAAATCATATTTGTGTACTTGTGTGCGAGTTAATTCCATGTGCAGTAAATTGGAAGGAAATTTCAAACATATTGGACCCACGCCCTAGACACATGCATGGAGTGCCATGGCATTTAAATTCCAAAAAATAAAAAAAAGATCAGAAACACATGAAACCTTGCTTGATGTATTGTCATGCCACCAAGATGATGTGGTAAAAAATTGGCATGTTTGACGAAAGTTTGGACACACACCCCTCACAAACCGGAGCAACTCACTAGAAGCCTCGTGGTTCCGAGAGGGAACAATGCATGTTTGAGGACGAACGGGAGATAGCTTCCTCTTATGGCCTTCAAATTTTTTCTACATTTAACGTGCACTAATACAAATGTCATGTGAAAATTTGGAAAAATTCAGGGGTCATTTGACCTTTTAAAGATAATTAAGTGATTTTCTAGCCATTTAATGACCGTAATTCAAATTTGAACTACATCTACATGAAATAGCTAACCATAACGGTTTGAAAAATCATATTTGTGTAGTTGTGTGCGAGTTAATTCCATGTGCAATAATTTAGAAGGAATTTTCAAACATATTGGTGTCACGGCATGGACACATGCATGGTGTGCCATGGCATCTTAATTCCAAAAAATTTAAAAAAAGATCAGAAACACATGAAACCTTGCTTGATGTAATATCATGCCACCTAGATGATGTGGTAAAAAAATTGGCATGTTTGACGAAAGTTTGGACACACACCCCTCAAAAACCGGAGCAAGTCACTAGAAGGCTCGTGGTTCCGAGAGGGAACAATGCATGTTTGAGGACGAACGGGAGATAGCATCCTCTTACCGCCTTCAAATTTTTTCTATATTTAAAGTGCACTAATACAACTGTCATGTGAAAATTTGGAAAATTTCAGGGGCCATTTGACCTTTTAAAGACATTTAAGTGATTTTCTAGCCATTTAATGACCGTAATTCAAATTTGAACTACATCTACATGCAACAGCTAACCATAATGGTTTGAAAAATCATATTTGTGTAGTTGTGTGCGAGTTAATTCCATGTGCAATAATTTAGAAGGAATTTTCAAACATATTGGTGTCACGGCATGGACACACGCATGGAGTGCCATGGCATCCTAATTCCAAAAAATTAAAAAAAAGAACAAAAACAAATGAAACCTTGCTTGATGTAATGTCATGCCACAAAGATGATATGGTAAAAAAATTGGCATCTTTGACGAAAGTTTGGACACACACCCCTCACAAACGGGAGCAACTCACTAGAAGGCTCGTGGTTCCGAGAGGGAACAATGCATGTTTGAGGACGAACGGGCGATAGCTTCCTCTTACGGCCTTCAAATTTATTTCTACATTTAACATGCACTAATACAACAGTCATGTGAAAATTTGGAAAATTTCAGGGGTCATTTGACCTTTTAAAGACATTTAAGTGATTTTCTAGCCATTTAATGACCGTAATTCAAATTTGAACTACATCTACATGCAACAGCTAACCATAATGGTTTGAAAAATCATATTTGTGTACTTGTGTGCGAGTTAATTCCATGTGCAGTAAATTAGAAGGAATTTTCAAACATATTGGTGTCACGGCATGGACACATGCATGGAGTGCCATGGCATTTTAATTCCAAAAAATTAAAAAATGATCAGAAAAACATGAAACCTTGCTTGATGTAATGTCATGCCACCAAGATGATGTGGTAAAAAAATAGGCCTGTTTGACGAAAGTTTCGACACACACCCCTCACAAACCGGAGCAACTCACTAGAAGGATCGTGGTTCTGAGAGGGAACAATGCATGTTTGAGGACGAACGGGAGATAGCTTCCTCTTATGGCCTTTAATTTTTTTTTCTACATTTAACGTCCACTAATACAACTGTCATGCGAAAATTTAGAAAATTTCAGGGGTCATTTGACCTTTTAAAGACATTTAAGTGATTTTCTAGCCATTTAATGACCGTAATTCATATTTAAACTACATCTACATGCAATAGCTAACCTTAACGGTTTGAAAAATCATATTTGCGTACTTTTGTGCGAGTTAATTCCATGTGCAGTAAATTGGAAGGAAATTTCAAACATATTGGACTCACGCCCTGGACACATGCATGGAGTTCCATGGCATTTAAATTCCAAAAAAACAAAAAAAGATCAGAAACACATGAAACCTTGCTTGATGTAATGTCATGCCACCAAGATGATGTGGTAAAAAAATTGGCATGTTTGACGAAAGTTTGGACACACACCCTCATAAACCGGAGCAACTCACTAGAAGGCTCGTGGTTCCGAGAGGGAACAATGCATGTTTGAGGACGAACGGGAGATAGCTTCCTCTTACGGCCTTCAAATTTTTTTCTACATTTAACGTGCACTAATACAACTGTCATGTAAAAATTTCAAAAATTTCAGGGGTCATTTGACGTTTTAAAGACATTTAAGTGATTTTCTAGCCATTTAATGACTGTAATTCAAATTTGAACTACATCTACATGCAACAGCTAACCATAATGGTTTGAAAAATCATATTTGTGTGCTTGTGTGCGAGTTAATTCCATGTGCAGTAAATTAGAAGGAATTTTCAAACATATTGGTGTCACGGCATGGACACATGCATGGAGTGCCATGGCATTTTAATTCCAAAAAATTAAAAAATGATCAGAAAAACATGAAACCTTGCTTGATGTAATGTCATGCCACCAAGATGATGTGGTAAAAAAATTGCTGGTTTGACGAAAGTTTGGACACACACCCCTCACAAACCGGAGCAACTCACTAGAAGGCTCGTGGTTCCGAGAGGGAACAATGCATGTTTGATGACGAACAGGAGATAGCTTCCTCTTACGGCCTTCAATTTTTTTCTACATTTAACATGCACTAATACAACTGTCATGTGAAAATTTGGAAAATTCTAGGGGTTATCTGACCTTTTAAAGAAATTTAAGTGATTTTCTAGCCATTTAATGAGCGTAATTCAAATTTGAACTACATCTACATGCAACAGCTAACCATAACGGTTTGAAAAATCATATTTGTGTACTTGTGTGCGAGTTAATTCCATGTGCAGTAAATTAGAAAGAATTTTCAAACATATTGGTGTCACGGCATGGACACATGCATGGAGTGCCATGGTATTTTAATTCCAAAAAATTAAAAAATAATCAGAAAAACATGAAACCTTACTTGATGTAATGTCATGCCACCAAGATGATGTGGTTAAAAAATTGCCCTATTTGACGAAAGTTTGGACACACACCCCTCACAAACCGGAGCAACTCACTAGAAGACTCGTGGTTCCGAGAGGGAACAATGCAAGTTTGATGACGAACGGGAGATAGCTTCCTCTTACGGCCTTCAAATTTTTTGTACATGTAATGTCCACTAATACAACTGTCATATGAAAATTTGGAAAATTCTAGTGGTCATTTGACCTTTTAAAGACATTTGAGTGATTTTCTAGCCATTTAATGACCGTAATTCAAATTTAAACTACATCTACATGCAACAGCTAACCATAACGGTTTGAAAAATCATATTTGTGTACTTTTATGCGAGTTAATTCCATGTGCAGTAAATTGGAAGGAAATTTCAAACATATTGGACTCACGCCCTGGACACATGCATGGAGTGCCATGGCATTTAAATTCCAAAAAATAAAAAAAAAGATCAGAAACACATGGAACCTTGCTTGATGTAATGTCATGCCACCAAGATGATGTGGTAAAAAAATTGGCATGTTTGACAAAAGTTTGGACACACACCCTCACAAACCGGAGCAACTCAATAGAAGGCTCGTGGTTCCGGGAGGGAACAATGCATGTTTGAGGACGAACGGGAGATAGCTTCCTCTTACGGCCTTCAATTTTTTTTTCTACATTTAACGTGCACTAATACAACTGTCATGTGAAAATTTGGAAAATTTCGGGGGTCATTAGACCTTTTAAACACAATTAAGTGATTTTCTAGCCATTTAATGACCGTAATTCAAATTTGAACTACATCTACATGCAACAACTAACGATAACGGTTTGGAAAATCATATTTATGTACTTGTGTGCTAGTTAATTCCATGTGCAACAATTTCGAAGGAATTTTCAAACATATTGGTGTCACGGCATGGACACATGCATCGAGTGCCATGGCATCTTAATTCCAAAAAATTAAAAAATGATCAGAAAAACATGAAACCTTGCTTGATGTAATGTCATGCCACCAAGATGATGTGGTAAAAAAAATTGGCATGCTTGACGAAAGTTTGGACACACACCCCTCACAAACCGGAGCAACTCACTAGAAGGCTCGTGGTTCCGAGAGGGAACAATGCATGTTTTATGACGAACGGGAGATAACTTCCTCTTACGGCCTTTAATTTTTTTCTACATTTAACGTGCACTAATACAACTGTCATGTGAAAATTGAAAATTTCTAGGGGTTATTTGACCTTTTAAAGACATTTAAGTGATTTTCTAGCCATTTAATGACCGTAACTCAAATATGAACTACATCTACATGCAACAGGTAATGATAACGGTTTGGAAAATCATATTTATGTACTTGTGTGCGAGTTAATTCCATGTGCAATAATTTAGAAGGAATTTTCAAACATATTGGTGTCACAGCATGGACACATGCATGTAGTGCCATGGCATTTAAATTCCAAAAAATTAAAAAAAAGATCAGAAACACAGGAAACCATGCTTGATGTAATGTCATGCCACCAAGATGATGTGGTAAAAAAATTGGCACATTTGACGAAAGTTTGGACACATACCCCTGACAAACCGGAGCAACTCACTAGAAGGCTCGTGGTTCCGAGAGGGAACAATGCATGTTTGATGACGAACGGGAGATAGCTTCCTCTTACGGCCTTCAAATCTTTTCTACATTTAACGTGCACTAATACAACTGTCATATGAAAATTTGGAAAATTCTAAGGGTCATTTGACATTTTATGACATTTAAGTGATTTTCTAGCCATTTAATGACCGTAATTCAAATTTGAACTACATTTACATGCAACAGCTAACCATAACGGTTTGAAAAATCATATTTGTGTACTTGTGTGCGAGTTAATTCCATGTGCAGTAAATTAGAAGGAATTTTCAAACATATTGGTGTCACGGCATGGACACATGCATGGAGTGCCATGGCATTTTAATTCCAAAAAATTAAAAAATGAACAGAAAAACATGAAACCTTGCTTGATGTAATGTCATGCCACCAAGATGATGTGGTAAAAAAATTGGCCTATTTGACGAAAGTTTCGACACACACCCCTCACAAACCGGAGCAACTCACTAGAAGGATCGTGGTTCTGAGAGGGAACAATGCATGTTTGAGGACGAACGGGAGATAGCTTCCTCTTATGGCCTTTAATTTTTTTTCTACATTTAACGTCCACTAATACAACTGTCATGCGAAAATTTAGAAAATGTCAGGGGTCATTTGACCTTTTAAAGACATTTAAGTGATTTTCTAGCCATTTAATGACCGTAATTCATATTTAAACTACATCTACATGCAATAGCTAACCATAATGGTTTGAAAAATCATATTTGTTTACTTTTGTGCGAGTTAATTCCATGTGCAGTAAATTGGAAGGAAATTTCAAACATATTGGACTCACGCCCTGGACACATGCATGGAGTTCCATGGCATTTAAATTCCAAAAAAACAAAAAAAGATCAGAAACACATGAAACCTTGCTTGATGTAATGTCATGCCACCAAGATGATGTGGTAAAAAAATTGGCATGTTTGACGAAAGTTTGGACACACACCCTCATAAACCGGAGCAACTCACTAGAAGGCTCGTGGTTCCGAGAGGGAACAATGCATGTTTGAGGACGAACGGGAGATAGCTTCCTCTTATGGCCTTCAAATTTTTTCTACATTTAACGTGCACTAATACAACTGTCATGTGAAAATTGGGAAAAATTCAGGGGTCATTTGACCTTTTAAAGATAATTAAGTGATTTTCTAGCCATTTAATGACCGTAATTCAAATTTGAACTACATCTACATGAAATAGCTAACCATAACGGTTTGAAAAATCATATTTGTGTAGTTGTGTGCGAGTTAATTCCATGTGCAATAATTTAGAAGGAATTTTCAAACATATTGGTGTCACGGCATGGACACATGCATGGTGTGCCATGGCATCTTAATTCCAAAAAATTTAAAAAAAGATCAGAAACACATGAAACCTTGCTTGATGTAATATCATGCCACCTAGATGATGTGGTAAAAAAATTGGCATGTTTGACGAAAGTTTGGACACACACCCCTCAAAAACCGGAGCAAGTCACTAGAAGGCTCGTGGTTCCGAGAGGGAACAATGCATGTTTGAGGACGAACGGGAGATAGCATCCTCTTACCGCCTTCAAATTTTTTTCTATATTTAAAGTGCACTAATACAACTGTCATGTGAAAATTTGGAAAATTTCAGGGGTCATTTGACCTTTTGAAGACATTGAAGTGATTTTCTAGCCATTTAATGACCGTAATTCAAATTTGAACTACATCTACATGCAACAGCTAACCATAATGGTTTGAAAAATCATATTTGTGTAGTTGTGTGCGAGTTAATTCCTTGTGCAATAATTTAGAAGGAATTTTCAAACATATTGGTGTCACGGCATGGACACACGCATGGAGTGCCATGGCATCCTAATTCCAAAAAATTAAAAAAAAGAACAAAAACAAATGAAACCTTGCTTGATGTAATGTCATGCCACAAAGATGATGTGGTAAAAAAATTGGCATCTTTGACGAAAGTTTGGACACACACCCCTCACAAACCGGAGCAACTCACTAGAAGGCTCGTGGTTCCGAGAGGGAATAATGCATGTTTGATGACGAACGGGAGATAGCTTCCTCTTACGGCCTTCAAATTTTTTGTACATGTAATGTCCACTAATACAACTGTCATATGAAAATTTGGAAAATTCTAGTGGTCATTTGACCTTTTAAAGACATTTGAGTGATTTTCTAGCCATTTAATGACCGTAATTCAAATTTAAACTACATCTACATGCAACAGCTAACCATAACGGTTTGAAAAATCATATTTGTGTACTTTTATACGAGTTAATTCCATGTGCAGTAAATTGGAAGGAAATTTCAAACATATTGGACTCACGCCCTGGACACATGCATGGAGTGCCATGGCATTTAAATTCCAAAAAATAAAAAAAAAAGATCAGAAACACATGGAACCTTGCTTGATGTAATGTCATGCCACCAAGATGATGTGGTAAAAAAATTGGCATGTTTGAAAAAAGTTTGGACACACACCCCTCACAAACCGGAGCAACTCAATAGAAGGCTCGTGGTTCCGGGAGGGAACAATGCATGTTTGAGGACGAACGGGAGATAGCTTCCTCTTACGGCCTTCAATTTTTTTCTACATTTAACGTGCACTAATACAACTGTCATGTGAAAATTTGGAAAATTTCGGGGGTCATTAGACCTTTTAAACACAATTAAGTGATTTTCTAGCCATTTAATGACCGTAATTCAAATTTGAACTACATCTACATGCAACAACTAACGATAACGGTTTGGAAAATCATATTTATGTACTTGTGTGCTAGTTAATTCCATGTGCAACAATTTCGAAGGAATTTTCAAACATATTGGTGTCACGGCATGGACACATGCATCGAGTGCCATGGCATCTTAATTCCAAAAAATTAAAAAATGATCAGAAAAACATGAAACCTTGCTTGATGTAATGTCATGTCACCAAGATGATGTGGTAAAAAAATTGGCATGCTTGACGAAAGTTTGGACACACACCCCTCACAAACCGGAGCAACTCACTAGAAGGCTCGTGGTTCCGAGAGGGAACAATGCATGTTTTATGACGAACGGGAGATAACTTCCTCTTACGGCCTTTAATTTTTTTCTACATTTAACGTGCACTAATACAACTGTCATGTGAAAATTGAAAATTTCTAGGGGTTATTTGACCTTTTAAAGACATTTAAGTGATTTTCTAGCCATTTAATGACCGTAACTCAAATATGAACTACATCTACATGCAACAGGTAATGATAACGGTTTGGAAAATCATATTTATGTACTTGTGTGCGAGTTAATTCCATGTGCAATAATTTAGAAGGAATTTTCAAACATATTGGTGTCACAGCATGGACACATGCATGTAGTGCCATGGCATTTAAATTCCAAAAAATTAAAAAAAAGATCAGAAACACAGGAAACCATGCTTGATGTAATGTCATGCCACCAAGATGATGTGGTAAAAAAATTGGCACATTTGACGAAAGTTTGGACACATACCCCTCACAAACCGGAGCAACTCACTAGATGGCTCGTGGTTCCGAGAGGGAACAATGCATGTTTGATGACGAACGGGAGATAGCTTCCTCTTACGGCCTTCAAATCTTTTCTACATTTAACGTGCACTAATACAACTGTCATGTGAAAATTTGGAAAATTCTAAGGGTCATTTGACCTTTTATGACATTTAAGTGATTTTCTAGCCATTTAATGACCGTAATTCAAATTTGAACTACATTTACATGCAACAGCTAACCATAACGGTTTGAAAAATCATATTTGTGTACTTGTGTGCGAGTTAATTCCATGTGCAGTAAATTAGAAGGAATTTTCAAACATATTGGTGTCACGGCATGGACACATGCATGGAGTGCCATGGCATTTTAATTCCAAAAAATTAAAAAATGATTAGAAAAACATGAAACCTTACTTGATGTAATGTCATGCCACCAAGATGATGTGGTAAAAAAATTGGCCTGTTTGACGAAAGTTTCGACACACACCCCTCACAAACCGGAGCAACTCACTAGAAGGATCGTGGTTCTGAGAGGGAACAATGCATGTTTGAGGACGAACGGGAGATAGCTTCCTCTTATGGCCTTTAATTTTTTTTTCTACATTTAACGTCCACTAATACAACTGTCATGCAAAAATTTAGAAAATTTCAGGGGTCATTTGACCTTTTAAAGACATTTAAGTGATTTTCTAGCCATTTAATGACCGTAATTCATATTTAAACTACATCTACATGCAATAGCTAACCATAACGGTTTGAAAAATCATATTTGCGTACTTTTGTGCGAGTTAATTCCATGTGCAGTAAATTGGAAGGAAATTTCAAACATATTGGACTCACGCCCTGGACACATGCATGGAGTTCCATGGCATTTAAATTCCAAAAAAACAAAAAAAGATCAGAAACACATGAAACCTTGCTTGATGTAATGTCATGCCACCAAGATGATGTGGTAAAAAAATTGGCATGTTTGACGAAAGTTTGGACACACACCCTCATAAACCGGAGCAACTCACTAGAAGGCTCGTGGTTCCGAGAGGGAACAATGCATGTTTGAGGACGAACGGGAGATAGCTTCCTCTTACGGCCTTCAAATTTTTTTCTACATTTAACGTGCACTAATACAACTGTCATGTGAAAATTTCAAAAATTTCAGGGGTCATTTGACATTTTAAAGAAATTTAAGTGATTTTCTAGCCATTTAATGACCGTAATTCAAATTTGAACTACATCTACATGCAACAGCTAACCATAATGGTTTGAAAAATCATATTTGTGTGCTTGTGTGCGAGTTAATTCCATGTGCAGTAAATTAGAAGGAATTTTCAAACATATTGGTGTCATGGCATGGACACATGCATGGAGTGCCATGGAATTTTAATTCCAAAAAATTAAAAATGATCGGAAAAACATGAAACCTTGCTGGATGTAATGTCATGCCACCAAGATGATGTGGTAAAAAAATTGGCCTGTTTGACGAAAGTTTCGACACACACCCCTCACAAACCGGAGCAACTCACTAGAAGGATCGTGGTTCTGAGAGGGAACAATGCATGTTTGAGGACGAACGGGAGATAGCTTCCTCTTATGGCCTTTAATTTTTTTTTCTACATTTAACGTCCACTAATACAACTGTCATGCAAAAATTTAGAAAATTTCAGGGGTCATTTGACCTTTTAAAGACATTTAAGTGATTTTCTAGCCATTTAATGACCGTAATTCAAATTTGAACTACATTTACATGCAACAGCTAACCATAACGGTTTGAAAAATCATATTTGTGTACTTGTGTGCGAGTTAATTCCATGTGCAGTAAATTAGAAGGAATTTTCAAACATATTGGTGTCACGGCATGGACACATGCATGGAGTGCCATGGCATTTTAATTCCAAAAAATTAAAAAATAATCAGAAAAACATGAAACCTTACTTGATGTAATGTCATGCCACCAAGATGATGTGGTTAAAAAATTGGCCTATTTGACGAAAGTTTGGACACACACCCCTCACAAACCGGAGCAACTCACTAGAAGGCTCGTGGTTCCGAGAGGGAACAATGCATGTTTGATGACGAACGGGAGATAGCTTCCTCTTACGGCCTTCAAATTTTTTGTACATGTAATGTCCACTAATACAACTGTCATATGAAAATTTGGAAAATTCTAGTGGTCATTTGACCTTTTAAAGACATTTGAGTGATTTTCTAGCCATTTAATGACCGTAATTCAAATTTAAACTACATCTACATGCAACAGCTAACCATAACGGTTTGAAAAATCATATTTGTGTACTTTTATGCGAGTTAATTCCATGTGCAGTAAATTGGAAGGAAATTTCAAACATATTGGACTCACGCCCTGGACACATGCATGGAGTGCCATGGCATTTAAATTCAAAAAATAAAAAAAAAGATCAGAAACACATGGAACCTTGCTTGATGTAATGTCATGCCACCAAGATGATGTGGTAAAAAAATTGGCATGTTTGACAAAAGTTTGGACACACACCCCTCACAAACCGGAGCAACTCAATAGAAGGCTCGTGGTTCCGGGAGGGAACAATGCATGTTTGAGGACGAACGGGAGATAGCTTCCTCTTACGGCCTTCAATTTTTTTTCTACATTTAACGTGCACTAATACAACTGTCATGTGAAAATTTGGAAAATTTCGGGGGTCATTAGACCTTTTAAACACAATTAAGTGATTTTCTAGCCATTTAATGACCGTAATTCAAATTTGAACTACATCTACATGCAACAACTAACGATAACGGTTTGGAAAATCATATTTATGTACTTGTGTGCTAGTTAGTTCCATGTGCAACAATTTCGAAGGAATTTTCAAACATATTGGTGTCACGGCATGGACACATGCATCGAGTGCCATGGCATCTTAATTCCAAAAAATTAAAAAATGATCAGAAAAACATGAAACCTTGCTTGATGTAATGTCATGCCACCAAGATGATGTGGTAAAAAAATTGGCATGCTTGACGAAAGTTTGGACACACACCCCTCACAAACCGGAGCAACTCACTAGAAGGCTCGTGGTTCCGAGAGGGAACAATGCATGTTTTATGACGAACGGGAGATAACTTCCTCTTACGGCCTTTAATTTTTTTCTACATTTAACGTGCACTAATACAACTGTCATGTGAAAATTGAAAATTTCTAGGGGTTATTTGACCTTTTAAAGACATTTAAGTGATTTTCTAGCCATTTAATGACCGTAACTCAAATATGAACTACATCTACATGCAACAGGTAATGATAACGGTTTGGAAAATCATATTTATGTACTTGTGTGCGAGTTAATTCCATGTGCAATAATTTAGAAGGAATTTTCAAACATATTGGTGTCACAGCATGGACACATGCATGTAGTGCCATGGCATTTAAATTCCAAAAAATTAAAAAAAAGATCAGAAACACAGGAAACCATGCTTGATGTAATGTCATGCCACCAAGATGATGTGGTAAAAAAATTGGCACATTTGACGAAAGTTTGGACACATACCCCTCACAAACCGGAGCAACTCACTAGAAGGCTCGTGGTTCCGAGAGGGAACAATGCATGTTTGATGACGAACGGGAGATAGCTTCCTCTTACGGCCTTCAAATCTTTTCTACATTTAACGTGCACTAATACAACTGTCATGTGAAAATTTGGAAAATTCTAAGGGTCATTTGACCTTTTATGACATTTAAGTGATTTTCTAGCCATTTAATGACCGTAATTCAAATTTGAACTACATTTACATGCAACAGCTAACCATAACGGTTTGAAAAATCATATTTGTGTACTTGTGTGCGAGTTAATTCCATGTGCAGTGAATTGGAAGGAAATTTCAAACATATTGGTCTCATGCCCTGGACACATGCATGGAGTGCCATGGCATTTAAATTCCAAAAAAATTAAAAAAAGATCAGAAACACATGAAACCTTGCTTGATGTAGTGTCATGCCACCAAGATGATGTGGTAAAAAAATTGGCATGCATGACGAAAGTTTGGACACACACCCCTCACAAACCGGAGCAACTCACTAGAAGGCTCGTGGTTCCGAGAGGGAACAATGCATGTTTGATGACGAACGGGAGATAGCTTCCTCTTACGGCCTTCATTTTTTTTCTACATTTAACGTGCACTAATACAACTGTCATGTGAAAATTTGGAAAATTCTAGGGGTCATATGACATTTTAAAGACATTTAAGTGATTTTCTAGCCATTTAATGACCGTAATTCAAATTTGAACTACATCTACATGCAACAGCTAACCATAACGGTTTGAAAAAAATCATATTTGTGTACTTGTGTGCGAGTTAATTCCATGTGCAGTAAATTAGAAGGAATTTTCAAACATATTGGTGTCATGGCATGGACACATGCATGGAGTGCCATGGAATTTTAATTCCAAAAAATTAAAAATGATCGGAAAAACATGAAACCTTGCTGGATGTAATGTCATGCCACCAAGATGATGTGGTAAAAAAATTGGCCTGTTTGATGAAAGTTTGGACACACACCCCTCACAAACTGTAGCAACTCACTAGAAGGCTCATGTTTCTGAGAGGAAACAATGTATGTTTGATGACGAACATGAGATAGCTTCCTCTTATGGCCTTCAATTTTTTTCTATATTTAACATGCACTAATACAACTGTCGTGTGAAAATTTGGAAAATTCTTGGGGTCATTTGACCTTTTAAAGACATTTAAGTGATTTTCTAGCCATTTAATGACTGCAATTCAAATTTGAACTACATCTACATGCAACGGCTAACCATAACAGTTTGAAAAATCATATTTTTGTGTACTTGTGTGCGAATTAAAAAATCATCAGATGATGTAAATATCTGGTGTTCAAAAAAGAAAATGTAAAGATCTGGCAAGACAACCGGCCCCCACACGATTGGCACTATATTTCGGGCCTCGAGGTTTGGAAGGTGAGTGGCGTGGGTTATTAATTAGATACGGTTCTGTATTGGAAACCGTCAGCTATTAAGTTCACACACGGATTTTGTTGCGGGAATCGTGTGTAATTCAAACTACGGTACTCGTAAATTCTGGCGACCGGCGTGTGTACTGTTCCCGTCGATCTAGATTCCGGACGCCAATAAATACTACCTTGCTCACGTTGTCCCGACTGCAATCTCATCTACATCCTCCCCTCGCTCGCCCTCTCTCTCTCTCTCTCTCTCTCTCCCCCTCTCTCTCTCTCTCAAATCTCTGCCATGGCGCCACCGATCTGCCCATGCGCCAACGAGGAGTCGCCGCCCCCTGAGGACGCTTAGTCGAAGAGCAGCGACGAGGAGGACCCCTACGCGCCGCCGGACGAGGTTGCGTCAGACCCCCCAACTTTGGATTGGTTTTGGGGCTAGTACAATCTTCGTCTGTGGAAGTCGCTGTCGTCGGCTGAGAAAGCCAGGCAAGTGGCGTTCAAGAAGGAGATGGCGGAGGAGGAAGCCAGGTATCAGGTGGCCTGTGAAGCCTGTGATGCCGCCTGGAAAAAGGAGGCAGTGGAGCTTTGGGGGCGGGCGCGTCATCGTGTGGAGGAGGTGTACGAAGACGGGTACTTCGCGAGGAAGGTCAAAGGCGCTAGGCGCCTCATCGCTGCGTGGAGGTGGGCCGATAAGCTCCAGCATGCCACCGACGAGGAGCTCCGGTGGGTGCCCAACGAAATGGCAAGATCGTTCACGCTCGTCCGTCAGCAAGAGGCAGATCGGTACATCAAGCGTTGCGAGACGGAGGAGGCGGAGTACTACCTCCGCACTGGGAAGACGCTGCACACCAGGGAGCTGCTGGCGAGGGGCTACTGGAATACTGCCCCCAGGAGGAATTATTAGTTTTAGTATTGTTCGTTTTCAATTTTATGCATTGTACGTAGTAGTTAAGTATCATCACGTATATGTGATGATATTATATATATTCTATGATGAACTAATGAACAATTAATATATATATTATGAATTCCATTTTCTATCTGTTTTTGTATACTAATTTGTATCTAGCTGTTATCATCCACATATACAGAATGGAAAGCATATATACACACATTGAAACAGAACATATAAGAACGGAAAACAAAGTACTCACATTGAAACAGAGCAATAAACAGAGCAATATTATGATTGCTGTGAATACATAGCGATCCATGTCGAAACGACTCAACAAAATAAAATGTGTCCATGAGACCATAACCAGCAGCCCTTGCCTACGGTAGCTCTTGGCTCTGCCTAAACTCGTGCAGGCGTTCATCCAAGCGGTCGACACGCTCGCGGTACATCTAGAGCGCGATCTCGAGCTCCAAGTTGGCTATTTCATCGAAGATCACCACCTCGAGGATGCGACAGCCACGTTCCTCTACTGCGCCCAGATGGACACCTGGGCCAAGGAGGCGGTCGAGCCTAGCGACCAGCGCGTTGGCATCGAGCGGGCCACGGACAAGGCGAACAGCGCTGTTGACGCTTAAAAGTGGCACAGTCAGAAAATTAGCTTAAGCTATATCAAGACTAATTCAAACTTATGGTTGGAGGTCACCTCCAGATGGGTCTCTTTAATAAGATCAAGATGGATATGAAGATGGTTTAAAACGGAGCTCGGAAGAAATTATTATGACAAGTTCAGAGATGCTCATATTGACACTAGATTAAAGAATGGCATGAAACTCAATTAAGATGGCCTCTGCTGGAAAATGTTTCAACACTAAAGTTGTGCGTCTCGTCAAAACGGTTGATTTTGATAGAAAAATCATTTTAATGCGAGGTCGTATGCAACCTGTGGAGGCAAAACAAGGTCCGTAACAGAAGCTGCAGAGTCATTTCGGACCGACCGAGTTGATTTGACTCGGCGAGACCGAGTTGATCCGGAAAATTACAGAAGGTTACAGAAGGTTGGCAACGTTCACTCGGTGGGACCGAAGTAAACCAATCGGTGAGACCGAGTTGATCCGGAAAATTACAGAAGGTTGGCACCGTTCACTCGGTGGGACCGAAACAAACCACTCGGTGGCTCCGAGTTTATCCGGAAAATTGCCAAAGATTCCTGTCCGAGTTAGGTTAGGGCTTTTGATGTTTTGGACAGAATTTTTAGTCATTTTCTTGTACGGGAAGTCCAGCCGCCTCATAAATAGATGCGAGGTGATGGCCGATTGAACAACACACAATCGACAAATCAATCTACTACTTTTTCGTGTTCATCTACTTTTTATCCCTCTCCCTTGTATCTTTCTTCTCGTTCTTCATTCATTCTTCTTCTTGGAGGGCAGTGATCCACGAGGCCCTAGGGGCGAGCGAATTGACCTAGGGCAGCCCATAGCCGCCGTGCGTCCAGACGGGGTCCCTCCCGAGCATGTGGGGTTTCGGGTTCTCAAAAGCACCCACCGGATTCCTTGCGTACCGCGCTTCCGGACGGGTCTCCTTCGACATGAGTTGCGGTGCATCACGCTCGGCGTTGAAGGTACACGGTGATGTGTTCGTCTGCGAACACACTTTTTGGCGACTCCGCTGGGGAACGAAGCTTCGAACGGTCTCCAGCCCGTTCTTGCTACGAAGAGATCGTCATCTAGGGTTTGCAGTCTACAAAGGTAATATGAATACCCAATCCCCTTGTGTAGATGCAAATAATTCATATGGTGTTACTAGATCATTCAATGAGAATACTCTATCGGCCAGCCCTAGTTTTTTCAATCATGCATCTAATTACATGCAAGAGCCGATTCAAAGTAATTTGCATGCTTCAACTTCTCATGATACTAGTAACATGCACCATATGTATCCCAACTCACGTGCATCGGCAACCCAGCAAATTCATATGCCGATGAGCAAAATGATGAGTTCGGTTAATCAATTTGAAACGCCCCAAGTTATAACTTCTAATGCTATGCAAGAAAGTGTTTCACCCTTTTATTCATCGGTAAATGATTTGCAATATACTAGTCCAACCATGCCGATGGATGGGAGAATTGGCCATGCTACTACTAGCTATTCGGCCAGTTACTCTCAACCTTCATATGCTACACCTCATGTTAGCAACTTTTTGGCACTGTACACAACTGTAGATATTCGTAATTCGGCTCCGCACCTTCCTGGTCATAGCCGAATAAGTGAAATTTTTACAGGAGTGCACATGCCTTCACCAAATGTTGTAGCATATAATGCTACGCAATTGCATAATTTCTGCAACACCTCATTGCCGAAAGAATCTAAAAGTATTGTGGAGCAATCCCTTACAGAATGGGAAGTGGCTACATTAAAAAGGGATATAGCCTGAAATAACAAGATTAGTGTTCTTTGTCTTGAAGAGCATGATAAGGGGTTAGTTCCTGATTATAATGCAATAAAAGTTAGAGTTTTACAAGAAGATGTATCTTTGCCAACTGATAGAATTGGCGAGCAAAAATATGGTTCTACAACAATGTGTATGCCTTCACCTAGTGCTACATCATATTATACAGCCCCTACAGAGTTGCGAAGTTTCGGTAACACCAGTGTGTCATTGCCAAAAGAATCTAAAAGCATTGGGGGGCAATCATATCCGGAGTGGGCTGAAATTGAGAAAAATCTTAAAGCCAATTTTGTCGCTCGTCGCCATAAACAAATAGAAAAAGAATTGGCTCAAATAAAAGAAGCATTGCCAATTGGTGGAAACAATGAAAAGAAGGATGATTTAGAACATGAAAGTGCTTCGGTTGAAAAAGCCGAATCAAGTTGTATAAATTCTGGGTCCATCAAATCCAAAGAGGCAACCATCATTGAGAAAGGGCATGACAAGCATAGGAAAACAGCCGTGCTTGATTTTTCTGAAGTTAATGGAACCTACTTCCTGCCCTATGAGTTCCGTGCCGTAGAAATTGACAAGCTTCAAGGACAAGAGCAAGTAGCCGAACAAAGTTCGGCTGACAAGGATCTTCAAAGTAATGATGCACGGAATCAAGAAAAAGATGATCACAAGGTGTTGGGGAGCCATCCAAAGATGGAGCAAGATATTGTTCAAGTCACACCACCATCATGCTCTCCCAACATATTTGAAGAGGTATGCCTAGCAAGTAATTTACCTATTTCCAGATTTGGTCGCAACTTCATAGTTGATGCATCTATTAGAAAAATTATCATAAGTAATTTTGAAAGACCAATGAAGAAGGGTAATTTACCTGTCAGCAATAAAATTGTTATAGAGCATATCGGTCAACCCATTGTGCCATTTATACAGACCGATAGTGTCTTATTATTATAGCCAAGGCTTTCCCCATTGCTTTATCTAAAGTTCATATCTAATTGGGTAGCTTTGCTTATTTCTTACTTGGCTTGCATTTGGTCTCAATTGAGACATGTGTTTTCTAACTATTTTTGTTTCAGAAACATAAAGTCAAGTTTAGATTCTTTTGAGAAAATCGATGCTAGTATAATATCTTACCCAAAGACATCGGAGATAGAGTGCAAAGCACAATGCATAGCCGAATGGAGAGATGCAAAATTTGAACCATTCGTTTGCTTAACTCCAAAGCCGTTCTCACAGCAAGATCGGCTAGAAAATAAAAATTATACCTTCAATTCAAACATGTGTGATCAAATCTTTGTTTTTTTGTTGAGAAATAATTATATTAGAATTCTTGATCACTATGTCAAGCCATCTATCCAAGGACGAATGTATTGTAAGTTGCATGATTCGTCCAAGCATAATTTTGAGGATTGCAACATGTTTCATCAAATAGTTAAATCGGCCATTGAAAAAGGACGATTGAAATTTGTTGAAAGACCAATAGATGACCAGTCTATTCCGATTGATCCTGATGGCAAAAACTTTTTGCGTCGGCTGCTTCAAGCCGATCCATTTAAAGAGAAGGTAAAAACTATAGGTGACAGGATCAAGCTTTCAAGTAAAGAAGTTATTGAAGAGCACAATGAACATAAACTTGAGGGCGTGGATTCCATCGAAGCTACAAGGAAGACGCTAAGGACTGGCGGGCAGCAAGGAAATCCAATGATCAATGAAAGCAAACCAAAAGAAAACAAAGGCCGAAATAAGCGCAAATGTAAGAGATCAAAAATCACCTTCGCTGAACTATTGGATAAATATCAAAAGAAGAGTGAAGAGGAGAATGCTTATCGGCCAAATCATGCAAAGAAACCAAGAGCATCCCCTAGGTGCAAATATGAGGATCAATATTGGCAAAGTGAGAATTTCAATGCAACATATTCATATCCTTATTTTGGGCCGCCAATGCCAATGTCGTGGATGCCTCCCCATGCTCATGTAAATCCATATCCTTTGTGGCACAGGTATGATACAAGTGCGCATTCTCCATCTTATTTTACACCATCTCACCAACATTGTGTAGCTCGAAGAAGGTCAAAGTTTATTGAACAATCATATGTTAAAGACCGTTTCAATAAAAAGGAATCGGCCCAGACCCCATGGACGAAGAAAGAGGTGGTCAAACAAGTATACCGGGTCAAGAAAGATGGTCGTAAGTGTGCTACTTTAGATTTGATCTCAAATAACAAAGAGCCAATTAAAGTGTTGACATTGGCTACAAAAGGCAACGAAGTGGACCAATCAATTGTTAAAAATCAAAGTGACAAATCTGAAGAAAAGAAGTTGAGGGTGCACAAGGCCAAAAAAGAATTACCATTGGTCAAAACAGAATCACAGCCGAGATGCCCACTCGGCTTATCGTATTGGCAAAAGAAGAAATTACAAAACCTTAGTGCACAAGAGCTGAAAAACAAGAACATGACATGGGTTCCCAAAAGGATCAGTCGAAATAAAAATGATGTGCAACCTTCTATTGTAACAAGTGTTAAAAAAGTGAAGAAAGAGAAGGATGGAAGCCAAAAATAATTAAGCCGAAGGTTTGCATCACCCCATCAAAATCTTCGGTTAGCACATCATCCATATTCGCCAAACATGCCATTGATATCTTTGCCATGGAATTCATCCCCAGGTACGACCGGTCACCCTCCATGGGCTTATTTAGATCCATGGATGCAATATAATTTCTTATATCATGAAAGGGTATCACCAAATCACTATATATTTGATTAGCTACAAGTTTATTGCTGATCCAAAGGGCCGAAATATTTGATTTGTCTATTAATTTGTTTATTTCGGCTATACTTGCTTTGGTGGACGAAGTTTACATGGACCTTATGTTAATGACCGATATTTATCTATCGCCTTATGAATATGTCAAAGCATGGCCGTTGTAGTATCCTAACATCGTCCTTAGTTCGATTGGAGAGAGAGACAAGGTACGTGTTTGAAATTTATATGTATACATATATTATGCTTGCGAATTGCATGAAGATGAGACATTATGACCGATGCCATTCAAAATATATTGCATGGACCAATTCATAGAAAAATTGGTGAGTGGCCTTATGCTTTGATTTAGGATGATTTGGCCTACAAATCTTTCAAGTCTATGAGAGGCCAGATCATTGTTGTTTTCATTATTGAGCATTGGATTTATGACATGCATAATGTTGATATTAGACTTGTCTCTCTAGTATTATGGAGATTACTTTTTGATGGTTGAATTCATAACAATGGCCAAGGTGTTGGTTTTGTTTATATATCTCTTTATGGTGCTATTTTGTGAAGCCTCATACTGCTTAAAGTATCTTTGCACAATAAACAAAGTTGAATATGCAATGTTCTTTAGTTTGGGAGCCTTTGGTTGCCATATGTGCTACACATATTGAGGTGTTCGGTGATTCATTATGAGTAGTGCAAAAAATATCTAAGAGTTATCAAAGTTTTGACGAATCACTTATAGTTTACCTTGAGGTATGTCTAGATATAGAATTTACCTTGGGTTGCTTTAATATTGCTCATATATCTAGACATGAAAATTGAAGAGCAAATGAGTTCGCGCAACAAGCATTCGGCTACCATGTTGATTATGGTGTATTGCATATCTATCAATAGCCGATGCTTGGTCTCACCGACATAGGTAAGGCCGAACCGAAGCCCACCGCTTCGGCCACTAATGAAATTATTATGCAGGCAAAAGCAAGGATTCGAGAAAGCTCATTGTTGATTACCTGCAAGAACCTAGCAGAAGGATGAACAATGTGGTTCGGAGGATGGTTTTTGGATACATATCTATGGAACTTTATCACTGGATTGTTAATGAAATTGAGAAGGTTTCACCCAAGTTTGCATCAAGGATTCAAAAAAGTAATGGCCGATATATACTTACCGCCCTAAGCACATGAAAAATGGCTGATGGAGTGTTGACATCGTCCTTAGAACAAACTTGGCACAAGTTATTTTCCGGCACGCTAGCTATGCCGAAAAACAGGGGGGCATGTGTTGACGCTCAAAAGTGGCAAAGTCAGAAAATTAGCTTAAGCTATATCAAGACTAATTCAAACTTATGGTTGGAGGTCACGTCTAGATGGGTCTCTTTAATAAGATCAAGATGGGTATGAAGATGGTTTAAAACGGAGCTCCGAAGAAATAGTTATGACAAGTTCAGAGATGCTCATATTGACACCAGATTAAAGAATGGCATGAAACTCAATTAAGATGGACTCTGATGGAAAATGTTTCAACACTAAAGTTGTGTGTCTCGTCGAAACGGTTGATTTTGATATTAAAAATCATCTTAATGCGAGGTCGTATGCAACCTGTGGAGGCAAAACAAGGTCAGTAACAGAAGCTGCACAGTCATTTCGGACTGACCGAGTTGATTTGACTCGGCGAGACCGAGTTGATCCGGAAATTTAAAGAAGGTTACAGAAGGTTGGCAACGTTCACTCGGTGGGACCGAAGCAAACCAATCGGTGAGACCGAGTTGATCCGGAAAATTACAGAAGGTTGGCACCGTTCACTCAGTGGGACCAAAACAAACCACTCGGTGGCTCCGAGTCTATCCGGAAAATTGCCAAAGGTTCTTGTCTGAGTTAGGTTAGGGCTTTTGATGTTCTGGACGGAATTTTTAGTCATTTTATTGTACGGGAAGTGCAGCCGCCTCATAAATAGATGAGAGGTGACGGCCGATTGAACAACACACAATCGACAAATCAATATACTACTTTTTACCCTAGTTTTTACATCTCTCCCTTGTTCTTTCTCTCTTGTTCTTCGTTCGTTCTTCGTGTTGAAGGGCAGCGATCCTCGAGGCTCTAGGGGTAAGCGAATCGACCTAGGACAGCCCATAGCCGCCGCGCGTCAAGACGGGGTCCCTCCCGGGCATGTGGGGTTTCGGGTTCTCAAAAGTACCCGCCGGATTGCTTGCGTACCACGCTTTCGGACGGGTCTCCTTCGACGTGATTTGCGGTGCATCACCCTCGGCGTTGAAGGTACACGGTGACGTGTTCGTGTGCGAACAGGCGTGACCCATGCGAATAGCACGGCGGGCGTCCGGTGCAAGTACGATGTGGCCGGCCTCCGGTGCAAGTACGGCGCAGAGGGCCTCTGCCCACTCCTGGCGAGGAATGGGGGTACTGACGGGACGTGTACCCAGCTGCGACGCCCTGTCCATAGCAGGCAAGCGCCAATGGATCCGCTCTTGCTGTGCGGCGCTCCAATGGTCTCGCTGTGTGGCGAGCCGCAGCCTATCGGCGCAGACGCGCCTAGCTTGCATTGCGGCGCGCCATCGATCATGTTGTGCGGCGAGCTGCAGCCTCTCAGCGCTGACATGCCCATCTTGATCCGCGGCGCTCAAGCGCCATGCGCCAAGGGTCTGCTCAACCCTGGCGATGACGCGCATCATGGCGTCGTCCATCGCGTTGCCGGGGAGCGCCTCGGCCTCGATGGGACATGGCGCCTTCTCCTTTTCCTCATCGACGAGGTTGATGGCAGAGGCGGTGCTTTGATGGGTTGGCATGCTTGGAAAAGATGGATGTGCTACAGGCTGCGCTTGTTGCCTCCGTGCATCGCGCGCCGCTTAGGTTTATGCGCAATATCGCTGGGTGGCGGGAAACCGGTGAGGAAATGGCGGGAAACGATGGCGTGTTCATAAAACGCCATCAATTAAAGGAAACTTAGCATAGAAGGAACATCGAGCTAGCACAAGAAGTAGATGATGATCAGATGATCGTTTATCCTAGTTAATTATGCGTGGAATAGTTTACTTTGGTGTGTGGAAATGTCATGTGTGTACTAGCCACCTATGTAATTGGATGTTTGCCGCGTATTACACCCATATTGTTTATGTGAAACATTTCTGTTCTCTTGGCTCAACACAAACAGTTTATCACAATGAACCGTATGCCGTATATCGCACACACCTTGATCTGGCTGACCGTTTCTTTTGTGTTGCCTAATCACAAATAGTTCATCCGAGTGAACTGTATGCCGTATATCACACACACCTTCATCTGGCTGCCCGTTTCTGTTGTTCCGCCTCATCACAAACAGTTCATCTGAGTGAACTGTATGCCATATATCGCACACGCCTTCATCTGGCTGCCCGTTTCTTTTGTTCTGCCTCATCGCAAACAGTTAATTGAACTGAACTATATGCCCCGCATCGCACACGCAACTAAAATCTGAACTGTGTTTGATGTATCCTTCATCACAAACATTTTGCATCGTTTTGACTTTTTTTTACATCATCATTTGCGATTAATGCATCGCACATAGTTCCGTCAAAAGGTCTCCTGATTGTAGTGTCGCGTTAGCAGCATCCTGCAGTAGTGAACGGTAGTTCCGCCGGAGCGGTACTACCGCTTATATACCTCAAGTAAGCCCAAGCTAACAGATGGATGCACGAAAACCAGAACTGCCATAACTTCTGCATATGAGCTCCGAAATGAGCAAACTCAAGCTTGTTGGATAGATGACGACGAGTACTATCCAAACAGTGACAAGCGAAACTACCAATGCCAATGATATAGGCCCTGTTTGGTTGTGATGTGGATTTCTGAAAGCAGCTGTGGAAAATCTGCTGTGGAAAAGCAGTTGTGAAAAATCTGCTGTGAGAAAGCTTTAGGCCGTTTGGCAAATTAGTTGTATGAGCTGTGGCTGTGGAGATAAATGTCTGAAATACCCCTAAAAGTTGACAGATTGCTTGCACGTTGTTTAATGATAATAACATCATTATAGGTTGATTTAGAGCACTAATAAAAATTAATTAAATAATTAAATGAGTCTTATGATCAACATGATATTTTGACATGGCGAGAGAGTAGCATATTTTTATAAGGATAAATACATAGCACACAAATAGAAATAGCAAACAACTTATGATAGAATTAACTAGCGGTTGAATCCAAGTATTTCATGTTGATCAATACGTTAGTACATTAGAACGCTTACATTTTTTTAGAAGCGAAAGCCCAACAACTAGGAGCAGCGCAAAATATTATATACACTTGTACACATATCACAAAATAGAATAGTAGTTCGTCCATGAGCAGATAAAAGAACTCTATGATGCAGTAGAGCTCATCAAGGGGTTAGCAATTCTATCACGGACTCTGTTCATGTCGACGATGTCAAGTCTCACCGGAACACTATCTCCTTGGACTGGCGCTACTTCCAAGTCCTCATCAAGAATATAATCCTCTTCTTCATCACATTTGTCAAACTCCTCGTTACCAACGAACATAGTTGTGCATACAAGCAATAATAATCTTTTTCTGTGTACGAGGGTTGAAACTAGGTACACCCTTCAAGATGCATCATTTAGCTTTGAGCACTCCAAATGATCGCTCCACAGCATTTCTAAGTGAAGAGTGAGCATGATTATACACCTCATATTTGCCCACCGGTTTTCGTCCATTACGAAATTCTGGTATGTGGTATATTTGGCCTTTGTAAGGAGCAAGATATCCTTCATGGTTTGAATATCCCGAATCGACGAGGTAATATTTTCCTATAAAAAAGGCAACAACATTGTTATGCACGGTTGTTGAGGAGCATCGACCTCATCCTTGCATATCTCACAGAAAATGGTTATGTAATGTGCATCCCAATTAGCCTTTTCCTTTTCCATCCATTTGACAACATAAATATGGCAGCAACATTGTTAGATATGGCAGCAACAACATTTACAAAAAATGGACAACAACACTGCTGATTATGGAAGCAACAACATGGCAGCAATAACATAGCAGCAATATGGTATCTATCTCACATATGGCAGCAATTCACACAAGCATAGCAGCAATTCACATCAACATGGCAGCAAGCATTCACATATGGTTTCATGCCAGAAATGATGCATATACATGTCAATACCACAAGTCTGCCAACAACCAGGGGCTAATCCAGGACAGGAAGTGCTAGTATTTTTTATCTATCACTCTGAATAAACTCCATCAACATAACGAAACGCGCATTTTTGACAGTACAATGCAGGCATCCAATCCAATATATGTATATGTACAAACATGTGCTACCAATCAAATATATGTATACATTTTAGGCTTCATTCAGCACATGATAATACAAATCTTTTTACAGTGCAAATAACACTGTTATTATTAAAATCATCAATCAATCCATCCATCCATCTAGCAAATTTATCCATCAATCCATCCATCTATCCAACATAAATCCATCCATCTATCCAACATCAGCATACACAAAAAAAGAGGAACAGAGAGATGAGAGGGAGAGGAGGCTCATCGTGGGCTGCTCGAAGGAGACAACCTGCATATGTGTGTACTACATGTGTGTACTATCGCGAGCAGCACCAGCCAAGCAGCAGCAGCAGCGAACCAAGCAGCCAAGCAGCAGCCAAGCAGCGAAGCAGAGCAGCAGCGGCCAGGGGAAGAGAGGAGCTCACCAGCACACAGAGGGATGGGGCGGCCGGGCGCGGAAGGGGTCGGGGATGGCGGGCGGCATCGTAGGGGAGCGCTCGCCGGCGGATCTGATGGCGCCGGGGCGGGGGATCGAGGGAACGCTATCGGGTGGCGGTGGGGGAGTCGAGCGACAAAAAGAAACGGGCCAGCCGATTTTTTTTCGTTCGTCAGCTGTTGTTTGGCCCGAGTGGCATTTTGCTTGTAATTCGGTGCTGTAACAGGGGTAGCGACTTAAAGTGAACCGTTTTCTTTTGCGAGAGCGACGAGGCACGCAGCGGCAGCGACGGAAGCACCTCCTTCGCAGCTTTCCCAGGTACGTGCATTTTCGCGTTGGCTTTCACAGAATCGCGGTCGCGCAGTTCGGTGTTTGGTTGAGATTTGGCTGTGACGCAGCGGAATCGGATGAGAAAAGCTAAACCAAACGGGGCATAGAGATGTGAGACCTCTATGAATGAAGAATCGGTAAAATCTCCAACATCGAAAACATCATAGAAGATGCATATGAACTCCGTTTTCAATGAACTCGAGCTAGTCATGAAGATGACCAAAAGCTCCAAATCTCACAAGAAGAAACACCAAACACGAACCAAGAAAGATGATGCAAGAGAATGATGAAAGATCATGGATGTCGCCTAGAGGGGGGGTTGAATAGGCGCTTTAAAATAATTATGGTTTAGGCTTGAACAAAAGCGGAATAAAACTAGCGTTTAATTTGTCAAGCACAAAACCTAAAACAACTAGGCTCACCTATGTGCACCGACAACTTATGCTAAGCAAGATAAACAACTAGGTGATTGCAAGATATATATCATGAAACACTATAGATATCACAAAGTAAAGTGCATAAGTAAAGGGCTCAGGTAAGAGAGAACTAAGGCACACGAAGACGATGATGTATCCCGAAGTTCACACCCTTGCGGATGCTAAGCTCCGTTTGGAGCGGTGTGGAGGAACAATGCTCCCCAAAATGCCACTAGGGCCACCGTAATCTCCTCACGCCCTCTCACAGTGCAAGATGTCGTGATTCCACTAAGGGACCCTTGAGGGCAATCACCGAACCCGTACAAATGGCAACCCTTGGGGGCGGTCACCGAACCCGTACACTTTGGCAACTCTTGGGGGCGGTCACCGGAACCAGTACAAATCACTCAGGGCAATCTCCACAACTTAATTGGAGACCCCGAAGCTTGTCCCGGAGCTTTTCACCACAATGATTGAGCTCCGCTACACCAGCCGTCTAGGGCACCAAAGCACCCAAGAGGAACAAGCTCAAGGTGCTCAAACACCCGAGAGTAATAAGCTTCTCACCTTCACTTTCACGTACCACCATGGAGAACTCAAACCAATGCAACAAATGCAATGGCAAGGGCACACGGAGTGCCCAAGTCCTTCTCCCCCAAACCCCCCCACAACAACTAATGCTATGGAGGAAAATGAGAGGAAGAATGAAGAAGAGAACACAAAGAACTCCAAGATCTAGATCCAAGGGATTCCCCTCACATAGAGGAGAAAGTGATTGGTGGAAATGTAGATCTAGATCTCCTCTCTCTTTTCCCTCAATAACTAGCAAGAATCATTGGAGGGATTGCGAGATAGCAAGCTCAAAGAAGGTCAACAATGGGGGAAAAACACGAGCTCAAGGGATAAGGTTCAATGGGGAAGAAGACCCCCTTTTATAGGCACCCCCAAATCCAACTGTTATGCTCACGACCCACACATAAGCGGTACTACCGCTCGGACGGAAGTACCCATAGAGTTGTGCAATGGCGAGGAGCCACGAGGCGGTAGTTCCGCCGGAGCGGTAATACCGCTCGCCCCAGCGGTACTACTGCTGGGGTTGCAGCTCAGGAGCCCACGGAGGCAGAGCAGGAACAGAGGACAGAGACAATACTGCAACAGCGGTACTATCGCTCAAGAAAGCGGTACTACGGCTTATAAGCCATAGTGCCGCACACCCACTGCCGCCCTACCACCGCTGCGAGCGCAATGGGTCTAGAAGGAAGCGGAAGTGGAGCGGTAGTGGGCGGGCGGTACTACCGCTTATAAGCCGTACTACCGCTCGTAATACCGTTCTAGGGCCGTGCAAAAACCCAAAACGAAAATTTGAGTCCCCAGAAGCAGCGGTAGTACGCGCGGAACTGGACAACGGTACTGCCGCTTGAGGCCTTCAGGACACAAGCAGAGAAACACATGATACAATTAGTAAAGCCTGAACTGCCACAACTTCTGCAAATGAGCTCCGAATTGAGCAAACTCAAGCTTGTTGAATAGATGACGACAAATACTATCCAACAACAATAGAACCGACAACAGATGACTGGTTATAGTAAGAAGTGGCAGGGGGTATGCCTAAGATATAGAGATGTGAAACCTCTATGAATGAATAACTGACAAAAACTCCAACATCGAAACCATCATAGAAGACGCATGTGAACTCTGCTTTCGATGAACTCAAGCTTGTCATGAAGATGACCATAAGCTCCAAATCTCACAAGAGAAACAGCAAACATGAACCAAGAAAGATGATGCAAGGATGCAATGGTTTGAGCTCTCTACGAATGATACGATCAAGCTACTAACTTGAGAGACCCCCTTGATAGTACGGCAATCGATCCTATAACCCGGTCTCCCAACTACCACCATGAGACCGGTAAAATAGGAAACCTATCAAGGGCAAATCTTTGCGTTGCACATAGACCACTTGAGCTAGACGATGAGGATCTTGACTTCCTCAAGTTGGACCTTTCTTGATTGCGTTAGCTCGGTGAAGACTAGTTGATTGCTCCCCCATACGCCACTATGGGTGAGCCACTCTTTGACAAATCTTCACAAGTACATTGTCACCACAATGGACGACAAGCTTCAAGCATGATCTCTTCGTGATGCTCCACTTGGACTTGCACACTGCAATCTTGATGACGATCACCACTTGATGTCATCCTCCATGGGTTGTATGAGATCTTCCTCTTGACACAAGCCCATGGAAATATACCTAACCCCACATAGAACTCTCACGTAGACCATGGGTTAGTATACAAAGAGTAATGGACAATGCTTACCATACCATGGGATCACTTGATCCCTCACAGTATATCTTGTACGCTTTGTGTGTTGATCAACTTGATTCACTCTTTCACTTAGTCTTGATCAACCTTGAATCATGTCTTCTCTATAACCAAAGTTTGGATAATTCCTTGAATAGCACCTTGGTCATCACATAAACCAATTAGCATGCCTTCAACACGACCGTAACATAAAATGCAAAAGTATTTTGTCGGGAAGACAATTGCATGTCTTCTATTAGACACATAACTGCAAGTCTATCCTCGACATGCAACCTTTGGGGCCGACTTTTTTTGTCCCGGTTGCATGCTCACCTCCAACATGCAACTAGGCCCGGCCCATTTTTTGTCCCAGTTGCAACTTCATCATCAAAACGCAACTAGGGGCTCAACCCATCTTGTCCTGGTTGCAAGTGCACCCCCACATACAAATGGGCCCACCCCATTTTTGTCCTAATTGCAAGTCCATCCTTGATACGCAACTGGTTCTAGCCCATTTTTTGACCTAGTTGCAACTCCACCCTCGATACGCAACTGGGGGCTCGACTCATTTTTGTCCCAGTTGCAAGTCCACACTCGAAATGCAACTGGGACGGGAAGACCTTTCTTGTCCCAGTTGCAACTTCAGCCCCGACATGCAATTTGGGAGGGTGCCTTTTTCCTATTCTGGTTGCAAGTCTGCACTCGACATGCAACAACGACCCAACCCATTTTTGTCTTAGTTGCAAGTCCGATTGGGGGGACCCGTATTTTCTATCGCCGTTACAAGTCCCTCCTCGATAGGCAACCGAGAGATCGAGCATTTTTTGTCCCAATTGCAAGTACACCCTCGACGCGCAACTAGGGGAGGAGAGCGACCCATTTTGCCCAATTTGCGACTCCACCCTTGATACGCAATTGGGGTCATTTTTGTCCCAGTTGCAAGTCCACACTTGATACGCAATTGGGGGCACCGACCATTTTTTGTCCTAGTTCTAACTTTACCCCCGACATGCAATTGCGGGGGAACCATTATTCTATCCCAGTTGCAAGTCCACACTCGACATGCAACTGGCCCAACCCATTTTTTGTCCCAATTGCAAGTCCATCCTCAACACAAAATTGGGGGGGGGGGGTGACTTTTTTCTTCTTAGTTGTAACTTTACCCCCCGACATGCAATTGGATCCCTGCCTTTTTTCCCATTTGCAAGTCCCCCTCGATACACAATCGAGAGATCGAGCATTTTTTGTCCCAATTGCAAGTACACCATCGATACGAAACTTGGGGAGAAGAGCGACCCATTTTTGCCCTAGTTGCAACTCCACCCTCGATACGCAACTAGGGGGCGACTCATTTTTATCCCTGTTGCAAGTCCACGTACCCTCGACACACAACTGGGCTCGACACCCTTTTTTGTCCCAGTTGCAAGTCTACCGTCGTCAAGCAACTCGATCTGACCCCTTTTTGTTCCAATTGCAAGTCCACCCTCGACATGCAACTGCATGCGTACAACGAGACAACAATTAGGGGCGACAGAATGGTTGTCAGCGAGTCGTATGCTCACGTTTGAATTTTACTTCATTTTTTATTTTCATATTTATTTTATAATAAATCATAAATATTTTCTTAAAATTATGAACTTTTTTAAAAATCATGATTTTTTTTCCAAATTCATGTTTTATTGTTTCTCAAAAATTAAAAAATTTCAAATATGTTGACATTTTTTCCGAATATTTGTTGACATTTTTTCAAGAACATATTTTTGTACTCCCTAATTTTTTTTTCAAATTTCTCTCTCCTTTCTAATTCACCTACTTTTAAAATTTGCAAATCATTTATTATTTCACCAAATAGTTTATAAAAAACAGGAAAAAAACATCACAACATTTCTCATGAGCTCTACATCGAGACAACCTCATACTTTCGCCAAGGAGACCCACTGTTTTACCAAATTCTTCATGCGTTCATTCATCAAGCCACATGCAATGCTTCAAACATGAACAACTAGTTTTTTCTGTTTGTCACGACACGGGACAAGCTGTAGATAGAAGCCTAGATCCACTTGTGAACAACTTGTTTTTTTGTTTGTCTTTTTTTTGTTTTGTGCAAGAACAACAAAGCCCAACCAGTAACACAAACAACCAAGACTAAAAAGCCAAAACCCAACTTAGATGTGACATAGTACTTAGATGTGAGGTATTATCTCACATCTAGATGACATATATTGTCAGACGCTTTTCTTATACTTCCTGCATGTGTGTGTAGTTGTATTGCTTAACTAGTAATATTGGTCGGACCTTGATGTGTACGCAGTACAATTATCTGGTTCTAAAGTTAATTCTCCTTTTTGCAGAGTTACGTGAGCTCACATGGTTGAAAGATTTTATGGAAGCATATTCCTATGGCAAGGACGCGTTGTGTGTTATATAGGCATCGATAGGTTTACAGAGATACGGTAACACTAACAACCTTAACTATACAAGCGATGAGGATAAACACACGCAATGTACTAATCCTATTGGTGATGAATATAAACACTAACAACCTTAACTACTGGATTACAACAAACACACACAACGTACTAATCCTACCAGAAGTATATACGGTTTATATACTACTACCGTATATACGTACAACTCTTTCTAACACGCCCCCTCAATCACATCTTCATGAAGTTGAGATTGCTCTCGAAGTCTTCCAGTTTCGACCATGACAAGGCCTTGGTAAAACCATTTGCAACTTGATCACCTGTCGGAATGAAACGAATGTCTAGTAGTCTCTTGGCTACCCTATCTCAAACAAAATGATAGCCAACCTCTATATGTTTGGTCCTTGCATGAAACACTGGATTTGCTGACAAATATGTGGCACCAATGTTATCACACCAAAGGCGAGCAACTGGTGAATGAGAAACTCCAAGTTCACATAGAAGAGTTTGAACCCAAATAATCTTTGAAGTAGCATTAGCTAAGGATTTATCTTCAACCTCTATACTTGTTCTAGAAATAGTGGCTTGCTTACGTGCACTCCAGGAAATTAAATTTGGACCAAAAAACACACAGAAACATCCCATCGATCTTCTATCATCAAGACATCTTGGCCAATCAGCATATGAGAAAGCACTAAAAAGATTGAAGGATGACTTGGTATACTTCAGACCTGTACTCATAGTACCTCTGAGATATCTCAAAATCCTTTTAATTGATGTCATGTGTTGAGAAGTAGGAGAATGCAAATATTGACATACTTTGTTAACAGGAAAACAGATGTCAAGTCTTGTCAGTGTTAAGTACTGCAAGGCACCTACCATACTTCTGTACTTTTTTTACTCTTCGGCCCCCAAAGGTTCTCCTTCTTCTCTTGACAACTTTTTTGATTAGAGAGAGGCATGTTTGAAACTTTGCAATTCGTCATACTTGCATGTTTCAATATATCGAAGACATACTTTTCTTGGGTCAGAAGAATGCCATCTTTCACCTTTTTTTAAACTTGAATTCCCAAGAAATAGTGTAGATCACCTAAATCTTTTAAGGAAAAGTCTTTTCTCAAATCTTCCAACAATGCCAAAGTTGCATCTTGTGATGAGCTATCAACAATAATATCATCAACATAGACCATCATAAAGATAGTGATCTTGCCTTTCCTATAAAAGAACAAGGAAGTATCTCGCTTGGATGGTTTAAAACCAAGTGCTTGAAGTTTTTCACCTAACCTGGAGTACCATGGTCTAGGTGCCTGTTTCAAACCATAAAAGCTTTATCAAAAGTTTGCAAAGGTGATTTTCCTTGCCTTTTACCTCATAGCCAGGTGGTTGTCTCGTATAGACTTCTTCCTCTAGAACGCCATGAAGAAACACATTATGCACATCCAATTGGCTAAGGCTCCAATTGCTACTATATCTCTGTTTAGAACCCTTTGCTACTAACCTTGCCTTATATCTATCAATTTGACCATCTGCCTTCCTTCTAATCCTATATCAATTTGACCATCTGCCTTCCTTTTAATCCTATAGACCCACCTACAATCAATGACATTTTTATTTTTTGTTGGTGGAACTAAGTGCCAAGTCTTATTTTTAATAAGAGCATCATACTCATCATTAATACTACCCACAGTGGGAGTAACATAGGCGGTAACATCACACATATCTAGGCAAAATAGATGATGTGGCAAGTAATTAATGAAGAAAGAAAGGCATGTGGTAACATAGCTAGTTACTCATAGTTTGAGTAACATCAGACATACCAAGACAAGACGAGTCTACAACCTAGTGAATGAAGTGTTGCATAACACCACACATATGTTACTCCCCACTATGGAGGTAGTAACATAGAATAGTAACATATGCATGTTACTAGTCTAAGTTACTCGACATTGTGGCTAGTCTCATAGCCATTTTCCATTTTGTGTCACTTAGAGCTTCCTGTAGATTGCTTGGTTCATCTATAGTTGTTAACCCTCCAAAATGAATTTTGAGCATTTCATACATGACCGTACCATCTGTATGAATTTGAGGTTTCACAATACCGTGTTGTGACCTTGTTCTCCGAGTTGGCACATCAGGTGCTGTAGGAGGGTGTGGCACTGAAGATCTGGTGGAGGAGGGTACACCCGCATGGGATCTCACGTCGGATCTGCTGTTAGCAGCACAGGATCCGGGGCCCCATCGCGCCGAAACTATGCCATAGGCGCCACACACAGCATCCGTACCGGATTGGTCCACATGGCGACCAACGAGAGGAGGCGAACAACGCGTGGGGTCATGCGGATGGTCCTGCACCATGTGGCCGCTATGAGGCGGCCTACCTGGGGAAGTGGCATTGAGAGAGCCGGCCCGCACCGCACATCCTGGGTGTAGTTTGCGGACCGAAGGCGGGTTCACCCCTGGCCACCTGCGCACCTGCGCCTGCTACCTCGCGTCAGCATCTGCAGCACCTGGATCAATCTCGTGATCCGTGCTAGTTTTATCTTGTTCTGGCTGCATAAAATCATGCACAATGGCTGGATTTTCTCCTAGATTAGCAACAGAATTAGTATGAAAATTAGCATGTTGATCAATTACATGTTCACCCTTGTGATCAATAGTTTCAGAAGGAGTACTTACGGGAGCAACAAAACTTTTGACCGAAGGGGGGTGCTTATATTTGGATCTAAGAAGGCAAAAAGAAAAATTGTTTCATCGAAGATGACATCACGGAATATGTAAACCCGGCCGACAGCAACATATAGGCATTTAAAACCTTTGTGAAGATTGCTATATCCAAGAAATACACACTGTTTAGAACGGAATTCTAATTTTCTAGAATTGTATGGACGAAGATTGGGCCAACATGCACACCCAAAAACTTGAAGGGAGTGATAATTTGGTTGTTCTTGAAACAAACGAGTCAAGGGAGTTTCAAAATTAATCACTTTGCTAGGGGTGCGATTTATCAAATATGTAGCAGAAAGGAAAGCCTCATCCCACAATTTTAAGGGCATAGAAGCATGAACCAAAAGGGAAAGTCCCACATCAACAATGAATCGATGTTTTCTTTCTGCTGATCCATTTTGCTGATGAGCATGTGGACAAGAGACATGATGAGTGATTCCTAATTGACGAAAGAAGGAATTTTGATGTCCATATTCGCCACCCCAATCTGTTTGCATAGTGATAATTTTTCTATTGAACAACCTTTCAACAAGAGTTTGAAATTCGTGAAAGACCTTAAAAACTTCAGATCTATGCTTAAGGAGATATATCCACGTGAATTTACTGTAATCATCAATAAAAGACACATAATAGTTTTTCCTATTGATAGAATCACGGGCAGGCCCCCATACATCAGAGAAAATTTGCTCTAAAGGATCTTTGGATACACTGATTAAACTAGGGTAAGGAAGTTGGTGAGTTTTGCCCATTTGGCAATGCTACTTCTTGAGCTTGCATTGATTTTTCCCTTGAAGAGGAAAGGGTGATGCAGCAAAGTAGAGATAAGTATTTCCCTCATTTAACAACCAAGGTATCAATCCAGTAGGAGGCACAAGCAAGTCTCCAATATATGCACCTGCACAAACTAACAAACAATTGCACACAACGCGAAAAAGGGGTTGTCAATCCCTTCACGGTCAATTGCAAGAGTGAGATCTAATAGAGATAGATGTAAAAGATAAATAAAAGGCAAAATAAAGTAAATATAAATAAATTACAGCAAGGTATTTTTGGGTTTTGGGTTTTATAGATATGAAAATATAAGATGGAAAATAGACCCGGGGGTCATAGGTTTCACTAGAGGCTTCTCTCTTGAAGAAAACATACAGTGGGTAAACAAATTACTGTTGAGCAATTGATAGAAAAGCACATAATTATGAAGACATCTAAGGCAATGATCATGAATATAGGCATCACATCCATGACAAGTAGACTGAAACAATTCTGCATCTACTACTATTACTCCAGACATCGACCGACTCCTGCCTGCATCTAGAGTATTAAGTTCATAAGAACAGAGTAACTCCTTAAGCAAGATGACATGATGTAGAGGGATAAACTCAAGCAATATGATATAAACCCCACCTTTTTATCCTTAATGGCAACAGTACAATACGTGCCTCGCTACCACTTCTATCACTGGGTGAGGACACCGCAAGATTGAACCCATCACAAAGCACCTCTCCCATTGCAAGAAAAACCAATCTAGTTGGCCAAACCAAGTCGATAGATCGGAGAGAAATACAATGCTATATCAATCATGCATAAAAGAGTTCAGAGTAGACTCAAATAATATTCATAGATAATCTGATCATAAATCCATAATTCATCGGATCTCAACAAACGCACCGCAAAAGAAGATTACGTCGAATAGAACTCCAAGAACATCGAGGAGAACATTGTATTGAAGATCAAAGAGAGAGAAGAAGCCATCTAGATACTAGCTATGGACCCGTAGGTCTGTGGTAAACTACTCATACATCATCAGAAGGGCAGCAAGGTTGGTGTAGAGGCCCTTCGTGATCGAATCCCCCTCCGGCAGAGTGCCGAAAAAGGCCCCAAGATGGGATCGCACGAGAACAGAAGCTTGCGGCGGCGGAAAAGTATTTTTGGTGTGCCCTCTTGTATAGGGGGAGTATTTGAGAATTTATAGTGCTGGAGTTAGGGTTAGGGGAGTCCCGAGGGGCCCACAAGCCCCCTGGCCGCCCCTCCTGGGGCGCGCCCCTAGGGCTTGTGGCCCTCTCGTGGCTCCTCTGGCCTCCTCTTCAAGTCTCGTGGGTTTCTTCTGGTCCAAGAAAAATCATCGTAAAGTTTTATTCCGTTTGGACTCCGTTTGGTATTGATTTTCTCTAAAAGTAAAAAACAAGGAAAAAACAGCAACTGGCACTGGGCACTAGGTTAATAGGTTAGTCCCAAAAAATGATATAAAATAGCATATAAATGCATATAAAACATCCAAGATAGATAATACAATAGCATGGAACAATCAAAAATTATAGATACGTTGGAGACGTATCAAGCATCCCCAAGCTTAATTCCTGCTCGTCCTCGAGTAGGTAAATGATAAAAACAGAATTCTTGATGTGGAATGCTACCTATCATATTTATGAATGCAAGTTTCTTTATTGTGGCATGAATGTTTAGATCCATAATATTCAAAACAAAAGTTTAATATTGACATAAAAACAATAATACTTAAAGCATACTAAATAAAGCAATCATGTCTTCTCAAAATATCATGGCTAAAGAAAGTTATCCCTACAAAGTCATATAGTCTGGCTATGCTCTATCTTCATCACACAAAGTATTTTATCATGCACAACCCTGATGACAGGCCAAGCAATTATTTCATACTTTTAATGTTCTCAAGCTTTTTCAACTTTCACGCAATACATGAGCGTGAGCCATGGATATAACACTATAGTTGGAATAGAGTATGGTGGAGGTTGTGAGGAGAAGACAAAAAGGAGAAAGTCTCACATCAACTAGGCAAATTAATGGGCTATGAAGATGCCCATCAATTTATATCGATGCAAGTGAGTAGGGATTGCCATGCAACGGATGCACTAGAGCTATAGGTGTATGAATGCTCAAAAGAAAACCAGTGGGTGTGCATCCAACTTGCTTGCTCACAAAGACCTAGGGCAATTTGTCATTGGAATATACAAGCCAAGTTCTATAATGAAAAATTCCCACTAGTATATGAAAGTGATAAAATAGGAGACTCTCTATCATGAAGAACATGGTGCTACTTTGAAGCACAAGTGTGGAAAAAGGATAGTAACATTGTCACTTCTCTATTTTTCTCTCATACTTGTTTTTATTTTTTATTTTGGGCTCTTTGGCCTATTTTTATTTTTAAGTCCGGATTCTCATCCCGACTTGTGGGGGAATCATAGCCTCCATCATCCTTTCCTCACATGGGACAATATTAATGCTCTAATAATGATGATCATCACACTTTTATTTACTTACAACTCAAGAATTTCAACTCGATACTAGAACAAGATATGACTCTATATGAATGCCTCCGGTAGTGTACCGGGATGTGCAATGATCTAGAGTGACATGTACAAAAAATATGAATGGTGACCAAGCCACAAATACTATGCCAACTACATGATCATGCAAAGCAATATGACAATGACGGTATGTGTCATAATAAATGGAATGGGGGAAGTTGCATGGCAATTCGGAATGGCTAAGGAAATGCCATAATAGGTAGGTATGGTGTCTATTTTGAGGAAGGGTATATGGTGGGTTTAATGCATCGGCGAAAGTTGCGCGGTACTAGAGAGGCTAGCAAAGGTGGAAGGGTGAGAGTGTGTATAATCCATGGAATCAACATTAGTCATAAAAACTCACATACTTATTGCAAAAATTTATTAGCCATTGAAGCAAAGTACTAATACGCATGCTCCTAGGGGGATAGATTGGTAGGAAAATACCATCGCTCATCCCCGACCGCCACTCATAAGTAAGACAATCAAAAAATAAATCATGCTCCGACTTCATCACATAACGGTTCACCATACGTGCATGCTTCGGGAGTCACAAACTTTAACACAAGTATTTCTACCAATCCCAATTTACTCACTAGCATGACTCTAATATCACCATCTTTATATCTCAAAACAAATGCAAGGAATCAAACTTCTCATATATTCAATGCTCTTTATATGAAAGTTTTTATTATATCCCTCTTGGATGCCCATCATATTAGGACTAAATTCATAACCTAAGAAAATTACCATGCTGTTTAAGACTCTCAAAATAATATAAGTGAATCATGAGAGTTCAACAATTTCTATAAAATAAAGCCACCGTCGTGCTCTAAAAAGATATAAGTGAAGCACTAGAGCAACTACCTAGCACAAAAGATATAAGTGAAGCACATAGAGTATTCTAATAAATCCACAATTAATGTGTGTCCCTCTTGAAAGGTGTGTCCAGAAAGGATGATTGTGGCAAACTAAAAAGCAAAGACTCATATCATACAAGACGCTCCAAGCAAAACACATATCATGTGGTGAATAAAAATATAGCCTCAAGTATATTTACCAATGGATTGAAGACGAAAGAGGGGATGCCATCCGGGGCATCCCCAAGCTTAGATGCTTGGTTGTCCTTGAATATTACCTTGGGGTGCCTTGGGCATCCCCAAGCTTAGGCTCTTGCCACTCCTTATTCCATAGTCCATCAAATCTTTACCCAAAACTTGAAAACTTCACAACACAAAACTCAACAGAAAACTCGTAAGATCCGTTAGTATGATAAAACAAATCTCCACTTTTAGGTACTGTCAATACAAGATTCAACATTTTTCTCACATGATTCCTACTGTACCCTATCATTTCTACAATTTGTATTGAGCAATATAAGCCATAGAAACTAGAAAACAAGCAAACTATGCATCGAAAACAGAATCTGTCAAAAACAGAACAGTCTGTAAAGATCTGAATTATGCTCATACTTATGTTACTCCAAATTTTTTGAAAATCTTGGACAACGTAGAAAATTTGTATATCAATCCTCTGTAAAAACTTCAGAATTTGTCCAGGTTCCAGTGAATTTTATCAATTCTGTTACTGGACACAAAAGTTTCTGTTTTTGCACAGAATCAAGTCAACTATCATCCACACTATCCCAAAGGCTTTACTTGGCACTTTATTGAAATAAAAGCTATAAAACATGATTAATACAGTATCTTAATCATGTGAACACACAAAAACAGTAGGTGTAAATATTGGTTTGTCTCCCAACAAGCACTTTTCTATAATGCCTTTTTAGCTAGGCATGATGATTTCAATGATGCTCACAGAAAAGATAAGAATTGAAACATAATGGGAGCATCATGAAGCATATGACTAGCACATTTAAGTCTAACACACTTTCTATGCATAGGGATTTTGTGAGCAAACAATTTATGGGAACAAGAATCAACTAGCATAGGAAGGCAAAACAAGCATGACTTCAAAACTTTCAACACATATAGAGGAAACTTGATATTATTGCAATTAAAAGCATATGTTCCTCTCTCGTAGTAATTTTCAGTAGCATCATGAATGTATTCAACAATATAACTATGACATAAAGCATTCTTTTCATGATCCACAAGCATAGAAATTTTATTACTCTCCACATAAGCAAATTTATTCTCATGAATAGTAGTGGGAGCAAACTCAACAAAATAACTATCATGTGAGGCATAATCCAATTGAAAATTGAAATCATGATGACAAGTTTCATGGTTATCATTATTCTTTATAGCATACATGTCATCACCATAATCATCATAGATAGCAACTTTGTTCTCATAATCAATTGGAACCTCTTCCAAAATAGTGGATTCATCACTAAATAAAGTCATGACCTCTCCATATCCACTTTTATCAATATTGTGAAAAGATTCAACACCCTCCAAAATAGTGCGATCATTAACTAGAGTTGACACTCTTCCAAACCCACATTCATCAACATAATCATCATAAATAGGAGGCATGCTATCATCATAATAAATTTGCTCATCAAAACTTGGGGGACTAAAAATATCATATTCATCAAACATAGCATCCCCAAGCTTATGGCTTTGCATATCATTAGCATCATTGATATTCAAAGAATTCATACCAACAACATTGCAATCATGCTCATCATTCAAAGATTTTATGCCAAACATTTTATTGAATTCTTCTTCTATCAATTGAGCACAATTTTCCTTTCCATCATTTTCACGAAAGACATTAATAAGATGAAGCACATGAGGCAACCTCAATTCCATTTTTTTTTGTCGTTATCTTTTATAGACTAAACTAGTGATAAAACGAGAAACTAAAAGATCCAATTGCAAGATCTAAAGATATACCTTCAAGCACTCACCTCCCTGGCAACGGCGCCAGAAAAGAGCTTGATATCTACTACACAACCTTCTTCTTGTAGACTCGTGTTGGGCCTCCAAGCGCAGAGTTTTGTAGGACAGTAGCAATTTTCCCTCAAGTGGATGACCTAAGGTTTATCAATCCGTGGGAGGCGTAGGATGAAGATGGTCTATCTCAAACAACCCTGCAACCAAATAACAAAGAGTCTCTTGTGTCCCCAACACACCCAATACAATGGTAAATTGTATAGGTGCACTAGTTCGGCGAAGAGATGGTGATACAAGTATAATATGGATACTAGATATAGGTTTCTGTAATCTGAAAATATAAAAACAGCAAGGTAACTAGTAACAAAAGTGAGCAAAAACGGTATTGCAATGCTTGGAAACAAGGCCTAGGGTTCATACTTTCACTAGTGCAAATTCTCTCAACAATGATAACATATTTGGATCATATAACAATCCCTGAACGTGCGACAAAGAATCACTCCAAAGTTTCTATCGGAGAACGTAGGACGAAAACATGCTTCAACCCCTATGCATAGATTACCCCAATGTCACCTTGGGAATCCGTGAGTTGAATGCCAAAACATACATCAAGTGAATCAATAGAACATCCCATTGTCACCACAGATATCCCATCGCAAGACATACATCAAGTGTTCTCAAATCCAATACTCAATCCAACATAACAAAACCTCAAAGAGCAAGACTCAATTCATCACAAGAAGGTAGAGGGGGAGAAACACCATATGATCCAACTATAGTAACAAAGCTCGCGGTACATTAAGATTGTGCCAAATCAAGAACACGAGAGAGAGAGATCAAACACATAGCTACTGGTACATACCCTCAGCCCCGAGCGTGAACTACTCCCTCCTCATCATGGTGGCCGCCGGGATGATGAAGATAGCCTCCGGTGATGATTTCCCCCTCCAGCAGGGTGCCAGAACGGGGTCCTGATTGGTTTTTCGTGGCTACAGAGGCTTATGGCGGCGGAACTTCTGATCTAGGGTTCTTTTCGGAGGTTTCTATATTTATAAGAATTTTTGGCGTCAGAAACAAGTCAAGGAGGTGCCCGAGGGGCCCTCAAGGCGCGCCCTGGGGTGTAGGGCGCAACCCTGGCTTGTGGACTCCTCGGGACTGTTCTGGTCCAGCTCCGGTGCTTCGGGGGTCTCTTTTGGTCCATAAAAAATCACCGTAAATTTTCAGCCCATTCCGAGAACTTTTATTTCTGCACAAAAAACGACACCACGGTAGTTCTGCTGAAAACAGTGTCAGTCCGGGTTAGTTCAAATAAAATCATACCAAAACCATATAAAATTGTTGCAAGCATGGCATGAATACTTCATAAATTATAGATACGTTGGAGACGTATCAGGTATCAATCCAGTAGGAGGCACAAGCAAGTCTCCAATATATGCACCTGCACAAACTAACAAACACTTGCACACCACACGAAAAAGGGGTTGTTAAACCCTTCACGGTCACTTGCAAGAGTGAGATCTAATAAAGAAAGATGTAGAAGGTAAATAAAAGGCAAAATAAAGTAAATATAAATAAATTGCAGCAAGGTATTTTTAGATTTTTGGTTTTATAGATCTGAAAATATATGATGGAAAATAGACTCTGGGGCCATAGGTTACACTAGAGGCTTCTCTCTTGAAGAAAACATACGGTGGGTAAACAAATTAATGTTGAGCAATTGATAGAAAAGCGCATAATTATGAAGACATCTAAGGCAATGATCATGAATATAGTCATCACGTCCGTGACAAGTAGACCGAAACGATTCTGCATCTACTACTATTAGTCCACAGATCGACCGAATCCTACGTGCATCTAGGTATTAAGTCCATAAGAACAGAGTAACTCCTTAAGCAAGATGACATAATGTAGAGGGATAAACTCAAGCAATATGATATAAACCCCATCTTTTTATCCTTAATGGCAACAATACAATACGTGCCTCGCTACCCCTTCTGTCACTGGGTGAGGACACCGCAAGATTGAACCCATCACAAAGCACCTCTCCCATTGCAAGAAAAACCAATCTAGTTGGCCAAACCAAATCGATAGATCGGAGAGAAATACAAAGCTATCTCAATCATGCATAAAAGAGTTCAGAGAAGACTCAAATAATATTCATAGATAATCTGATCATAAATCCACAATTCATCGGATCTCAACAAACGCACCGCAAAAGATGATTACATCGAATAGAACTCCAAGAACATCGAGGAGAACATTGTATTGAAGATCAAAGAGAGAGAAGAAGCCATCTAGCTACTAGCTATGGACCCGTAGGTCTATGGTAAACTACTCACACATCATCGGAAGGGCAGCAAGGTTGCTGTAGAGGCCCTCCGTGATTGAATCCCCCTCCGGCAGAGTGCCGGAAAAGGCACCAAGATGGGATCTCACGATAACAGAAGCTTGCGGCGGTGGAAAAGTATTTTTGGTGTGCCCTCTGGTATAGGTGGAATATTTGAGAATTTATAGTGCTGGAGTTAGGGTTAGGGGAGTCCCAAGGGGCCCACAAGCTCCCTGGCCGCACCCCCCCTGGGGCGCGCCCCTAGGGCTTTGTGGCCCTCTCGTGGCTCCTCTGGCCTCCTCTCCAAGTCTTGTGGGTTTCTTCTAGTCCAAGAAAAATCATCCTAAAGTTTTATTCCGTTTGGACTCCTTTTGGTATTTATTTTCTGTAAAAGTCAAAAACAAGGAAAAAACAACAACTGGCACTAGGTTAATAGGTTAGTCCCAAAAAATGATCTAAAAGAGCATATAAATGCATATAAAACAGCCAAGATAGATAATATAATAGCATGGAACAATAAAAAAATTATAGATACGTTGGAGATGTATCAGCAAGCATCACAAACACCTTCTTTATTCAATTCACTACTTGAGAAAGGAATATTATTTTGGCTAAGGACATGACGAACTATGGTGGATGAAGAATGTCCTAGCTGGCTATGCCACCTTTCAGCGGATAGCATAGTGACACCAAACGCCTGCTTGCTTGAACTCAACGGACCCGGTGATAGAGGGTAGACACCACGCCTACACTTGCCGTGGAGAATGGTTTTCCTCGTTCCCTGTTCTTTAACGAAAAAGAAACTTGGGTGAACTTCAAGAAAGGTATGATTATCAGTGGACAAACGATGAGCAGAAATTAGATTTTTGGTGGCATCGGGCACATGCTAGATGTTTTTGAGATGAAGATCACGAGTAGGAGTACGGACAGTAGATTGACCAATATGACTAATTTTCATACATTCTCCGTTGGCAGTGTGAACTTGCTCATTGCCATTGTACTTGTTGTGGATTGTTAGCTTGTTGAGCTCATTGGTGATGTGGTCGGTGGCCCCTATATCAATATACCAGTTGGTGTCCACCTCGTAGGATGAAGTGGTGGCAACCCTGCGTTCTTCTCATTCTTGGTGAAGGAGATGTCGGAATGGCGATAGCACTTGATGGCGGTGTGATTCGGCTTCTGGCACATTTAAGAGATGACCTCACAAAGATTGTTGCCTCCTCCATTGCTGTTACCACGACCTCCATTTCTGTGGCCACCGCCTCCGTTGCCACAGCCTCCATTGCTGCGGCCTCCGCCTCCGTTGCTGCCGCCACCATTGCCATGGCCACCTCCACCAAGGCCTAAACCGCGACGGACACGAGAAGCAGCGTTGGCCGAGGACTGAGAGCAGTGGTTGCCACCTTCGAACATAGCAAGCCATTTTTCAGAACCAATAAACTGATAATAGAGTTCAGCTGCCTTGATTGGTTCGGTTCTCGCAGCGTAGATGGAAGAGACAAATGAGATGTAGTCTTCCAATCCAGCGAGGATGTAGGAGACCATGTCATCATCGTCGAGCGGCTTCCCTGCTGAAGCCATCTTGTCGCCCAGTGATACGTCTCTAATGTATCTATACTTTTTTTATTGTTCCATGCTATTATAGTATCAATCTTGGATGTTTTATATGCAATTATAAGCAATTACATATCATTTTTTGGGACTAACCTAGTAAATTAGTGCCCAGTGCTAGTTGCTATTTTTTTCCTATTTTGGTTTTCCAGAATATAAATACCAAACGAAGTTCAATTGCCACGAAACTTTTTGGAGATTTTTTCTGGACAAAAGAGACCCCTGAAGGTTCGGGAGGAGAACAGAAGATGAAGGAGGTGTCCACGGGGCACCAAGGCACGCCCTGGTGGCTTGTGGGGCCAATGTTCAGCCTTTTGACCTAATTCTGCCTATATAAATTCTCTAAAATCGGGAAACCAACAGAGCCACCCGAAACCGTTTTTCCGCTGCCGCAAGTTGCTACTTCTTGAGCTTGCGTTGGTTTTCCCTTGAAGTGGAAAGGGTGATGCAGCAAAGTAGAGATAAGTATTTGAAAGTGTGTTATATCCACTAGAGGGGGGTGAATAGGCGATTTTTATGAATTCGTCACAGAGGAAATAGTACTTGAGGAATTTCCTAAGCGATGAACTACTAGCAGCGGAATAAGTACTCAGGTGCATGCATAACCACAAAGTAGCATAGTCATCATGATGAAATGAAACATACATAGAGCAAAGGTAGCGTGAAAACAGGATAAGCAGGCAGAAGACAAAGTGACTAAAGAAATAGGATTGAGGAACTTGAGAAAATCTTCAGACAAAGTCTTTCAAACAGTAACGATCAATTTCATCTGCACATGAATGAGGAAGTGAAAGGGTTGAGGAAATAGAGTCAGTAGCTCGGTGAGGACAATGATTTGGTAGACCAGTTCCAACTGTTGTGACAATTGTACGTCTAGTTGGAGCAGCTTGCTATTTAAACCAAAGGACACACAGTCCTTACTGTATTCTCCTTGAGCTAAGGTCACACAGGCCTCGCCCAATCACTCGTGGTAAGTCTTCAGGTGACTTCCAAACCTTCACAGACTAGGTCACCCAGCGATCCACAATTCCTCTTGAATGCTCTAGACCTTGACGCCTAACCGTCTGGAAGATGCACATTCTTCAAAGGTAACAAGTATCTGTTCCACACAGGAACAATCTCTTCAGTGATGCTCAATCACTTTGGGTTTTAGGTGTTGGGTTTGGGTTTTATCTCACTGATGATTTTCTCTCAAAGTCCTCGGAGGATGGGATGCTCTAAATGACAAGTGTCAGTTTCTCTCGGAGCAGCCAACCAGCTAGTGGTTGTAGGGGGCGGTTATTTATAGCCAGGGAGCAGCCCGACATGATAAGACATAAATGCCCTTCAATGATATGACCGTTAGGTGGATAAGATATTTGGGACGGATGGCATGTAGCACAGCAACGGTCGGAAATTTGAGCTCTCAAATTCCTCAAGGCTATCATGTTCCTCACTGTAGGCAATCCGCACTGGCGAATTCCTAACTCCTCAGTCAGAACAAATTCCTCAGAGAACAGAAGATCTTCATCTCTGTCACTGAAGAAATTGACAGAACTGTATGAGATTTCCAAAGGCTTCACTCAAAGGATTGGGTAGGTGTAGGATTTGAGATGAGCATCACTTGGAAACTTTTCCTTAGTTTTACCTCGACCCCCTTTAACAGTACGATGTTTCCTATGACTCAAGAAAGAGAAAATGAAACTACGAAAACAAAAGTCTTCACGCTTCATAATCCTCGCATCAATATCAATGTCTTCAAGGTCATACCAGTTTCCTCATTTTCAAAGTCTTCAAGAAGACCATAATCTTCAAATGAGGACATTCATTTTTAGGGGTCGGCATTCATCGGGTAAATCAAGCTCATCAGAGACTTACTAGACCTGTGTACACTCACAAACACATTAGTCCCTTAACCTATAAGTCTTAAATACACCAAAATCACTAAGGGGCACTAGATGCACTTACAATCTCCCCCTTTTTGGTGATTGATGACAAATAGGTTAAGTTTTCAACGAGGATAAACATATGAAGTGTAAATACTGATATTGAGGAATTTGATTGCAAGATATAGAAGGACTCCCCCTGAAGATGTGCATATTTGAGGAATTTGTTTTGGATTGCAAATGCACATTGTAGAGAAAAATCATGGAGATCTCCCCCTATATCTTGTAATCCATACACGCATTTAACATATAATATGAAGAATTTGAAATGCATGATGGAAAATGGTGTCTGACAAAATTCAGCATGCGTGCATTAAGGTACTTGAGGAAATAAGCATGGAGAAAGCAGTTCAAAAGTATCAGACCACCATCGGACTTAAGTTTACAACTCAACCAACAAACACCTCAGAAGAGCAAGAGTTGTAACTTAACAAAAAATAGCCCATATATAAGACCTGCTTGAAGACTAACTCAAATTTCTACCCCTTTGTCGTCAAATGACCAAAAGGACGAAAAATGAGGACTAACGCCCCTGAAGAATATCATTATGATGTCGATGGAGGAGTGCCAGTGTTGTTGGGGTCGTTTGTCGATGTAGGGCCTACCGCAGTGTCGTCGAGATCCTCAGCTTCATCTGTGTCGCGCGATGAAGAAAATGAACAAGTGACTAGCTGAGGAACTTTGACCTTCTTGAATTTCTTCGAAGGAGGATGAGCCCACTCAAAGTTCTGCTGAAAGTCCATCCGCTTGAGGACTTCAGCACTAAAAGATGAGAAAGAATAGCCCAAGTGAGATCGAAGATTTCATGCACGTAATAGTGATTCTTCTTCACAGTGTTCTGAGTGACAGTCATGTTCTGAAGAATTGAGCCAAATTGACGCTTGAACCACTTGTGATTATGATCGACCTTCTGATAAAGACTTAGAAGAAGCTCATGATCAGTCATCACTCATGGGGTAGTGGCTTGAGGATTTTGCTCATGGGCTCTTGCAGAATTTTGGGTAGCAGAGTCATCATTGGTGGAATATGATGTAGCCTTGAAAAACTGACCATCCAATGGACGAGTGCCTTCATCAATAACAGCAGCATTGCCTTTTTCATCAGCTAAAGAAATAGTCCTTTTGAGGACTTCAATGGGAGGCAGAAAGGTGAGGTGATTCTGAAAATCTGCCTTGTAGTGAATTGAAGACCTGGTTCTGATGAATTTCATTATCCAGGGAGCATAAGACTTCAATTCAAACGGTGATAGAGCAACATTCGCCAAAGTCCTCATGAAGAAATCGTGATAATTAATGGGAATCCCATGAATGATGTTAAATAACAGATTCTTCATGATGCCAACAACTTCTTCTTCTTCTGAGTTGTGGCCTTTGATTGGACTGAGGGTTTTGGTGAGGATTCGATAGACGGTTCTTGGCACATAGAGCAAATCCTTCACTAGGAAGGTGGTTCTTGCAGCTTGGCCAGGCCGCAAAGGCTTCATGAGCACTTGCATCAGATGATTTGGAAGTTCAAATTCTTCATACATAAGCCTTGCACCTTCAGCAGGAGGACTGCCTGGAACGGCATGAAGCAATTCAGAGGCCGGAGCTTTGTAATGACTGTTCTCAATCATCCAATCAAGCACCCATGAGTTGACATCAGCCACATTTCCAGTGAGGTGCAGAGTAGCATAGAATTGAAGAATTAGCTCTTCATTCCAATCACAGATATCAGCACAGAAATTCAGGAGCCCAGCTTCATGAAGAACATTCAAGACAGGTTGGAAGCAAGGAATGGACTCCATGTCCACATGAGGAATTTGACGGTGCTGAAATACCTTGTCCTTGTCAAACAGAAGTGATGAATAGAAATTCATCTTGCTTGCAGTCCAGAACCGCTTGCGGCGAAGTCTTGCTGAGTCATATGGATTTGCATCAGTGAAGAAATGATGCTCAGCGAAGAAATCGGTATTCTTGAATTTTGGCCTCTTTGCATGAGGATTTTGTGGCTTGGGCTAAAGATTTGTAGTTGATGGTCTCACAACCACTTGTATCATAATCTCTAGAGCTGCTGACTGAGGAATTGAAGCTTCATTTTCTTTAGCAGCAGTCTGAGTCTCCATTTCATCAGCTGTCGCAGCTGGAATTTCTTCAGGTATGGAAAGAAGAGAAGTTTGACGTCCTTCAGAGCCCGTTTGAATTTCTTCAGTTTGCACAGGGGACTGAGGAATTTGATGCAGAGGTGTGGTCAATGGTGAGTTGGGGTGAAGATTTTCCCAATAATCATCATTTAGCACAGGAGTTGTTGAACGAATATCCACATCCTCTTCAATTTCTTCAATGCCTGCCTGAACTGAGGCATAGGCGATGATACCAATGGGGTGGAAGAGATATCTTCCACTTCAATTTCTTCATCCAACTGCTCTGAAGAAGCAGCAGAAAGATTTTCTTCATCAGTGTCATCTGGAATGACATATTCTTCACCAAATAGAATGAGCTCCTTTGATGGCACTATCGAGATCGGAACAACATCAATTGGATTAGTGAAAGAGCTTGTCAAAGTCCTCACTTTCTTGGGAGCTGAGGACTCTGTAGAGGTTGATGCTTTCCTCTTCCTTGCGGCTTTCTTCTTCGCGGCTTTTGTTTTCTTCACTTCTAATGCAGAAGGAAGAGTGATTTTCTTCAGCTTTGAAGATTTAGCAGGAGGAGCAGATGAAGTTGGTGCAGTTTCTTCAGGCACAACTAATGCAGTTGCCCTGGTACTTAGTTTCTTCAGGCGCAACATTGGTGGTTGCCCTTGTAGTTTCTTCAGGAGCTGGAGTTTCTTCAGGAGCCCTGGTATTCTCAGTCTCTTCTGTAGTATGATTTTCATCAGCTGCACTTTCATTTTCTTCAGTTTGCTGAGCAGATGCTTCAGCCTGAGGAATTTGCTGTTGCAATGGTGCTGCAAAGTTTAGCTTGAGCTTCTTGGAGAGTTTGACGAATCTGACTTTGGCACCGAGCCAATCTGCATGATATGTGTCAAATTCATCACTGAGATTTTTTATTTCCTTTTGCATATTTACAAGTTCTTCAGGAGTCATGTTTAGAACATTGTTCTTCAGAAATCTCTCCTTCTTGTACTGGGCCGTCTTGACTTGTCTCGCCTTCTCAAATTTCCATTTTTCTTCACCTATGAAGGCAGTCAGCATGTGACTTTGACCAGGAGTCAGGTTCAAGTCAGGCAGTGGAGTGTTGGGATCTTTGTGCCAGAGGTCAATGAAGTCGAGGATCTTCTTCGGATCCAGCATGAGAGGCACTGAGCTGCCTTTAGCTCTAGCAACCCTTTCTTGTCTGTCCCTGATGATTTCAGCAAGTTCTTATCATCAGCATCATCATCGTCATCAGACGGAACATGGAATGCCACTTGCTTCTCATGAGGACTTGGTCTCGTTCCTTGTCCAGCAGTGACTTTGACCTTCAGTAATGTTGGACCTATTGTGGACTGTGGTGGAGCTGAGGAACTTGCTGATGCTCCAGAAGCAATAGAAAAACCTGCAGTCCGTTGACATGTTGCAAGGTGCACAGGTGTTGAGGACTTTGTGGCAGCAGCTGAGGATTTTGTGGCAACAGAGGGGATTGGCATTACCCTTGAAGAAGTTGCCTGAGGAATTTTCCTTGAGGGCTTTGACGTTGAAGAGCTTGGCCATGAGGGCATTGAGCTTGAAGATTTCTTCACAGTAGACTTCTTCAGCATGGCCTTCTTTGGCGCAGTTGTGCTAGCAGATGCCTCAGCAGCAACAGTAGCCTGAGAATCCTTATTGAATTTCTTCACTGCTTCTTTAGCAACTTTAGCCAGTTTGGCTTGGCGCCTGGCCCATTCTTTTGGAAAGTCCTCACCGCGTCTGACGCTGGTGGGATCAGCTACTTGGCCATCAGCCAAAGGAGGTCTTGGACATGGAGGATTTACGACGAATTTCTTCATGTACTTGGGAGTAACATAGCGATATTCCCTCCATTCCTTAGCCCATCTCCTCTCAATTCTCTGAATGCGCACTTTGCGTTGAGTCTTGGTCTCTTTGCCATGAGTTGCTTCATCAGGTGTGCAATATTCATCATATATGTCTTTAGGGATCTCAAAAGCAGTGTTTGTTTCTGGCCTCTTGCCTCCTTTCTGAGGTCTCTTCCCATCTGCCATTTTCCTCACTTGAGGACTTTGAACTTTGGATGTTTCTGAGGAAGTATGCAAATTTTCTTTGAGGAATGCTGCAAATGAGTTAAGTTGATGAGAACCTAGTGATTCAGCAGCGGACATTTTGTACTTGTGAACAAAGTATAGGTGCGAAGAATTTGGAGAGGTCATATGCGTTCTCAATTTTTTTTCAAAAGAATCAAGTTTGAGGAATTTGACCATAGGTGTCTTGAGGAATTTCACTAAGTGTTCTTTACTTAGGTTCCAGAGTTGTATAGATTTGAAAATCCACACAATTGAGGAATCTTAAAGAAAAACATATCTTAGGGAAACAAATCAAGATAGAGAAGCATTCGGGTGTTTAAGGAGTGGAAAGTTGAAGAATAAACACCTTTTGAAGATTTTGTGGAAATCATAAGAATCAAAGTAGGGCAGTAAAATCAGATTTCAATTACCCTTGATGAAGAACACAACGAACAGGGAGTGGAGTTGGAGAAGTTCATCCGTTTAGATCACCCACGCCCTAACTTGGCGGAGGGAGACAGCCACGGCGGCGACGGAGTGAAGATTTCCGCGGCCGGCGCGAGTACGACAGCGACGAGGTCGAGGTAGGGAAGCTCTTCCTCACCGGCGACGACGGAGAGTAGTGGCGGTGCTAGGTCTGAGAGCTCGAGCGAGATTGAGGTCGAGCGGAGTAAATGAGGTCTAAGGAAGGGAAGGGGTATTTATAGCCGCAGTGAAAAAATTGCTTGTCCGAAGATTTTGGACGAACATGCCCCTGACCCTTACTATTCTAACGACATGTGTCACCCACATACAGAGAGGTGGCAATCGTGGGGATCATGGGTGAGTACTTTAATCCATTGTGGGAATCAGAACGGTTTGAGCGGCAACAGCCAAAAATTCGAAAGGGATATTTTAAAGTTTCGTTCGCAAATTCTTCAGCTGTCAAGGACACACTGAAGGTTTTGAACGGGTTTCAAATAGAATCCACATGAAGAATTTGTGAACAGACTGGGTTGAGTTTAGCATAGAGGGGGAACGGGTCAGATCACATTCACTTAGAGGAAAAATCAACTTGAAGAATTAGCAATAAGTGAATGCTGTTGAGGACATTAAAACTCATATATATATATAGTCAATGAAGAACACCAAATGAAAAGTTTGAGGAAATTGCAAATTTGAGGAATTTGAAAATTTAAAGAATTAGCAAAAATGAAAAAAAAACTCAAATTTGAAGATTTTCAACTTTGGTTGGTGGCGTGACCCACCGTATAAGAATGATGATTTCAGACAGCGCATACAATTGTCGTAGGGCTCTGAGAATGAAATTCTTCATTAATTTCTTCACACTTAGAGGGTTAGTCTTCATTGATTGACAAAAAACGTTACTTCATGTGTTGCACATCTAAGTCATCAATTTTGCATAAGTGTTAGGATGTGTGTCCTTTCAAAGAACATTCGAAGATTCTAAGATATTTAGCTCACACCGTAACTTGCTAAATCCCTTCTCATCTAAGGGCGTTGTGAAGATATCTGCTAGCTGTTCTTCAGTCTTCAGGTGGTCGATGGAGATGTCGCCCTTCAACACATGATCTCGAAGAAAATGATGACGAATCTGGATGTGCTTAGTCTTCGAGTGCTGAACTGGGTTATGAGCAATCTTGATGGCACTCTCATTGTCGTAGTAGAGTGGCACATTCTTCATATTGATGCCATAGTCCTTGAGGGTTTGCTTCATCCACAGCAATTGAGCACAGCAAGAACCAGCAATAATGTACTCAGCTTTAGCAGTAGAGAGTGATACGCAGTTCTGCTTCTTCGAGGACCAACATACTAAGGATCGTCCGAGGAAATGGCATGTGCCTGATATTGACTTGCGATCCACTCGATCACCAGCATAGTCAGAGTCAGAATATCCAATGAGATCAAAAGCCGAGCCCTTGGGATACCATAATCCAAGTGTTGGAGTGTGAGCTAGATATCGAAGAATATGTTTCACAACCTTATGGTGTGATTCCTTCACTATAGCTTGAAAACGGGCACACATGCAAACACTAAGCATAATATCTGGCCTAGATGCACATAGGTACAATAAAGAGCCAATCATGGAGTGGTATACCTTTTGATCAAAGTCTATACCATTTTCATCGGTGCATAGATGGCCATTAGTTGGCATAGGGATTTTGACGCCTTTGCAATCTTGCATGCCGAATTTCCTCAGCACATCCTTGAGGTATTTCTCTTGAGATATGAAGATGCCATTGCGTTATTGACGAATTTGAAGACCTAAGAAGAATTTCAATTCTCCCATCATAGACATTCGATATTCCTCACTCATCATATAGGCAAATTCGTCACTGTAACGTTTGTCAGTACAGCCAAAGATAATATCATCAACATATATTTGGCACACGAATAATTCATCATCATATATTTTGGTGAAAAGAGTTGGGTCAAGTGAACCGGGTTTGAAGCCTTTCTTCATGAGGAATTCCTTCAGTGTATCATACCATGCCCGAGGAGCCTGCTTGAGGCCATAGAGGGCCTTATTGAGTCTGAAGACTTTGTCAGGATGCTTAGGATCTTCAATACCCGGGGGTTGAGCGACATATACTTCTTCCTCAAGCTTACCATTGAGGAATGCACTTTTCACATCCATTTGATATAAGATGATATTATGATGGTTAGCATAAGCAAGCAATATGCGAATAGCCTCAAGTCTAGCAACAGGTGCAAAAGTTTCATCGAAATCAATTCCTTCAACCTGTGTGTAGCCCTGAGCTACAAGTCAAGCCTTGTTCCTCACCACTAGGCCATTTTCGTCTTGCTTGTTGCTGTAGATCCATTTGGTACCGATGATATTGTGCTTGCGTGGGTCTGGTCGCTTGACAAGTTCCCACACATTGTTGAGCTCGAATTGATGTAATTCCTCTTGCATAGCTTGAATCCATTCAGGCTCCAGAAATGCCTCATCAACTTTGGTGGGCTCTGTGATAGAGACAAAAGCAAAGTGCCCACAAAAGTTAGACAAACACTACTGCAGGATGCTGCTAATGCGACACTATGATCAGAGACCCTTTGACGAAACTGTATGCGATGCATTAATCACAAACGATGATGTAAAAAAACCGTCAAAAAAGATGCAAAACGTTTGCGATGAAGGATACATCAAACATGGTTCAGATTTTAGTTGCATGTGCGATGCGCGGCATACGGTTCACTTCAATTAACTATTTGCGATGAGGCAGAACAAAAGAAACGGGCAGCCAGATGAAGGCGTGTGCGATATACGGCATACAGTTCACTCGGATAAACTGTTTGTGATGAGGCGGAACAACAGAAATGGGCAGCCAGATGAAGGTGTGTGTGATATACGGCATACAGTTCACTCAGATTTACTGTTTGTGATTAGGCAACACAAAAGAAATGGTCAGCCAGATCAAGGTGTGTGCGATATACGGCATACAGTTCACTCGGATGAATAGTTTTTGATTAGGCAACACAACAGAAATGGTTCAGCCAGATCAAGGTGTGTGCAATGGAGGGCATACAGTTCATTCCGATAAACTGTTTGTGTTGAGCCAAGAGAACAGAAATGTTTCACATAAACAAGATGTGTGTAATACGCGGCAAACATCCAATTACATACGTGGCTAGTACACACATGACATTTCCACACACCAAAGTAAACTATTACATGCATAATTAACTAGGATAAATGATCATCTGATCATCATCTACTTCTTGTGCTAGCTCAATGTTCCTTCTATGCTAAGTTTGCATTAATTGATGGCGTTTAATGAACACGCCACCGTTCCCCGCCATTTCCTCACCGGTTTCCCGCCACCCAGCGATATTGCGCATAAACCTAGGCGGCGCGCGACGCACGGAGGCAACAAGCGCAGCCTGTAGCACATCCACCTTTTCCAAGCATGCCAACCCACCAAAGCGCCGCCTCTGCCATGAACCTCATCGACGAGGAAAACGAGAAGGCGCCACGGCCCGTTGAGGCCGAGGCGCTCCCCGGCAACATGATGGACAACACCGTGATGCGCGTCATTATCAGGGTTGAGCAGACCCTTGGCGCATGGCGCTTCAGCGCTGCGGATCAAGATAGTCATGTCAGTGCCGAGAGGCTGCAGCTCGCCGCACAACATGATCGATGGCGCGTCGCAGAGCAAGCTAGGCGTGTCCACGCCGATAGGCTGCGGCTCGCCGCACGGCGAGACCATTGGAGCGCCGCAGAGTGAGAGGCGCGGCGCGCCGCACAGCAAGAGCGGATCCATCGGCGCTTGCCTGCTGTCGACTGGGCGTCGCAGCTGGGTACACATCCCGTCAGTACCCCCATTCCTTGCCAGGAGTGGGAAGAGGCCCTCTGCGCCCTACTTGCACCAGAGGTCGGCCGCGCCGTACTTGCACCGGACGCCCGCCGCGCCGTTCGCATGGGTCGCACCGTTCGCCTTGTCCGCGGCCCGCTCGATGCCAACGCGCTGGTCGCTAGGCTCGACCACCGCCTTGACCCAGGTGTCCACCTGGGCGCAGTAGAGGAACATGGCCGTCGCATCCTTGAGCTGGTGATCTCCGATGAAATAGCCAACTTGGAGCTCGAGATCACGCTCCAGATGTACCGCGATCGTGTTGACCGCTTGGACGAACGCCTGCACGAGTTCAGGCAGAGCCAAGAGCTACCGTAGGCAAGGGCTGCTGGTCATGGTCTTATGGACGCGTTTTATTTTGTTGAGTCGTTTCGATGTGGATCGCTATGTATTCATAGCAATCATAATATTCCTCTATTTATTGCTTTGTTGCAATGTGTGTACTCTGTTTTCCGTTCTTATATGTTCTGTTTCAATGTGTGTATATATGCTTTCCATTCTGTATATGTGGATGATAACAGCTAGATACAAATTAGTATACAAAAACAGATAGAAAATGGAATTCATAATATATATATTAATTGTTCATTAGTTCATCACAAAATCTATATAATATCATCACATATACGTGATGATACTAAACTACTAGGTACAATGCATAAAACTGAAAACAAACAATACTAAAACTAATAATCCCTCCTAGGGGCAGTATTCCGGCAGCCCCTCGCCAGCAGCTCCCTGGTGCGCGGCGTCTTCGCAGCGCTTGACATACCGATCTGCCTCTTGCTGGCGGACGAGCGTGAACGGTCTTGCCATTTCGTTGGGCGCCCACCAGAGCCCCTCGTCGGTGGCATGCTGGAGCTTATCGGCCCACCTCCACGCAGCGATGAGGTTCCTAGCGCCTTTAACCTTCCTCGCGAAGTACCCGTCTTCGTACACCTCCTCCCCATGACGACGCGCCCGCCCCCAAAGCACCACCGCCTCCTTTTTTCAGGCGGCATCACGGGATTCACAGGCCGACTAGTACCTGGCTTCCTCCTCCGCCATCTCCTTCTTGAACGCCACTTGCCTGGCTTTCTCAGCCGGCGGCAGCGACTTCCATAGACAAAGATTGTACTGGCCCCAAAACCAATCCAAAGTTGGGGCGTCCGGCGCAACCTCGTCCGGCGGCGTGTAGGGGTCCTCCTCGTCGCTGCTCTTCGACTGAGCGTCCTCGGGGGAAGGCGACTCCTCATCGGCGCCATGGCAGAGATTTGAGAGAGAGAGAGAGAGAGAAGGCGAGTGAGGGGAGGATGTAGATGAGAATCCAGGCGGGACGACGTGAGCAAGGTAGTATTTATTGGCGGCCGGAATCTAGATCGACGGGAACAGTACACACGCCGGTCGCCGGAATTTACGAGTACTGTAGTTTGAATTACACACGATTCCCGCAGCAAAATCCGTGTGTGAACTTAATAGCTGACCGATTCCAATACAGAACCGTGTCTGATTAATAACTCGTGCCACTCACCTTCCAAACCTCGAGGCGCGAAATAGAGTGCCAATCGTGTGGGGGCCGGTAGTCTTGCCAGATCTTTACATTTTCTTTTTTGAACACCAGATATTTACATCACCTGATGATTTTTTAATTTTTTGGAATTTAAATGCCATGGCACTCCATGCATTTGTCCAAGCCGTGACACCAATATGTTTGAATATTCGTTCCAATTTACTGTACATGGAATTAACTCGCACACAAGTAAACAAATATTTTTTTCAAACCATTATGGTTAGCCGCAGCATGTAGATGTAGTTCAAATTTGGATTACGGCCATTAAATGGCTAGAAAATCACTTAAATGTCTTAAAAAGGTCAAATGACCCCTGAAATTTTCCAAATTTTGACATGACAGTTGTATCAGTGCATGTTAACTGTAGAATTTTTTTGAAGCCCATAAGAGGAAGCTATCGCCCGTTCGTCATCAAACATGCATTGTTCCCTCTTGAACCCATGAGATTCTAGTGAGTTGCTCCGGTTTGTGAGGGGTGTGTGTCCAAACTTTTTTCAAATAGGCCAATTATTTTACCACATCATCTTGGTGGCATGACATTACGTCAAGCAAGGTTTCATGTGTTTCTGATCATTTTTTTAATTTTTTGGAATTTGAATGGCATGGCGCTCCATGCATGTGTGTCCAGACCGTGACACCAATATGTTTGAAAATTCCTTCCAATTTACTGCACATGGAATTAACTCGCACGCAAGTACACAAAAATATGATTTTTCAAACCGTTATGGTTAGCCGTTGCATGTAGATGTAGTTCAAATTTGAATTACGATCATTAAATGGCTAGAAAATCACTTAAATGTCTTTAAAAGGTCAAATGACCCCTAGAATTTTCCAAATTTTCACATGACAGTTATATTAGTGCATGTTAAATGTAGAAAAAATTTGAAGGCCATAAGAGGAAGCTATCTCATGTTCGTCATCAAACATACATTGTTCCCTCTCGGAAAGACGAGCCTTCTAGTGAGTTGCTACGGTTTGTGAGGGGTGTGTGTCCAATCTTTCATCAAACAGGACAATTTTTTTACCACATCATCTTGGTGGCATGACATTACATCAAGCAAGGTTTCATGTTTTTCTGATCATTTTTTAATTTTTAGAATTAAAATGCCATGGCACTCCATGCATGTGTCCATGCCGTGACACCAATATGATTGAAAAATACTTCTAATTTACTGCACATGGAATTAACTCGCACACAAGTACAGAAATACGATTTTTCAAATTGTTATGGTTAGCTGTTGCATGTAGATGTAGTTCAAATTTGAATTACAGTCATTAAATGGCTAGAAAATCACTTAAATATCTTTAAAAGGTCAAATGACCCCTAGAATTTTCCAAATTTTCACATGACAGTTGTATTAGTGCACGTTAAATGTAGAAAAAATTTGAAGGCCGTAAGAGGAAGCTATCTCCCGTTCGTCATCAAACATGCATTGTTTCCTCTCGGAACCACGAGCCTTCTAGTGAGTTGATCCGGTTTGTGAGGGGTGTGTGTCCAAACTTTCGTCAAACAGGCCAATTTTTTTACCATATCATCTTGGTGGCATGACATTACATCAAGCAAGGTTTCATGTTTTTCTGATCATTTTTTAATCTTTTGGAATTAAAATGCCATGGCACTCCATGCATGTGTCCATGCCGTGTCACCAATATGTTTGAAAATTCCTTCTAATTTACTGCACATGGAATTAACTTGCACACAAGTACAAAAATATGATTTTTCAAACCGTTATGGTAAGCTGTTGCATGTAGATGTAGTTCAAGTTTGAATTACGGTCATTAAATGGCTAGAAAATCACTTAAATGTCTTTAAAAGGTCAAATGATCCCTAGAATTTTCCAAACTTTCAAATGACAGTTGTATTAGTGCACGTTAAATGTAGAAAAAATTTGAAGGCCATAAGAGGAAGCTATCTCCCATTCGTCATCAAACATGCATTGTTCCCTCTCGGAACCACGAGCCTTCTAGTGAGTTGCTCCGGTTTGTGAGGGGTGTGTGTCCAAACTTTCGTCAAACAGGCCAATTTTTTTACCACATCATCTTGGTGGCATGACATTACATCAAGCAAGGTTTCATGTTTTTCTGATCTTTTTTTAATTTTTTGGAATTTAAATGCCATGGCAGTCCATGCATGTGTCCATGCCGTGACACCAATATGTTTGAAAATTCCTTCTAATTTACTGCACATGGAATTAACTCGCACACAAGTACACAAATATGATTTTTCAAACTGTTATGGTTAGCTATTGCATGTAGATGTAGTTCAAATTTGAATTACGGTCATTAAATGGCTAAAAAATCACTTAAATGTCTTTAAAAGGTTAAATAACCCCTAGAATTTTCCAAATTTTCACATGACAGTTGTATTAGTGCACGTTAAATGTAGAAAAAAATTAAAGGCCGTAAGAGGAAGCTATCTCCCATTCGTCATCAAACATGCATTGTTCCCTCTCGGAACCAAGAGCCTTCTAGTGAGTAGCTCCGGTTTGTGAGGGGTGTGTGTCCAAACTTTCGTCAAACATGCCAAATTTTTTACCACATCATCTTGGTGGCATGACATTACATCAACCAAGGTTTCATGTGTTTCTGATCTTTTTTTAATATTTTGGAATTTAAATGCCATGGCACTCCATGCATGTGTCCAGGGCATGAGACCAATATGTTTGAAAATTTCTTCCAATTTACTACACATGGAATTAACTCGCACACAAGTACACAAATATGATTTTTCAAACCGTTATGGTTAGCCGTTGCATGTAGATGTAGTTCAAATTTGGATTACGGTCATTAAATGGCTAGAAAATCACTTAAATGTCTTAAAAAGGTCAAATGAACCCTGAAATTTTCCAAATTTTGACACGACAGTTGTATTAGTGCATGTTAACTGTAGAAATTTTTTGAAGCCCGTAAGAGGAATCTATCGCCCGTTCGTCATCAAAGATGCATTGTTCCCTCTCGGAACCACGAGCCTTCTAGTGAGTTGCTTCGGTTTGTGAGGGGTGTGTGTCCAAACTTTCGTCAAACATGCCAAAAAATTTACCACATCATCTTGGTGGCATGACATTACATCAAGCAAGGTTTCATGTTTTTTTGATCTTTTTTTTATTTTTTGGAATTTAAATGCCATGGCACTCCATGCATGTGTCCATGCCGTGACACCAATATGTTTGAAAATTCCTTCTAACTTACTGCACATGGAATTAGCTCGCACACAAGTGCACAAATATGATTTTTCAAACCGTTATGGTTAGCTGTTGCATGTGGATGTAGTTCAAATTTGAATTACGGTCATTAAATGGCTAGAAAATCACTTAAATGTATTTAAAAGGTTAAATGACCCCTAGAATTTTCCAAATTTTCACATGACAGTTGTATTAGTGCATGTTAAATGTAGAGAAAATTTGAAGGCCGTAAGAGGAAGCTATCTCCCGTTCGTCATCAAACATGCATTGTTCCCTCTCAGAACCATGAGCCTTCTAGTGAGTTGCTCCGGTTTGTGAGGGGTGTGTGTCCAAACTTTTGTCAAACATGCCAAATTTTTTACCACATCATCTTGGTGGAATGACATTACATCAAGCAAGGTTTCATGTGTTTCTGATCTTTTTTTAATATTTTGGAATTTAAATGCCATGGCATTCCATGCATGTGTCCCGGGCGTGAGACCAATATGTTTGAAATTTTCTTACAATTTACTACACATGGAATTAACTCGCACACAAGTACACAAATTTGATTTTTCAAACCGTTATGGTTAGCCGTTGCATGTAGATGTAGTTCAAATTTGGATTACGGTCATTAAATGGCTAGAAAATCACTTAAATGTCTTAAAAAGGTCAAATGACCCCTAAAATTTTCAAAATTTTGACACGATAGTTATATTAGTGCATGTTAACTATAGAAAAATTTTGAAGCCCGTAAGAGGAAGCTATCGCCCGTTCGTCATCAAACATGCAATGTTCCCTCTCAGAACCACGAGCCTTTTAGTGAGTCGCTTCGGTTTGTGAGGGGTGTGTGTCCAAACTTTCGTCAAACCTGCCAAATTTTTTACCACATCATCTTGGTGGCATGATATTACATCAAGCAAGGTTTCATGTGTTTCTGATCTTTTCTTAATTTTTTGGAATTTAAATGCCATGGCACTCCATGCTTAATTGTGTCATAGTCGTGAGACCAATATGTTTGAAAATTCCTTCCAATTTACTGCACATGGAATTAACTCGCACGCAAGTACACAAAATATGACTTTTCAAACCGTTATGGTTAGCTGTTGCATGTACATGTAGTTTAAATTTGAATTACGATCAATAAATGGCTAGAAAATCACTTAAATGTCTTAAAAGGTCAAATGACCCCTGAAATTTTCCAAAATTTGACATGACAGTTGTATTAGTACTACAAATTTTCTCGTACATTTAAAACACCATCCGTTGCCACTTTACTCCAAATTCGTCTTTCACAGCAAATAAAAAATATCAACATCATACACAGTTTTTTGTAGAAACCGTTTGCGATGAAAATTCATGGGTCTATTTAAGTCTTCCTCTTTAAGCTTCGCCGGCTCATCTGCTCCAGTGCCGGCAACCCCCGAATCCATGAATCCGATCCCCATTCCCGCAACCCCTTCTTGCAAAGATGATGCCGTGGAAACGCTTCGTGAAGGCCCGTACGATGGCCGCGTCCTCCCCGAGTGCCGCCGCCTGCGCCGAGAGCGCCGCCGCCTACGCCGAGAGGGCCGCCGCATCCGCTTTGAGCACGGCTGCATCCGCCGAGAGGGCGTCTGCGGCAGCCGACAGGGCAGCTGCAGCAGCCGAGACGGCTGCATCTGCTACTGCGACGGCGGCTGCAAACGCCGAGAGAGCTAGAGCTGCCGTCCGTGCCGCCGATGTCGCCCTAACCCGGGTCGAGGCCATCCACGCCAAGATATTCCAGGCCACCTCAGAATCTAGCATGCAACCCATGTCCGAAAAGGCGGCGATGGCCATGGAGCACCTGCTTCCTCATGAGATCGTCGAGCGGGAGCTGGAGATGCAGGAGGCGGCGGAGATCGAGGACCGCCGGGAGGAGGAGTTGCGCATGGCCGAGGTCGAGGTAGCAAAGAGTCTGTCCGTCGAGGAATCGGTGGTGGAGTACCAACACGAGCTCTGGCGCAGCCACTACTACAAGTACTACAACCTTGAGGGCGGCGCCGAGGACGAGGATGAGGTCGACTTCAGCAGGGGGACGCGGAGTCCACCAACGGCGGCATGTCGCCAGGACAAGTCATCGACGTCTCATCTCACACCGGCGATGCATAGGCCGGCAAGGCGACGGCTTTGTTAAAATTATGCGTACTTAGGCTTTGTTTTTAATGTTGGTCTTTTGTTAGAGCAATGTTAAGGTCAACTGGGTCTGTTTAATTACTAAAATTGCTCGATTCAGTAAGTGTGGTCTGTGTGTTGTATGTTCTTTTGTGTGCCCAAATTAGCAAGCGATGTTAAATTATGCAATGACGTGGATGAGGACAGTACCCAGGGAAATTTCCACCAAAATTTGAATTATCAAACTCATCCCATGCGCGTAAAGCACAAGAATTGTTTGCGATGCACACAATCATTCAAAGTGAATGGTGTCCGGCGGCACCGCGCGCAAAGTTTCCGTCCACATTTCGAAATTTTTGGCCTACCGCTGAAATATCTACCCCCCCCCCCTTCCACACCCCCTTTTCTCCCCGACCACAAGTCACATTTCCCCTGTTTCCTCCTTCCTTCCTTCCTTCCTAAGCTATAGCCGCTTCCTCACTCTCGCCGTCTCGCATCCTACCGCCGGGGTCGCCATGGTCTTCTTCAATGACCTCTACAGCGGTTCCTCCTCCGACGACGACTCCTTCACCACCCGGGTATGCCTCTCTTCTCTCTCTCGGGCTATGACTTGGAATGAAGGATTTTAACCCGATGGTCGATTTGAGTCATTTCTTCCTCTTGTAGCTCCCTAGGACCATCAGTTGCAACGAATGGAGTGGGGTGGCTGAAGATCTATCTGCTCGTTGTCACCATCAATCTCCATGCGTGAAACTAGTTGCGTTTGAATCTGTGGACAGTGGGAGGAAGTTTCTGGCATGTGCAGAGAAGGTTAGCCCCACTTTCGTTGTTACAAATCATTTGTTAGATGTGATTCAGACACTGTCACGGTCCCAACCCATTCATACCACACCTTCAACCAAACGCATCCTAAGACAGTATCACAGTTTGTACCTAGTATCTAAAAATGTCGCCATCTCATCAGCGGTGCCATTAGAAAATTATTTGGCACCGCTTCAGCAGTTTGTGCAGCCAAATTTGGTCCACACATCCGAGCAGCCAAGCAGTAAAATACTAAATCTTTATGGCACGAAGGAACTAGGCATCGGAGCAACTAGGTGCTCCAGAGTCCGGGTCCCTGATTTTTTTCCGCTGCATCGGCTCGCCAGTGCAGGGCACCGGTGCGAAATGTAGCAACAGTTGTCTTTACACCGGTTTTGGCATACATAGTGGACGGCCTTAGTGCTATAAGTTCTATGTTACTAAATTTGTGCATGTACACACCTGTTAGTATCAATTTGCTGTCATCCAAACACTGTCGCTATGCTTTTGCAGTTATATTTAGCTTCCACATAAAATGTTCAATTTGTTATTTATAGTACATGAGTAAGAACTTGTAGCGTTGTTGTAGTTAATTATAGCTTCTGATGTTTCAGAATTTGGTTTTTGTCTCAGTAGCAATTAATTCATTTGCACATTGATCTTTTTGAGAAGATATGTCATAATTAACCTGTTTCTTCAGTTTTTCAAAATAAGTATTGGTGATTTTCTATGTTGCTATAAACCCATTTCCCCTACAATTGTTACTGATCTAGTTTTAAATATTATAGGATGAACGGAAGTGTTCTTACCTGGAGTGGGTTGATCAAGAGTGGCCACAGTCTTTGAGGATGTGCCTAGCAAAGCTCTGGAGCATGTATGAGGAAGTGAACAGAGGTAGGCTTAGAGAAAGTATTGTCAACGCTGAAGAATATTTGAAGATGCGGGATAAAAAGAGGAAGGTGGAGAATGAGCTCAGATTTTTTAAATCAGACTTTGCTAAGATGGTGTTGGTGAAGGAGGAGGCACTTTCCCAGTTGGCCAGTGCAAAACAGGTTCTTACTGAACTGAAAGCAAAGGTGGATAAGACGAGCCTGGATGATCTCGATTAGGGAAATGAATATATTGTTCTAATATTGTTCTTATGAAGTTGAACTAGCTATATGTTGTACTGTGCTATTTTCAGGTAGCTATCGTACTGTGATGTTAAAATATATTTATGTGCCTGATATGAAATTGGCAAACAATTGTTCGATATGAAATGTGAATTTGCGTAATAGTGGAATTATTAATTATAAACTAATAAACCTGCTAAATGGGTCATGGAACTTTGCAAACGGTTCTAGCAGTAAAAGCGCTTGTGATGGATAGCCCAATGCCACACAGTTTTCTTCATCAAATCGTGTGTGATGTAGTTGAATAAAAGCAAATGGTTAACCGAGGCAGAGCGTGTGTGATAGTTACAGTTATCACACACGAGCCTATACATAAAACTGTGTGGGATGTACATACGAACGGAAACGTTTTCCCTGGATTGACTGTGTGGGGTGTACATACGAACGGAAAGGTTTTCCCTGGATTGACTATGTGGGATGTACATAATAACTGAAACGTATTCCTTGGATTGACTTTGTGGAATGTACATAACAAACGGAAACGTTTGTTTGGGACTGACTGTGTGGGATGTACTTACGACCGGAACCGATTGGGCCTGTATAATCGTATTTGATCGCTTGCCGGTCGCACACGACCTCATTTTGCCGAGCGTGTGTGCCAGGAGAGCCTATCCCCGATGGTTTCTGGGTCATGTGGGAAGGACCCCCCTATCGCAGTCACTCACTAGGCGACGGTTCAGAGCGCCTTCGCGGGAAGGGGTTAAAAACCGTTTGTATAGCACCTCACTGTACCAGTGAAATGTGAAGCTTTTGAGCGTGTGAGAGGACCTGGTGCGTTGGTGTCGTCGATGATTCTTTCAATTTGCACTTAATTTGCAACGCGAGAATGAGGAGGTTGACGACTTTGATTGGGCTCAGCATTTTCTTCAGAGCCATTTTCTTCAGATGCACCAGCATGATTTTCTTCATGATCTGGAATCACTTCTTCAGCAGATTCTTCAGTGGGTATGACATCCTCAGTAGCCTTTAACTTGATGGATTCCTCAGGAGACATTTCATCTAGCACAGGAGGTAGGTGCTCTCTTTGTGAGCCGTTAGTTTCATCGAACCGCACATCTACAGTTTCAACAACCTTGTTGTGATAGGTGTTGAAGACTCTGTAGGTGTGCGAGTCCTTTTCGTAACCAAGCATAAAACCCTCGGGTGCTTTCGGTGCAAATTTTGAGTTGTGATGAGGATCTCTAATCCAGCATTTAGCACCGAAGACTTTGAAATAGCTCACATTGGGTTTCTTGTCAGTGAGGAGTTCATATGAGGTCTTCTTGAAGAATTTGTGAAGATATACCCTGTTGATGATGTGGCATGCAGTATCAATAGCCTCAGGCCAGAAACAACGAGGCGCCTTGTATTCATCAAGCATAGTGCGAGCCATCTCAACAAGAGTACTGTTCTTGCGCTCCACTACGCCATTCTGCTGAGGAGTGTATGGGGTAGATAACTCATGAGTAATACCAAGTTCATCAAGATAGTCATCAAGACCAGTATTCTTGAACTCGGTCCCATTGTCACTCCGGATATGCTTGATCTTCACACCGAAATTCGTCAAGGCCCTTGAGGAAAATCCTCTGAACACTTCCTGCACTTCAGTTTTGTACATAATGATATGCACCCATGTGTAACGAGAATAATCATCAACAATAACAAAGCCATATAGAGATGCTGCATTTGTTAGTGTGGCATAATGAGTAGGGCCAAAGAGGTCCACATATGAAGTAATTCAAAAGGACGAGTGGTAGTCATGATAGTCTTCGAGGGGTGCTTGGCTCTGGTCATCTTTCCAGCCTCACAAGCCCCACAAAGATGATCTTTGAGGAATTTGACACCCTCAATGCCAATGACATGCTTCTTCTTCACAAGCCTGTGCAAGATCCTCATGCCAGCATGACCGAGTCGACGATGCCATAGCCAGCCTTCTGATGCTTTTGCAAGTAAACATGTGGCAGGCTTGGTCCTGCAGAGAAATCAACAATATACAAGTCTCCTCTCCTAAAGCCTTCGAAGACTTTGGAATTGTTAGATTCCATGTGCACTAAGCAATGATATTTGCCAAAGACGACAACCATATCAAGATCACAAAGCATTGAGACAGACATGAGGTTGAATCTGAGGGACTCGACAAGCATGACTTTGTCCATGTGTCGATCCTTTGAGATTGCAACCCTACCTAGACCCAATACCTTGCTTTTGCCTTTGTCAGTGTAGGTGATATGCTTCAGATGCGATGGAGATAGAGCAGAGTCCATCAGTAAACTCTTGTCACCGGTAATGTGATTTATACATCCACTGTCGAGGACCCACTCAGTAGCTTTGGGTGTTTCATCCTGCAGATGAATTAGTGCATCTTATGAACTCATATACTTCAGAGTGAAGAATATGACATTAGATTCATCAGACAGAATTTCATCAAATAATGCAACATATATAGCAGTATGAGGACATGAGAAATGAGCAATTCATTTCTTCATGATTAGCTTGCATCCTTTCAAGCATATTCAGGTCTCCAGCAAATTCTTCAGATGTTCAAGTTCGTCTGGAGACCTGACCCTGCATAAGAGATTAGTTCTTTTTCTTCACCACCCACATCTGGAGGGGTGGCAAAGAGTTCATCATTCTGCGAGCTCCATAAGAGAAAGGTGGCATTGAAGCCAGTGGACTTCGTTTAACAGAAGCAGGGTTAGAGTAAGCATATGAATAAGCAGAGAAATTCTTTGAGGACTTATGAACATAATGATTTGAAGAATAATGCACATGTTCATGACTCTTAGAGTTTCCCTGCGAAACAGATGCATTAGCATGATGATGTTCATATGAGGATTTGGATCCACATGAGGAATTTGATCCACGTGAGGAATTGGATCCATATGAAGACTTTGGTACATATGAAGAATTTGATCTGGGGTCCCTATTCTTCACAGGTGGTGTCATGAGGACATTCACCTGAAGACTTTCAAGGCACCTTTTGGGAACCTATATTTTCTTCATAGGAGGATTGTTCCTGCAGTTAGTTCTAACATATCTAGCAAATACTTCACCATTCTGATTTTTGAACAGTTTATAGTTGGAGTCAAATGACTCATTAGATGAATATGAAGATTCACATGTATAACCAGATAAAGTAGATGGATCTATGGGAGGTCCTTTTGCAGCAACCCATGTGGTTTTGGGGTACTGCTCAGGTTTCCAGTAGGACCCATCAGCATTGAGCTTCCTCTCAAATGCAATACCCTCTTTCCTAGGGTTCCTGTTGTGGATCTACTTCTTAACACTACTAGGGAAAAGCCTAGCAGTAGCGCGGGTTTTAGGTATATCAATAGCGCGGGGTCCCGTGCTACTTATACGGCGCAACAGCTAACCTGTATCAGTAGCGCGTGATGGCCCACGCTACTGCTATACATGCGTAGCAATAGCGTGCTCTGCAGCAACGCGCTACTGCTAATAGCTGCAGTGCTTTGTGTTGAGCCGCGCTACAGCTATACTTCGGTAGCAGCAGCGTGCTTTGCAACAACACGCTGCTGCTAATAGCTACAGCGCTTTTGGTTAAGCCGCGCTGCTGCTAGTTTTATTAGTTTTTGATATATTTTTTTCTGCATATTTGTTTGTATTTGAACAGGCTTTATACAATAATCTTTAGCACATACAAATGTCATCATCATACACATACAAATGTAATCATAGCATACACATACAAATAGTCTCATCAAATCATGTCATCAGCATAATCATCATCCAACACAAAGTGGTCTCTCATCATCATCTCAAAAATAGCGATACAAGTCTCGAATACTTGCAACTACATCGTCATCCATCTAAACAATGATATACATGAGAACTTTAGCAGTCTCGAATACTCCTGGCGTAGCACTTCTTCACCATCGATGATCTATGCACCTGCATCGTCACATGAGTCGATGATATGCAACATATATAGTTGAGCAACAGAAAGAGACAGACTTGGCAAAAATAGAAGCAACATATCATAAGCATAAATAACAAAGTTCATCATACCCAAAATGCCCTAACTAGAGTGAGCTTCGCTAGTTGAGGAAGACGGTTTAATTACATCACAAATAAAGTTTCGTCGTGCATAACTCAAAGTTTTGTCATACAGAAAGTATGGACTAAGCGGACACATTGTCATATATCGTCAATCACTCCAACATGTCGTGCCATCCATCCAAGTCAGGGAGATAGTCCCCGAGCTTAGTGAAAGGCTTCAGGTCAAGACGCTGAGCCGATACGCATGTTCGGACGTCTTCCCGCGACATTTGCCCTTCTTCGTAGAACATCCCTGTTTTTTCGATGACCTCCTTCATGATGATTTGGGTAAGTTCACGCTGGATGTGATAGAACTCAGCTCGAAGTCGATGATCCAGGATATCTCCTAGGTCTTTGCCCATTGCAGAATTTGGGCATCGCCGGATGTAGGTGACATGCGAAGGTTCTGTTGATCCCGTCTGTACTCCAGCATGTGGTGAAGGACATAGAATCCATCACTAAGAGTACCACTTGGTTGCTGGATGCAGCAGAAGTCGGTCTTATGGCCAAAGCAGGGCCTGTGGTCCCTTGTCTTCCTGGTCTTGATCTCTCCACCACGTCCGCCGTAGATAAAGATAGCTCTGTCGAGAACAGACTTGATGTGGGTGTAATCCTTTTTCTTCATGTTCTTCGACGAGTCCAAGTAAAGAGTGTGGGAGAATTGGGGGTAAAGGATGATGAGGACGGCGCGCCCGTCGCTGCGCAAAATAAGTACACCTCAAATTAGCCTCCACCGTGCAAATGAATGATTGAAATCGAAGGAAGGATATCTGCGTGGATGACTTACATAGGATGATAAGCCACGAGAATCGTCTCCTTGTCCTTATTGGCGACCATGAAATCGGCGATGTAGTTCCTTGTGTATTCACGGTGCTTTGGGCAGACTGCCAAGAAGGCCTCGTGCATGAAGTAGGGGTCAGCGACACAGATATGAGGTATCTTCTCAATCCTGATGATGTAGTTCATGTGCAAGGCAAAAAGGCGGACAAACATAAAATCCAGCTTTTTCAAGTGAAACATGTCGAAGATGTAATCGAATCGAAGGAAGAACTTTTCCGTGGGGAATGTGTCGACGTAAAACCTTTGCCGCGGCACGTTAACCATGTAGAGTGGGTATCCTGGATTTTCTGAGGCGATTAGGCTTTTCTCTCTCCGCAGCACATCATCATGAAGTCTCCTTAGATCGCCGTATATGGCCTCTACCGCTGCCTTAGGTAGGATCAGATGACCGGGGATAGCTATACGGTCTTGAACCCGAGGCTGCGGAGGCGGCTGGATCATAGAAGCACCTTTGTTGCCTTTCCTCGCTCTCTTCCTATGCTTCTTTGGTACTGGAAGGTTGTCTATAATACGTTCAACCTCTGGAGGCGGCAATTCAGGCACCGACTCATGACGCTCAAACCCTGAGTACTCATACTGCTAAGCCATCAATCCTCCATCATCATAGGCGCCAGTATTGAGATACTGTAAAGTGTCATCGTCATCCTCATCCTCATCCATGGCATCGATATCATGCATTGCTTCTTCGACATCGGCGACGTCATCAGCGACTAATGGAGCCTCTTCCTCACCCCGTCCGCTATCACCCGGCACGACAGGCGACGCTAATTGGGTAGGTGGGGTGTTAATGTTCATACCTTGCTGAGGCTGCATGGTCGTGGGTGTGCTCCCGGCCGCCTCTAGACGAAGCAGACTCTTTGGCCACAACAGGACCCACCTCTTGCAATCGCCAAGCCACCGCGGGGTCTCATCGTCATCTCCCCCTAGTACCGGAGGAGCCAAATTCTCGTGGCCCGGTTTGACACTGGTCACGGAAACCTTGAAGACGTCAGGGGGAATCGGCCGGCTGTGGAACAATTGTTCCTTCGGCTTCACTATCGTCGCCTTCCCCACGTCCACCTTCTGGCCGCTGATGGTGTACAATATGGTGCACGGGGTTACGTCGGCCTGCAAAGACATGTCTGCGACGTGAGACATCCGAAAGGCAATGAAAACGGGACATTATACATTTATTGAAGAGGGCCGGTGTGACAGGTACCGTGAGGGCGTCGAGCTTAGCTAAAGACGAAGCATCGCCGAGCACGTCCGAGACGGAGGACGGGCTACTATGAGCAGGTGCGGGAGCCGGTGTAGGAGCAGGTGCGGGAGCCGGTGTAGGAGCTGGTGCGGGAGCCTGTGCAGGAGCAGGTGCGGGAGCCTGTGCAGGAGCAGGTGCGGGAGCAGGTGCTGGTGCAACGCTAGTTGACCTGCTCCCGAAGAAGTTGGAAAGGGGAAATTCCGCTGCCTCTTTATTTGGATTTTCCCTGCTCCAACTGACGATAGCCGGAACCAAGACACCATACATAGCTGCAATCTCCTGTTTTGCGGCAGCTACCGCTGCTGCGACTGTCTCAACTGATTTCTTCTCAACCGCAATCTCAACCTTCTTGTCGATGTTTTCTTCATTTAACCTCCGTCTTTCCTTTCTCTCCTCCGTGGTCTCACGGTAGTACTTCTTCCACATGGCGCCGTCTCCGACGCCGTGCACGCGTCCATACGACGGCCGAGTGTCCACCGGGAGTCCTTTCAATATGTTCAAGGCCCGGTTGAATGGGGTGTCCCACTTGGGCCTCGCCAACGCCTAAGACGGCGAGTCGCTTTCGGCCGCAATCCTGTGCTGCTCTTTCTTCAAAAGAAATAGGATTGTTTACAAATATGACTAAACATGCAGTCGAATTGATCAGAAGCTAAAATTACCAGCAGTCTCATGAACTCCGTCGTGACCGCGTCCGTCTCGAAAACCTTCTTCACTGGGTCCCAATGGTACCGGGCCTTGAGTACGTCATGCTCCTGCGGGATGGTGAACTCCGCCAAGGGGTCTGGGATGCCCAGACTTTCGCGTTTCGCGTCCTCCTTGGCCCATATGGACCTCTTCCCCGCGTAACCACGGCTTCCGAGGTGGTGGCACCCCATGTTCCTCTCTTGAAGCCCCTTCATGTACTTCGACTTTTCTTTGGCAGCTTCGGCAATGCAAGACGCCTTGAATATTTCAAACTGCTCTTCCGTAATTGTCGGATTATCTTTTACAATCTCGGAGTAGGGTTCCTTTTTGTCGATGATCCTTGCTTTCACACTTACTTACCAGGCGGCTAACACGTCACTAAACTTGCTCATGGCGCGTTTGTTTATCTTCTTCATTGTCGGGTCTTTATCTGGATCAGTATATTTCTTTTCATCCCGGCCCGGGAACAAGAATACCTGGTGCAGCTTCGTTTGGAGGGAGTGCTTCATATTTTCTATCTTCTTTAGTTTCTCATCGTTGATGGTGGCGGTTGTCCGTATGATGCAGCCTATTTGATTGTCATAGCACGCTCGCACTTCTGCAGGCGCTTTTGGCTCAAAATTGTCGTCGTCCACCTCCGTGACCACCAGTCTAGTAGTGATGAGCTGGTTTGGGCATCGACGTCTCCTCTTCGGTTTCGGTTATATACCGGCTTCGCCAGTCTCGGTGCCAGTCTGGGTCTCAATGCCAGTCTCGGTGCCAGTCTGGGTCTCAACGCCAGTCGGCGCCGGTCTCGATGTCGGTCTCGGATGTGACAGGTGGGCCCTGCAACAACCGTTGCTCGTCGAGAAAGTTCAAATAAGCGTCTGCCGCCACGTAGACGTTGCAATCACCAGAACCGTGTCCTTCATCGTTGCTAGCCATGTTTCCTATGATTAAATCTAGTCAATTAATTCTAGACCTAATAAAATGAATAATGACATAAAAAAAGGCCTATGTTTTGCAGGAACGCTGATTCCTTCCTGGTGCGGCAAATCCCGGGCACTAGATATGTTCTAGTTTGTAGCACAAGTCATGCCGAAATTCACGGAAAATTTCGGCATGACCTTTGCTAAAAAGTGGACAAATCGAGCACCTAAAATTTGCCAGAACGGAAATGAATCAACATTCCGGCAAAACATAGGACACTCGGCTTCATTCCCTCGAAACAACAAAAGGCCACTTGGGCACAATGGAACCACTTCAATGTTGCATATAACATGAGCAAACACTATTGAGGAATTTGCATATAACATGACCACTTCAATGAAAAGATATAATCAACAATAATGGAATATGCAAATGAACATCAATGACATATATCATATAACATCAATCTTGTTTTTCATTTACATAGCAACAATTACTTTAACCAAGTTTTTGAAAAGAAAAACAATTCTGTTTTTTGTTTATAGCTAAATGCCATAGCTACTGTTTTTTATTTATAGCTAAATACTTTTGTTTTTTGTCTAAAGCTAAAAGTCTAGGAAGGGATCATCTTTAAAATAAAACTTGCCTAAATTCTTTTCCTTGAAAAATAGTGGTCTTTTCAAAAACCAAAAACCTTTGCAAAATGACCTCACTAAACACTTCTCTGCCTAGGACAGAACCCAAATTATGTTCTAGCTATTCCTCTCACGCACACACACATTATTTTCTCTAACCCTTCTCTGCCTAGGACAGAACTCAATTAAATTGCAAAGGAACTCCATTTTCTCTAACCCTTCTGACCTCACCAAAATTTCCATAGTCCAAATAATTCAAATTTCATTTGAATGAAATTTGGACCAGATTCAGGTCCATAGTCCAAATAATTTTTGCTCTAAACCCTACTGCCCTATTTAAACCTACTGCCCTAACTAAATTTTTGCTCTAAATTAAATTTTTGCTCTAACCTAGCCAACCTAGTTAACCTAGCTTGTTAACCTAATGAACCTAATTAACCTAGTTAGTTAACCTAGCTAGTTTACCTAGATAATTAACCTAATTAAACTAGTTAATCTAACTAGTTCTTTGTCAAAGCCCTAACTAAATTTTTGCACTAACCTATATAATTAACCTAATTAAACTAGTTAACCTAGCTAGCTAGTTCTCTGTCCAATGTTTGTGCTATGCATGAGAGAGAGAGGAGGGGTGGGGGCTTACAGAGGATGGCTTCGGTGGTGGCAAGGGAGGCAGGGGCGTCTCCGGTGACGGCGAGGGAGGCAGTGGTGGTGAGGGAGGCAGGGGCGTCGAGGGTGGCTCCGGTGGCGGCGAGGGTGGCTCCGGTGGCGTTTATGAGGCCGCGCGGCTCCGGTGGCGCTAGGGGCGGCTCCGATGGCGTCGACGGCGCGCGGCTCCGGTGGCTCCGGGGGCGTCGACGTCGGTAGGAGACGGCGGTGAATTGGGACGACGGCGAAGTGGGGCGAGGGATTTGGGGAGAAGTGGTGGCCGGGGGGAGAAACCGCGCAGGGGTTAAGTCAAACGTAGCGGTACCGCTGGTAGGCAAAAAGCGCTATAGCTAAGTTAGCTATAGCGCTTGTTGCAAAATGCGCTACTGCTATAGCTATTTATTTTCCTTTCTCTTTTCTTTTTTCCTTTTCCCTTTCTATAGCGGGGGTCTACAAAACGCGCTGCTGTTATATTATCTATAGCGCCTGTTCTGAACAGACGCTACTGCTATGCCTTTCTCCTTTTTTTTCTTTTTCTTTTATTTTTCTTTACATTTTCTTTTTTCCTTTCTCCCTTTTCTATTTCTTTAATTTTCATTTAATTTTCTATTTTTTTTTCATTTTATTTTCTTTTCATTAGCAGTAGCGCTTTTCATAGAAAACGCGCTGCTACAATAATCTTAGCGGTAGCGCGGTTTGCCCAAGATCGCTACTACTATTCGTAGCCTACCGGCTTAGTAGTAGGAATTTTAGTAGTAGCGCTTTCCCCAGAAGAAGCGCTACTGCTACACCCGTATCTGTAGCGCGGTTCATGTGCACGCGCTACGGGTAAGTAGCAGTAGCGCTTTCTTTTAACAAGCGCTACTGGTAAGATTCTGTGTATAAGGTTTTCCCTAGTAGTGTAAGCACATCACAAAGAGCCTGATGCCCTTTGAGGCTTTTGTACATGCCTGTCACATACAATTCCTTCAACCCTGCATTTTCATCAGTGATACTTGTGGTATCCTCAGATGAGGAATTTGTGACCACAGAGATAGTTGAAGACTTTGCAGCAATAGAAGCATTTGAACTTTCAGGAGAAGAATTAGCAGATTCACGTTCAATGCATTTCAAACATGGTGGAATAAATTCTTCCTGAGCGGAACTGATCTGTTGAGCAAGTAATGAATCATTTTCCTTCTGAAGATCTTCATGACTCACCCTTAGCTTCTCAAGATCTTGGTTTCTCTGAAGAAATTCATACGAAAGCTTCTCATGATCGGCTAAGAGTGTTTCATGATGACCTTGAAGATTATCAAACTTAGACTGTAGTCGTTGAAGATTATCACTCAGAGTTTGATTTCGACTCATTTCCTCACCCAACTGGTCATCGCTTTTGTCTAGCGGATTTTGAACCTTTTCCAAGGCCTTTTGTTGTTTTATGGCAATATTAGCAAGTTTGGAATAGCTAGGTTTGAGATTTTCATCAGATTCATCCTCACTTGATTCAGAGGAGGGATATTTGAGTACCTTGGCACCTTTTGCCATGAAGCAATAGGTGGGAGCGTAGTCATCATCTCCGTCGTTAGCAGTGTTGGGGAAGCCATTTTCCTCAGTGTTGAAGATGGACTTGCTGACGAAGGCAGTAGCGAGAGCTAGGCTCGCCACACCAGAGTCTGACTCCTCAGATGCCTCCTCTTCCTCATCTTCCTCAGATTCACCTTCGGAGTCCATTTCCTTGCCAATGAATGCCCGAGCCATTTTGGAGCTGCTCTTCTTGTGAGATGAAGTCTTTGAAGATTTTGATGATGAGGAGGACTTTGAAGATTTCTTCTTTTTCTTCGAGTCATCTGAGCTATCATCCTTGTATTTTTTCTTCTTTGATTCCTTCGCCCACTGAGGATAATCAGTTATGTAGTGACCAGGTTTCTTGCATTTGTGGCAAGTCCTCTTCTTGTAATCACAGGATGAGGAATCTGATCTCATGTCATCACCTCTTGAAGATTTTCCAAAGCGACCACGCCTAGAGAACTTCTGGAATTTCCTCACGAGCATTGCTAGCTCCTGGCTTAGTTCTTCAGGGTCACCAAGGATGCTATCAGAATCTTCTCCTTCAGATGAGGAAACTGCCTTGGCCTTCAGTGCGCGTGATCTTCCATAGCTTGGCCCGTAGAGATCTCTCTTCTCAGCTTGTTGGAATTCATGAGTGTTCAGCCTCTCGAGGATATCAGCAGGATCTAGTGACTTGTAGTCTCCACGTTCTTGAATCATCAATGCCAGTGTATCGAATGAGGAATCAAGTGACCTCAGCAATTTCTTCACCACCTCATGGTCGGTGATGTCAGTGGCACCAAGTGCTTGAAGCTCATTTGAGATGTCAGTGAGGCAATCAAAGGTTTGCTGAACATTTTCATTGTCGAGTCTTTTGAAGCGGTTGAAGAGATTGCGAAGAACATCAACTCGAGAATCACGTTGAGTTGAGATTCCTTCGTTGACCTTGGACAGCCTGTCCCAGATAAGCTTTGCAGACTCCAAAGCACTCACTCTGCCGTACTGTCCTTTGCTCAAATGGCCACATATGATATTCTTCGCTTGAGAGTCAAGTTGCTTGAATCTCTTCACATCAGCAGTGTTCACGGAAGGAGTGACGGAGGGAACGCCATTTTCCACAACGTACCAGAGATCGTTGTCAATTGCCTCAAGATGCATGCGCATCTTGTTCTTTCAGTAGGGGTAGTCCGTCCCATCGATGGTAGGACACCCAGCCGAGACCTTGATCATGCCTGCAGTCGACATAACTAAAACTCCAGGTGCTTAAACCAAAATCACAAAGAACAAGGGAGTACCTTACTCTGATACCAATTGAAAGTGCATTATATCGACTAGAGGGGGGTGAATAGGCGATTTTTATGAATTCGTCACTGAGGAAATAGTACTTGAGGAATTTCCTAAGCGACGAACTACTAGCAGCGGAATAAGTACTCAGGTGCATGCATAACCACATAGTAGCATAGTCATCATGATGAAATGAAACATACACAGAGCAAAGGTAGCGTGAAAATAGGATAAGCAGGCAGAAGACAAAGTGACTGAACAAATAGGATTGAGGAACTTGAGAAAATCTTCAGACAAAGTCTTCAAACAGTAAGGATCAATTTCATCAACACATGAATGAGGAAGTGAAAGGGTTGAGGAAATAGAACCAGTAGCTCGGTGAGGACAATGATTTGGTAGACCAGTTCCAACTGCTGTGACAGTTGTACGTCTGGTCGGAGCAGCTTGGTATTTAAACCAAAGGACACATAGTCCTTACTGTATTCTCCTTGAGCTAAGGTCACACAAACCTCGCCCAATCACTCGTGGTAAGTCTTCAGGTGACTTCCAAACCTTCACAGACTAGGTCACCCGGCGATCCACAATTCCTCTTGGATGCTCTAGACCTTGACGCCTAACCGTCTGGAAGATGCACAGTCTTCAAAGGTAACAAGCGTCAGTTCCACACAGGAACAATCTCTTCAGTGATGCTCAATCACTTTGGGTTTTAGGTGTTGGGTTTGGGTTTTTCCTCACTGATGATTTTCTCTCAAAGTCCTCGGAGGATGGGATGCTCTAAATGACAGCCTGGCATGATAAGACATAAATGCCCTTCAATGATATGACCATTAGGTGGATAAGATATTTGGGACAGCTGGCGCGTAGCACAGCAACGGTCAGAAATTTGAGCTCTCAAATTCCTCACGGCTATCATGTTCCTCACTGTAGGCAATCCGCACTGGCGAATTCCTAACTCCTCAGCCAGAACAAATTCCTCAGAGAACAGAAGATCTTCGTCTCTGTCACTGAAGAAATTGACTGAACTGTATGAGATTTCCAAAGGCTTCACTCGAAGGATTGGGTAGGTGTAGGATTTGAGATGAGCATCACTTGGAAACTTTTCCTTAGTTTTACCTCAACCCCCTTTAACAGTACGGTGTTTCCTATGACTCAAGAAAGAGAAAATGAAACTATGAAAACAGAAGTCTTCACGCTTCATAATCCTCGCATCAATATCAATGTCTTCAAGGTCACACCAATTTCCTCATTTTCAAAGTCTTCAAGAAAACCATAATCTTCAAATGAGGACATTCATTTTTAGGGGTCGACATTCATCGGGTAAATCGAACTCATCAGAGACTTATTAGACCTGTGTACACTCACAAACACACTAGTCCCTTAACCTATAAGTCTTCAATACACCAAAATCACTAAGGGGCACTAGATGCACTTACAGTATTTCCCTCAGTTTCAGAACCAAGGTATCAATCCAGTAGGAGGTACACGCAAGTCTCCAATCTATGCACCTGCACAAACAATCAAACACTTGCACCCAACGCGATAAAGGGGTTGTCAATCCCTTCACGGTCACTTGCAAGGATGAGATCTGATAGAGATAGATATAAAAGATTACTAAAATGTAAAACAAGAGAAAAGTAAATAAATTGCAGCAAGGTATTTTTTGGTTTTTTTGGTTTATAGATCTGAAAATATATGATGGAAAATAGACCCGGGGGCCATAGGTTTCACTAGAGGCTTCTTCTTGAAAGAAAACATACGGTGGGTGAACAAATTACTGTCGAGCAATTGATAAAAAAGCGCAAAGTTATGACGATATCCAAGGCAATGATTATGAATATAGGCATCATGTCCGTGTCAAGTAGACCGAAACGATTCTGCATCTACTACTATTACTCCACACAACGACCGCTATCTAGCATGCATCTAGAGTATTAAGTTCATAAGAACGGAGTAACGCCTTAAGTAAGATGACATGATGTAGAGGGATAAACTCAAGCAATATGATGAAAACCCCATCTTTTTACCCTTGATGGCAACAATACAATACGTGCCTCGCTACCCCTACTTTGTCACTGGGTGAGGACACCGCAAGATTGAATCCAAAACTAAGCACCTCTCCCATTGCAAGAAGAACCAATCTAGTGGCCAAACCAAACCGATAATTCGAAGAGAAATACAAAGATATCAAATCATGCATATAAGAATTCAGAGAAGATTCAAATAATATTCATAGATAATCTGATCGTAAATCCACAATTCATCGGATCTCGACAAACACACCGCAAAAGAATATTAAATCGGATAGATCTCCAAGAACATCGAGGAGAACATTGTATTGAAGATCAAAGAGAGAGAAGAAGCCATCTAGTTACTAGCTATGGACCCGTAGGTCTGTGGTAAACTACTCACGCTTCATCGGAAGGGCAATAGAGTTGATGTAGAAGCCCTCCGTGATCGAATCCCCCTCCGACAGGGTGCCGGAAAAGGCCCCAAGATGGGATCTCATGGGTACAGAAGGTTACGACGGCGGAAAAGTATTTTGGTGGACGCTTCTGGTCGTTTGGGAATATTTAAGAATTTATAGAGCTGTAATTAGGGTTAGAGGACCTCCGAGGGGCCCACAAGCCCTTAGGGCGCCCCCCCCCCTAGGGCGTGGCCCTGAGGCTAGTGGCCTCCTCGGAGATCTTCTAGCCCCCTCTCCAAGTCTGCTGGGTGTCTTTTGGTCCAAGAAAAATCATCACGAAAGTTTTATTCTGTTTGGACTCCGTTTGGTATTCCTTTTTTGTAAAACTCAAAAACAAGGAAAAAATAGAAACTGGCACTGGGCTCTAGCTAGGTTAATAAGTTAGTCACAAAAATAATATAAAATAGCATATTAATGCATATAAAACATCCAAAATAGTTAATATAATAGCATGGAACAATCAAAAATTATAGATACGTTGGAGACGTATCACAAGCTTCTGTTCTCGAGAGATCCCATCTGGGGGCCTTTTTCGGCACTCCACCGAAGGGGGACTCAACCACGGAGGGCTCTACATCAACCTTGCTGCCCCTTCGATGAAGTGTGACTAGTTTACCATAGACCTACGGGCCCATAGTTAGTAGCTAGATGGCTTGTTCTCTTTCGTTGATCTTCAATACAATGTTCTCCTTGATATTCTTGGAGTTCTATTTGATGTAATCACTTTTTGTGGTGTGTTTGTTGGGATCCGATGAATTGTGAGTTTATGATCAGATTATCTATATATGAATATTATTTAAGTCTTCTCTGAACTCTTTTATGCATGATTATTATAACTTTGTATTTCTCTCCGATCTATTGATTTAGTTTGGCCAACTAGATTGATTTTTCTTGCAATGGGAGAGGTGCTTTGTGATGGGTTTGATCTTGCGGTGCTCAATCTCAGTGACAGAAAGGGACATGGTACATATTTGTATTGTTGCCATTAAGAATAAAAAGATGGGTTTTATTCATCCGTGAGTTTACTTTGTCTACATCATGTCATCTTGCTTAAGGCGTTACTCCGTTCTTTATGAACTTAATACTCTAGATGCATGCTGGATAGCGGTTGATGTGTGGAGTAATAGTAGTAGATGCAGGAAGGAGTCGGTCTACTTGTCTCGGACGTGATGCCTATATACATAATCATTGTCTTAGATATCGTCATGATTATTCACTTTTTATCAATTACCCAACAATAATTTGTTTACCCACTGTATGCTATTTTCAAGACAGAAGCCTCTAGTGAAAACTATGGCCCCTGGGTCTATTTAAATCATATATTAAAATCCAAAAATATATTGCTGCACTTTTATTCGTGTTTTATTTATGTATCTATCACTACGAGATTTGATCCTTGCAATTAACCGCCAAGAGATTGAGAACCCCTTGTTTGCGTTGGGTGCAAGTATTTGTTATTTTGTGTGTAGGTGCTGCTAACGAGTTGTTGCGTAATTCTCCTACTGGATTGATAACCTTGGTTTCTAACCGAGGGAAGTACTTATATCTATTGTACTGCATCATCCCCTCCTCTTCGGGGAAATCCCAACACAACTCACAAGTAGCAGGAAGAATTTCTGGCGCCGTTGCCGGGGAGACATCGTCAACATCTATCAAGTACCTATGCATAGAATTTCATCTCCTTGCGTTTACTTTATTTGCCATTTGCCTCTCGTTTTCATCTCCCCCACTTCTAAAACTTTTTTTCAAAAACACAAAAAATAATTGTCGTTTGCCTTTTCCTTGCTTCTATGTTTGCTCACTACTAGGGAAAACCTTATACACAGAATCTTACCAGTAGCGCTTGTTAAAATGAGGCGCTACTGTTACGTAGCAGTAGCGCGAGGGCACAAAGGGCGCTACTGCTATCCACATAGCAGTAGCGTGTCAAGAAGAAAAGGCGGTACTACTATAATTGCCACGCCATTGCCGCCAGGCTATGTATAGTTGTAGTGCCCTTGCAAAAACCGCGCTACTGCTATCAAAATAGTAGCAGCGCATTTTTTAGTGTAGGGCGCTACGGCTAAGTTTGAACTTGGCCACATGGTGGGCCCCACTTAGCAGTAGCGCGTCTCCCAGGAGCGCACTACTGGTACATATTTAGCCGTAGCGCGTTTTCCTTAAGCGCGCTACTGCTAAAGCGCAGCCACCACGTTTTCCTCCCCCCTTCCCCTCCCCCACCCTCTCTTCCTTTCACTTTCCCCTAGCTCCCACCTCCTCTCTCCCTCACTTTGCTTCTTCCTCACTACTTCTCCTCCCCCCCCCCCCATTACACTATTTCTCTACCTCTCTTTATTGCTCTTAGCTAACAACACCACCTCCATTAATGCAACTCATTTCTCTTTTTCCTCTCCTCCACTAGTTAAAGTCATCTCCTTCCCCAACTAGCTAGGTAGATCTACCCATTTAATGAAGTGACCTATGTACCTCCCTAACTAGATCTAGCCATGCCAAGAAGCAAGCTTTGTCCACTTTTGATCATTCCCTAGGTGTGTGGCGACACCGATCGACATCATCATCACCGTGCTAGCTATATATCTTGAGATAGATGATTAAAAATTTGTGCTTTTTCAAGAATGGACATATGTGTATGTGTGCGATATGACATAATCGGGCGATATGATGGAAATTGTGTGTGTGGCATGAGTTGCCACCGAATTGTGCTTGAGTTGCCTATGTTTTGCCAAAATATCGATTTATTTCCGTTTCGGCGAATTCCGGGCAAACTCTATATGTCCTATTTTTAGGGAAGTTCATGCCGAATTTTTGTATGACTTTGATGCGTGCATGCATTTTTATAATCAATTTGTTTAGTATTACCGCGCAGGCGTTCATGATGGTCAGTGGAACGATGGTGGAAAGGTGGTTGCGGTCGGTGGTGCAGGACATGAATGAAAATAACTGGACAGAGATTTTATGTCCGTGTCAAAGATGCAAAGGAGGAGTTTGGCTCGACCCCTATGAGGATGGTCGTTTGATGGCGCACCTGCTCATGACTGGATTCATGGATGGCTATACTTGGTGGATAATTGAAGATGATGATGAGGAGGAGGACGCCGACGGGATAGGCAATGACGACACGGGGCATGACGAAGAGATGACCGATAATGGCGGCGGAGAAGGGGCCAGACATGGCGGTGGAGAAGGGGCCGAACATGGCGGCGGAGAAGAGGCTGGACATGGCGGCAGAGAAAACGTGGACACGCCGCAGACTTCGTCGTTATTAAGTTCAATCATGTGGGACCCTCAAGTTCAATCATGTGGGACCCTCAAGCAGGAGCAACTGGTGGTAGACTCGAACACTCCATTGTATGATGGTTGCGATCCCGAGGTCACCCGCTTGAGTTTCACGCTCGAACTTCTGAAGACGAAGGCTAAAAACAAATGGACCGACACTAGCCTCAATGAGCTTCTCAAGTACCTAAAGGATGTTCTTCCCGCGGGGAATCTATGTCCTACTAGTGTGGATGAGGCCAAGAAGATCATGTCCCCTCTTGATCTGCCGCACGTTAGATACCATTCATGCATCAACGATTGCATAATTTATCGGAAGGAGCACGCGGAAAAAACCAGCTGCCCGGTGTGCAATGCTTCTCGATACAAGAAGGCCGGAAAGAAATCTCCCCAGAAAGTTGTATGGTACTTACCAATCACTCCCCGTCTGCAGCGTTATTTTGTAGATCCCAAGGAAGCAAAGCTCATGTGTTAGCACGAGGAGAGGAAAATGTCCGACGATGGAGATGATCCAAAGCTGAGACACTTCGCGGATGCAAGCCAGTGGAGAGCGTTCAATGCCGAATATCGATATTTCGCATGTGATGCAAGGAACATCGTGCTTGGCGCGTGTACCGATGACATGAATCCGTTTGGCAACCAGAACACCAACCATAGCACATGGCCTGTGTTTGTATGGATGTACAACATCCCCCCCCCCTTGTTGTGCATGAAGTCGAAGTACATACACATGAGCATGCTGATTCAAGGGCCAAAACAACCGGGAAATAATATTAATCTGTATATGGGGCTACTTCAAGAGGAGTTAGACCCGTTATGGAAAACACCAGCCAAGACATGGGACGCCAGTAAAGGCGAGTATTTCAATATGAGAGTCACGCTGATCACGACGGTGCACGACTATCTCGGTTACGAATATGTCGTAGGCCAGGTGTGCCATGGAAATTGCGGATGCATGCGGTGCATGGATGATACAATGTCTCAGCAGCTAACGTCAACGAAAGAAGGCGGGTCTAGGAAAATCGTGTACATGGGGCATCAAAGATGGCTCGAGAAGGACGACCCGTGGAGAAACCATGGAGATCTATTCAATGGTGAGGCTGAGCGGCGAGGACCTCCACATAAGCGGAGCGACGCCAAAATCGATGAGCTGTTGAAAAACTGGGAACAGTGCCCCGTGCCGGGAAAGACGATGAAAAAGGAGCCGGAGCCGCTGCTGAAGGTATGGAAGACGAGGTCTGTTTTTTGGGACTTGGAGTACTGGCACAAACTCGACACGCTTCATTTCCTTGATCAAATGCATATCTGTAAGAATGTCCTTGAGAGCTTGCTTGCGACACTGATAAACATGCCGAATAAGACCAAGGATGGGCTGAAGGCAAGAAGAGACTTGCAAGATTTGAATATCAGGGCAGATTTGCACATGCCACCCCGTAAAATGTCAGAGGAGACAGAGACGGAGATGGAGGCGTGGGAGAAGAATGGCAAAAAAGTGAAGGAAGAGGATTATTGCCCCCCTTCTTGCTTCACCTTAAGTCCGGCTGAGATCGATCAATTCTTCAAGTGCCTTACTGGAATCAAAGTTAGTTCCAGTTACTGTGGGAAGATAAGCAGATTTCTAGACATGAAGAAGAAAAGGTTCAGCAGGATGAAGTCCCATGACTGTCATGTGATGATGACGCAGATACTACCTGTTGCCCTTAGAGAGATAATGGACAAGCATGTCCGTGACACACTTATTGGTCTCTGCAACTTTTTTGACGTCATCTCTCAAAAGTCGATCAGTGTGAAGCAGCTCCGAAGGCTACAGGAAGAGATCGTTGTGATACTAAATGAGCTTGAGATGTACTTCCCGCCCACATTCTTTGACGTCATAGTGCATCTGTGTGCCCATATTGTGGACGACATAATAGACCTGGGGCCGTCATTCCTGCACAACATGATGTCGTTCGAGAGGATGAATGGGGTCATCAAAGGATTCGTTCGTAACATGTCCCGTCCGGATGGAAGCATCGTCCAGGGTTATCTGACACAAGAGTGCATCTCTTTCTGCGAGAATTATCTATATGGCGGAGACCAGCCTGGTGTTGGTTTGCCCGTTAAGAAGCACCTTGGGAGGCTCGAAGGAGAAGGTCACTCCAACGATCACAGGGAACTACATGTGGGTTACTCGGATCGACGCAACGACTTTGACATAGCACACTTAGTAGTGCTACATCACCTAGACGAGGTAGATCCTTTCGTGACACTGCACAAAGAAACCATCGCAAAGGAGTATCGTGACCATGGGCTATGCAGGACGGACGCCGAAGTTACTAGAGAGGACAACTCCACTTTCCTGCATTGGTTCAAAGAGCATATTCTTGCTAATCCCCCGGAAGAGGGCTATAAGGACGGATTGCTCATATACGCCTTAGCACATGGCCCCGCGGCCAACCTCGCGGCCTGTCAGGCATACGATATCAACGGATACACGTTCTACATGGAGGCCAAAGATATGAACAGTGATTTTCAGAACTCAGGGCTGACGATGGAATGCATGACCGGCGACAACGGCGCAACTGAGAGATTCTATGGAAGGGTCGAGGAGATCTGGGAGCTTGACTACTCTGGACTGCACAGCGCGACGATGTTCCGTGCCAGATGGGCTAAGAATGTTGAAAGAGAAAACCGGTATTTCACTACCATGTCTATACCCGACGCCAAGAGTGCTACCGTGAACGCCATCGCAAAAAATGAGCCATAGGTACACGCTAAGCACGTGACACAATGCTTCTTCATAACTGACCCAAGCAATCACAGTCGTGTTGTCGTGAGGAGAGGCAAAAGGAACATCATTGGAATGGATGGAGTCACCAACGGAAGACTACGACCAGTACGGCAACCCGATAAGGGAAGATGACGATGACGATGAAGTATACGTGAGAAGAAGAATCAATACTACATTACCTAAGAAAGATCGTACTCCATGGAAAAGGAAAATTCACAATGAGGGGCTCAATTATTCGTCAACGAACAAGAAGGGAAAGAAGCTCACTCAAAAATGGAAACGTCGACGCTGAGAAACCGTTATGGGTCAAATGATGCAATATATATGTTCCTATTTTGAATGCACACTTAACCGTTATGGGTCAAATAATGTAATATATATGTTCCTATTTTGTATGCACACTTAACCGTTATGGGTCAAATGATGCAATATATATCGCCTTAGTTATATACATTGTATCACCTTCCCTTCGTTCCAGCTCTCGGAAAAAAAGGAAAATAAAAGAAAATAAAGAAAGCAAAAAAGAAAAGAAAAGAAAGAAAGCAAAAAAGAAAAAGAAAAGGAAAAGAAAATAGAAGAAACAAAATGGAAAAGAAAAGAAAAAAAAGAAAGCAAAAAAGAAAAGAAAAAGAAAAAATGAAAACAATAGCAGGAGCGCTGGTTGACGAAAAGCGCTATAGCTACGTTAGATAGCAGTAGCATTGTCTCAGAAACGCGCTATAGCTACTTCAGATAGCAGTAGCGTTGTTTTAGGAAACGCGCTATAGCTACCTTAGCTATAGCGCGTTTTCTAGAACAGCGTTACTGCTATTTTGACATAACCCCCCGCACGGGCTTCCCTCCTCTGCTTCCTCCCCCAATTCCCACTCTCTTCTCCCCCTCGTCGTCGCCGCCGGAGCCCCTGCCCTCGGCCTCGCCGGAGCCCTGCCCTCAACGTTGCCACGTGCCTGTGCCTCCTCCTCGACCTCGCTGGAGCCCCTGCCCTCGCTCTCCACTGTCGTCTCACCCGACCCCGCCTCGCCGCGCCTGCTCCCCCGACCGTCTCCCCCGACCGCGCCTCGCCGCCGCCGGAGCCCCTGCCGCTATCTGCCCCGACCCCATCTCTCTCTCCGCCCTCTGTAAGCACTCTCCCCTCCCCTGAACCCTAGCTATTAAGTGCTAGTTAGTATGAATTAGTATGAACCCTAGGCTATTTTATAGTGCTAGTTAGTTAATTAGAATTAGTATGAACCCTAGGCTATTTTATAGTGCTAGTTAGTTAATTAGAATTAGTATGAACCCTAGGAAAGATTAGTTAAAGCAATTGTTGCTATTTAGTTTTTTTAGTTAAAGCAATTGTTTCTATTTAAAAAAACAGAATTAGTATGAACCCTAGTTAATTAGGTGGTATGAACCCTATTTAAAAAAACAGAATTAGTATGGGTTAAATGAATTCTAGGTATTTTAGGTGTAGTTAACAGAATTCTAGGTATTTAATTTTTTTAGTTAAAGCAATTGTAGGACAGATTAGGTAGTATGAACCTAGTTAATTAGTATGAACCCTAGGTTTCAAATTTGGACAGAAATTTAGCTAGGTTTCAAATTAGGACAGAAATTTAGGTAGGCTAAATTTAGTTTCAAATATTGTGAAGAAAAAGGACTTCTTGCATTTTTCTTTAAGTTCTATATTTTTCTTCCTGTTATATGAAAATTTGAAGTGGACATGTGATATGTGGACATGTGATTTGGACATGTGATATTTGGAATTTGGACATGTGATGTTTTGGACATGTCATATTTGGAAAATGATGATTATGTGCAGGGTAAATGATCCGAGTGGCCTATGTTTCGCCGGAATGTTGATTCATTTCCGTTCCGGTGAATTTCAGGCGCTCGATATGTCCACTTTTTAGCAAAGGTCATGCCGAAATTTCCCGTGAATTTTGGCATGACTTGTGCTAGAAATTAGGCATATCGAGTGCCGGGATTTGCTGCGACGAGAATGAAACAGCATTACGGCAAACCATAGACCTTTTTTCATGTCATTACTCATTTTTATTATAGGTTAAGAATTAAACGAGGAGACTTAATCGTAGGAAACATGTCGAACAACGAAGAAACCGGTCCTTCTGACCACGATGCAGATGAGATGGATTATGAGGGTGAACAAATCTACCTCGACTATTTGTCTGCTAAGCACAGTCAAGGTTTGCAGGGCGGCCTCCATGATGGTACTGACGCCGACATCGACACCGACGGCACCGGCACTGATGGCGGTGCTGAGACCGGCGGGGAAGGTACCGGCGCCGAAGCCGCTAACGAAAAGAAGAAGTAGAAGAAGCAGAGGATACGAAAACCTAACAAACTCGGCATCGGACAACTGCTCATCACAAAGATGGCCCCTAGCAAGTTTGAGCCATTAGAGTCGTATGAACCTCAGAAGTGCTTTGGGAACCAACCCGGATGCATCCTAAGGGAAACCGCGAGCATCAATGATGATGACTTAAGGGGTAAAGAACATTTGAAGCAGTTGCTCCTAACGAAGTTGCATAAGAGATTCTAGTTCCCCGACCGGGATGACAGCATACAATTCCCGTGGGATGATCCGAAGATGAAAAAGATTAACAATCACGCCATGATCATGTTCAGCAATGATTTGGCCTCCTGGAAAGGGAGGGTGAAACGAGCTATTGAGGCTGATGAACCCCTCTCCAAGATTCTGGAGGAAAATCCGACACTTACAGAAGAGGAGTTCCAAAAGTTCAAGGACACTTGCACTACCGAGGACGCCAAGGCTAAGGCTACGAAATTCAAGAGCCTTCAGCAAAGGAACACGGGGGAAAAACGCCACAGAAGCCGTGGCTACCTTGGCAAAAGGCCCATATGGGATAAGGAGGATGCGAAACATGAAGCCGCGGGTCTCCCAGACCCCTTCACGAAGTTCACCAACCCCTTGGAGTGTGACTTCATCAGGGCCCGCTACAAGTGGGACAAGGAAAAAAAGGTTTTTTACACGGACCCGATCACGAGGAAATTGATTAGAATACTAGTAATTATTCTTTTACCAACTTACATTTAGCTTCTGATCAAGTCGACTACACACTCGTAAACGGTTCACGTTCCTTCTGCAGGAGAAGCAACACAAGCTTGCAGCCGAAAGTGAGTCTTCGTCGATGAGGCCCAAGTGGGACACCCCTCTCAACCGGGCCTTGAACGAACTTAAGGGACTCCCTTTGGACCAGCGGCCGCAATACGGACGTGTGCACGGCGCCGGAGACGGCGCCACATGGAAGGTCTTTTACAACGAGGGCCCGGAGGCCAAGAAGTAGAAAAAGAAGTTCAGTCAGGCGGACATCGACGAGAAGGTGAAGCTTGCGTTCGAGAAAAAGGCAGCTGAGGACGCGAAAAAAGCAACTCAGGAGAAAAATGACTTGGTCCAGCAGGCAGTCGCTGCAGCTGTAGATGCCTGCAGAAATGATTTCGCTACTAACTTGATCCTGGCTATCATCAACTGGATGAAGGAAAATCCAGACAAGACGGTAGATGATTTCCCCATGCCCAGCTTCGTCGGGAGCAACTCGGTGAACATCACAACCGCACCATCACCTGCTCACGCAACCGCGCACGCACCCGCACCTGCTCATAGCAGCCCGTCCTCAGTCTCTGGTGCGCTAGGCGGGCCTTCGTCTTTGACTGAGCTCGACGCCCTCACGGTAATTACATGTCGCACCAACATATATCTAGAATATTCCGTTTTCGTTGCCTTTCGGATGTTTTACGCCGCAGGCATGTCTTTGCAGGCCAACGAAACCCCGTGCACCGTACTCTACTTGATCAAAGGCCAGAAGGTGGACGTGGGAAAGGCGGTGATAACGAAGCCCTTGAACTCATGTTCCACGGCCAGCCGATGTAATCGCCCCCGTACTGCAAAGAATGGATGATGAGATGGACGAGGATGACCCTCTTCGGTTCCTCAACACAGGCGCCTATGACGATGACTTAGATATGATGAGTCAGCCATATGATGACTCGGGCTATCAACATGCTGATGAGGAGATGGATGATGTGCCCGGGCAGGAACGTCCTAGCAGGGTTGATTGCAAGAAGTCTCTCTTCATGCAATCCTCACAGGACACGCCTGAAGATGCCGCCTCAACGAAGGCTCAACTAGCCGAGGATCGTACAGTGCTTAGCCCGACAACACTGGGGCAGGGGTTAAGGAAGGGTCTGGAAAGTTAGCCCAAGAAAAAGGAGAGGAAGAGACCGGCGAAGAAAGGCTTTGCTGCCTACAAACAAGCCAGAGCACATAGCAGCCAGATGGCAGACTTTGAAGAGCGTGTACCTGTCAAAGGTGCGGCCATGTTCCATGTCACGGGCGAGCCGATGCTACCGCCAAAACCGCTGGAGGCCATATCAGGGGATCTCAAGAGACTGCACGACCATGTGCTATCGACTGAGATAAGCCTACTAGCCTCGAAGGATCTAGGGTATCCGACATACGCGGCTCGTGTGCCTGAGGGGAAGTGCTACGTCGACACACGGCCCGTGGAGGTGTTCTTCCTGCGGTTTGAGCATATCTTTGAGATGTTTCTGACAAGGCGGCTCGATTTTACAATCGTCCACCTTTTTGCGCTACATATGAGCTCCGTCATGAAGAGAGAACAAGTCTCGCAAATCTGTGTGGCGGATCCATACTACATGCACGAGTCCTTCTTGAGTCTCGGCGTCTTTGAGCGTAAAACTGCTAGGGAGTACCTCGAAAACTTCATGATACAGAATAAGGACCAGGGAATTTTCCTCCTACCTTATCATCCAATGTAAGTCAGTGCCAGAAAACCCTTTCGTACATTTCAATCATTCCTTCTCGCTCATATGGAGAATAATTTGAGGTGTTTTTTCCCCACAGCAACGGGCGCGCCATCCTTATCGTTCTTTACCCGCGAGTCTCCCACGCCGCATATTTTGACCCTACCAGAAACTACGAGAAGAAGGACTACACCCACGTAATGAATATTCTAGATGATGCTCTTCACGGCTTCAGCTTGAGGGGTGGCCACCTGCAGATCAGGAAACAAAGGAATCGCAAGCCGGGTTTCTTGCATAAAACTAACTTCTGCTGCATCCATGTCCCAAAACCAAGCAGGAACGATGGATTTTACCTCCTCCATCTCATGATGGAGTTCAGAAGGGATCACCAAAAGCTTCACATGACAACCAGAAGCGATGATCATATCCGCAAGTGGGTAGAATCTCAAGGAGAAGCAGATTATAAACTTAGAGATCAGTTCTTTCGCATCTAAAGGGACATTGCGACGATCATCATGAAAGAAGTCGTTGAAGAGAAGGGGATGTTCCACCACGGCCCTATATCGCGAGCTGACGTCCGAACTCGCATAGGCATGCAACGTCAGGACCTCATGGCCCTATATGGAAGGATGGAAATTCCAGTGATTTACGATGCCGATGATGATGATGATATGTGTTGGTTGAACTTGTATACTTTCTGTAGCGATGAAACTTTGTGATGTCCATGGTCCCTGCCGAACTTGCGTAACACTAATTTGTTAGTTTGGGTACGATGACTAGCGTACCTCTAGTTAATTAGTTTGCGTACGATGAAACTGCATTGATTATTTATGTTTACTATATGTTGCATCTATTTTCTAACCCTTTCTTTTTCGTGTTGCTCAAGTATAATTTTGTCGCATATGATTGCACATTCTCTTGATGAAGATGCATCTCTAACAGGTACCTAGATCCTTGATGGCGAAGAAGCAGTGCTATGTCGTGTACACAGGGAAGGTTCCGGGAGTGTACGATGAGTGGCCTGAGTGTCAGGCGCAAGTGGACCGTTTCTCGGGCGCCACCCATAAAGGGTTCAAAAGCAGACAAGAAGCAGAGGCTAGTTACTTGAGGTTCACGCTAGCGCGAGAGAGGACTCATAACCGTCGCCTCATGTACTGCATAGTTTCGATCATAGTGATAGCTCTTCTCGTGTATATCATTGTTTAGGTGGATGACGATGTAGTTGCAAGTATTCGAGACTTGTATCACTATTTCGAGATGATGACGAGAGACCACTTTGTGTTGGATGATGATTATGATGATGACATGATTTGATGAGACTATTTGTATGTGTATGCTATGATTACATTTATATGTGTATGATATGCTAGAGATTATTGGATAAAGCCTGTACAAATACAAAAGAAATATGCAGAAAAAAATCAGAAACTAATAAAACTAGCAGTAGCGAGGGGAATGAAGTTAGCAGCAGCGTGCACTTAGCAGTAGCGCTGCTTATGCTAAAGCGCTACAGCTATTAGCAGCAGCGCGTTTCGGTGAAGCCCACTACTGCTACCCATGTATAGCAGTAGCGCGCTTCAACCCGCGCTACTACTACAAGTTAGCTGTAGCGCCGTATCAGTAGCGCGGGGCCCTACGCTACTGATACACCTTAGACCCGCACTACTGCTAGGCTTTTCCCTAGTAGTGGCTTTAAGTTGTTATCATGACTAAGTTTGAAAAGGGTAATAATGTTTTCGTCCCTAGTGCAAGTTCTCTAGACAATCCGTCCATACTTTTGAAACTCATGAGAAACAAAAAGGGTTCTTATGAAATTGCTCAAGAAAAATTAGATAATCTTGCCGATGATGACCCTCATAAAGAAGAACCCACTATTATGCATACTAAAAAACTTCGTGTGGGTAGTGGTAATATTATTGGGAAATGTGTCATCCAGGATTTCTTTACTTGTGCCGGAATGCTACCTATGCTAGGAGGGTCAATTCTTAATAAAACTTCTAGTCCTGCGGATGAAATATCTTTGCTCATAAATGAACTTGAAAGACAATTTGTTCACATGCATCCATCCATACAAAGAATCCTTCTAGAATTCTCAAATATTGATGATCCCCCTGTTAAGTGTGTCACCACTATATTTTTAGCTTATGAATTTGGGAATATCATGAAGGAGGCACGTGAAATATTTGCTCATTATAATATAAATTGTGGTTGCCCTCCTATATAAGAGATCCTTTATAATCAAGAGGAAATAAGAAGATTACAATCTCCGGATTATGCCGCTTACATCAAAAATCTTAGGAAAAAAAGTTCCCCCATCCGTATTACTTGATAAAATTTCCGAACAAAATGCTAATTTTGTTATACAAAATAATGGATTAGGGCATGTGCTTAAGAAAAAGCTTGGGGATCATAATCAAAGAAACATCTACAATGAAGAAATAGTCATCACATATAAGGGGCCAAAGGAGGAATCTCCTCCTCCTAAACTTGATCTTGCAGATCCTTACCCTATTAAATTTAGCCCTTTTGATTATTTTTGCTTGCCCCAGAGGAAGATTGCTGCTGAAAGGAGGGAATATGATATGAGCATCTATGATCTCCCTCATTTTTATTACAACACTTGAAACTATGCATTACACCTAGCAAGGGGCGTAAAACAATAGTGCTAGTTGGGAGGCAACCCAATAGTTATCTTTAATTTTCTTGTTCTTTTTATGTTTTTGAGTGCACACAAGAATGCTACTGTTATGGTTGTATTTTTGTGTTTCAATTAGTGATTGAGCAAAGTAAAGCCTTTGGGATGATTTGGATGATAGTTGATTTAATTCTGTGAAAAAACAGATACTTTTGCGTCCAATTCTGGAATTTTGTAAATTCACTGCAACGTGATTTTACTCTGAATGATTTACACATGATTGATATACAAATTTCACACGTTGTCCTAATTTTTCAAAAAAATTAGAGTTACAGAAGTATGGTCAATGTTTAGATTACTACAGACTGTTCTGTTTTTGACAGATTCTGTTTTCGTTGCGTTGTTTGCTTGTTTTGATGAATCTATGGATTGTATCGGGGGTTATAAGACATGGTGAAGTTAGAATACAATATGTATAATGCAATAATAAAATATGAATAGGTTGCAACAGTATTTAGATTGGTGTTTTGCTTTGTTATACTAATGGATCTCACGAAGGTTTTGTTGAGTTTTGTGTGCTGAAATTTTCAAGTTTTGAGTGAGACCATGATGGATGAAGGAATAAGGAGTGGCAAGAACCTAAGCTTGGGTATGCCCGAGACACCCCAATGTAATATTCAAGGACTCCCAAGCATCTAAGCTTGTGGATGCCCCAGAAGGCATCCCCTCTTTCTTCTACCAACCATCAGTAACATTACTTGGAGCTATATTTTTATTCATTACATGATATGAGTTTTTCTTGGAGCGTCGTGTATTATATGAGTCTTTGCTTTGTTTGCTTTTTAGTTTGTCACAATCATCTTTGCTGGACACACCTATTTGAGAGAGACACGCATTTATCATGATTTGTTAGAATACTCTATGTGCTTCACTTATATCTTTTGAGCTAGGCAGTTGCTCTAGTGCTTCACTCATATCTTTTTTAGCACGACGGTGATTAAATTTGAAGAAATATTTGCACTCTCATGCTTCACTTATATCATTTTGGGAGTTGATAATAGTGATGGTAATATGCGCAAGATATGAATTTGGTGCTAATGTGATGGATATTCAAGAAGGATATAATAAAAACTTTCATATAGATCATTGAATATGATGATCTTGATTCCTTGCAATAGTTTTGCGAAATGAAGATGATAATATGTGAGTTATGCTTGGGAGTAATTGTGGTTTAGTAAGAATATTAGTGTTAAGATTTGTGATTTCCTATGCATGCACGTAAAGTCCATAGTTGTCCAACGAAATTATTTCCTACTTATGGTGCATTATTCAGTGTTAGTTGTGTTCAATGCATGTTTATGACCGTTTTTCATTTTCTAGTTGATCACTTCTCAATCTATTTGATAGCCTCCATTTGTACTAAGCGGGAATGCTGCTTGTGCATCCAATTCTTTAAACCTAAAGTTGTGCCAAATGAGTCCATCATACCTACCTATATGCGGTATTTACATGTCGTTCCAAGTAAATTTGTATGTGCCAACTCTAATTATTCAAAATAATTTTCTGTTTTGTGTTCCAGTACCGCTCATGAGGCGGCAGGAGGTGGCCAATATCTTCCATGTCAGGTGGGTTATTCTCATGATGAGTGTTTATTCATTTGTCATTGCACGAGAAAGTGGCAGGTAATAGGGATGCCCAGTCCCGAAATGAATTAAAATGAAAAAATATAATAAATTCCTTGGAAAGTGAAAGGTTGGAAGACACCCGTGGATACGGCTAGCCATGGATTGTGAAAGAATGGTGGAGAGGAGATGAACTTTATGTTCTGTTTGGGAACCGCCTATAATGTGTCTAGCATGGAAGATGTTGGGAACTCTCGGTAGTGTCGTTGACAAAAAAAGCTTGCCTCTCAAAATAATTTTTATCTCTATTTTAAACCTTGAGCTCTGGCACCTCTACAAATCTCTGCTTCCCTCTGCGAACGGCTTATCTATTTACTTTTATGCTATTTTTATTTTTATTTTGAGTCTTAACCTTCTCTTATAAGCACCAACTGGAGAGCACTATCATCATATTTGTGCATTGGGTGTAGCTAATATTGAGTGTGTTTCATGAATGGATCAATGATTGATCATGACAGGCTAGGGATAACTTTCTTTAGCTTTGATATTTTGAAAGGCATGATTGCTTGTTAGTATGCTTGCGTATTTATATTTTCATGTCAACCTATAGACTATTATTTTGAATCATTCGAATCTCAATATTCATGCCGCAAAAAGAAAGATTACATGATGCATATGATAGGTAGCACTCCACATCAAAAAAAATCTGTTTTCATCATTTACCTACTCAAGGACGAGCAGGAATTAAGCTTGGGGATGCTTGATACGTCTTCAACGTATCTATAATTTTTGATTGTTTCATGCTATTATAGTATCAATCTTGGATGTTTTATATGCAATTATAAGAAATTATATATCATTTTTTGGGACTAACCTATTAACTTAGTGCCTAGTGCCAGTTGTTGTTCTTTGCCTGTTTTGGTTTTCCAGAATATCAATACCAAATGAAGTCCAATTGCCACGAAACTTTTTGGAGATTTTTTCTGCACAAAAGAGACCCTGGAAGGTTCGGGAGGAGACCAGAAGATGAAGTAGGTGCCCACGGGGCACCAGGGCGCGCCCAGGCGGTAGGCGCGCCCTTGTGGCTTGTGGGGCCCACACTCAGCCTTTTGACCTAATTCTGCCTCTATAAATTCTCTAAAATGGGAAAACCAACAAAGAGCCACCTGAAACCCTTTTTTCGCTGTCGCAAGCTTCTATTCTCGAGAGATCCTATCTAGGGGCCTTTTTCGGCACTCCACCAGAGGGGAAATCAACCACGGAGGGGCTCTACATCAACCTTGCTGCCCCTTCGATGAAGTGTGAGTAGTTTACCACAAACCTATGGGTCCATAGTTAGTACCTAGATGGCTTGTTCTCTCTTTTTGATTTTCAATGCAATGTTCTCCTTAATGTTCTTGGAGTTCTATTCGACGTAATCACTTTTTGCGGTGTGTTTATTGGGATCCGATGAATTATGAGTTTATGATCATATTATCTACGAATATTATTTGAGTCTTCTCTGAACTCTTTTATGCATGATTATTATAGCTTTGTATTTCTCTTCGATCTATTGATTTGGTTTGGCCAACTAGATTGATTTTTCTTGCAATGGGAGAGGTGCTTTGTGATGGGTTCGATCTTGCGGTGCTCAATCCCAGTGACAGAAAGGGACATGACACGTATTTGTATTGTTGCTATTAAGGATAAAAATATGGGGTTTATTCATGCGTGAGTTTACTTTGTCTACATCATGTCATCTTTGCTTAAGGCATTACTCCGTTCTTTATGAACTTAATACTCTAGATGCATGCTGGATAGCGGTTGATGTGTGGAGTAATAGTAGTAGATGCAGGCATGAGTCGGTCTACTTGTCTCGGCCGTGATGCCTATATACATGGTCATTGCCTTAGATATCATCATGATTATTCGCTTTTCTATCAATTACCCAACAATAATTTGTTTACACACCGTATGCTATTTTCAAGACAGAAGTCTCTACTGAAAACTATGGCCCCCCGGGTCTATTTAAATCATATATTAAAATTCAAAAATATATTGCTGCACTTTTATTCATGTTATGTTATTTTGTGTTTTATTTATCAATCTATCACTACGAGATTTGGTCCTTGCAATTAACCACCAAGGAATTGACAACCCCTTGTTTGCGTTGGGTGCAATTATTTATTATTTTGTGTGTAGATGCTGCTAACGAGTTGTTGCGTGATTCTCTTACTGGATTGATAACCTTGGTTTCTAACCAAGGGAAATACTTATCTCTACTCTACTACATCATCCCCTCCTCTTTGGGGAAATCCCAACGCGGCTCACAAGTAGCACCCAGCGCTTTCATGCGCCCGATGTATTCGGCGACGGTGGCGGTGCCATTTTTGTTGGTGGAGAGGACGATCCACGTGTTGACAATGTTGGCTTGCATCTGGGAGAGGAACAACTCCCTGATGTCAGTCCATGCCGCCGCAACCTTGGTGCAGTGAGCGACTTGGATCACCACGGGTGCCGAGATCGAGTTGAAGATGAAGCTCAGCACCTGAGAGCAATGTTGGGGATATCGCTTATCGGGAACTTACCGGTCGACCCATGATAAGGGGTAAATCGGCCAGTTCATCGGCATATCAGCTGATTTATCGCCATATCGGCTGATTTATCGGCCGATTTATCTTATCGGTCACACAATGGTAAGCGATAAATCGGCCGATTTATCGGAATATCGGAAGATAGCTTGAACAGTGCCTGAGAGTCTTGCGCCAGGACGATGTGATACGCCGGGTTCGGCACATCGGTTGGCTTGCCATCTTTATCCGCAAGCTTGGGCTCCAGGAACGGGTGATCGGGGTTGAGGTGGTCGATCAGCTGGGCTCCACGAATGGTGGGTAGGGCTTGCGCACGGCACACTAGGTAGTTGCCATGATGGAGCTTGTCGGCGATAGAAATGAGGGCATATGCGGCGGCGGCGGAGCTGGAACTAGCCATAACTAGGATTGGATGCGGGAGAGGAATTAGGCTCTGATACCATGAAAGATTGGATGGAAGCGTATGCCTCTGACAGGGATGCGCTACGTGTTATATAAGCATCGATAGATTTACAGATACGGTAGTTAGGTCATGGATTGATCCTCACGTAAACTATACAAGCGATGATGATAAAACTTAACAACCTAACTACCAGATTACAACAAACACACGCAACACACTAATCCTACCAAAAGTATATACGGTTTATATACTACTACCGTATATACTTACAACTCTTTCTAACAGTGCTGAGGTGCTGCAGCGCGCACCGGTGGCGCATGAACGTGGACGGCGCCCTCCAATGCCTGCACGACCTGCGACATGGCCGGCCGCTGCGCCTCCTCGTCCTGGATGCACCAGCACGCCACCCTGCACGCCTGCTCCAGCTCCTCCGGCCTCACCTCGCCGTGCAGCCTTGGGTCAGCCACATCGCCCAATTCACCTTCCACAACCTTTCCTGTGGCCCACACGGGGAAGAAAGTCCACAAATCACTACTCCCACTAGCTGTTGCCTCCACCATGTTGGACCCCTCGGAGTTACGCCGCCCCGAGATGAGCTCAAAGAGCAGCATCCCAAAGCTGTACACGTCCACCTTGGCGCTGATGGGCTGGCTGGAGATCCACTCCGGCGCAAGGTACCCGATTGTGCCCCGCATCGTTGTCAGTGCGCGGCTGAAGTCCCTCCCCACCAACTTCGCCATCCCGAAGTCGGCGATCCTTGGGGACATGTCCTCGTCCAGCAGGATGTTCTCTGGCTTGATGTCACAGTGTATGATGCACTCACGGCAGCCATGGTGAAGGTAGGCCAGCCCTCTCGCGACGCCGACCATGATGCAGTACCGGTCGCGCCAGCTTAGGAACGCTTCGCCACGGAAGAGCAAGCCGTCGAGGGAGCCTCTGGGCATGTACTCGTACACGAGCATCTTATCGTCGCCAGACGAGCAGAACCCGAGGAGCCGGACAAGATTCACGTGCTGGATGCAGCCCAACGTGCTCACTTCTGTCCGGAACTGCTTGTCGCCCTGCCCAAGTCTTTCCAGCTTCTTGACTGCCACCTGGAGTTGGGTCGCGTTGTCTCCCTTGTGCTGCTGCTTCAGGACGCCAAGGTACACCGAGCCGAAACCACCGCCGCCCAGCCGCTCCGAGAAGTTCTTCGTGGCGGCACGGAGGTCGCCGTAGCTGTACACCGCCAAGGAGGATCCCTCGTCATTTGCCATCATGGCATGTCGCTTCCTTCGTGTAACAAGAATTCTCCGGGCTAGTATTGCCGACGTGCCTAGTGCTGCAACACCGGCCAATGTGATGCCAAGGACAAGCCACATCGTTCTCCCCTTCCTATTTGTGCCGCGCAGTTCTTGCAATCCTGTTTGTGAAAGCCGGAGATAGAGGTCTGACCCGGGGATGCCGGAGTCCGTGTAGAGCTGCTGAAGGTTGCGGAACTCTCCGTGCCAGACGATGCACCGCCCGGCCAAAAAGGCGTAGGCCTGGCAAGAGCAGCTCTTTAGGCAAGTCGATTCGCACTCTACTTTGCTCTGGGCAGCGCCCACAGCGAGTGAGTCATCGGGGAGCTTCACGTCCGGCAGCGCCAGGAACCCGTCCGTTGTCGACCCGTCGCGCGCGCACGTGAGTGGCGAGCTCCGGTGGCACCCACTGCTCCAGTCCCCCTCTGACACCGAAGCGAACCCGGGCAAACACCGGCAAGGTAGCTCGCCTCTCTGGTCGCAAACGCTGAACGCGCCGCAGAAAGCGTACACGTCGCACTGCACCATGGGCGCGGTCCACAAGACTTGCCAGCTCTGGCTCGTGGTCATCCAGATGTACATCTTCCCCTGACCGGTGTGGTCCATCACGATGTGCGTGATGGTTGCGTTGTCGTAGAGCACGTTGGTGGCGCGCCGGTACGCCGGCGTCTCGATGTACGTCGTTTTGTAGATGTAGTTTTTCGCTGCATCTGGCAATCTCGCGAAGAAACTCCCAGTCCATACGCCTGTCCGCCAGTACACGCGGGACCTGTTCCACATGTAGAAGTACTCGCTGGTGCCACTGGGGTCCACCGTGTCGCTGAACATCCCCGGCGCCGGGTCTTGGGCGTTCCGCCACGACGTCAGGGTCTGGTACTCGCCGGTGAGCTTGTTCTCCCCGACCCACCCATTCGGCACCATCGTGTCCGTCGGGTGGTCGAAGCTCTGCCACAGCACATTGGAGGAGTTGCCGCCGTCCACGAGAATCAGGTTGCCGTCGTCGCGGATCTCTGCCGTGTTCAAGCCCGGCGACGACGACAAGTTCGAAGACCAGACGATGACCGGCGAGGCTGAGGCGTTGGTGGGACCAACGAGCTTGAGGTTGCCGTCGTCAGCGGAGACCCGGAGCTCGGCGGACGCAACGGCAGACAGAGGACTCGCGCGGTTGCCGACCCAGATGACGGTCTGGACGGGGATGTTCTTGTACCAGATCCCGAGGTAGAACCTGCGGCCGGAGCTGCCGGCAGGGCTGAAAAGGCCGAGCTCGAACTTGCCCTGTGCCGAGACCAGCGTGTCGTTGCCCCGCAGCGGACGCCGCGCCGAGACGGTCGCCGCTGCACCCGCAGCAGGTGCGAAGGACAAAATGAGAGCTACGATAGTGGCCATGATCGGTGACATGGTGGAGCACTTTCGTTTGCCGGTGAATTCTCAGGTGGTGCACTCGACGCTCAGTCGAATTTATAGGTCGACGCTCAGTGAACGGCGGAGACGGGTCGCAAAGAAAAGTCATCTCTGGTGATGATCCCGGCTTATTGTACTTGTCAAGTTCTACTATTCGTGCATTCGTCCGTCAAAAAGAGACAAGAGAATAGTTATTACAGATAGAGAGTTTGATAGTGAAAAATGGAGAATGCGTGGCTGGTGTGGCGTTGAATTAGTCCGTGGCGTGAGCCGCCAGAGGTTGCTGCGACCTCGAGTCCACCATATGGTTGTCGTCCACTGATTTTTCTTTTCTTTTTGATTTGATCTACTGATATTTGGTTGGCTAGTTTAGTTTAGGGTCTTTTTTATGCGGGGGAGTTTAGTCTAGGGCCTGTCTAAGACTCATTTAAATGAGACATAATTATGTCATGTCCACATGACGTCTGTGAAAATTTGTGCTCCTTTGTGTGCTATCATTGTTTTTGTTTTTACATTTTGTGTTTTTTTGCCATCCATCTCCTCCAACAAAGAAAAAAAACGCATCTAAAAGCTGAAAGCTACACCGTTGTGCACTGCAATTGTTGGAAAAAAATGGCTTGGTCAAAAGGCTTGACCAATAATTCAAGCTATCACTCTCAGAACCGAGCACATTGATGTGATGTATCATTGAATTCGAAATGTTGTGAGTTCTAAATTGCTGCAACTTGAGAAGATCCATACCGACGACAATGGTTCGGATACGTCACATCCTAAATTTAGGATGTGCACTTAGAAGTATTGCATCCATGATTTCATTGCATATTTGAAGTTTGGAAATAAAAAATGACCAATTCTTAAACCCTAAGTCCACTTGGAGTTAATTAATGGCTGTGATGATTTTCGTTGCATTTTTTTAATCAAAATTGCATAAGGGCATGAAAGTAATTTCCTAAGATTCACATTCGCCATATTTTCTTGAGTGATCAAAGGTTTGAAAACAATTTGAATTTGGGTAATTCAAACTATAAGTAAATCCTAGGTTAAAATAAAATCATAAAAAGAAATATTACAAAAGGGCCCATAAAGATGTGGCAGAAATAGCATCTCAAAAACGTCAAACGGAATGTTCACCCAGTCAAAAATATTCCAAAAGGAATTTAAAGCAAGTTTGCAGTTCAAAAAATTCAAATTCAAAATAGAATTGAATTTATAGAGAGAAACAGAAAGAAAGGAATAATAAAAAAAGAAAACCCACGAGGTCGGCCCAACTAACCTAACACGCGCCCGCAGTCCAGCTAGCCTCTCTCTCTTACACGTGGGATGCACCCGTCAGCTTCATCAGCAACCTTTGGTTATCATATGATGTTCCCTTTGCTTCGCGATACTTTACAAAATTCGGTGTGCATCGATATCCTCCTGAGTCATCATCATGCTCACTATACCATTGCTCCCGTTACTGGTTTTGTTCTTCTTTCTCGTTGACGTGTTCCGGCATCCGCGTGACGTAGTCACCTGTGTCTGGCCAGACGATGATGGATGCTGTCACACCGAGAGGGCCCTAAGAATATCTCTCCATCGTCGGAGGAGCAAATCCCACTCTTGAGCTGTCCGGTCACTTGTCAAACTTTTCGCTGAGCCTGAAAGTTGTCGTTATGATCACTTTGTTATAGATGACGTTTGAGCAACCCCAAAGCCCACCGTCCGGTAGGAAGTGACCGAGACACTCTCATGGTTTGAGGAAGTAAAACTCATGCTAACACTCCGTGTTATAACACATGATTTCAGACGATGTAATCACATAGTATAACAGACAAGTATTGGGTCGATTCAATATGATCATTTTTCTAACGTCATACCCTCAATGTTGTTTTAGGACTATCGTTACACTTAACGATATCCTAAAATCCGGAAAACATGATCACCAACAACACTTGAGCCGGTCTTAGAGGCGAGACCAGGAACCTATTGTTTACTGTTTATCATTCCACACGTGCATATGAGTTTTCCACCGAATCGCATATTCCAGGATCATAGCAGTTATAGCATGGAATATAAACTCTTCACTATGAATAATGGAAATATAATAATACAATATTATTGCCTCTAGCGCATATTTCCAACATAATTCCCATGAGAATTCCCTGATGGTGCTTCCACGAAGTAGTGAGATGAGTTCTATTCGGCACCATGGTCATTAATAAATCGGCTTCTAACTAATAAGAAGCTTCACACGCATAACTCCAAAACTAAAAACATCACTCTTCCCGGTCAGTTCAAGAGTGGAGTAAAACTTAGGGTCTATGTAACCAAATGTACCACGTGGGAGTCTGATTGAGTGATACAGACCTTGAATCACCAAACTCGGATACCTTTGCAGTAGAGTTTTCATCTAGCGGTATATTAGTTGATTTGACATCTCTATACAAAATTGACATTGGTAACTAGAGATAAACAAGAACACCCGCAACTTATACCGCAATCCTAACGCAATCATCCCATGGTGATATAGACCTTGAATCACTAAACAAAGGGTCTAAGTAATAAATTGTACCACGTGGGAGTCCGATCAGGTGATATATACCGCAATCCTAACTCGGGTCTAAGTAAAAAAATGTACCACGTGGGAGTCCGATCAGGTGATATAGACCTTGAATCACTAAACTCAGATACATTTGCAGTTAAATAATCACTAAACTCAGATACCTTTGCAGTGAAATTTTCATCTAGCAGTATATTAGTTGATTTGACATCTCTATGAAAAAACGACACGTAGCGGGTAACCAGAGATAAAGAAGAGCATCAACAGCTTATACTGCAATCTTAATGCGATCATCCCATGAAAAGCAAGCATTTAACACTTACGGCGCTGCATGTGGAAGGCCGTATGGTTTACCACAAGAACTGAATTCATGCACCAGCAAAAGCGCCATTGCTTCCGTGTTCAGAGTGGCCGCATGGTTTCCCTCCCTATGCCGGAATCCAAAATTTTGATTTTTAGCCAATGATCAAGGCAGGCACCGAGATCTAAGTACCAGTTCTCGGTCCATGCACTTTTGTTGCATGTATGGAAGATCACACGAAAAAAAATCTCGAATTCCACTGACCTCTTGACGGAAGCGCCGCCTTCTGCCGATCCGGGCTCCCCAGGGCTACATCGGGCGACCCAGGGCCCATCCCTCGCCGTCCCGGCGTCGATCGGAGCTTGATCGGTGGTCACGCTCCAACTCCAGCATGAGGTGCCATGGTGGCTGGGAGGAGGAGGCTTCGGCGAAGAGGCTTGTGGAGCTTCTCATTAGAAACAAGCCAATTTTCAACTCATCTCATTATTTCGTGGAAGCATTTCATCATTCATCATGGAATTCTCATGGGAATTAGGGATTCTCTAGTTTTGCTAGAAGCAGCTACGGAAGAATTGATGACATTGCATCAATAGCAGAATCATGCTTGAACCGAAGGAGGAGAGAGGCCAGCCATGAAAGAGATGTGAATTGTTCGTACTTCTAATGAACAATTTCTACCTCTTTCATGGTCAGCCTCCCATGGTTTGGTTTTCAAGTATGCTTATTCTATTGATGCAATACCATCAGTTTCTTCAGCAGTTGCTTCTTGCACGACTTGAGAATCCCTAATTCCCTGATGCGGTGCTACCACCAAGTTGTGAGATAAGTTGTATTCGGCACCAGGGTCATAAATGAAATCGGCTTTGCTGTTCACATGCATAACTCCAAAACTAAAAACAGCACTCTTCCCGGTCAGTTCATGCGTGATGCAAAGCTCAGGGTCTAGGTCTATGTAACCAAATGTACCACATGGGAGTCCGACCGAGTGATATAGACCTTGTGAATCACTAAACTCATGCACCTTTGCGGTATATTAGTTGATCTGACATCCCTTTGCAAAATTGACACTAGCCGCTAACTAGAGATAAACATGAGCACCCGCAGCCTATACCGTAATCCTAACGCGATCATCCCATGAAAAGCACGCACTTAACACTTGCGGCGCTGCGTGTACAAGGCCATATAAGTTTTCCACCAGGGCGCATCCCTCGCCGTCACGGCGTCGATCGGAGCTCGATCGGTGGCGCACGCTCGAACTCCGCCACGAGGTGCCACGGTGGCCGGGAGGAGGAGGCTCCGGGGATGGAAAACACCGGGGGAAGGAAGTGGAGGACCTCCGGGGGAAGAGGAGCTTGAGAGGGAGAGGAATGGGGCGGTGGGGCGAGGGGAGGCGAGAAGAAATAGCGCCATGGGAGGAGAAAAGGAGGAGACAAAAAAGAGTGGAGACTGGAGAACGTGCGGAGGAGAGTGATCCAAGGAGCGTTTCTCCCACGGGCCGTCGCCATCATCAATCATCGAGCACCACCCACCCACCGGTGGTGGCCAGCGAAGCCATGACGTTATCCCCTCACACGCTCCGTCCGCCCCTCCCGCTCCCGCCAGCTTCAAACCGCCGCCCGCCGCCGCGTCCCTCCAGCCCCCGCCCCCTGCCCGCGGCGCTCGCGCGCCGCCGCAGCAGCAGCGTCCTCCTCGCCCGGCCGCCGCGCGCGGGCGCGGGCGCCGGGGACGGCATGGCGTCGCACGGCGCGCACCCCACGCTGCTCGACCACATGGGCCGGGCCGGCGCGCCCGCCGACCTCGCCGTCCTCGTCGCCCACATTCAGGCCGCCTGCAAGCGCATCGCCGCGCTCGTCGCGTCCCCCGGCAACGCCGACCTGTCGCGGGCCAAGCCGGCCGCTGCCGGTGCCGCGTCCGCGGCCGGTCGTGACGCGCCCAAGCCGCTCGACGAATTGTCGGTGCGTGCTGGTTCCACGAGTTGTTTGATTTTGGTGTCATTGTTGAATGCTTTAGCTACTAGACTAGATTTTCCTCGTGCCACAATTTTCTGCTACTAGTTTAGTTTGCTTCAGTTCAAAAACTCTGATGGAAATGTATGCATCTTGGCATGAATGATAGCAGTAGGTTCAAATAACTTGAACACTAACTTCATTCTAAATTCAGAACGAGATCATCCTGTCGTCGCTCCAAAGTTCTGGAAAAGTTGCGGTGGTGGCGTCTGAAGAGAATGATCTCCCAGTTTGGATGTGCGACGATGGTCCCTATGTTGTTGTCACCGACCCGCTTGATGGTTCTCGCAACATCGAGGTGTCGATCCCCACTGGAACGATATTCGGGATCTATGATAGGCTGGTGGAACTCGACCATCTCCCTGTGGAGGAGAGAGCTCAGCTCAATTCACTGCAGAGTGGTTCTCGCTTGGTTGCTGCTGGATACGTCCTGTATTCATCCGCCACCATCTTCTGCATCAGTTTCGGCGAAGGAACCCATGGCTTCACGTTGGATAGATCGACAGGAGAATTTGTTCTGACTCATCCGTCCATGCAAATACCCCCTAGAGGTAACTAAGATGTTCATCGGTATTTCTTGCAATAGGAAAACAATGTATATCTGCATTTGTTAGTTTTCTGACCACGTTAGTTTTAATTAATTCTTGGTTGTTGTTTTAACCTAGTTCCAGTTGTACTAGCAGTAACAAGCTTTCTCAAATCTGAATTCTCAGTTTATAGGGATCAATGGACAATCAACACGAGTAACTTTAGAACAATAGTATTATAGAATAATTTTCTTATCCTAAAACTGAAAGCCAAACCCCACACTTTGCTGCACTGCTACCGGGGTTCATTCTCTGCCTTTAGGCATCCAAGTATCACTGTAACCTAAGTATCCATGCTTTAACAGACACTTTTATCTTCCTTAATATATTGCCGCGCCTTGTCCTGTAACCATACTTTTTCCCCGCTTAATACATTGAAGCAGCATTGCTACATTCGTCCAAAAAACAGACACTTTTATCTTCCTCTCAAAATCTGCAATTGCATACAATGTCAGGACAGATATATTCAGTGAATGATGCGCGGTATTTCGACTGGCCAGAGGACCTGAAGAAGTACATCGACATGATCAGACAAGGCAAGGGGCAGCATCCCAAGAAGTACTCGGCTCGGTACGTGTGCTCACTGGTCGCTGATTTTCATCGGACGATCATATATGGTGGAGTCGCAATGAACCCAAGGGATCACCTTCGGTTGGTTTACGAGGCGAATCCTCTCAGTTTCCTTGCCGAGCAGGCAGGGGGGCGAGGGTCAGACGGCAAGGACAGAATCCTGTCCATTCAGCCTGTGAAGCTGCACCAGAGGCTGCCATTGTTCCTGGGGAGCATGGAGGACATGCTTGAGCTAGAAAGCTACGGAGATGTCCAGCAGAAGGTCAATCCTGGATACGATGTTTAATGTTGCACAGGAGGTAAAATCTTCAGGTGCTGTAGTTTACAATGAAGTAACGAATGTACATGGCAAAGTCTATATTTGCAAGCATAATGTTATCTCTGTGTATCATTTTCTTTTCTTTCTTTTGCCTGCTTGTCTGTGCAATTGCAGAGTACTGCATAGTTGAGGTCAGAAGAATTTGCTGTAGTTCACTGTGAAAACAAAATATGCAATATGGTTTTTTTTTGTAACTTCAATACATTTTACTCTCGAGAATATATAACTTACGGTTGACCAATGTTAAATATTTGAGGCAATTTTTCTGGCAACCCTTGCATTAGCAGATCTATGTAAGCTGTAGTAGTAACCAATTTTTATGCAGTAATTGAACTTATTCATCAAACACTAGTGCTGAAAGCCTAAAACTGCGAAAACGGAAGGTCATAACAAGGACACATGAATAAACCCTGCAGATGGCCAAAATACATTCCACTCTTCTATCTCTAAGCATGTTCCCATATGAGGAATTGTGACATACAGGCATACAGCCAACATCATTGGCCCTGGCCACACAACATACGGTGACCATTGGAAGCCAAGAATGACACCTTAGATCAGGAACAGGGAGGCAAACGACAGATTGATCCCTCACATCTATCCATACAATCTATAAACATCTCTGGAAAGCGGGAGGATCACAATGAAGATAGTCACGATATACAAAAAGATGCCGAATCTGTCCAAAGTCGGCTAAAAATTCACTGCTCCAGCGCAAGCTGCTTGTGCTTGTCCAGATCATTGAGGTAGCTCGTGCGAGTGTAGTCTTCTGAATCACAGGAGTCGAACATTGGGGGTTTTGTGGGTTTAGGCTTTCCCATCAGTTCAAGTGATTCCCTATCTCCCTTCAAGAAACGGACCACCTGCAACCAAATGCGTCACTTCATCAGTTTACAGTGTTCATTCTGCGATTGAGGCGACAGGTGCACCCAAATCACTCACCGATTTCATGCTAGGCCGCAAGTTTGCGCTGTGGTGGATGCACATGGATGCCACTGCCAGGGTGAGTGCCATCTCTTCTGGGTCATATCCAACATCAAGAGAAGGATCCACTAGCCCCTTCATGTTGTTCGACTCAAGCAGCGGTTTTGCCTTTGAAATGATAAAAAAAAAAAATTTAATTCAAAGGGTTTCAGTAGTACGTAACTATCATAATTTATGTTTTCTATACATATTCTTAGCTTACAGTTGAGTCAGTTTGCTATATTTATATGATAAAACAATAATATTCAGTGAGCTAATTGAATCTACTTGTGATGAAGTATATCAGAGCAATCTGCTATACTCACCCATATCACCAGGCTTTGTCTAGAAGAGTCCACTGCTTTCCGCCCTGTCACTAGCTCAAGAAGCAATACTCCATATGCAAACACGTCCGTCTTCTCATTTATGATCCCATGCATGAAGTACTCTGGGGCCATATAACTGTAGAAGGGGGTAAAATCAAAGTTGAAATAACAATGAAACATTGTTTTGGTCCACTAGGAAGATTTTTTTTCTCTTTTTTTCTAAAAAAAAGAAGAGGAAAGCTGTTGGCTCTGCATCAATTGATGCAAGCAGACAGTCTGGTGGGAAGTATGAAGTCATCATGAACATGGAGCAGTATTCAGAAACATATCAAACAACTCACCCGAATGTGCCTTCAATGGGGAACACAACCTGATGGGTGCATTTGTCAGGAAGCCACTTCGCAAGGCCAAAATCTGAGATCTGTGCAATGAGAGAGCAAAAAAATGCATCAGTTTACATCATCAGGAATATTAGAATGGGGGTGGGGCTATTGTAACAGGCTAGCAGTAGAATTAGCACCTGAGGTTGATAATCTTCAGTTAAAAGAATATTTGAAGCCTTGATGTCTCTGTGAATTATGTGCCGATGGCAGCCTTCATGTAGATAAAATAGCCCTTCAGCGATTCCAAGTGCAATATTGAACCGGGCCTTCCACCTGAGGCCTCCCTTTGCACCTGATCAGATAAGCTCCATTTGTCACTAGATTGACAGCACCTCAAGTACACTCTTATTTAAATTGTCATTTTCATTAGAAAAGGGTGATCCTTATGACCATGCGTATGTTTTCAACTGAACAAGTACTACATGAAGTGATGATGCAATAAGTAGACATAAATGCAAATTATGAGCTTAATATGCACTCAACGGACATCAGCATTTAAGATACTTTTTAAGTGTTTACATTGTGTTGGCGTACATGTCAAGATATTTGCTCTATTTCTCCTTTTTTGGAAGCCACCGCGACAAGTCAACTGTATCATTCATTGCCTAACTAACAAATTGTTAAGAGGACTGTACCATGGAGAAGAGAAGCCAAGCTTCCATGTGGTGAGAACTGAAGAACCAGGTGCAAGCCCCCTTCCACACTGAACCCCAAGAGCTGTGCCGCATTTGGGTGGTTAACGTGCGCTATTATTCCAAGCTCGGATAGGAAATCGCTAATCCTGTCCTCCTTGTTGCCGCCTTTTGTTAACCTCTTCACCGCAACAAACTGTCCATCAGCAAGCTGTCCTTTGTACACCTCAGCGTGCCCTCCCTTTCCGATCAAATTATCTAGTGACATTGTACATTCAGATGTCAGGCAAAAATGTTTAGAGATAATTAAGATACAGAAAAGTAATTAATTCTGGCCAATAATGATACTGTTAGTCCAAGTACTTGGAAGAAAGAAATAGAACTATTAGGTTTCCACATCACATGGTCACAATTGTTGTAGGTACCACAATCTTGAAAAACTGGACAAGCTAAAGAAACTAGTACAGAGTGATAACTGATGACAATAATGTGGTCTGGTACTTGAATCTTCCAACTAGCAACCAGTAACAACCATCATTAACCTAAGGAACAGTTCATGATTAGGACCTCAAACCCCCTTTACTCAGTGAAATCATAGCGGTACAATTTTTTTTTGCGGGATCAGTGAAATCATAGCGGTACAATTATAAACCCATTTCTTTACGGCAAAGCCACATCCCACAAGCTTTGCAATGATAGTAACAGGGCCCAATTATCAAGGGCACTGAATTACAGCAACATAGGAGTTAGTGTTGCATGTTACCTGAACTGAATCTGTCAGTTGCAGCGCAGAGCTCGTCGTAGTCGAAGCTCCTCCATGATGGCCTCCACTTCTCGATCTCGGGGAAGATCTCCGGGGCGATGGCGCTGCAGTCCATCTGGTTCTTGCCGCTCCGCATCCTCCCCAGGTACCTTTTAAGCCCCGTGCTCTTGGACCGCTGAGGGAACGTCACCGCTCTGGCCATCAGCTTCTTCCTGCTGAGTATTATCCCGCTGATCAGGTTCCTCCACTGGAGCGGCTGCACGCTGCGGCTGGGCACCGCCGGCTGCTCGACAGAGGAGCTCTCGTCGGAGTCCATGCTGCCGGACACTGATATGTCCAGCACGGCGCGGGGAGAGCTCTGGTCGGTGCACTCGCTGTTCTCGTCGTTGCCGCCGCTCTTGGAGTACATTTCAGGCACCTCTTTGCACCCAACATCAGAACCGGCACACTGGCTGTCGCTGTTGTCACTGCTCTGCCCCTCACTGGGATCTTCACTCGGTACAGCGGCATCGGTTACTGACCCGCTGCTACCGCAGTCCTCATCGGCAGGTTCGCCGGAGCTTCTCCTGCTCTCTTCCTGGGCCACTCCTTGCACTAAACAAACAAACAAACAAAAACAAGATTTACACAAATCAGCAGGAGCAGCCATAACAAGTCTGCATGGCAACAAAACCAAAGTCTCTATTCATGGACAAAACCAACCACCAACTATGAAAAACAAGACAAAGCCCGCTGCCCGTCGCCGCAAGGTACAAATCATTGTCACACACAAGGCCCTATTCTATTTTTCCATTCCACTCCATCATGATTCATGATAGGGGGACGTTTGTGCTCCTCCTCTGATTCGGCGATGAAAAGCACATGCTGCCATGTTGATTTGCCAACCCCATGCAGGGATCCGCCCCCTAACAAATTGACATCTGCACCACCGCCCCCACCCTGCGCCCCTCCAAAACTGATGCTTTCCTTGCGCCTACCACGTCCAAGGCTGGAATGGAATGGAATTCACCCATGCAAAAGGATCAAGTGGGTGCAGATTCATAAAGAAATGTAGATGTCAACTTCAGGGATTTTGGTAGGGGAGGGGGAATTTGGGGGGAATTTGACATGCTAGCAGTCTTTTATATGGAGAGATAAAAGAGACAGCTCAACCTAAGAGATAAAAGAAACAAAGCCAGAATCTCAAAACTGGCAATAATAATATCTTGATTCTCTCCACCAGAAAAGACTAAACTCTCCGTCAGTCCTGGGGACACGTGTGACGACACAAATTAAACTCTTGAGGATTGAAATGAGACACAAAAAAATATAGCTTAAATTTGATTAATTACTAGTAAAAAAGAGATTCTGCATCGGCTTACTGAACCATGAGAATCATGAATTGCCTCTCTTCATCAAATCAAAAAGACTAAACTCTTGGTCAGTTCTTGGACTGGAACACGTGCGGTAATAACATAAAATTAAATCCTTTGAAGATTGATTGAAACGAGACAAGAGAAAAAAAAATAGCTCGAATTTAGTGAATGCTAAAAAAAGGAGGGATTCTGCAATCTGCTTGACGAGGTAGTAGAATCAGAGGAGGAAGCAGAGGATCCGGCTAATTACTCGCACCGGGGCAGCAGCAGTACAAATGAGGAAAGTAATCAATCAGTAGCCACGGCGCTCACCTTCCTCGCCGGAAGCAGGGAGAGGATCCTCCGCCCTCTCTGCTCCGCCGCCGCCGCAGCCGCCTGCAGGGTCAAGCAGGAAATACTCTCTCAGTTTCATGGCCCCGCCCGCATCCCCGGCGGACGGCCGGGAGCAGGAAAGCAGAGGGGGGAGAAGGGAAGCAGGAAAATAGTGTGTTCGACCAGAATCTGGTAGAGGTTGAAGATGGATACCTTCCGTGGAGGCCATTATATCCCTCCTCTGCTCTGCTTCCTTGCTGCTGGTCGCCAAGAAGTTCGCTTTCCGGGACAGGGACAGGGACCGAGCTCGACGAAACTTCAGCAAGGACGACTACTCCTCCTCCCACCGATGCCTTCTCCTCGCATTGAAGAGAAGAGAGGCTACTCCTCCAACCAGAATCACCGGACAGGAAACGGGGAAAGACGGAAGCAAACGCTCCAAGTAGCAGCAGCGGCTGGTAGGCAGGAGTACTGGGGTGGATTGAGCTCTGCACGGCGGCCAAGAAAATGGAGGACGGACGGACGGATGGGGGCAACCGAAATTAATACGGGAGGAGAGAGAGAGGGGGAGGATTGTAGGCCGGTGCAGGGGGAGAGGAGGTGGCGGTTCTTTTTGAAACTCGGGCGGCGTTGCGTTCCCCCCCTCCGCCGCAGATATTCCTCGCTTCTCTGAAAAGCAGCGAACAATGCGGGGAGAGAGAGGTCTAGAGAGAGAGAGAGGAGGGGACAGGCAAGGCGATGAGCAATGAGGACTCTCTCTCTCTCTCTCTCTCTCTCTCTCTCTCTGGTGCAGTGCAACTTTATGTAGTGACCTCCTTGGGGCCACACAACACAGGCCAGGCCAAGGCAAGGGAATAAAATACTCCTTCCTTCCTTCCCAAAATAAGTGTCTTGAACCTAGTACAAATTTGTACTAGAGCTAGAACTTAGTACAAATTTGTACTAGAGCTAGTACAAAGTTGACACACTTATTTTGAGACGGAGGGAGTAGGTTTTACTATAATTCAGTACTTGGCAGAAGGAAAAGAAAAATAAAAAAAATTGTGGTGGTAATGGAATGGTTCTGATGGAGTGATGCAGGAGGAGAGGGGCATTACCAGAGTTGGTGGCGGGGAAGACTATAATTAATGGATCTTGATTTTTTTGGGCAAAGGACACTGATGTGTTTGTCTTCTTTCTGGCCATGCACCCAACTCCGGTAAGTAAATCTTTGGTTCATGGATTAGACGTTGCTGTTAGTGTTAGGGGCGGGGGCGATTAAGCTGATGGTGTGGTTTGCCTTTGCGCAATTAGGGTTAAAGAATGGTACTTTGCGCATGTTGGATGTGGTGGTAGGGTTTGGGTGTTGGGGAGTACGTACTAGTCCTGTGAGACCAGGCGCTGTCACTGAGCTAGTACTGGAACACTCCGTTTTGCATGGGCGTGTGTTCGTTTTGCATTGGGGGCACATGCATTGGAATGAACAATGTGAAAATGCATGCCCTGATTTGGTCTGAAAGCGGCACGGCTGGTTGGCAAAATTTATGGATCCTGCCTCGTTGCCTGGCTGCTCCACGTTGAGGTGGCAATCAAGGCCCGGCGCAAAAGGTCGCACAAAGCGTCCCTTGGCCCAGGGGATAATTGCATCGCCGCTTGTGATTAAGGGATCGGGACCAGCGTTTTCCGTTCTCAACGTAACATGGGTTTTACAGTAAAAAAAGTCGTTTTCACATCAAAATGCTGCCGTGTTCAGACCTCACATTAGTGCTGCCTGATTTCAGTTTTTAACATGTTTCAACAGTAAAACTCATTTTCACACCGAAAATTCTCCCCATGTTCCGGAACAAGCATTACTACCTGGTTTCGGTTTTAAACATTTTATTTTGAATTTTTTTAACATTTGCGCATGATAGTTATTGGCCATTCGAGATAAAAAATGTTGAGCCGACTGTCACATGGCCGTATGGGTTGAATATATTTTATATTTATATCTATATATTCTATAACTATATACCAATATTAAAATACCAAAGGGCCAATCCAATTAATATTGATCATTAAACCATGTCAATCCAAAGATCTAAATTGCTCCAATGATGAGCACATCAACATGTTTAGCGTGTAATTAATATCGTGCAAAATATCAACATTTGTGATAATTATATGCCAATATAAAAAGGCCCAAAGAGGCATATCCAATTAATCTTGGCTACCAAACCATTGTCAATCCAGCGAGCTAGATTACTCCAATGATGAGCGCATCAACAATGTTTAGCATGTAATTAATATCATGCCAAATATCAATATTTATGCTAATATATGCCAATATAAAAAGACCCAAATAGGTATATCCAATTAATCTTGGCTGTCAAAACATGTCAATCCAGCGAACTAGATTATCCAATGATGAGCGCATCAACATGTTTAGCGTATAATTAATATCGTGCCAAATATCAACATTTATGCAAATATATGCCAATATACAAAGGTCCAAAGAGGCATATATCCAATTAATCTTGGCTATCAAATCATGTCAATCCAACGACCTAGATTGCTTCAATGGAGAGCGCATCAACATGTTTAGTGTGCAATTAATATTGTATCAAATATCAACATTTATGCTAATCGCATAATTAACACGTAAATGTTATTCTACCTAATATCAACATGTATTTAATTTCCTCTCTAATATCAACGAGCATTACATGTACGTGTAACATAGTGGTACACCGATACTTATTGAGGGATGACTAATTCCCTTGAATGCAAAGAGTAGGGAAGGTGGGTTAACATAGTGTTGTAATTACTGGGGAAAGTTACGAAAGAAGAACTATAGAATGTGAGGGCATCTTCAAAGCTGATCCTTAAATCGTCTCTATCCATCCAAACCAAGTTGTAAATGTGTTTGGCCATCCAACACGGTACCTCATCCGTCTGCAGGCCGGTCCGGACGTCCATTTTCCTGCAAACCATAAGCAAATCTTGGGGCTTTATGGGACTCTGGACCGTTTCCACGCACGCGTCCCACACCCTGAGCCCACCCAAAACCCTCTCCTGTGTTTTCTCTCCAGTGGATGCCGCTTCCCGTGTCATATTCATGCCGTCAGATCCGCATCGTCCGAGCAAGGCTGTCGCAGCCCCGCACCCTGCCGCTGTTGGAAGGACTACAACGATGACGACAGCGGCACGGACAGCAATGACGGTGCGGCCATGCATACGAGGTCACCATCCGCTACAAGTTAGCCTCCTAGTTTTTATTAGTTTTTAGTTAAACGGTCAAAATATCGTATGTTTTATGTAAATTATGTCCGAACTATGTCGAATTCCATCGTGTTTGATAAAATTTGTCCAATTTATCAACTAAGCTTTAAAATGTACACGGACACGGTTAGATGACCGGCTTCCGCATCACTATCCACGGTCTAGTCCGGTCAGTGTCCGATTTGTTAGTTAGACGTTGGAGATGACTTGAGAAAAGGTTTATTGAAAGGTACCCCTAAAAAAAGGTTTATTGAAAGGAAAATATGAAGAAAAAAAAAGTACACTGAAATTTGTACTGTGGAAATCCATTTTTGTTTCGCCTTTGTCGACATGGGTGGCTGAGTAGTAGTAAATCTACTCCTACATTGACTGCTCTCCGGGAGGTTCAAATTGCAAACACCGAAGCTGCTACTCCATCGATCAGAGCATTCGGTTGCTCCACACGGCCACACGACATTAACTACTCCGAGCCGCGTGTTCGCGAGGTGCAACCAGCTCAGAGAGAGACACATTAACACCGCGATTAAAATCGCTTGCAGTGGTAGTATCCACCGATGATTGTTCCAGGTAGCATTTGCTAATCCCGTATAACTGAATAGTTGATTCTTCTTACGTACTCCCTCTGTAAACTAATATAAAAACATTTAGATCACTAGCTAATCCCGTATAACTGAATAGTTGATTCTTCTTACGTACTCTCTCTGTAAACTAATATAAAAGCGTTTAGATCACTAAAGTAGTGATCTAAACGCTCTTATATTAATTTACGGAGGAAGTACTTATGTATTTATCTCAACATACAATTATGTCATCTCAGAGTATCTAAACCGAGCTCGTCAAACCCGCTCGACGTCCACACGGACAGGCGGACAACCCATTCAAGAATTCGTCACACAACTGGCCTCCTATACACAACTCAAACTTAAACGTCTGGGCAGATCGGAGCCTTCCATACACAACTCATATGTGAGATGGATGTGAGGCGATCCAGACATTTTAAGGACTTAGGACATCTCCAACGGCAATCCGCAAAAAACTTTTCGCATCCGTTCGTGGATAGGGGAGGCCAATTCACGGATATGGATGCGGGAGGCAGCCAACCAACGCTAGCCGTATACATTTTCACAACAACTCAAATCAACCATACGAAATTCGTGCAAACCGGATGATTTTTATTCAAGTTCGGATATAATTTACATAAAAAGTTCGATATTTCGACCGTTTAACTAAAAAAATCTAAACCATATACCGGACGACCATCAAGTATGCGTGGCCGCCCTGCCCTGCCGCACCGCCGTCTCCGTCAGTGCCGTCGTTGTCGTCGTCGTGGTCCCTCCAACGGCGGAACGGCGCCAGAGGACCGCGACAACCTTGCCCAGCGGCTGCCTGCCGCTCGCGGAGGAGCCGCTCCGCCTCCTGCTGCGCCGTGCGGAAGGCAGCCGCGACCACTGCCAACGTGGCCTGCGGAGCCCTGGCGGCGAGCAGCGTTCGCGGAGCAGTTGCTGAGCGACCGCTCCTCGCCAATCTTGGCGAGCTCGTCATCAAGGCGGCGACGGCACCTGGCGGCCGTCTCCGCAGTGGTGACGGAGCGGTCGAGCGCCCACGCGGCGGCGAGGTCGGGGTCGTTGCGGACCCAGTCCGGCGCCACATCGCTCTTGGTGAACGCGGAACGACGACTGACATTGCGCCGCGCGCTACGCCTCAGAGATGACGGACCTCGAGCCAACGGGACCGCCGAGGTAGTTGAGGAGGCGGTCGCGCGCCTTCTTGATTGCGGGTGGCAGCTCCTTGATACGTCTCCAACGTATTGTTCGCACACGAACACGTCACCGTGTACCTCCAACGCCGAGGGTGATGCACCGCAGCTCACGTCGAAGGAGACCCGTCCGGAAGCGCGGTACGCAAGCAATCCGGCGGGTGCTTTTCAGGACCCGAAACCCCACACGCCCGGGAGGGACCCCGTCAGGGCGCGCGGCGGCTATGGGCTACCCTAGGTCGACCTGATCGCCCCTAGGGCCTCGTGGATCGCCGCCCCGCAATTAGAAGAACGAACGAAGAACGAGAAAGAAGAAGAACAAGGGAGAGAGATAAAGGTAAAGGTAAAAGGTGATATATTGATAGATCGATTGTGTGTTGTTTCAATCGGCCGTCACCCCTAACATATATAAGAGGCGGCTGGACTTCCCGTACAAGTAAGGGATTCATCTAGGCTTTCCTTACAAGAAAATTACATCAATTCACGTCCTACAGTTCTAGTTTCAGTCCAACTCAGATTCAGTCCGAATCTGTCCCATACTTCTGTCCTGTTTCTTGCGCGGGCCGTAGAAATCGCATACTAACTCGGATGGAGTCGAGTTCAACATCAAACTTGTCCGCCTCGATGATCTTCATAATACAACGCGGGTCACTTCTCCTTTTAAGGCCGTCTTTATGACTTCTAGGGCCCATCTTTATCTGTGGGTCGGATTCAATTATGCAATTTTCTGAACTGTCCGAGTCTTGTAACAACTTTGCAGGCCGTATACTATCTTCGACGATGATGACTCCAAAAGCAAATTGACCGTTTTGACGATACACACAACTTCTATGTAGAACACTTTTCCATCCGAAGTCATCTGAATAACCTTTCAAGCCCATCTCCAACTTCTGGTCTGATTGACTTTGACAGCTTTCACTTTTCCGGCAAGCTTTCCACGCCGGCAAGGTTTTTACCCCGGCAAGCTTTCCACACCGGCAAGATTTCCACCCCAGCAAGCTTTCACACCAGCAAGGTTTCCACCCCGGCAAGCTTTCACACCGGCAAGGTTTCCACCCGACAAGCTGTCACACCGGCAAGCTTCCACGCCGGCAAGGTTTTCACCCCGGCAAGCTTTCCACACCGGCAAGATTTCCACCCCGGCAAGCTTTCCACACCGGCAAGCTTTTCATTTTGCCGGCAAGCTTTTTGCTCGGCCGGCAAGCTTCATTCAGCCGGCAAAGGCCGAATAACTCACGCGACCCATCAGACACCACCTATTGACATAGGTGGGTGTCTGGTCGCTCGCGTCATTTTTTCACTCAGGACCGGTCCGCAAAGTGTTGCCTCTAACTTTTGCATACGAACTTAGATTGGGATGATTTTTATATCAAAATCGACCATTTCGACGAGACGAAGACAATTCGTGTAGAAAGTTTTTCCATTTGAGGTCGTCTTGGGGGCTTGGCCAAACTATACTCTGAATATAAGATCTTAGTACTTTGAGCATAGTTTCGGCCTTCGAGATGAAATCGGATGGCGATGGCCCAAACTTCAAAGATGTTTATATCAACAATACGGAACTCTTTCATGTAGATCACTTCTCCATTTGAGGCCATCTTAAATAAGTTCTTGACCGTGCCAAAATCTGGTGTCAACACGTATCTATAATTTTTTATTGTTCCATGCTTTTATATTATCAATCTTGGATGTTTTATATTAATTTACTAGCAACTTTATATTATTTTTTGAGACTAACCTATTGACATAGTGCCCAGTGGCAGTTGCTGTTTTTGCTAATTTTTTACTTCACAGAATATCAATACCAAACGGAGTCCAAATGCCACCAAACCTTTTAGAGAATTTTTTTTCTACCCAGAAGACACCCGGGGAGCCAAAGAAGTGCACCAGAGAAGGTCCGTGGGGCCCACTAGACACCAAGGCGCCAGAAGGCCCAGGCGCGCCCTGGTGGGTAGTGGGCACCACGGGAAGCTTCTCCACCGCCTATCAGCTCTATAAATACTCTAAAATTCTAAAAACCCTAGGGGAGTCGAGAAAAAACAGTTTCTGTTGCCGCAAGTTCCAGAACCACGAGATCCAATCTAGAGGTCTTCTCCGGCACTCTGCCGGAGGGGTCAACGATCACGGAGGGGTTCTTCATCAACACCCTTGCCCCTCCGATGATGCGTGAGTAGTTTACTACAGACCTACGGGTCCGTAGGTAGTAGCTAGATGGCTTTTCTCTCCTTTTGATCTTCAATAAAATATTCTCCTCGATATTCTTGGAGATCTATTTGATGTAATGACTTTTTTGCGGTGTGTTTATTCGGATTCGATGAATTGTGAGTTTATGATCAGTTCTATTCATGAATATTATTTGAGTCTTCTCTGAATTCTTTTATGCATGATCTTTATAGCATCGTATTTGTTCTCCGAAACTTTTGTTTGGTTTGGCCAACTAGATTGATTTTTCTTGCCATGGGAAGATGTGCTTTGTGATGGGTTCGATCTTGCGGTGCTCAATCTCAGTGACAGAAGGAGACATGACACGCATGTATCGTTGTCATTAAAAATAAAAAGATGGGGTTGTAGGAGATATGCCCTAGAGGAAATAATAAATGTTATTAATTATCTCCCTGTTCATAATTAAGTTTATATTCCATGCTATAACTGCTATGGTTCCCGAGCCCGTATATCCATAAAGGCTCTGGGGAAAACCCATGTGCACGTGTGGTATAATAAACGGTAAAATGTATTCCTAGTCGTGCCTCTAAGACTAGCTCAAGTGTTGCATGATGATTATGTTTTTCCAATCATGGGCATGTCTATGCCAGCAACTTTGAGGGCACAATGTCAGGAAGGACATTTGTGTTGAATCGACCCGAATTGATGTTATGCTATGAGATACATTCGTCATGAGTTAATGGTTAATAACACAGAGATGGTTAATGTTTGCATGATTCCTCAGACCATGAGAGTATCGAGTTTCTTCATGCTTGATTCATGAACTTTGGAGTTTGTTAAACGTCATCCGTAAATGGATGGCTATTACGGCGGCTTATGGGTTCATGGGAAAGTATGTCAAGTAACTTGATAGCTCAAGATTGGGATTTGCTCCTCTGACGATGGAGAGATATCTCTGGGCCCTCTCGGTGTTACGGTATCCATCATCGTCTGGCCAGACACTTTGTGATTTGATCACGGGGATGCCGGAACACGGTAACGAGAAAAGAGAACAATACCGATAACGGGGTAACTGGCATAGTGGACAAGTTGTTGATCCACGGGGATGCCAACATGTCTAACCTCGGGTATTTGTAACATATCGTGAAGCAACAGGAATAGCACACGGCAACTGGAGGTTCACTCGAATATTCATTCGTGTGGGTATAGGGGTCAATATGGGTGTCCACGGCTCCGATGTTGATCATTGATCGGAAGGGGTTCCAGGTCATGTCTATACTTCACCGAACCTATAGGGTCACACGCTTAAGGGTCATCTATCTGCTGAATACTAGACAGGGAGTCTGAGAGAAAATCAGCGAAAAAGTTTCGGACACCGAAAAGTTTCGGACAGCGGAAAAGTTCCGCAGAGAGAGGTCACCGGATGAGTTCCGGTGAAACTTGAAAGTTGTTTCAGGGGATACCATTAAGTCAAAATGGTTTCGGCACATGCCTGATAATTCTTGGAGGATGCCAGAATCATTCTGGAAACTTCTGGGAATTTTCTGGAAGAAAAACCGGAAATGTTCCGGGGCTGCCGGAACCGCTTCAGATGCTTTTCGCAGATGAAATCACTAAACTGGAATTGTTCCAGAACGCGTTGAAAATTATTTTAGTGGGTACTGGAAATGTTCTAAGCCCACATAAATATTTTCAGTTTGAACGGACGCTGAAAAATGTCGTCGTGAATAGTGAAAGTGCTTTTTGGGTGGCTTCTTGGAGAAGCCACCTTGAGGGTCCTTTGGTATTTTTCCCCTTGGCTTCTTGGAGAAGCCACCCTTGGGCTTGGCCTATAAATAGGGGTGGAGGGGGCTGCCTAAAGACTCACTCCTTCTCACATACAAGTGCCATGCAATGATCTGGCTTCTCTCTCCCTCCCACGAAAAGAGTTTCGTAGAGCCGAAAGGTTGTCTGGGTTCCGGTGGGAACTAGTTCTGGACGGCGAAGCCCTGCCGGATAGATGACACCGTATGTGTGCAACCCCGTAGAGAGGTCGTAGTTTCGATCTTAGTGCCCGAGGGGCTGTTCGAGAGTGCCTCCCGAAGGGCTGTCCAAGTGACGGTCCGAGTTCTGTGAGTCCTCCCGAAGGGCTGTCCGAGTGACCGCTCGAGTTTCGAAGGTCCTCCCGAAGGGCTGTCCGCGACACCGTCCGGGGGACTGTTCGACCGCCTCCCGGAGGGCTGTCCGAAGGGAAGATGAGGGTATACATCCTCGCGGTTGGGAGGTTGTAAATCCTAGCTGCGGGGATCTGCACCAACGATCGTCATCGACTCTACTTCCGCTGCGCTACGAGTCGGTAACGAAAATGATCAAACCTTGTATGCAGTCTCCATAGTGGTCCTGGGCTGGTGCGTAGGTCGGAAAATTTTTGTTTTCTGCTGCGTTCCCCTACAGGGGTATATTCCTACATGAATAAATCTTGTCTACATCATGTCATCGTTCTTATTGCATTACTCCGTTTCTTCGTGAACTTAATATACTAGATGCATGCTGGATGACGATCGATGTGTGGAGTAATAGTAGTAGATGCAGGCAGGAGTCGGTCTACTAATCTTGGACGTGATGCCTATATACATGATTATTGCCTTGGATATCGCCGTAATTATTTGTTTTTCTATCAATTGCCCAACGGTAATTTGTTACTCACCGTATGCTATTTTCTCGAGAGAAGACTCTAGTGAAATCTACGGCCCTCGGGTCTATTTTCCTATCATATAAAACCAAAAATATATTGCTGTAATTTTTCTTTCTTTATTTTATTTTGTATTTTTGTTATATCTATTTATCCAATCTCATACAATTTAATCTATCTCAATACCGAGGAGGGATTGACAACCCCTCTAACGCGTTGGGTTGCAAGTATTTGTTATTTGTGTGTAGGTGTTGTTTACATAGTGTGGGTGGATCCTCCTACTGGATTGATAACCTTGGTTTCATAACTGAGGGAAATACTTACCGTTGATGTGCTGCATCATCCTCTCCTCTTCGGGGAAACGCGAACGTAGATACAAGTAATCACTCATCCTTGACGGCGAGGCGGTGGCGGCGCGAAGGGGAGAACGGTGTGTCGATGCGGCGGTAGCGGCTGCGCGGCGGGGGCACATGCTCGTCCTTGACGTGGCGTCCGATCTGGACGCCGCAGTTCTGCGAGGGCGAGGCCAGTTCCTCCTTCACCGGCAAGAGCGTGGACGCCTACTCGGTCTTTTTGCGGTGGCGCGGCGGGGAGGCCGGCTCCTCCTTCACGCGCACCGGATGCGACGGCCCCATGTCACGGAGCGACCGCTCCGTCATTACCTCGATCTGATGGATGAAATCTTCGTCCGTCAGAGCGGCCTCCTTGAGGAATCGTCACCGGAGGAGATGACGATCTCCTTCTTGGCGGAAGAGTCGGCCGCCGTGGACGTTGACGGGCCCGGAGAGCGTCTTCGGCGGCGTCAAGACCCGCCGGAGGAGGAGCTTCTGCCAACTCCGCCTGCCGGCGCGGAGCACCACGACTATGGCATTGCCGTAGCTTGGATCAAAAAGGGGGAGGGAGGGGCTCGGGGCACGGAGACGGGGGAGGGGAGGAGGATGGTGCATCTCTGTGCAACTCCAGCGCACGGCTTAAATAGCCGCGACGAGGACCAGGCGAACGGCCGGTCAGCCGCTTCAATGCGGCACAGCGACCGGAGCTGGTTCCTCAGGAATCTACGTCCGCATTGAAGCGGTGGCTGCTGAGAGGTCGCATCGGTCAGCGTCGTCCTCCCTCCCTTCGGTGACATCGCGGCATCAATGTCGGCGTCCGCGTGCTCTGGCCCGGCATGAATGCGGCGCGGTAAGCGGCGCGTGCATCGGAAGGGAAGCGCAGGAGGGACGGGGTGACTGGTTTTTGGTGGGCCATGACGATGAGAAGCGGGCTTGGGAGCGGTCCGGACTCCCGCAAACCTCCCAAGTTTGACTCCGGTTTACGGGAGAAATCGCGTCCAGACTGCTTCGCGGACCGATACAGGTCGGCGTTAGATGGCTTCCATAATCCGAACAGCCCGATCAAATGGTTGCGAAAGGTTTACGGGTTCGCCTTGAAGATACCCTTAACACGGAGTGGTTGAGTCCTGCTCATGCGAACGGTACGTGAACCAGACATGGTACCTCACTTCATGAGACCATGACACACCCCTTGGAAGTTACGTCGATGTACGTATACAGATATCTCTACCAAAGATTACGTATGGGGCGCCCGTATTTTATTTGACCCGGCCTGATGGACACCTACTTTATCTGCTCGTCGATAACGTGAGCAGGAGGAGGAGTATGAGCGTGCATGGGCTCGGGCAAAGAATATAATACCAGGAGAGTGGGTGAACCGAACCCTCGTTGCCCGTTAATTCGGTTTCCTGCGTGCGAACCACTCGCCATGAGCTCGAACTCATGAATATCCACATCACTTCCACAGTTCCACTACGAGAAGAACGTCCACTCCACTACGTACCACACACTGGATTTGTACTAGTGTGGCACAGATAGCAGCCCTAAGCTGCTTCTGCGCGACGGACAAAACGGCGAGTAAATCGCATTTAACTTGTAAAAATGCAACGCAACACCAAATCCCGCCCAGTTCCGAAGAACTGCTCCGTACAGAGCCCTGGTTTTCTTTGTGCGTCGACCTGGCGTCCGTACGGTCGAGAGGAGAAGATCGGGTCACGGCTCGTCAGACAAAGGACCATCACCCCACGGCAAGACGTAAAGCAACGATCCAGGTACCCTACCCACGATCGGACTTGATGAAGTGGTTGTTAGCGTCGCACGGCCCGCCGGACGGCCGGCCGTGTGGTCAAATGCTAACAAAGTACCCAGGGCCATCAGCTTAAGAGTGCCACTAGCAAAAGCAAAGCTCACTTGGATGGATCGACTGTGGGTAGTGCTGGCAATGGAGGAGGAGGTGGCGGGCGAAAGCAAGCAGTAGCCGAGGGGGAGAGGGATCGAGCAGTTGAGCGACTCCTCGGTGCATGCATGTTTACTCTACACATATATGCTGATCATGGATTTTGACTGGGATATGAGGCGGGGAGCTGCAGCACCGGCGGCGTGGCCTGGGCGATGCCGTGGCTTCTACGGGCGGCAGCGATGAGGTGTGTAGCAGGGGGAGAAAATAAATAAATAAAAAAGGTGGGTGGATGGATGGATGGCAGGAGGGCCGATTGGGCCATGCAGCGGACAAAGGCGGAAAGGATGACACAGAAAATGATGGGTTTGTGTCCGCCTTTCAACCCAAATCTGACTCAAATTTAAGATGAAAATGGATCCTAGCGAACACAAATTGAGAGAAAATAACAATGAGTCTGTGCGTTGAGCAACTTTTTTGTTTGACCCCGATGGACGTCTCAAACGGGTCTCAAACGTCCGAACTGACCAGCACCCCTTATATCCAGTCCAAATATGGGGCACCCGGGCGCGTACGCCACATCAGACCCGGCCCACGCTGGCCCACCCGAACCCACATTTAATCCTTCCCATCCGCTCGCCGGACCAAACCCTAGGCACTTCACTCCACTCCCCTCTGCCACCCAAGCTCCCATCCGGCGGTCTCCGGTCGTCTCCGGCATAGCGGGCAGCGGACCCGAGTCCTTCACCTCCAGATCCGTCGACCTCGACCTCATCCCACGCGGCCCCGAGAAAGAGATGACCGTCCGTCTTGCGCTCCACCGCTCTTGAGAGGAGGCCCGTGCCCGACAACGCTCGGACTCCTTCCGCCGGGAATCCATTGTGTCCGTCCAAATGACGCATGGATCCGGCGCTAGGTGTGCCGTCGCGGCCTTGCCGGAGGCGGTGCGGTTTGCCTGGCGTCCGAACGCGGTGGCGGACGCGCAACCACTCTCTTGGCCCGCCGAGCATCGGGATGCACCATGGGCCTCGTCTGACGAGAACATGGCACGGCGTGCCAGCAGTGCGAGGCAGCGGGCGCGGGAGGCGGCGGCAGCCCTCGCGTCGATGGACGTCGGCGAGGCGGAGTCGCATTCTCCGGCGCCCCGTATGGTGCATCAGTCTGGGCGCCGCAACCGCGTCGTGGTGGACGTCGCCGGCTCGTCCCATGATGGATCCATCATCGATCTGACGTCCACCGGCATTGTTCGGGTTCCAGGCTCCGACGAGAAAGAGTAGGGCATGGAAGACGGCGACGCCTTGAGTCCCGTGAGCCGGCTCGTGTCCCATGTCCTACTCTACTTTGCCGGCGACAAGACCAACACTCTGAGATGCGCAGCCGGCCATCAGACATGGGCATGACAGAGCCGGACAAGCTCTGCTCAAAGATCGTTGCATTGCATGTAATAATATAGATTTGAGGTTTTTAATTTAAGATATACGAATGTGAAATGCATTATTTAAGGCATGACCGGTCACTGTCCGCGAATGTGTCCTGACAGGTCCGCATGTGTTTGAGGGGTCAGATTTGTCCATTACGACTGTAGATGCTCTAAGCGTCCCATGGCCCACCGTCCGGCCGTGTGGTCAAAACACTAACAAAGTATGCGGCGGGGCCATCAGCTTAAGAGTGCTAGCTAGTACACTTTTTGGACGGCGGATAAGGCAGGGCTCCGTCAGGTTCAAGTTACTGACCACTACTACTTCCTTGGTTTTTAAATATAAGTTTTTCTAAAGATTTCAAAGTGAATTACATACGAAACGAAATGAGTGAATCTACACTGTAAAATACGTATATATACATCCGTATGTAGTTCGTATTGAAATTTTTAAAAAGTTTTATATTTAGAAACGGAGGGAGTAGAAAACATGGGTTTTGGCTTGACACTCTTGGCAAAGCTCACCTGACATGAGTTGGACTAGTACCTACGGCATGGTGGCTGGCGAAAAGAAGAGGCTTTGCGGTCGCGAGCGTGCAGGTACTGTGCAGTGCGATCGAGGGAAGAAAATCATATGCGAGCGTGCAACGAGGGATGGAGAGAGAACGAGCAGGTGAGCGACTCCTCACTCCTCAGTGCACATATGCTGACAAAAAGTGGCATCAGCACTGCACACTCTACATCATCGAACACCAGTGGTACTCACCCCGCAAAGAAAAAAAAACACTAGGGCTACTCGTGTGGGTTCCATCTCATGCCTTTCAAACAAAGTTCTACGTAATTGTTTTTTAGTTGAGGGATGCTCCCTGCCACGTCAAACAACCAACCAACATGCTCCCTGTTTTCCACGTCAAACAACCAACCAACATGCTCCCTGCCGTAGTTTCCCATCGTCGACTTTGGTGGTCAGGTCAGGCTCGCGGCAAAGACAGCACGCGGGCGCATGTGGCGAGGACGGCGGCAGCAACAAGGGGGACGCACGACGCGAAACCGACGAGAACCTACCCGACTTTTTCTCCGGCCACGTGAGCCAGTCGTGAGTGGCGCCGTCGCGATAGTGCCGTCCGCCGTCTGTCTGCCGCGCGCGTGCACTTCTGACTCATGTGAGGCGCCGCCCCGCCCGGCCGCTGTTGCGTGACAAGTCCACGTTATAAGGGTATCTTTAACCGTGATCCGCAAATTTCCTCTCGTATTCGTCATTGATCATGAGACCAGTGCGTGGACACGGATACGGAAGACCGTCATCCAACCCTGCCGTATATTTCAAACACTTTTGAACAAACCGGATAAAATTCATGCAAACACGACGGATTTTATACAGACCGGACGAGAATCATTACATTTTGGACATATTTTAAGTAAAACAGTTAAAATTATGTGCACGTTCGGCCGCGTGGAGCTCCATGACACGGATACACTACACTAGTTTACGCCGTCCGCGACGGATCTCTTTTGTCTTCCCCATGTCTGGCAGTCCGCTCGTCGGACTGTCGTGAGCCCCAAAGGTATATGCTTCAGCGCAAAGGGCGGCTCGTTTCCCCATGTTTGGCAACGCCGGTCATCAGAGTGGAACCGCCGCGATGTGCTTCAGCATGAGGGGGAGGGGAAGACGATGGCCTGCAACCGGGCAAGACACCGGCGGTGTACGTCGGCATCGCCTCGGCGTTGGCCTTAATGGGATCCAAGCGGCAGTGGCCTCTTGTGTTCTACTCCTCGATGACCTTGACGAGTGCGGACGTGCTGGACCCCGCGTCGCCGACCTCCACCGACAGGGCGCGGTCACGGACATGTTGACGACGGATGGCGCGGTCACAGGCACGGGAGGAGAGGTGCGACACAGCGTTGTCCACGGCAGCCACGATGCATGTACCGCCATGGTCCACTGCGTGCCGGCCTAGAGCGACACCCCACTCCTCAACGAGCTGGCTTAGAGCGGGGAGTTGCTGAAGAGCTTCTGCCTCCGCGAGCTGGCCTGCAGCCGCCTGGACCGTCGAGGGAGCGGAACAGAGAGTTGCGTGGGTAGTATCCGGTGGGCTCGGTGGGCCACCCAACCAACTTGTATGCCGGAGAACTCAGCTTCCTGCTCGCCGTATGCCATGGAGTCTCTGAAGAAAATTGTGTGTAAGGAGGAGATGGGAGCGGAGTGTGGTGTGATTTTTGCCCAGCGTCAGGCATCATTTAAATAGCGGGGGGGGGGGGGGGGGGGGGGGAGAGGTGGGCTGCCGGACCCAACCGGCGTTGTGTTTAATGACGGGCGGCTCGCGAACGGACGTGTGGCCGAAGTAGGTTTCTCGGCAAACGCGCGAGTTTTAATGGAAAGCGGGTAGTCATGTGGCCGTTTCAATGCGGCGAGGAGGCGTGTTCAGCCGGGCGAGCAGTAGGCGGCGCTCTCTCGGCCGGCACGCCGCTTCAATGCCGTCAGTTAGAGGTCTTGTCCATCTGTGCCGTCCTCTCATCCGGTCAAATCGCGGGCATCAATGCCGGCTGCTGCATGCTCTAGGCCGGCATGAATGCGACGCGGCAAGCGATACGGTGGGTGGGATGAAAATCACGGGAGGGGACGGTAGGGGGGTTTGGGTAGGCCAGGACGGTCAGACACGGGCGTGACCGCGGTCCGGACGGCTGCAAAGCCCCCCCCCCCCCCCCCCCCCCCAACACGCTTGACTCTGATTTACAGGAGAAAACATGTCCGAACTGCTTGGCGAACAGATACAGGACTGCGTTGGATGGCTTCCATGGTCCAGACAGCACGGTCCGGACGTATGCAGGCGGTTTGATGGTCGGCGTTGGAGATGCCCTAATGTCTCTCTTTGCTGACAAACGAGAGTAAAGGCATCGTTGACTGAACCCTTAAATCGATCGAGTCTTCCGAATGTAGTTTGTCTTCCACGTAGTACCTCATTGGTGCACGGACCAGTCTGGATGTCCGTTTTTCTGTAAACCAAACCTAAATCAGGGCGGGCTTGCGGGCATCAAGACCGTATCCAGGTACGCGTCGCACACTGTGTTCTCACCTAGAATCCTCTTCACGTGGAGCATTTGTTGTGCATTCATGCCGGTCAGCGACGCACTCGGGCGAACATGATTCCACAGTATTGATGCCAGTCAGAACGATGTGACCGGACCAGTGGGCGGCATCGCTTCAATGGCGACGTGACCCATCGAGAAGCCAACTCCGGCCGTTGCGCCACATTGAAGCCGACTTCTCGTCCCTCCGCCTGGCCTGACTGCGTCTATTTAAGTAGGGCTCCGACACCGTGTACACCGCACCACTCCTCTTCCTCTTTGCTCCCACCCTCTCTAATACTCTCCGCTCTGGCACCATTCGGATCACCGTCCACATCATGTCGAAGTTATGGTTCTTCGTGTCAGCAGGCGGCGACGGCTACGGATATTGGATTCCTTTTCGTGTCAGCGGGTTGTCAACATATGTGTTGTGAACATCCATGATTTTTTTCAGAATTTTTTGACATGTTTAAATTTGAATTTTATAAGTTGTATCATAGTAACATGTAAGGAGTGGTATCATGTGATATTTTCCCCTCCTGCAGACGCCGCGCGAATAGATTGCGTACGGGGCGTCCGAATTTTACTTCACCAGACCTGATCGACTAGTACTCGTCGATGACGTGATCAGGAGGAGTGAGCATGGGCGCATGGGCAAAGAATGCCAGGAGGAGAGTGGGTGAACCGAATCCTCCTCGTCGTCGCCCGTTAAATCGGTTTCCTGCGTGTGAACCACTCGCCATGAGCCCGGTCTCATCAATATCCATATCACTTCCACAATTCCACTAGGAGAAGAATGTCCACTCCACCAGAGCACCATACTGTTAGTATTATCTTTCGCCAGAAATCCGCTACGTACGTACGTACGTATGTTGTTGAGCTCCTCCAACAAGACTGGTTGGGTAGGAGTAGCAGAGCTGCCTGCAATTCGTAAGCAGAGTGGCAACATGCGTACCACACACATTTGTACAGAACAATATATGCTGTGTCACCACACTGGGGGGTTACTTTCAGTTATGAACCGCAAGTTAATTGCACTTAAATTTGAAGTGCAGCACACCGAACCCCTGGCCCTTCCTTGAAAAAACTGCTCCGTACAGAGGCCTGATTTGCTTTGTCATGCTGGCGATCGACCGACTTGGCGTCCGTATGGTCGATGGAGACGAGAAACCGGGTCTTTGGCTCGTCAACCCACAAACCCCACGACAAGGCGTAAAGCAACGTACATGAACGTGCACGTGCCCTATACATGATCAGACTTGCTGAAGTGGTTGTTAGCGTCGCGCGTCAAAACACTAAGGCCTTGTACAATATTAGATGCTTAGAGAGGTGTTTAGAAAAACAAATCAGGTTTTTCTGAAGCATCAATGCTTATTTCTGCATGAGAGAAGCCGAATTAAGCATCTAACCTTCATAAATAAGCATTGATGCTTAAAAAACACTGATTTATTTCTCTAAGCACATTTCCGACGAGGCCATCAGCATAAGAGTGGTAGCTCGGCGGGTCGGCCGGAGAGCCTCTGCACCTACCTTAAGCTGAGTGCGGGGAGCGGGGAGGTAGGTGCGGGGAGCTCGGAGTGCTTCCGCGCGAGCAGGTCGCGAAGGGAAGGCGTTGTGGAGTCGCTGATATGTGGGCCAGGGGCGGATTCGAGTGGACGAGAGGGGCTGAGGAGAGCATTTGTTTTTGTCCGTCCAGACACATTTGTGGCCCAAATTTGCTTGGGATTTGGGTTCGGGCCGGACAAAAAAGACATCAGCCGACAACTTTGTTCGTTTGGGTACGCCAGTTAGATGGAGTTTCGCCTCAAATGGACGCAAGCGAATGATTTAGGGTCTAGCGTTGGATTTGGCCTGACGCAGGAGGAGGGATGGGAGATACCAGAGTTGGTGGTGGGGAGGACAATATAATTAGTGGATCTTGATGATGTGTTTGTCTCCTCTCTGTCCCTGTACCCAACTCCAATAAATCTTTGGTACGTGGACTAACATTGCTGTTAGTGTTAGGGGCGGGGCGATTAAGCTTGATGGTGTGGTTTGATCCTTTGCGCAATTAGGATAGAGAAGACTACTTTGTGCATGTTGGATGTGGTGGTAGGGTTTGGCTGTTGGGGAGTGAGCCGTGTCTGTCCTGTGGAGTCCTACAACCATCGCCCTTTTTCTTGGTCCATTCTGCTAGTGCTGGCTCCTTCAAAACATTATTTAGTCATGGGAGATCAGGTGTTGGCACTGAGCTAGAACACTCCGTTTTGCATGGGCTTGTGTTCGCTTGGGCTATGGCGCTTAGCATTGGGTGGGAGGCACATGCGTTGGAATGAACAATGTGAAAATGCATGCCCTGATTTGGTGTGAAAGCGGCACGGCCGGTTGGCAAAATTCATGGATCGTGCCTTGTTTGCTCCTCGTCGTGGTGCCAATAAGAGCATGGTTAATAGTATAGTCAGGTGCTGCCTATATGATCTTGGCATATCATTTGTAGCCAACCTTATAGCTGATAAGTACAATAGTTAGATACAAATATGTACTACTTTTTTGATACATGGCCCACCTCACTCTCTCACAACATGTCTAGAAGCGCGACCTGCAGCCGGCTGTTAATTAGTTGCCGGCTTCCCTTCTCTCTCCTCCTCCAACTCATCAAAAATGTAATATTTAAAGGCTTACAACCCGCCTATGTCATCCTATTGTACTTGCTCTAAAGGCTCGGCGCAAAAGGTCGCATGAAGCACCCGCTTTGCCCAGGGGATAATTGCAACGCCGCTTTTGTTTAAGGGGATCGGGACCAGCGTTCTCCGTTCCCAATGCAACAGGTTTTCTTTAATCAGGATTGCTAAATCTCAGTCGAATCAAGTCTCGGTCGATTCTATATTCGTGAGATTTTACGTAGAGATCCGTGTAAAAACATTATCATTTCTTCCTTTTTATATGTTTAATGATTTGACTGAGACTTGGTTAAAGTCTTAGTCGACTAAGATCTAGTCACACCCAGTAAAATCCGTTTTCGCACCGAAATACTCTCGTGTTAATACCTGACATTAGTACTACTAGCACCTGATTATTTCAGTTTTTAATAGTTTTTTTCTTCAAAACAAACATTACATGATTTCAGTTTTACACATTTTCGATATGATTACTACTAAGCCATTGGGGATAAAGAAAAGGTTCAGTAGGTGGTCACATAACCGTAATGGGTAAAATTTATTTTGTAACATATAGTACTGCTCCGTATGGAGGATGACTAATTCCCTTGAATGCAAAGAGCCGGGGAGATGTGGGTTGAGTTTTTATTTTCTCTCTAAAAAGACTCGAGACTATTATAAAGGTTCACAAGACAATACAAATCATCCTAAACATAATAATGATTACATCGAGGACCCTGCACCATCGAACGACCGCTGCCGCCGTCAGAACGAGCCGCTGACGCGCCGTGGACCCTGCACCATCAAACGACCATTGCCGCCGTCAGAACGAGTCGCTGACGCGCCGTTGTTGCAGCTCCCCTACTGGAGCCGACTTGACCTTGTCGATGACAATCGGGAATTCTTCATGCACGGACCTCCTAACGACTAGCGAGTCCCCCAGAGTCGTAGGCGTCGTCATTAAACCCTTGAATTGATCTGAAGCACCTGACACCAAATCTCGTCGGCATCGCATGAGTGGCGAGAAACCCTAACCTCGCTACACCAAGAAGATGGTAGGAATCTCTACGCCGGAGCTCCGTCGACCCCGTCCCAATGGACGAAATCAAGGAGGATCGAAACCCGTAAGACCAACTTAAAGATGAAGTGTCGCCATCCGCTGAAACGTCACCCCTACAAGAGGAATGAAAACCTAACTTAAACCACTAGCTAGAGTCGAGGCACCGAGATCCTCCTCCCGTCCGCCTGACGCCCGAGTGACATGCAGAGGTGAGGTGGATCCAGAGGCTCACCAGCAAAGCTTAGAGGGGATGAATGCCCTAGCCACCGCCGACGGGAGAGGAAAAGAGAAACTCTAGCGGGATTTGGGTTAAGTTTTCTGGGTTATCATATTTTCTTTCTGGGTGATGTGGGCTAATATAGTGTTGTAGTTACTGGAGGAAAGTTGTAAAAGAAAAACTAAAAAACACGTAGCAAAAGGTTTATGGCAAACAGAAAAAGTTTAAGAAAAAAATACTGCAGAAATCCATTTTTATGTAGAGATCCGTGTAAAAACATTATCATTACTTCTTCTTTTTTATATGTTTAGTCATTTGACTGAGACTTGGTTAAGTTTTAGTCGACTAAGATTTAGTCACACCCAATAAAATCTGTTTTCGCACTGAAATACTCTCGTGTTAGTACCTGGCATTAGTACTACTAGTGCCCAATGATTTCAGTTTTTAACAGTTTTTTTTTCTCAAAACAAACATTACATGATTTCAGTTTTACACATTTTCTCAAAACAAACAGTACTAGCCATTGGGGATAGAAAAAGGTTCAGTAGGTGGTCACATAACCTTAATGGGTTAAATTTATTTTGTAACATATAGTACTGCTTCTTATGGAGGATGACTAATTCCCTTGAGAATGCAAAGAGCCGGGGAGATGTCGGTTGAATTTTTTTCTCTTCATAAGGACTCGAGACTACTATAAAGGTTCGCAAGACAACACAAATCATCCTAAACAGACAACACAAATCATCCTAAACATTAATAACGATTACATCGAGGACCCTGCACCATCGAACGACCACTACCGTGTCAGAACGAGCCTTAGACGGACCATTGTTGTCGCTCCCCTACTGGAGTCGACTTGACCTTGTTGATGACAGTTAAGAAGTCTTCATGCGCGGACCCCTAAGGACCAGCATGTGCCCCAAAGCCGTAGACGTCATCACTAAACCCTTGAATCGATCTGAAGCACCTGACACCAAATCTCGTCGGCGTCTCATGAGTGGCGAGAAACCAAAACCTCGCTGCACCAACAAAATGGTAGAAATCTCTACACGAAGCTCCGTCGACCCCATCCCAATGGATGAACTTGAGGAGGAAGACCAACTCAAAGATGAAGTTTCGCCATCCGCTGAAACGTTGCCCCTGCGAGAGAAATGAAAACCTAACTTGAGCCACTACCTGGAGTCGACGCACCGAGATCCTCCTCTCGTCCTCCTGACCCCCGAGTGATAGGCGGAGATGAGGTGGATCCAGAGGCTCACCAGCAAAGCTTAGAGGGGATGAATGCCCAATCCACCGCCGACGGGGGAGGAAAAGTTAAACTCTAACGGGATTTGGGTTAAGTTTTGTCAGCAAACCGAGGTGGGTTATCATATTTTCTTTCAGGGTGACGTGTAGTGTTGTAATTACTAGAGGAAAGCTATACAAGAAAAACTTAAGAAAACCGTGGCAAAAGGTTTATGGAAAACGGAAAAATTGAAGAAAATATACTGCAGAAATCAAATTTTGTTTCCCCTTGATCGACATCGGTGGTTAAGTCTAACTACTCCTACATTGACCACTCTCCGGGAAGTTCAAACTGCAAACACCGAAGCTGCTACTCCATCGATCACAGCATTCGGTTACCCCACACGCCATTAACTACGGCTAGCCGCGTGTTGGGCTTAAATCCGTAGCATCCACCTTTGGACACGAGAAGATCGCCTCGTCCTTGTATGGAGTATTACTCCTGCCACCAGCGGTCTGCACAAGTATACAAAAAGGCGCCGTGGCAAACTTCACATCTGGATCCATCTATCGTCCATTCATTACAAGCCTCCCGCCGGCGCCGGCGCCGGTCCGCCCCGTCTCCGGTTGCCTTAGGGCCATGGAGGCGGAGTGGATCTCGGGCCTTGCCGGTGGGAGGGCTTCGTTTTTAGAGTTTTTTCGAGTTTTGTCTGGGTTTGTGTCCTACTCAGGAAGGCGAGACGGCGGCGATTCTCTGAAGATGCAATAAAGGTCTTCCCACCTAGCCCCCATTCCGGTGATGCGTTTAGCATCGTCGGTGGGCGTGTGGAGGTGTGTCTCCGGCGGATCTGTCTTTGGTGGATTTGCTCAGATCTGTTCGTTGTTCGTCTGTGTTCCTGTGTCTTCAGGTTGGATCCTTCTAATCTACACTCTTCATCGGCGGCGGTTGTTGTTCTGGTGCGTTGGTTCTATGGGGCCTTAGCACGACGACTTCCTGACTGTCTACTACAACAAGGTTTGCCTGGCTCCGGCGATGGAGGGGCGATGACAGCGGCGCGCCTTCGGCTCGCTTCAGTGCTTGTAGTCGTCGCTAGGTGGTTTACGGATCTGGATGTAATTTTTATTATTTCTAGTGTTCGTTGTACTACCATGATTGAAAATGAATAGATTGAAAGTTTTTCTCGAAAAAAAAAGGTGCCATTCTTAGTAGTAGATCCCTCCCAGAGTCCCACGAGACCTGTGGCGACACTGGTTCGTTGGTTGGCTACTTGGCTTAAGCACATCTACATCTCCTGTAGAAGTGCATGCTCTAGCCAATGTAACCAAAATACCGATTTGTTCGTGAACACGAGACCTCTTGGTTTCGATACCACATAGAAGTGCATGTTCTAGCTAATGCAACCAAAAACCCGATCTGATGGAAGAGACTAGGCAATACATTTATACGTCAACATCTCCAAATGCGAATCAACAAACATACGCCACCAATATCCGGCCAATTCATCAAACAAAGCGAATACCCAGGCAATAAACTAGATCATGGATTTTTTTCTACAGCCTAAAAGAGAGTATAATGACAACCAAAAACTATAAATAATTCCACTTCTCCGCGTATGGCCCTCGCGCCGGAGCCACCGGCCTTGACGCCGTTGGCAGTCGACGCGTAAACAACCGGAACCATCGATGTATGCCTCTTTACCATTGTCGTTGTGTTGCTCCTTGAAGAGCCATGCGTCGGTGCAACGTCGTTGATGCATAGTTGGTGACACTTGGCGGTGGATTGTGTGGTCGCTCTGCACGGACGCGAGCACCGCTGTTTCTCGTCGGCGATGTCAAGGTTAGCGGCGAGGAGCTCCACCGAGGCGGCTGCATTCACACGCCCCGCCTCCAGTTAATAAAGCGCCTTGTGGTGCTCCGCCAAGAGTGCCAAGTTGTACTGCTGATCCACCTATAGCATGGGGAACCCCGACGCCATGTCATTGGCTGCATCGGCGGCCATCGTCTTCTCTCCCGCCACGGGCGTCGCCTCCTCCATGATCTCCACCGTGGCCACGGATCGCCCTCCTCCTCCGAGCTCAGCCCCGGAGAGTTTGAAGGCTGGCCTGACTGATTACGGGTCAGACTCGGTCCTCCGCTATGATTTGTGTGCAGTGCGCCAGCGTCAGCTTCTTGTACCACTTAGCCAACGAGTGCACCATGGCGATGACTGACGACGGACACGAACTAGGTGCTCGGACGGCGGGAGAAGGGGCTTGGAGGTACGGTTTTTGGAGGGAGACCAGCCGACTTCTAAATAGCAGGGCAGACATACCTGCGAAGGTTCAATGCAGGCATCCAGAATAAGCCTCTCGATGGCGTGTTGACGTGAATGAGGGTTAAGAGCATCTACAACCGGACTTGGCAAATCCGACCCCTCAAACGCTCACGGACGCGTCCGGGTGCGTTCACTTACAGTGACCGGTCACACCTCAAAAAATGCATTCCACATCCGGATACCTCAAATTAGAAACCTCAAACCCATATTATTACATGCAACATAGCGATCTTTGAGCGGAGCTTCGTCTGGTTCCGCTCCCCGCTCGCCTGGCTCCGCCCTGGCTTTGTCCGACGGTCGGCTGCGCTTCTCAGAGTGTTGGTCCGGTCGCCGCAAGGTAGAGTAGGGCATGGGACACGAGCCGGCTCACGAGACTCAAGGTGTTGCTGTCTCCCATGCCCTACTCTTCCTCGTTGGAGCCCGGAACCCGAACGGTGCCGGTGGACGTCAGATCGATGACGGATCCGTCCTGGGACAAGCCGCCGACCTCCACCACGATGCGGTTGCGGCGCCCTGATGCGCCATGCGGGGCGTCGGAGAATGCGACTCCGCCTAGACGACGTCCACCGCCGCGAGGACTGCCGCCTCCCGCGCCCGGTGCTTGGCACGGCGGGCACAGCGTGCCATGTTCTCGTCGAACAAGGCCTATGGTGCGTCCCGATGCTCGGCGTGCCAACGGAGGGGTTGCGCGTCCGCCACCGTGTTCGGACGCCAGACAGACCGCACCGCCTCCGGCGAGGCAGCTACGGCTGGCCTAGCGCCGGATCCATGCGCCATTTGGGCGGACGCAATGGATTCCCGACGGAAGGAGTCTGAGTTGTGATGTGCACGAGCCTCCTCCTGGGCGCGGCGGAGCGCAAGCCGGACGGCCATCTCCTCCTTGGGGCCGCGTGGGATGAACTCGGGGTCGACGGATCTGGAGGTGAAGGACTCGGATCGGCTGTCCGCCATGCCGAAGACGGCCGGAAGGCGCCGGAGACGAGTTTGGGTGGCGGAGGGCAGTGAAGTGAAGTGCCTAGGGTTTGGTCCGGTGAGCGGATGGGAGGAATATATGTGGGGTCGGGTGGGCCAGCGTGGGCAGGGTCCGACGTGGCGGGGGTGCCCGGGCACGCCCGGACGCCCCCATATCTGCCCCATATTTGGGTTGGATATGAGGGGTGCTGGCACTAGTAGAAAAAGGGCCTAATGTGAAGCACATTAGTCCCGGTTTGTAACTGAACCGGCACTAATGGTACCCGTCCAACGGTTAGGCGGGCGACGCTCATTAGTACCGGTTCATGGCGAACCTTTAGTACCGGTTTGTGCCACGAACCAGTACTAAAGAGGTGGTGGCAGGCTGTTGTCAGGCGAGGGCCCCACCAGCACCTTTAGTACCGGTTCATGCCACGAACCGGGACTAGAGATGCACCTTTAGTACCGGTTGGTTAGCCGAACCGGTACTAAAGGTCATCCTATATAAACCCCTTCGTCGAGCCCGAGCGCTCTGTTCTTCCCCTTTCCTCTCCTCTGTTTTCTTCCTCTTCCTCTCGAGCTCACACTCCATTTTTGCCAAAATTTGTGAAGATTTGAAGGCACCCCATCCATCCAAGTGATCGCAAAGGTTGGCAACTTTGTCCTTTCATCTCTCATTGCTAGATTAGCTCTTACAATGCTCTATAAGTATAGTGATTTGTGGGTTTTATTTTGGGAGGAATTATATGTGGTAGTATTTGATTTATATGCAATTTGAGGTCAAAATAACTCTTAGTTTGCATATGTAGGTATGGTTTACTTAGTGCCTTCCCGTCTCCGTCCTAACCACCGTCGATCGCCCACACCGTCCCGTCGCCGGCACCACCTTGTGGTGAGCCTCTTGTTCTTATCTTTTTTATATATAAAAAAAATCATGTTTGTGTGATTTAGATATATAGTTACTTGTATAATTATCTTACCCGTACGTTGTTTGTTATACATAGTGCCATGGTTTTGATATCCGTCCCCGTCGGCCCTCGTCCGGGTTATGATTCTGATGTGGTATATTCTCTTTTATAACTATTTGTTGCATTTCGTGTTTATGACAAATTATGCCCATCAAGTTGACATAGATATTTTTATCTAGGAGGTATGTGAACCGGAAATTCCAACCGACCCTATTGTCGAGAGGTTAAATTTAGTTGAAAGAGAAAACGAGTATTTGAAAGAAAAATTGAAAAGAATTGAGGGGGAGAAGATGGAATTGGAGTTGCATGTTGCCGATGTCGTCGATGATCACAAGATCAAGATGGAGAAAATGCGCTTGAAGATTAGAAAATATGCCATTGATAGTGAGGCATGGTATCATTATGCTGTTGGATCAATTGTTACCTTAGTTGCGATCTTGATCGCATTTGTTGTTGCATTTAAATGCTTTAGCTAGAGAGTTATTTGTATGTTTGTTTTATGAGAATAAGTGTTGTATGAACTTTATGTATGAACTTGTATTAATTTGGTCTATTCGGTGCTGTGTAATGAAGATGAGCCAGCAATGGATGTACGATGATCGATGCTCTCCCCAGTTCGTTAATGGTGTGCAAACTTTTTTGCTTGCGGCTGAGGCAAACAAGCGGGCGGATGGTTTTATGTATTGTCCATGTGCTGGCTGTAAGAATGATCGGAGTTACTCTAAGTCAAAAACCATTCACGTCCACCTGTTTGAGGCCGGTTTCATGCCCCACTATAATGTTTGGACCAAGCACGGAGAAAGAGGGGTTATGATGGAAGACAATGAAGAAGAAGAGGATGACGACAGCTATCCTGGCCATGGGTTCCCTGAATATGATGGTACAACAATGGGGGAAGAAGCTGAGCCGACAATGCGGGAAGAAGCTGAAGAAGAGGCATCAGATGAGCCCGCTGATGATCTAGGTCAGGCCATTGCCGATGCAAAGAGAAACTGCGCAAGTGAAAAGGAGAAGAAGAAGTTGCAGCGTATGTTAGAGGATCACAAGAAATTGTTGTACCCAAATTGCGAAGCTGACAAGAAAAAGCTGGGCACCACACTGGAATTGCTGCAATGGAAGGCAGAGAATGGTGTATCTGACAAGGGATTTGGAAAGTTGTTGATAATGTTAAAGAAGATGCTTCCAAAGGACAACGAATTGCCCGAGAGTACGTACGAAGCAAAGAAGGCTGTCTGCCCTCTAGGATTAGAGGTGCAGAAGATACATGCATGCCCTAATGACTGCATCCTCTACCGCGGTGAGTACGAGGATTTGAACACGTGTCCGGTATGCGGTGCATTGCGCTATAAGATCAGCCGCGATGACGCTGGTGATGTCGAGGGCGAGCACCCCAGGAAGAAGATTCCTGCCAAGGTGATGTGGTATGCTCCTATAATACCACGGTTGAAACGTTTGTTTCAAAACAAAGAGCATGCAAAGTTGATGCGATGGCACAGAGAAGACCGTAAGAAAGACGGGAAGTTGAGAGTACCCGCTGACGGGTCGCAGTGGAGAAAAATCGAGAGAAAGTACTGGGAGGACTTTGCAGGTGACGCAAGGAACGTATGGTTTGGTCTAAGCGCAGATGGCATTAATCCTTTTGGGGAGCAGAGCAGCAATCATAGCACCTGGCCTGTGACTCTATGTATGTATAACCTTCCTCCTTGGGTGTGCATGAAGCGGAAGTTCATTATGATGCCAGTCCTCATCCAAGGCCCTAAGCAACCCAGCAACGACATTGATGTGTACCTAAGGCCATTAGTTGAAGAACTCTTACAGCTGTGGAATGGAAAAGGTGTACGTGCGTGGGATGAGCACAAACAGGAAGAATTTGACCTACATGCGTTGCTGTTTGTGACCATCAATGATTGGCCTGCTCTCAGTAACCTTTCAAGACAGACAAACAAGGGATACCGCGCATGCACGCACTGTTTGGATGATACCGACAGTATATATTTGGATAATTGTAAGAAGAATGTGTCCCTGGGACATCGTCGATTTCTTCTGAGCAGGCATCCCGTAAGAAAGAAAGGCAAGCATTTCAAAGGTGAGGCGGATCACCGGACGAAGCCTCGCCATCGTACTGGTGATGATGTACATGATATGGTCAAGGATTTGAAGGTAATCTTTGGAAAGGGTCCTGGCGAACAATCTGTTCCGAATGACGCTGACGGACGCACACCCATGTGGAAGAAGAAATCTATATTTTGGGACCTGCCCTATTGGAAAGACCTAGAGGTCCGCTCTGCAATCGACATGATGCACGTGACGAAGAATCTTTGTGTGACCCTGCTTGGCTTCTTGGGCGTGTATGGGAAGATGAAAGATACACCGGAGGCACGGGAGGACCAGCAACGTATGCACGGAAAAGACGGCATACATCAGGGTCATGCCAGCTACGCTCTTACCAAAGAAGAGAAGTTCTTTGAATGCCTGCTCAGTATGAAGGTACCATCTGGCTTCTCGTCGAATATAAAGGGAATAATAAATATGGCAGAGAAAAAGTTTCAGAACCTAAAGTCTCATGACTGCCAGGTGATTATGACGCAACTGCTTCCGGTTGCATTGAGGGGGCTTCTACCAGAAAAAGTTCGATTAGCCATTGTGAAGCTATGTGCATTCCTCAATGCAATCTCTCAGAAGGTAATCGATCCAGAAATCATACCAAGGTTAGAGAATGATTTGGTGCAATGTCTTGTCAGTTTCGAGTTGGTGTTCCCACCATTGTTCTTCAACATCATGACGCACGTCCTAGTTCACCTATGCGAAGAGATTAATGTTCTGGGTCCTGTATTTCTACACAATATGTTCCCCTTTGAGAGGTTGATGGGAGTCTTAAAGAAATATGTTCATAACCGTGCTAGGCCAGAAGGAAGCATCTCCAAGGGCCATGAGAATGAGGAGGTCATTGAGTTTTGTATTGACTTTATTCCTGACCTTAAGCCGATTGGTGTTCCTGAATCGCGGCATAAGGGCAGACTGGGTGGAAATGACACGCTAGGACCGGAACAAATAATATGTATGGATGGGCATTCTCTCACTAAAGCACACTACACAGTTCTACAAAATTCCTCCTTGGTGGCTCCGTATATGGAGGAACACAAGAATATTTTACGCTCCAAACACCCGGAGCAGTCTGACGACTGGATTACACGTGAACAAACGGGGACTTTCGCCGGTTGGTTGCAGACACGTGCCATGCATGACGCCGCTGTTGAAGATGACCTGTACTTGCTGTCCCAGTTACCATCTTCGAATATAATGACTTTAAAAGGGTACGAGATAAATGGGAATACATTTTACACGATCGCCCAAGATAAGAAAGAAGAGCACCAACCAAAACAGTGGTGTCCGCTTTGATGCAGCAACCAAGAGGGGAAATGACACATATTATGGTTACATAGAGGAGATATGGGAACTTGACTATGGACATGGTTTGAAGGTCCCTTTGTTTCGGTGCAAATGGGTCAATATGACACGAGGCGGGGTAACGGAAGACCCGTAGTACGGAATGACAACAGTGGATCTCAACAATCTTACGTACGCAGACGAACCATTCGTCCTAGCCAATGATGTGGCGCAGCTTTTCTATGTGAAGGACATGTCTACCAGGCTGAGAAAAAGAAAAGATAAGGAAGCGAATACATCATACGATGAGCCAAAGCGCCACATAGTTCTTTCAGGGAAAAGAAACATCGTGGGAGTGGATGACAAGACAGACATGTCAGAAGATTATTGTAACATCCCTAGGTCTCAACCTTGTCATCAAGCTAATTAATTAGCCATGTCATAATGATCATCCTAAATAAATTGCACTTAGGAAATAATTTAACTCAAATTCAAATTAAATGCAAGTCAAATTATTATCTCTTCAAACTTTAAAAAAAATGTTCATGATGTTGCAAATATTCCCAAGGCATTTATAAAATTGAAACCAACATCATATTAATTTCCAAAATGCCACTGGACATTTTAACAGTAGTCCACCAGCTCTTAATCTGTCCTTTTCAATTTCAAAAAAATATCTAACCTATTCCTTTGGCCTCCAAACTTTTTGTGGCAGCAAATAATATTGCAATTCTAATTATGTGGCCATCCCTGCTTTTTACAAAAAATCATTTGCTAGCTCAAAATAACTCTACCGGAGCTATTTCTTCTCAGAAAAGAAAAGAGGCAGAAGAGCACTGTGCACTGGTGGCCCAACTAGCAACAGCAGGAGCCCAGCCCGTCTCCCCTCATCTCCCTCCTCTCTCTCCTCCCCGTGTCGACATGGCCGTGGCCGTGCGCGCACTCGCTGTCCGAACGGCGACACGACGACGGGGCAGGTAGCCCTAAGGATAAGGGCGACCACCCCTGCATCCCCCTGGTCGCCTCGCCCACTCTTCCCTCTCTTTTCGCTCGCTCATCTGCCTTCTCCCCTCTCTCCCGAGCGCCACCCCTGCCGCGCCGCCGTTACCACCACGGCCACCGAGCTCGTTTCGACGCCGCAGCAAGTCCAGGCTCGTCGCCGACCTCGCCTACGTCGACCACGCCGACGGACACAAGACGGAGGCCACCGCCACGCCACCCCGACCTCTTCTTCCCCTTCGGCGTCGGCGAGCACCATCGCCTCGATTCGCCGCCCCCCCCCTGCGCTCCGTGGCCTCGCCGGGCCTTTCTTGTGCCCCTCGGTGAGCCTATCGTTCTTTCCCCTCTCTCTGCGCCGCCCCGTTAGCCCCCTAGACCCCGTTCCGCTCAAGGCCGAACCACCACCGCGCGAGCTCGTCGCCGGCGTAGCCTCAGCGACCTCTTGGTCCAGTGCGAGCCCGCGTCGCGCTCAGGGCCTCCCCAGCAACCCAACGCGCCTAACCCTGTCGTTTTCCGTGCCCTGCTTCGCCGGAACCCACCGCCACCGAACTCCGGCCGCCGCAAGAATGGATGCCGCCGTCGATTTACGCCGCCTCCGGCTGCGTAATTGGTTTCATTGGATGCGCCGCATCACACACGACATCTGGGTAGTCGCGGCGCTCGAAATGGGCGTCTGTACGCAAAATCCGTGCGTCGCCGCCCCTCTGATGCTCGCCGGAGCTGCGCCGGCGCGCGCCGGAGTTTAAAACTCCGATGGGGGCCACGTGTCAGCGCCCTGCGACTAATCCCAGCTCTAATACCCACTGACTAGCGGGCCAGTCTACTGTAGCATTAGGATTAGCACTAATTAATCGACCCCATTAACCTCATCACTCACTGACACAGGGGGCCCACCCATCTAATTAAACCCTGGTTTAAATTAACCTCTGTTATTATGTCAAGTCAATGACAAGCGGGGCCCCTGCACTATTCTTTTGGATAAGATGAGCCCAGTCAGCGCTGACTCAGCTCATAGGTCCCACATGTCAGCCTCTGATTGCAACACTGGGTACACTTCCCTGTGTACCAGTAGCATTTCCTATTAAATGATTTTCGAATTAATACTAAAACCAGGAAATCCAGAATATTGAATAAACTTTGAAAAACCGTAGAAAATAAACCGTAGCCCGGATGGAAAAACTTTATACATGAAAGTTGCTCAGAACGACGAGATGCATCCGAATACGCAGACCGTTTGTCTGTCACGCGTCCCTAACATAGTGAACCTGCAACCATTCCCCTCCGTTTCATCTGTCCGGAAAGGTCAGACTTCGGGAAAACATTCCCGGATGTTCTCCCCCTTCACCGGTGTCGTGTAGCACTGCGATAGGCCACCTCTAGCATCGCGTATTGTAATTGACATACATTTGTTGCTATGTATTTATATTGTTTCTTCTCCTCCTCTCTTCCCGGTAGACCCCGAGGCCGCTGCTGATGACCTGGGAATCGATTACTACACCGTCGGAGTTTCTTTTTCACCTGCCGAGCAAACAGGCAAGCACCCCCATTTTGAGCATGCCTATATCGCCTATTCTCTTCTTTCTTATGCTTGCATTAGAACTGCTACTGCTACTGTTTTCCTATATCTGCTGCATAGCCTGTTTATTGTAACCTGCCTTGCTACCTTGCTGGTTATCCTAGACTATTTAGCATAGGCTGGGTAGAGACCTATCAGAGACCCCCACTTGATCCCGACTGCCCCGCTGGATATCAGAAGACCCGATCATCGGGATTGAAGACCAGACCCTGGCACGGCACATCACTTCCCCCTAGTTGCCGACACTGCTGGGTTACCGTCGAGTGCCGAGGGTGATACCTCGTCAGCACTTCTGATGTTAACCTTGTAGGTTAGTTACTCGGTCGTGGTAAGCGAGGGTGATTCCTCCTACACCACCCCCGATAACGACATCGTCGCGCAACTCCTCAAGTGTGGACCTCGAGGGTGATTCCTCCTTTGTTCACCTTGACTTTAACATCAGGTGGGGTTCCATCGAGGGTGATTCCTCAGGGCTCCCCTGGTGTCAGACACACAGATACTGTTGTTGAGTTGACTTGCACTAAACCATGATACTAAAGACGGGTCAGCCCTGAGGGGTACCCGCACGAGCTTAATGCGAAGTGATGTGGAGTCGGGTTGACCTGGATGGTGCCCGCGAGATAACTACGAGGCGTGGCCGGGCATTCTTAGCCCTTGCCGCAAGTCCTCGAGACGGGGCGACGGGGTCACATCGATCGTGAGTCTCTGCTCGTTCCGCGCGCTCCTAATCCACTACGGTTTGGATATTTGATCCGAGGGGCCTCTGGCCCGATAGCACTAACCATCACGTGGGCATAGTATGGGCGTTCTGCGTCGTATACTTCAGCCGGAGCTTAATGGACGTCAGCGACTGAGCGGCGCGCACTGAATTGGACTGGGAACGCAATCGCGCTTGTATAAGGGGTTGCTAGGTCTGCTTTCAGCCGCGTACGCAATGTGCAGGAGTTCCCGGGGCGAAGGCCCAAGACCCCTGGGCGCATAGGTTTAGTTCGGCGTGCTGACCTCTCTGTTAGGTATTCGGTCGGGTTGTGGCGTGTTGCTTAGCCGAGGCCGGGCATGACCCAGAAAAGTGTGTCCGGCCGGAGTTAAGCGAGCGTGGTGGGTAAGTTGGTGCACCCCTGCAGGGAAGAAACTTCTATCGATAGCCTGTCCTACGGTAACGGACACTTGGAGTTGTATCCCGATCGGTACAACTAGAACTTGATATGAGAACTGGATATTACGGCTCTGGGATTGCTTTCTCGCAGGGAGTCGAGAAAGGATCTCAGGTCGAGGTTGATGATACTACTACTATTACTTTACATTATGTTCATCTGTTCTCTTCTATTGCTGCAAGACTGTCGAAGTTTGTTGAAGATGCTAGTCTTCGATAGGACTAGGCTTTCCCCCTCTATTCTAGCATTTCTGCAGCCCAGTCCACATATACAGCCATTCCTTTGAAAATGTTGCATATGTAGTGTAGATCCTTGCTTGCTGAGTACTTCGGATGAGTACTCACGTTTGCTTTACTTTCTTTTTCCCCCATATCCAATTGATGCCACCAGACGACGGAGCCCCTGAGCCAGACGCCCCAGCCGACGACCATTACTACTACCCGCCTGGCGAGTACTACTACTACGAGGAGCCGTTTGACGACCAGGAGTAGGATCGGAGGGTCCAGGGTAGGAGGCCTACGCCTTTCGATCGTAGTATTTTATTTTACCCCGCCTCTGTGAAGGCCTATTTCTCTCTCTCTGTAATATATCTGTACTCAGATATCTGATGCTTCCGCTGACGTTTGTATGCCATCGAGCTATGTATTCGAGCCCTCGAGGCCCTGGCTTGTACTATAAAGCTTGTATGACTTTATTTATGTTTTAGAGTTGTGTTGTGATATCTTCAAGTGAGTCCTTAGGCTTGATCGTGCGCATTTGCGTGTATGATTAGTGCACGATTAAGCCGGGGTCGTCACAATTATGAAAAGTTTGATGAAATTGCTCCCTTCACAATGAATATTGATCCGAGCATCCAGTTAAGTGATGAAGATTGTCCATGGTTACGGCGCAAAGGGACACACGCGAAGAAAAAGTTTCACACCCAAAGATCCCACTCTAGGATGTGACCCACTCTGGGATGTGACCGGCTTCACTGTCATCACTTTCTTCTCTAGTGAGTTTCCGGACTTATATATCTGGAAAGTCCCACTTTGGACAAACCGCAGGGAATCTTTGTAATAGTTAGGGTACTTATGTGTTTTGGCATTTGAAATGTGTAGTTTTGTGCTTCGGACAAACGTGTACCTTTCTGACTTCATTTGCTATTTTTCAGCTCATTTACTTTTTTTTTAGCAAAATGACCCTGAAATTGAAAAGCACTACAAATGAACTCTGAAAAGGTTGATAGTTGGCATGGTATCATCATTTCACCCACATAGCATGTGCTAAAAAGTTGAGAGGGTTACGGCAAAAACTGGATGCACTTCGTGTACAAAATGGACAATCTCTTTCGAAGTATCAGGGTTTCGGAGGAAAACTCATCTGTTACAAAGGCAATTCATTTTTTTTAACTTATTTCAACTCCAGACTTTTTGTGCGTTCAGTATGCACAATTCAAAGCCACATCATCAATTTCCAACAATTTCTGACTTCATTTGCTATTTTTCAGCTCATTTACCGATTTTTTTGAGCTAAATGACCCTGAAATTGAAAAGCACTACAAATGAACTCTGAAAAGGTTGAAAGTTGGCATGGTATCATAATTTCACGCACATAGCATGTGCAAAAAACTAGAGAGGGTTACGGCCAAAACTGGATGCACTTCGTGTACAAAATGGACAATCTCTTTCGAAGTATTAGGGTTTCGGACAAAAACTCATCTGTTACAAAGGCAATTCATTTTTTAACTTATTTTAACTCCAGAATTTTTGTGCGTTCAGTATGCACCATTCAAAGCCACGCCATCAATTTCTAACCCTTTCTGACTTCATTTGCTATTTTTCAGCTCATTTACTGATTTTTTTTTGAGCTAAATGACCTTGAAATTGAAAAGCACTACAAAATGAACTCTGAAAAGGTTGAAAGTTGGCATGGTATCATCATTTCACCCACATAGCACGTGCTAAAAAGTTGAGAGGGTTACGGCAAAACCTGGATGCACTTCATGTACAAAATGGACAATCTCTTTCGAAGTATCAGGGTTTCAGACGAAAACTCATCTGTTACAAAGGCAATTCATTTTTTTAACTTATTTCAACTCCAGACTTTTTGTGCATTCAGTATGCACCATTCAAAGCCACGTCATCAATTTCCAACCCTTTCTGACTTCATTTGCTATTTTTCAGCTCATTTACTGATTTTTTTTTAGCTAAATGACCCTGAAATTGAAAAGCACTACAAAATGAACTCTGAAAAGGTTGAAAGTTGGCATGGTATCATCATTTCACCCACATAGCATGTGCTAAAAAGTTGAGAGGGTTACGACAAAAACTGGATGCACTTCGTGTACAAAATGGACAATCTCTTTCGAAGTATCAGGGTTTCGAACGAAAACTCATCTGTTACAAAGGCATTTCATTTTTTTAAATAAACTAAGTATTACCAAATTGAATATAATGATAAAACACACTAATATTAAACATAAGAAAAAAGAATCACTGAAAAATCTATTTTAAAAGTAAAGTTATTCACAAACTAGTGATTCACACAAATTTCAAATAATCCAAATTTGAAAACAACTGGCACTAATAGAAAGTTTATAATTTTTTTTACCTAAAGCAAAAATATTCACAAAGAAACTCTAAATAAAGAAAAAAATAACTCAGAAATAAAAGAAAATAAATAACGAGAAGCAAGAAGGAGGGTGAGAAGGCAACTTGCTGAGATGATCCTTGCAGCACGCAACCGCAAGGACATAGATCAGTTCCTGGAGGCATTCCCCCCTGGCTCGAACCCTAGTGATGATGATATCATCTACTGGGCAAGGAGGAGGGCAAATTTCCATCCTTTTCAGGTCACTAGGCAGAGGTGGACTAGGATTCTGTACCCATGATATTGCTGTTATGTTTCTGTGGGGCTAGATCTGTCTTTCTATCTATGTGATTTTTGAAGTTGGTGTAAGAATAATGTTGAATGAGCTATGTATGTGATGAATCAAGTTGTCTATGATGCAATGTATGAAGTTGGTGTAAGAAAAATGTTGAATGATCTATCTATGTGATGAATCAATCTGTCTATGATGCAATTTATGAGTGAATGTTTTATCTATATTTGTATGTATGAATGATTTGATCTGGTGAAGGTTTCATCTGTTAGGGTTTGGTCCCTAGATGGCCAAATCTTGATGTTTTAAGTTTGATCTGTTAGGGTTTGGTCGACAAGTTGCTACCCAAAGTGACCTAATTTGGCCACTTTAGGGTTGGTCGACAAGTTGCCACCCAAAGTGACCTAATTTGGCCACTTTAGGGTTGGTCGACAAGTTGCCATCCAAAGTGACCTAATTTGGCCACTTTAGGGTTGGTCGACAAGTTGCCACCCAAAGTGACCTAATTTGGCCACTCTAGGGTGGTGACAAGTCCCCTCCCCCCCCCCCCTCCCAAATTGACCCAAATCATATCAATCAATTATCAACAAAAGAAATCAATTCATCTATATAACAATGATCAACATAAGAAATAATTTCATATGAAACAATTCATAACTTAGGTCATATCAAATCAAAATAGAGCTTGACAGCAGATAACTTAATTGTTCCAAGCAGTTGAAACACACACCACATAACTTAATTGCTCCAAGCAGTTGAAACACACACCACATAACTTAATTGTTCAAATCAAAACAGAGTTGAGTGCAACTAACACAGATACCAAGCATGCCTAACAAGCATAGTTCAAGGCATAACAAATATAGGTCTCATAACCATATTGTAACATATTCAATGGTTGCCACTGGCTGTGAAATACAAAGCAAGTTTGCTTGGGGCCTTCATCTTCCTCTTAGAACCAACATCAGCTTGACCTGAGGTTGATGCTGCCCTTGGAGCATTAAAACCTCTTGCAACTCTTGATCTGGTGTTCTTTACTGGAGATGATGCACTTGACCTTGTGTTGTTGGCTGGTGCTGAAGCTGGTGCTGGGTTCTTTCTCTTTCTTGATCCAGCTGTTGAGACTGCAGTACCAGCAGTGGTTACCCTTGTTGAAGCTGTTACTGGATTTCTGCCCCTAACTGGTCCTGAAGCTGCATTTGCTGAAGCTGGAGCAGGACCTGATGATGTGGCCCTAGCTGGAGGTGGCCTGGGTGGTGCTGAAGCTGCTGGGTAGGATGCCCTGTTTTTCTATAATTAAAAACAAGTAGCAGCTCAAAAGATGGATGCATTAAAAACAAGTAGCAGAATTTCAAAGATGAATTGGCTTAGTTACCTGGTGATTGTTCTTCCTTGTCATAAACTTGGCCTTAAGCCTGTCTTCACAGAGTGTCCACCTGTGGCCTTGCTTCCCACAGTTACTGCATGTTATTGTGCCCATCCTTGATGTATCCTTTGGAGCTGGCACTTCAAATTCACCCTCTCTCTTACCTGTCTGCTTCTTGCCTTTCTTCTCCCTAAAAACTGGTGGTTCTATGTCTGGTGTGTTGGTGTTGGGCCAGAATTCAGGACCAGAAACAGGGTAGATGATGTGCTGGTATGCAGCCTTATACATTTGCTTCTTAAAGAATGGATGCACATAATCTTCTGGGTGAACTTTTATCTTCTGCATTGCAGATATTGCATGGTGGCAAGGTGATCCAGTCATGTCCCATCTCCTGCAAGAGCAGCTCCCTTCATCAAGCTTCACACAATATGTGTTCTCTCCACTAGTTACTTGCCAGATATTGGGATCAACCATGTTTGCTTCACAGTATTTAGCCTACTTCTTGCTCTCTTCAAGCTTCTCCATGTAATGTGGGGTTATTTCCCACCTACAGCTCTCTGTTTTCTCTCTGATGCCCTGGTACTTAACCATTAGTTTGGTCCTCAACCCTTCAAACATGGTCTTAATTGGTTTGGACCTAACATTTAGAATCATTTTGTTGAAAACCTCACTAAGGTTGTTCACAACCAAGTCAGTCTTGCACACATGATCCATTGCATATCTAGCCCAACACTCCTTAGGGATGCCATTCAACCACATGTAGGCTGGTTCACATGCTGCTTTCAAACCTGCCATTCCTTCTTTGTGACCATGTTCAGTGAAGGAATAGCTAGCTTTGTTAACCCATTTCTTAAGTTCTTCTGCTCTAAAGTTAGCTGACTGGAAGTTGGCATATATGTGTCTAAGGCAATATCTTTGTGGTGATTGAGGAAATACTTCATTAATTGCTTTAAGAAGGCCCTGTTGTTTGATAATATAAGCTAGTAATAAGATAACTATAGCAGCATGGCTATGTGCATAAGAATAATACAGAGTCAGAGAAAATACCTTCTGCCTGTCAGACATGATGGTGTAGTTCCCAAACTGGTTGCTGGTGCCAATGCAGACTCTAAGTTGGTTTAGAAACCAGGTCCAGCTTGGCCCATCCTCTTTGTCAACCACCCCAAAAGCAATTGGGAACACATTGTTGTTCCCATCTCTCCCAGTTGCTGCCAATATCTGCTGGCCTGTGGATAACTTGATGAAGCAACCATCAAGTCCTGCATAAACAGAGATAGTTAGGGCCAAATTGCATAACTTACTTACATTTCAAACAGGATTACATCACTAATATTTACCTATGAAAGGCCTACAACCAGCAAGGAATCCATCTTTTGATGCCTGGAGGCAGTAGAACATGTACTTGAACCTTGGTGTGGGGGCTGGGTTCAAAGGATCCTCAAAAGTTGTCACTATGCACCTGCTTCCAGGGTTTGTGTCAAGCACACATTGTAGGTAGTCCCTCAAACTCAGATACTGCTTTCTATGATCACCTTGCACAACATCAACAGCCATCAGTCTTGCCCTATATGCCAAACTCCTAGGTACATGCACCCCAAACTTCTTCTTACTATGTTTGAGAACTGTCTCTACATCAGCCTTTACATTTGATCTAACTGTGTCCTCCACAGCTTCTGCAACCCATTCTGCAGTAACCTTTGTACTCTCTCCACAAGCTCCATAACTATGATCCATGTGGCACTTCTTGATTGTTAATGTATCTTCATGGGCTACTTTGGATGCAGTCATGAAAAATTCACATCCATTCTTCCTCTCTGGGCACCAAACAATAAGCCTTGATGGTTCATTCCTATGGTACTGAAAGTTTCTCAAAGTCCTAGCATGAAAATTTCTCAAAGCCTTTCTAAACTCATACACATTGGTGAAGCAAAGGTCCTTGCACAGCTGCTCATGTGCATCAGGTAGCTTTGGGTCATACCATTTCCTCTCTTTCTTCTTCTTGAATCTTCTCTTCCATCCAGAAGGTAGTCTTGGAGCCTCTCCATCTAAGTCAGAAATGCCCACATCACCAGGGAAGCAATATTCATCAGCTTCGGGTACAAAATCTTGAAACTTTGGGATCTCTGGCTGACTGTGAGCTCTGGAAGTAGGACCTGGATTTGCTGCTGCTCTTCTCACAGGCTTCAGTTTCTCAGGCCAGCCTTTTGCCACAACTCTCTCCTCTCCACTGTCAGCCTCTTTCTCCTCCTGCCAAAACTCTGAAACATCACTGTCACCTTCAAACTGTGGTATGTCTTCTACATCATCTGTTTCTTCTTCATTTCTAATATTTTCTTCACCTCTCTTTCAAGCCTTGTAAGACATCTTTATCCCTCTATAGTCACCCCTATCAATCTCAAAGTCTGAGGATGATTTGTCAATATCATCATCCTCTTCACCACCAGCCTGTCCATCATCTCCACCATGAGCTTCTGAAATGTTGAAGTTACAGCTCTGCTGTGTGTTCAAATTAACTTCAAGAGGGTGGACCACTTCATCTTGTGACGGACTTAACACAAAACCAGGACCCCCCACTGGACTGCCTATTGGAATTTGTTCTTCACAAATATTGTGAGCCCTGTTACATTCAACATCTCTATCTTCATTTGCCTTGGCCACAATGATATTCAGCACTGTGAAATTAGTGTGGTCTATCATTTCTTCAACTGCATCTTGACTGTCCAGAAGCAATAAACCTTCCCCTCCAATCCCTTGTTCTTTTACCCAGTACATGTAGTCATCTGACACATAGCCTTCAGTTTCAGTAAGTGCTATCAAGTTCAGAAAAGTGATGTCTGAAACAGAAAACCTCCTTTCCATGTTATCTCTGCCCTGGAAATGCAGTCTCACCTCCCAAATTTCATCATCCAGCCTGCATTACATAATATGTTATTTGAAAAGCCTAACTAAGTGTTTTTTGCTACAAAATTCAGTGCACACTAACTATAAAGTACAGTAAGGAATCTGAATCCAACAAATGCTTCTCTGAATCCACCATGCATTTCTACTCAATCTAACTAATACTTCAGTGCAAAATGATACTGGTGCATCCAACGCATGCCACAGAGTGTTTCCTCAACTTTGATTCAGTGCATGTTCATGTTCTAAGATGAATCACAGCAGCATCAACCTAGGGTTTGGTCAAAAAACTATCTAAATTATGCTCTGTTTTTTTGAACTGAACAAGCAGAAATGCAGAAACTGTTGAAGGAGCTCATCCAGAGAAGAAAAATAAACTTACTCCACCCCTCCAAATGCAGAGGCCCAGTGCTGGGAGTTGGCCGGATCCGCCAGCACAGCGCCAGCAAGAGACCTCGCCGCTCTGTACTCAAGCAAGAACTAGCAATCCTCAGGCGACGGCGGTGCAGCCTGTGGCGTAGGAGCCTGCGTCAGAGGTGCAGCCTGTGGTGTCCGCTGTGGCGGCGGCGGCGCCGCCGGCTGGGTTGCGATGCTACCGCTCCCCAGTCAGTTGTCAACCTCTGAGTACTCTCCGCCTCCATCCCCCCTTCCACCTCCACCCGTTGAATGGCCGCCATCGACTGGTTTCGCCGCCGCCATCGGCTAGGTCGGAGAGGGAGGCGCGAGGGAGAGAGAGTGAGACAGAGAGGGGGGGAACAGAGGAACGACTCGTCCGTCTTGACCTGGCCGGCCCGCGCGCCGTGAGCCTCGTGGCCGACAAAACCCTGACGGGCGGGCCCCACATGTCATAACCCCATTTAAACTGTAACCGTTCGGCTACTTGGGTTTTTTGGAACAGCCCACCACTTTTGTGTTAGTTTTTTGGAAAATTAAAAAAAGGTAGTTTTTCGGAACGATAGCCGTAATGTGGTAGTTTTTTTCTATTCACTCGGTCTAAAGCAGCAGTACCAGCGAGGGTGAGGGATCCTCGGTCCATGCATGTCTACAGATGCTGACAAGAAGGTGCAGCTGATGTGGTGCATGCACGCCGCCACCTCGTCACCAGTAGTAGGAGAGAGCAACGCCGCAATCGTGCAGGTTCCGTCGCTGGGCTTTGAAAAGTTAAATACTGCCCACTTCTCTGTGTTTTTCTACCGTCATTTGCCCACCACGGCACTAAATTCAGCTGACAGTTGATAAACAGAAAGAAACAACAAAATTCTTCTTTCGCATAAAAGGGAAGAATTGTCCACGGAATACTTACTGCGCTGGCCCACCCGAGCGTTGTTTTCCCCCGGGATCACAGGCGTGACCGGTGGCCGCCATCGTCCCGAGACCCTGTTTTCCAGCGTCAAACAACCAACATGCCCTGCCCAGCCGTAGTTTTACATCGATGCTCAGCCTCGCAGGGCATGTGGTGCCTGCCTGCCTGGTGGCTACCTACGCGAGGGCGGCGGCGAGATGAAACCGACCGGAACCTACCCCGACTCCTATTTACTCCGGCCACGTGAGCCGGTCGTGGTGAGGGTGGCACCGAGACATGCGTCGCGATGGTGCCGTCCGCCGTGCGCCCGCACCGCCCGGCTGCTGCTACCCGACGAGTCCACCGTTCGTCTCTCACGTCTTTTTCGCCGAAATGCACTCCGTTGCGTGTTTTCTTTTTCAGAAAGAAACACTCCGGTGCGTCCATGCGCCAAATCCGACATGAATTTACACCGTTTAAATTTGGTCCTTTTAAGGGCATCTCCGACGCCGATCCGTAAATCTTCCGCATGCGTCCAGACCGTGTTGTCCGGATAGCGGAGCCATCCAACGCGTGTCTGTATTGGTCCGTTGCGTAGTCCGGACACGATTTCTCCCGCAAACCGACGACAAAAGTGAGTGAGCTTTGCGAAAGTCCGAGCTGATCCCACGCCGCCTTCTGACCGCCCTGGCCCACCAAAACACCTCCTCTCTCGCACGCGAGTGTTCCCGTTTGGCGTTAGCTGCCCGCATTCATGCCGTTGTAGAGTGTGCCACTCAACATTGAAGACGGCTTAGGGCGGACGCGACCTCACACTGCCTCCGCCATTGAAGCGACGCACCGGCCGAGGGCGTCGCCCGCGCCACGTCTCCGGTGTCCGCGGCTGTTCAATGCCGGAGACGCCATTGAACCATGGACGTGGACACTTGCCGGGTGTGGTATCTGCCACGGACCATGGACGTTGTCGGCAGGGGGAGGGTACCTGACTGCGGCGGAAGCCTGGGTGGACGGCGGCGTAGTCCAAGGAGGGCGTGCACTTTGGTAGTGGGGGTTGTGAAAGTCCTACGATGCCAGGGCGGCGGCTGGAGAGGTACGGCGTCGGCGTCGGACGATGATGGTGTGGATGTAAAGCAAGAGGGAGCAGGGACAGAGTGGAAGAGAAATGAACCAGGATTGTCGGAGTCATGCGTGGCAGCAATCCGGACTCCCTGCGAAGCCTCCCTCCCACAGTTTCCTTCCGATTTACGGGAAAATGGACGTCCGGACCGGTCCCCCGACGAGTGAGGTATAACGTTGGATAGCAAAGTATAACGTTGGATAGCAAAATGGGTCCAGACGGCTCAGTTCGGACGAATGCGGTCGATTTGTGCAGAGGCGGAACTTTAGTTTGGTTTTTTTTTCACTTCTTCCTTTACCGTTGCTTTGGAGCCTAACTCCGCCCATCACCTGCAGTTCCCTCCTTTTGGGATGACCCGCCCAGATTTTCCTCTGAAGCCTGCCATTAGACTGTTTTTTCTTTTTGCGGGTGAAAAGATGCCATTAGACTTTGATGAGCCCGCGTAGGAGATGCCTTAACACGGAGTGGTTGAGGCTGCTCCTGCGAACGATGCGTGAACCAGACATGATACCTCACTTGATGAGACCATGACACATCCTTTGGAAGCTTAGTTCGATGTACATATGCAGATGTCTCTACTATAGATTACGTATGGGGGTCCGTATTTTATTTGACCCAGCCTGATGAACACTCACTTTATCTACTCGTCGACAACGTGAGCAGGAGGAGGAGTGTGAGCGTGCATGGACTCGGGAAAAGAATATAATACCAGGGGAGTGGGTGAACCGAATCCTTGTTGCCCGTTAATTCGGTTTGCTGCGTGGGAACCACTCACCATGAGCCCGGACTCAATATCCATATCACTGCTCCGTACATGGCCTTGGTTTTCTTTGTGCGTCGACCTGGCGTCCGTACGTACAGCCGGGACGAGAAAATGGGGTCACGGCTCGTCAAACGACAGAAAGGACCCTCACCCCACGGCAAGGCGTAAAAAGCAACGGACTTGGACGTGCACGTTCCTTACCCACGATCGGACTTGATGAAGTGGTTGTTAGCGTCGCACGGCCCGCCGGACAGCCCGTGTGGTCAAACGCCAACAAAGCATTATCCGGGGCCATCAGCTTAAGAGTGCTACTAGCAAAAAGCAAAGCAAAACGTTTTGCGTTCTGCGAGCGTGCAGTGCCAGTGCAACCAGTGGCCTGAAGCAGGATGAGTCAGAGAGATCGAGCAGGTGAGCGACTCCTCATTCCTCTGTGCATGCATGTTTGCATATGCTGACAAAAAGTGGCATCGGCAGTGCACACCTCCACCTCATCAAGCAGTAGTGCTGCTCGTGCGGGTTCCCTCTCATGCCTTTCAAAAAAAAAAGGTTCCACTAACTGCTTTTTAGTTTAACCTGCATAATAACCACTATTTTTGCCTTGCTGAACGGTGCACCATCGGTTTTGACTGGGACCGAGCGCTGTTTTTTCCGTCCGCAATCATAGGAGTGACAGATGGGGTTCTCCCTGTTATCCAGGTCAAACAACCAACATGCTCCGTGCCGTAGTTTTCCATCGTCGACTTACTGTTTGGTGGTCAGGTCATGCTCGCGGCCAGAAACAGCACGCGCGCGCATGTGGCGAGGACGGCGGCGGCAAGGAGGGGGACGCACGAGGCCGACCTTTTCTCCGGCCACGTGAGCCGGTCGTGGGTGGCGCCGTCGCGATTGTGCGCCCGCCCCGTGCGCGTGCGTGTCTATATCTCGTCTGACGCACCGCCCCGTCCCGCGGCCGCTGCGCGTGCCACGTGAACCGGTCATGGTGAGGATGGCGCCGTCCGCCGTGCATGTGCGCTTCTGCTTCATCCGAGGCCCCGCCCCGCCCCGCCCCGCCCGGCCGCCGCTGCGTGACGAGTCGACGATAATGTCTCTCTTAACATCGACCCCGAAATCGTTGTAACAAATTTCAAAAAAAAAAAAATCGCCTGTAACCTTCGGATCAAGTGGTTTAAAAGTAGTTTGTCATCCAACACGATGGCTCATTGGTTCGCGGACCTGTCCCGTTGTCTTTTTTGGCAAACCGAACGTAAATGTCGACCGGAGAACAAATTTCGTGTTTTGACCATTTTCGTATACTATTTCGGGATCTGACCCTCATTGGAAACAATTTCGAGATCTGACCCTTTTCTTACCGCCAGACCCCTTGGCGGTAGGGTATAACAACCTACCGCCAGGGGGCTTGACGGTAGGGTTAGACACCCTACCGCCAACAAGTTCTAAGTTTCCAACACAGAGCATGCCCAGGGCCTACCGCCAGACCCCTTGGCGGTAGGGTATAACAGCCTACCGCCAGACCCCTTGGCGGTAGGCAGGAACCCTACCGCCAAGACCCCTGGCGGTAGGCTGTTATACCCTACCGTCAAGGGGTCTGGCGGTAAGAAAAGGGTCAGATCTCGAAATTTTTTCCAATGAGGGTCAGATCCCGAAATAGTATACGAAAAGGGTCAAAACACGAAATTTAGCCTCGACCGGACAGCATCCATGCACTCATCTAAGAGGTAAAAGCACGGCAGACCCGGGAACTTGTCGGGCCCGTGATGTTTCGGCCCACAAACTTGCAAAACCCCACTCCGCCACCCACAAACTTGCAGCCGATGTGCAAAAAAACCCAAAGCCAATCCCGCTGCGACATCTGGCGGAGGCGGGGCCGAGGCGGTCGTCGCGTGACTTTGCAGAAACCCCCCTGGCCTTTACCAGTAATGAACCCGCACTCCACATCTCCACCGAAGGGAAAAATGCTTAAAGGGGTTTGGCAAACTCTTTTTTGCCCCTGTCGTTTCATCTCTCCATAGAACTCGCGCGTTGTGGCGACGGTTCCGCTCCATGATGACGTCAGCCGTCTCGGCGGCGTCGCCGGCGACCGGCGCAGGCATGGAGCCGCCGGAATCCGTCGGTTTCGTGCGTGAACCTGGAGCTATCCCCCCCGACTACGGTATGCCCTGTTATGCTCTGTTCTGCGCCGAGTCATGTCGCGTCTTTTGTGGGGGTGGGGGTTTGGTAGGGTTCTTGAACTAGGACGATCGGTTGGATTCAGGCGGAAATATAGATGATTCGAACGGCTGCTTGCAGGTGAAGTAATTAGGATGGATGGATGTTCTTCGTGAGCCGATGGATTTGTGCTAGGGTTTGGTTGTTTCGGTGTCTGTAGTTTGAAATTTGGTTGGATGTCGTATGACATGTCAAAATTGATACTTTTTATTGGATTGTATGTGCACATGCATTGCTGCTGCTGAAGATGGTTTGTGATTTGAGCATTTCAACAAGATTTATATGTGAAGAGGGATTATGATTGTTGTACCCAGCCGTGTACAGTGTGATTGCTTGCACTGTCATTATCTATTTTCAGGGCAAATTTTGACTTTAGCATGTTATGATGGTGGTTGTATATGTTGCCTAATTTTGATTGCAGCATCATTATTAGGCTGTATGTTTAATCTGTAGCTAATAAACACAACTTGTGTTTGCTGTTTTGCAGTTTGTGATTCTGCAATGGGAGTAGCAGTTGAGAGCATCTTCTTTACTCTGGAAATTGAGCACAATGGTCTCTTTTGTGGGCCAAGCAATAATCTGGAATATTATGGGGCTACTCTGGAGATATTGGATTATTGCAGTGCAGCAAATTTGAGCTATTCTGTCCTCCAAGAGCATCTGAAGTGGCTAGGCTATGGTGTCAATGAGCAAAACATGTACTGGTGCAGACCTGGGCATGAGTTATCAGATGGATTGGTGCTTATTAGGGGAGATGCAGATGTCCAAGATATGATCAAAGTAGGTGCAGATCACAAGGTACTTCACATGTTGGTTGATCATTCAAACTTCGTACAAATCTGCAGGGATGATGTGATATATAAAGGAAGCCCAACATTGCCAGCTGTTAGCAGTCCTACTAAAATGCCAAGTAGGGCTGTTTCTGAAGCTCAAGTTTTGAATGAAGATCCCATATCTGAGATGGCAGCAGAAGCAAGTAATGTCAATGAAGATGGTAATGAGGAAGCACAGCTAGCAGACACAGATACTGACTTTAGTGATAGTGATTATGAGATTGATGAGGGAGATGATGATTTGTTTGATGACAACATTGATTTTGATGTGCATGAAGAAGAGGAGGTGGAGGAGCCAGATGTGGAGCCTGAGTATGTTCTTGATGATGAAGATTTGGACCTGCCAAAAGAAGAAGAAGAGTACTTGAAATACAAATTCAGGGCTTTCAATGCAAAAGTTGACATGAAATCATCTATATTTAAAGTTGGCATGGTTTTTGCTGATGTGAAGGAGCTCAGAAATGCTTTGACAGCATACTCTATTAGGCAAAGAGTTAAGATCAGGAAGATAAAAAATGAGCCATCTAGGCTTGATGCAGTATGTCAGAAAGGTTGCCCCTGGATGTTGAAGGCTGGTAAAGACAACAGAACAGGGGGTTTTGTGATCAAGGCATATGCAGCTGAGCACAGATGTCCAAAAAAATGGAAGCTGAGGTCTCTCACTTCAAAATTTCTGACAGCATTCTTCATAGATGAATTTAGGGATGATCAGAAGATGTCACTTGGAACTTTCTCAAGGAAGGTTACAAAGGAGTTCAATGTGACACCAAACAGATGGAAGTTAGCTAGAGCAAGGAAACATGCTCTCAAGGAGATACATGGAGATGAGGAGGAGCAATTCAACAGATTATGGGACTATGGAACTGAACTGAGAAGATCCAACCCAGGTTCCACATTTCTCCTATCCACTGCTCTTGTGAAGGACAAAGATTTTCCATTAGGGAGGAAATGCTTGAAAACCCTTTACTGGTCTTATGATGCATGTAAAAGAGGCTGGCTCAAGGGCTGTAGACCAATTATTTTCATTGATGGATGTCATATGAAGACCAGGTTTAAGGGAATTTTGCTGAGTGCGGTTGGCATTGATCCAAATGACTGTATATTCCCTATTGCCATGGGCTGGGTAGAAGTGGAATGCACTAGTTCATGGGAGTGGTTTTTAACCACAGTAAGAGATGATCTTAATGTGAGAAACACTGCTCCATTTACAATAATGAGTGACAAGCAAAAGGGCTTAATAAATGTTGTTAAAAAGGTTTGGCCAGATTCAGAGCATAGATTCTGTGTGAGACATATATACCAGAATTTCCATGAGAAACACAAAGGAGAAGTGCTGAAGCAGGATCTATGGGCCATAGCAAGATCTCCAAATAAAGTTAAATGGAGAGAGAACTGCCAAAGGATGGATGAGCACAACGCTGCTGCATTTCACTGGACTGAAAGATTGGATGTGAAGACATGGGTTAAAGCTTATTTTAGTGATTTCAGCAAGTGTGACATTCTGCTAAACAACAATTCTGAGGTTTTTAACAGGTAATTTGTCACATGTTGTTCTGCTTATCATATAAACACACTTGCATATTATCATGTTTACTGTGCTTATCATATATAGCCTATTGTGCTTATCATATATAGCCTATTGTGCTTATCATACATAGCCTATTGTGCTTATCATACATATGTTCTGACAGGCTTATCATTTCCATGTGCAGCTATATTCTGGATGCCAGAGAGATGGCAGTTCTATCCATGCTAGAAAATATCTTTTATAAGCTAATGCACAGGATGATGAGTAAGCAGAGAGAGGCAGTGGAAAAGTGGACAGGAAACAGAGTTTGTCCAAAGATTTTGAAAAAACTAGAGAAAAACACAGCTTATGCAGCTAATTGCTATGTTTCTCCAGCTGGTCAAGAACTATTTTGAGTGCAATCAGGCAACTCCAGCTACTTAGTGGATCTGTGCTTGCACAAATGTGAGTGTAGAAGGTGGCAACTGTCAGGTGTTCCTTGTGGGCATAGCATTGCTTGCATGAGGGAAGAGAGAATTAACCCAGAGGACATGGTGCATGATTGCTACACAGTGCAGACCTACTTGAAAGCATATGGTTATACCCTGGTTCCTTTAAGAGATCCAAAAGACTGGGAGAAGATTGAAGTTGACAAAGTCTATCCTCCAGTGTTCACAAAGCAGGTGGGAAGGCCAAAGACTAATAGGAAGAAAGCTCCAGAGGAGAAGATCAAAGGTGGTGTGAGGTATTTGAACAAAAAAGGAGTAACTATGCACTGTTCTATTTGTGGCAAGCCTGACCACAACAGGAAGGGCCACTACAAGTACCAGGAAGCCCTACTTGGAGGAGGATATGAGATAGATGAAAATTATGATGACCCTTCTTTTCTTCAGGTAACTTCTAACAATTATGAAATATTTTCTCACTTTGTTGTTAAAATATGAGAGCCTTTTTCTGATGATGATTGGATGCTATGTGCAGAACATTTTCCCTCGGCTGGCAAATCCCATGCTAGATCCCTCACAGCAGCCACAATCTATGGTCTTCAACATGGCACAAAGAGAGAGATCATTCAGAGCTCCTCAAAGAGAGCATGGACCATTGCCTGAGCAATCCTCTTTTGTTGTAGCTGCAGGTGATTCCATTCCACAACCTAGAGTTATTACAACTGAAATGAACATAGGTCGGAGTACAAGAGCAACCGGAAGAACAGAAACAGGGGAAGGATCCCAACATGCTGCAAGAGGTAATAAAAGACAGAGGGGGCTGGAAGAGGAGCTGCTGATATTGCAGGCACATCTGCAGCTGCTGCTAGGGGAAGAGGAGCTGGAAGGGGAAGGAACTCTGGAAGAACTGTAGGAGGTAGAACTGGAAGAGGAGCTAGAAGGGGAAGGAATTCTCGAAGCACTGCAGCAGCTAGTACTGGAAGAGGTGCTGGAAGATCTTCAGGTGTTGACACATCTTTAGGACTTGGATTTGGTACTGGAAGAGGTGCATATTACTTGTTGTTTGGAGATGACAGGGCTACAGAAATTCCAGATCTCAATGCTCCATCTGATGAGTTCAACTTGTAGGGCCATTACATTAGTACACCTACAAGTTCATGAATGAACTTCATTTTGTGATAGCAAATGTAAGAGTTCATGAATGAACTTCCTTTAGTGATGTTAGGATGACAGCAAACTCCATGGTGCTGCTGCTAAGATTAACTGTATTTTGTGACAGCAAACTCTTTTATGCTGTACTTGTTTAAATGATGTTTGAACTACTCTCTGCTGGTTAAAATATGTGCTCAAATTCTGAATTTTTTCAGTCATTTTACCTATGTGTTTCTGAATGTCTCTATGTACAGCAAATTCTGAATTTTTCAGTCATTTTACATGTGTATTTCTGGATGTTTCTATGTACAACAAATTCTGAATTGTTTCTATGTTTCAGTCTGAAACTTTTGTATGTTCAAAATAGCAACAAAAAAAAGGTTTGGCCTGGGTATCGAACCCAGGACCTGCTGTTGTGCTCTATTGTGCTTTGCCAACAGAATAGGAGTAGTGTTTTGTCTTAGTATAGCCAGTCTTCTATACTGAATCAACTTTCGGCGTTTACCCATGCATTCTATTTTCAGTTTAGCTTGTTCACTACTATTCTGTCAGGTTTCAGTTCGTGCTCTGTCAGTTTAGCATCTTTGTATGAAAGTTCAGTCAACGTTCGTAACAATGTATCCATGTTTGTAGTCAAGAACTATGCTGCAATGAACAATGTCTGAACTTTATTGCACTGCAAAATCTCGGATCTTTTCAAAATGACCGCCATGCCAACATCAACTACATAAAAACCAAAGTGAAGCAATACTACAGAGCTGTCTCAGCATCACTAGTAATCCACCACTACTACTTTCTAACAATAACAGCAAACATAATGGCAAACATGCCAAGATACAAAAGACCACCAAATGTTATGATCCTATCCCTAAACAACAGCCTTTCCTTGTGGATCCTTCCATTTGCCCTCTTTTCAAGCTTGTTCTTTTCCATTTCTCTCTCACAAGCTTTAATTCTACTCTCCAGGTGAATGTTCTTCGAAGCCAGATCCATAATCACTGTCTTTGCCCTGCCTTCCCACCTTTTGTCAATCCACTTAACATAGTCGCAAGCAAGAGGGCCCTGCAAAATTCATACGCACACATTTTTACGTGTAACAAAATTCTAAAACATATAACAAAGCCAACTAATCTAATTCTGAAACTGACTGCGGCAACACTTACCTCGTATGCACAACCTAAGAACCGCCTGCCAGCGTCCTCTACATCGGTGCAAACACGACGAACAGGGGCAATCAGAAGAATACAGAGATCCCCATTCTCAATGCCACAATACTCAAGATCGTGCTCATCCTACCAAAACTCAAACCCTAAATCGTCAATCACTTGTACATCCCACCGAACAAATGTAATTCGTGAGTGCGAAGAACTATACCTGAGATGCAGACGGAGCCCCAAAGTTGAAGATGGACGTCTCCTTGGCCCAAGGTTCTCCGGGTCCGCCGCCGCCAATGAACCCGTCGCCTCTAATGGATCCGCCGAGCGGACCAACGGATCCGCCCCCACCCATGGGTCCGCCGACTCCAATGGCGACGCCCTTCCTGCTGCCGCTCGCTCCAAAGCCCAGACTCGCCGCCGCCGTCGACCTAGCTCTCATGCTTCTGGCGTCGGGCGATACAGAGGGGAACGAGAGGAGAGACACTAGGGATTTGGCAGCAGTTGGAATGGGGAACGATAGATGTGGAGTGCGGGTTCATTACTGGTAAAGGCCAGGGGGGTTTCTGCAAAGTCGCGCGACGACCGCCTCGGCCCCGCCTCCGCCAGATGTCGCAGCGGGATTGGCTTTGGGTTTTTTTGCACATCGGCTGCAAGTTTGTGGGTGGCGGAGTGGGGTTTTGCAAGTTTGTGGGCCGAAACATCACGGGCCCGACAAGTTCCTGGGTCTGCCGTGCTTTTACCTCCTCGTCTAGTACTTCATCGATCACAGTACTCGGTCACCCCACACACGACATTAATTACAGCTCTGCCTGCCCCGTGGCAACCTCTGGACACGGGAAGATCACCTTGTCCTTGGAGCGGCAGCAGTCTGTACCAGGAGTACAACAGCGCACCGGGAAAGGTTCGCATCTGGATCCATCCAACGTCCATTCATTACAACAAACGGGCACGGTAGTCCCTGATCCATCTCCATTTTCAAATGTTGCCATCATCAATGCTTGTCCGGGTGCATTCGCTTAATTTACTATTCCCTCCGTTTTTAAATATTTGTTTTTTAAGATTTCAAATGGACTATCACATACGGATGTATGTAGACATATCTTAGAGTGTAGATTCACTCATTTTGCTTCGTATGTAGTCATTTGTTGAAATATCTAGAAAGACAAATATTTAGGAACGGAGGGAGCACAGGACTGTAGTACTGCTTAGCTTAACACGGAGTGGTTGATGCTGCTCCTGCAGACGCTGCTTGAGTTTGACGGCCCGTGTACAGCCGGAGGGGCGACGGTCGTCCAACCATCTATTCATCAAATGTTTCAACAAAGAGCGACGAAAGAATGGAGAGGATTTGGGGGTAAGCAGGTGTGGGGGCATCGAGTTTGTCTTTCGTGTCCTTGTTTTTCTGGCTTTTGATTTTTAAACTTTCATATTTTTTTTTCAAAACTTAGTCAATCGATAAAATCACGAGTATATGCGACCGACAAAAAAATCACTTAAAGTTTCAACTCTGAAACCTGGTACTCATGACCAACAAAATCAGAATTTTCAGATGCATAATCATACGTTTCAACGATTAAAAATTAAAACTTGTTTTGCCTCTCGTGTGGGATCCAACTACTTCACGAATCACAAGGCAATTGAGCGGCGGGGCAGAGAGCTTGACGGGTGTGTATCCCTATAAATTTCCGGGCGAAAGAAGTGAGGGAGAAAAATGTGGTGATGTCGGAGGCTAAGTTGATGGTGTTTGCTCACATCCGGCCCCGCTAGAACCCCTCCCCGTTGGAGATGGCATGAACCGGACACAATATCTCACTTCATAAGACCATGACATAGAGAGTGAATTTTTGGAGCCTGGTTGCAGTGGAAGCTGCCACGTCCATGGTACGTCGATGCACACATGCAACTGTGGTAGAATATATCACGTATGCGGCGTCCGTATTTTATTTCACCCGAACTGACCGAGAACTTACTTCATGTCAGTCCTTAACGTGAGCAGGAGCAGTGCGCATGGGCGCATGGGCAAAGAATGCCAGGAGGAGAGTGGGTGAACCGAATCCACGTCGTCATCGTCGCCCGTTAATTCGGTTTCCTGCGTGCGAACCACTCGTCATGACCCACCCGGACTGAATATCCATATCACTTCCACGATTCCACCAGTGCACCGTACCGTAGGAGTATGTATTTTCTTGCGCCGGAAATCCGCTACGTACGTAGGCACGTTTGTTGTTGAGCTCCTCCAACTAGACTGGTTGGGTAGGAGTAGAGCTGCCTGCAATTCGTAAGCAGAGCGGCAACATATGTATTGTACAGAACAATATATACTGTGTCACCACTTGGGTTAATTGCACATAAATTTGAAGTGTAGCACACCGAACTTCTGGCTCTCCCTTGGAATAATTGGTCCGTACGGGGGCCTGGTTTTCTTTGTCATGCTGGCGACGGACCGACTTGGCGTCCGTATGGTCGATCAGGATGAGAAACCATGTCTCCGGCTCGTCAACCCACAAACCTCACGGCATGGCGTACAAGCAACGGACTTGGACGTGCACGTGCCCAGCCCCATGATCGGACTCGATGAAGTGCTTGTTAGCGTCGCACGGCCGGCCGTGTGGTCAAAACACTAACAAAGTATCCGGCGGGGCCACCAGCTTAAGAGTGGTAGCTACACTTTTTGGGCGGTGGATAAGCTCACTGGATCGTGTGTGTGGAATGCACATGGAGTAGTACGTAGCGGCGTAGTGGCTGGCCAACGAACGGGGCTTTGCGATCGCGAGCGTGAGTGGGCAGCAGAGAGGGAGTGAGGCATGGAGCAGGCGAGCGGCTCCTTTGTGGCATCAACGGCGGTGCCAGTCCGTGCGGGCTCTCTGTCTGCGGCCTTTCAAAAAACAAAGCAAGTCTTAACACTGCACTGGCTTTTTGGTTTAGTCAGTAGTCTATTGTTTTGCTGACCGATGCACCATTGGTTTTGACGGCGATCGAGAGTTGTTTTCCTCTGCGATCACAGGTGTGAGTGGCGATGGGCTTCTCCCTCTTTTCCAGGTCGATCAAACAACTTGCCATGCCCGGCTCCCTGCAGTAGATTTCCACCGTCGACTTCGACGGTCAGGTGCATGTGGCGGTGGCTTACGCAATGCGAGGGCGGTGGCGGCGGCGACACACGAGACGAAACCGACGGGAACCTGCCTGTGCTTTTACTCCGGCCACGTGAGCCGGTCTTGGGCGGCGCCGAGAAATGCGTCGCAACATATGCCCCTGCCCTAGTGCCCCGTGCGTGTGCATGTCTATCTCAACCGCCCAGCCCAACAGCCGCCGCAGGACGTCCATGAGTGAAAATGGATAAAACTGGCTGAAACTTCAACACACAAAATTAACCTAATCTAAAAATATTTCATAAAATGGCCCTCTTTTGCATGATGTCCGGGTCTGGGAGCCATGCTAGAGAGCATGACGCCTCGACCTAGGGCGTCATGGTTGCGACATGTAGCATGGCGCCCGGGCTAGAGCGCCATGCAAAATAGCATGGCGCCCGGGCTAGAGCGCCATGCAAAATAGCACAGCGCCCAAGCCCGGGGCGTCATGCTATATAGCATGGCGCCTCAGCCCCGGACATAATGTAAAAAGGCCATTTTATGAAATATTTTTAGAATGAGGCTATTTCGTGTTGAAGTTTCGAAAAAGGGTCATTTTTTTTCATTTTCACCGTCCACGATACGTCTCTTTTCATTACCAAAGTGCAATAAATAGGATGAAACATCACATTTGACGTTAGGATTATCGATAACAGTCACAATACGTGTTTAGACAGAAAATCATCAGCATCGGCATAATTTTTCACGCTTCTCACTAGTAAGATTGTAAGTTTGGGAGAGAGGGATTGTGTGCATCGATATTCTCATTGATCGTGCACTAGGCACATATATAGGTACAAGGGGTGCGACCGGTGCCTTGTCTCCCAAGATACGAGTAGATACAGGGGGGAGAGAGACACTACAGGTGCGGCATACAGAACCCGGACCTACATACGTATATACATGTTCAACACCCCCCCGCAGTCGAAGCGTCGCCGGTGACGCAAAGACTGGACCGAAAGCCCTCGAAAGTCGAGGTAGGTAGTCCCTTCGTCATGACATCGGCGAACTGCTGATCGGTGGGCACATGCAAAACTCGAACACGACCAAGTGCGACGTGCTCCCGAACGAAGTGGATGTCGAGCTCAATATGCTTCGTCCGGCGATGATGAACAGGGTTGGCAGAGAGGTAGACTGCGGAGACGTTGTCACAGTAGACAATCGTGACCTTGGGAACCTCACATAGCAACTCCTGAAGTAGCTGTCGTAGCCAGGAGCACTCCGCGACGGTGTTAGCCACAGCCCTGTACTCGGCCTTGGCGCTCGATCGTGAAACCGTGGGTTGTCGTTTAGACGACCACGAAATCAGAGAGGGCCCGAGGTACACGCAGTAGCCGAAAGTGGAGCGCCGAGTGTCGGGGCACCCAGCCCAGTCGGCGTCGGAGTAGGCGACGAGGCCGGTGTCGGGGGATGCCGTCAGGGTGAGACCCATGGCCGTGGTGCCACGTATGTACCGGAGGATACGTTTCACCAGAGCCCAATGGGTGTCACGAGGGGCATGCATGTGAAGGCACACCTGCTGGATAGCATAGTGGATATCCGGCCTAGTCAGCGTGAGGTACTGAAGAGCACCGACGATGGAGCGGTAGAAGGGAGCATCGGACGCCGGAGAGCCCTCGACGGCGGACACCTTAGCCTTCGTATCGACAAGCGTGGAAGCACATGCTTGCAATTAAGCATGCCGGCTCACAGCAGAAGCTCGTAGGCGTACTTCTGCTGATGCAGAAAGAAGCCAGTGGCACGGCGAACGACCTCGATGCCGAGGAAGTAGTGAAGAGCCCCCAAGTCCTTGAGGGCGAACTCGGTGCCAAGGCGAGCGGTGATCTGGTGAAGTAGCGCTGGTGAGGACGCAGTCAGGATGATGTCGTCGACGCACAGGAGAAGGTACGCGGTAGCGGCGCCATGGTGATAAATAAACAGGGAGACATCGGACCGTGTGGACCGGAACCCCTGCTGCTGAAGGAAGGCCGCGATCCGCTGGTACCAGGCCCGAGGTGCCTGCTTCAACCCGTAAAGAGAACGGGAGAGCAAGCACACGTGGTCCGGATAGTCGGCGTCGACGAAACCAGTGGGCTGCTGAGAGAACACCTGCTCGTCGAGGTGACCATGCAGGAAGGCATTGGACACGTCGAGCTGGTGAACCGGCCAGGCGCGAGAGACAGCCAGCTGGAGAACGACGCAAATCGTGCCCGGTTTTACAACCGGGGCGAAGGTGTCGGTGAAGTCCACGCCGGCGCGCTGTCGAAAGCCGCGCACCACCCAACGCGCCTTATAGCGCTCGAGGGAACCGTCGGGGCGAGTCTTGTGGCGGAAAACCCACTTGCCAGTGATAACATTGGCACGGGGAGGCCGCGGGACAAGCTGCCACGTACGGTTGCGCTGCAAGGCGTCGAACTCCTCACGCATCGCAGCAAGCCAGTTCGAGTCCCGAAGGGCTGCGCGAGTGGAGGTGGGCAGCGGAGACGGGGCCGAGGTAGACGCGACACACGCGTACTCGTCGGAGGTGTAGCGCGTGCTAGGATGAAACATCCTAGTCCGAGCCCGAGTGACCAGACCGGTGAGGGGTGCAGCCAGCACCGGTGGAGCCGAGGGGGAGACCGGCGATGAGGAGGCCGAGCCGGTCTCCAAGGCGGCGGAGGCCGTGACGGCGGGGGCGCCGGACGCTGCGGCGGCGGGGGTGGCCTCACCCGAGGCGCCGTTGGAGGGGGCGCCGGAAGCCGCGGCGGCGGGGGCGCCCAAGGGGGCGGCCTGACCCGAGGCGCCGCTGGAGGGGGCGGCCAGACCCGAGGGTGCGGGGCGCGTGGGCGGGGCCGGGGCGCTGCTCGGCGAAGGGGGCGGCCCACCGTAGGTGATGGCAGGGGCGAGCCGCGTCGCGGGAGGCGCCGAAGGCTGCGCCGGGAGGGACGATACCTGCTGAAAAGGGAACACCAGCTCATCAAAGTACACGTGCCGCGATGTATAAACGCGGTGGGATACTGGATCATAGCACCGGTAAACTTTGGTGTTGGGAGGGTAACCGAGAAAGATGCAAGGAACCGACCGAGGAGCGAGTTTATGAGGAGTGGTAGACGCGGTGCTAGGATAACAGAGACACCCGAAGATGCGGAGGCCATCATAAGATGGAGCCGCACCGAAGAGGAGCTGGTGAGGAGCATAGTTCTAGCGAGGGCGACATGGGCGGATGTTAATGAGGAGGCTGGCGGTGGCGAGAGCATCCGGCCAGAACCGAGGGGGCACGTTGGAGTGGAAGAGCAACGTGCGGACGCAGTCATTAAGAGTGCGAATGACGCGCTCGGCGCGACCATTTTGCTGGGACGTGTAAGGACAAGTGAGGCGAAAAATGGTACCGTGAGAGGCGAGGAGGTTACGGACGGCAATGTTGTCAAACTCTTTTTCGTTATCAGTTTGTAGGGCAAGGATAGGACGACCGAACTATGTGATGACGTAGGAATAAAAGGTGGTGAGTGTGGCAAGGGCGTCGGACTTGCGACGGAGAGGAAATGTCCACACATAATGAGAAAAATCATCCAATATCACCAAATAGTATAGATAGCCCGTGTTGCTTGCAACCGGGAACATCCAAACATCACTATGCAATAACTGAAACGGAAAAGTGGAAATGTTTGTAGACTCGCTAAAGGGAAGACGAACGTGCTTGTCGAGACGGCATGCCTCACAAGTGTGGTTGTCAACCTTATTACATGAGAATGAAAAACTCTGAAGAATCTGACGCAAAACTGTGGAGTTGGGATGACCGAGACGGGCGTGCCAAAGATCGACGCTAGCGGCGAGGGCGGCTGGACGGGTGGCGGTGATGGCGGAGGGATGCACCAGGTAGAGCTCGTCGGGGCTATCACATCGGTGGAGTACCATCCGTGTACGGGCATCCTTCACAGAAAAGCCAACAGCGTCAAATTCGACAGTAATAGGATTCTCACGAGCAAGGCAACGAACAGATACAAGATTGGTGACTAAGTCAGGAGAGACAAGGACATTAGACATGTTAATAGGAGTAGAACTAGAAGAAAACGACATATGACCGACATGTGTACTGGGTAAGGAGGAACCGTTACCAACGGTGATGCGAGTGGGAGTATGAACGGGGGTGGAAGACATGAGGTTACCGGGATGAGATGTCATATGAGCAGTGGCGCCCAAGTCCATGTACCGCCACCATAGTTGCTAGGTGACGGAGCCGAATGCAGGGCGGCGAGGTGGGCGGGATCCCATGGCGGCGGCACCTGGGGCGGGTAGAACCCGCCATAAGGGGGCAAGGGAGCGGTGCCATAGCCGCCCGTGGCCGGCGATGCAGGGAGGGCCGGGTAGGGGGCGGCGCCGGGTGCGGCAAGGTACGCCTGGTGGCTCACCGAACGGGGCCTAAGGATGCCCGGGGCGGGAGGCCGGGGAACCGGCATCGAGTACGCGTGGACGACACCCATCCACGGGTTGGTGCCGTAGGTCCATGGCGGGGTGGCTTGCTGCTGACGAGGGGCCCCCGCGTTCCCCTGCTGCGGCTGCTTGCGCCCGCCCCCACGGCGTTTGCCACGCCGGCCGTCACCCTGCGGCTGCTGCTGGGGAGCAGCGGGAGGGGTAGGGGGCGAGGGCGGGAGGGGGTAGAACCCCGGGGGCGCAGGGGGCGGCGGTTGCTGCCGCGGTGCGGGAGGGGCGGGTGGCGGCGGGGCACCGCGAGAGGTGCCGGCGGCGAGGGCGTGGTGTTGCACGTGCTTCTTCACCCCCTTCATCCGGCGCTCCTCCAACCGCAAGTACGCCACAAACTTGGGGAAGGAGGGCTCCGGCATCAAGGTGAGGTTGGCAGCGGCGTTGCCGAAGTCCTCGTTGAGGCCGGCGGTGTAACGCCCGGATAATTAAACTACAGTAGTCATTTGCTAATGATGCCACGTCACCACGATTACTGTTGTTAAACTCGCGTTGATTCGAAACCGGTTCAAATTCAAATTTAAAATAAATTCAAAAATAAAAGTTTTCAAATGTCAAAACTAAAATGTGCAAACTGTGGCAAATAATTCATAAGTATTGTTGGTGAAGAAATCAAGTTTTTATAAAATGATTAAGTGCTCAAAAATAACTAAAACAGTAGCAAAAACAATTAATTAAATGCCTTTTGTAATTTATAAAATGTTAAACTAATTTATTTAGATGTCAAACTTTTTGTGGCAGTGGACTAGGTGATAACACTAATTTAGGAGTTTGCTTGGTATTTTATTGAACTGAAATAAATTGGAAATTAAAAGAAAACAGAAAAGGTTAAAGTGGAAATAGAAACAAAAATAATAATAAAAGTAAATAAGAAAAACAAAAGGCCCCTCCCTACTTCCCTGGGGCAAGTGGCCCAGCTGCCACCAGGCAGCCCACCTGCGCCCCCGTCCTCCTCCTGTTCACAGGGGGGCGTGGCGGCCATCGGCCGCTGCCAACGGCGCCGTGGCGGCCATCGCTCGGCTACCCATGCCTATAAGCCGCCCCCATCGCCCGAACCCTAATCCTAGACGCCTCTCCTTCCTCTTCCCCGTGCCGCGACCTCCTCTGCTCGCACCACCCGAGCGACACCGTCGCCTTGCCGCCTCCACAGACGCGGCCATCGGCCTCCCCAAGCCCTGAGACCGCGACCAGGAGGACAACCACCGTCGATTTCGTCCATCCCGAGCATCAAATCGAGCGGAGCCGCACCGAATCGCCGCCATCGAGTTCGCCTTCGACATCCTTCACCGCCGGCCGCCATCGTCGATTCGCTCGACCCCGACCGTCCCCGGCCTCGCCAACCACGTCCACGGCTCCTTGGTGAGCTTCTCCTTCGGATTCCCCCTTCTTCCGCGTCGATTTGGTCGTCGTTTGCCGTCCCGAGCTCATCCTAGTTCGCGTGTACGCGTACATACGTGCGTGCTTGTTTCTCGCGCTGCTCCTGCTGCCGACGCACGCCGCGCGCGCCCGCCTGCACCAGGCCCCGCCCCGCTCCCTGCGCTGCTACTTCGCTGCTGAACTGCTGCTGCTCCCTGCCCCTACTGTCTTCTGCTGCCGCTGCTGTGCACCACCGCAGTCCGCGCCGCGCTGGCCCCTGCGCGCGCCCCGCCCCTGGCCTCGCCTCTGCGTGCGCGACGCGCCCGCAGCCACTGCTGCCCTCCGCTTGCTGCGCTGCTGCTTGGCGCGCGTGGCCATGCCCGTGATGCTGCTTGCTAGCTGCGTGCTGCTCTAAGCTGCTCTGCCTGCTGCTCCTATTCTGTTGCAAAGCGCCGCCGCTGCTGATGCTGCTGCTCTGCTTGCCGCTACTTGCTCTGCTATGGCTGCTCAAGCTGCTGCCCACGCTGCCGCTGCTCCAAACTGCTGCCGCGCTGGCCCTGTGGCTGCTCCGCTTGCTGCCGTTGCTGGCCATGGCAAAGGCCATGGCCGTGGTGTGTGTGTGCGCAGCGTGAGAGTGTTAGTGGTTAGGTATAGTGCAAATGACAGGTGGACCCCCACTCTAATTATCCACTTAAAAAGAAAATGCTAAAATATGTGTGAATGACACCTGGGTCCCATAGGGCCCGTTGACCAGTCGACTGCTGACTGGGCAGTTGACTGGGTCCCACTGTCAGCCACACAACACCCTGCTGGGTACACTTTTGGGTACCCCTAGCAGTTAACTGTTAAAGAATTTCAAATTATTAAATTAAATCCTGTAATTCCAGAAAATATTTAAATCTTTGTAAATTAATATAAAATAATCCGTAGGTCAGATGAAAATACTTTGTACATGAAAGTTGCTCAGAACGACGAGACGAATCTGAATACGCACTTCGTATTGCTGTCAGATGCCCCTAACTATCTGAACATGAAACTTTTAGACTGATTTCGATAAATGAATAGTGCTCAACTTTAATAAAATAAATCTAAACAAATTACTAAATTAATTAAATCATTTAGTTAGGCAGTAGAACACCTCTGCATATCATTTAGGCATGTCATGCATATTGTTTGCATTTTTGCCGTGAATTTATTGTTTCTTGCCCCCTTCTTCTCTCTCGATAGACCCCGACACCGACGTCGTCCCCGAGACTGACGCAGCTCCGGAGTTCGACTACGCCGTAAACGACCCTTCTCTTGCCGCAGAGCAACCAGGCAAGCACCCCCCTTTGAACATGCCTATATCGTCTATTCTTTCTCCCTCCTGCTTGCATTAGAATTTGCTACTGCTTTGAGTTATCCTATTCTGATGCATAGCCTGTTTATTGTAACCTGCTATTGATACCTTACCTGCTTATGCTAAACTGCTTAGTATAGGCTGGTTAGAGACCCACCAGAGATCCCCACTTTGTCCCAAGTTGCCCCGCTGGATTATCAGATGACTCGATCAACGTGATCGACAACCAGGCCCCGGCACCGCACATCACCCCCTTACTTGTACGACACTGCAGCGTTAGCATCGAGTGCCGAGGGTGATACCTTGTTTAGCACTTCTGATGTTAACTCTGTAGAGTAGCTATTCGGTCGTGGTCATCGAGGGTGATTCCTCCTTCATCACTTCCGATAACGACGCCGTCGTGCAATGCTACTTCTTGAGCTTGCGTTGGTTTTTTCATTGAAGAGGAAAGGGTGATGCAGCAAAGTAGAGAAAAGTATTTTCCTCAGTTTTGAGAACCAAGGTATCAATCCAGTAGGAGACAACACGCAAGTCACCGAATACCTGCACAAACAAACACCAAACTTGCACCCAACGCGATAAGGGGTTGTCAATCCCTTCACGGTTACTCGTGAAAGTGAGATATGATAAAGATAGATAAACGGTAAAGTAAATATTTTTTGGTATTTTTGTTTTATAGATTGAAAAGTAAAAGATTGCAAAATAGTAGATCGGAAACTCCACTAGTAGAAAAAGGCCCATTTGTCCCGGTTCCAGAGGCCCATTTGTCCGGGTTCTGGAACCGGGACTAAAGGGTCGGGACTAAATCCCAACACCTTTAGTCCCGGTTCGCTTACGAACCGGGACAGATGTGGCTCCACGTGGCCACTGCGGCGAGCCCAGGCAGGAGGGCCTTTAGTCCCGGTTGGTAACACCAACCGGGACCAAAGAGCATCCACGCGTCAGCAGCTCAGGAGCTGGTTTTTTTTTTTGAAAGAGGGGGGGGGGGAGGGGGGGGGGTTGGGGGTTTTGTAGGGTTAATTAGGGGTTTCATATATTGTGTTAGCTAGCTAATAGAGAGAAGTGTCCTCTCTTATCTCCGTGCTTGGTCGACGCTACGTACTATACATATAGAGAGGACTCGATACGCTAGCTAGTAAGCAAATGAAGGAAACCATTAAGTACACAAGATCGTCATGAACATATACAGAGAGAAGTGATCGACCTCCTCCTTCTCCGAGAGATTGGTCGAACAACAAGTTTTCGTATATCTATCCGATGCTACTAGCTACATATATACAATATAAGATCTCTTACAATTCCTAACATCTGATGTCAAGTTCCACATGGTATTCTCCGGCTGGATTGATGACGTGGTCAAGAAAGAATCCCGCCAATTCCTCTTGAATTGCTTTTATGCGATCTTGTGGTAGGAGTTCATCCCGCATCTGCCAAATCTAATTTGAAGAAGGGGGTCAATACATATATATGAATGAAACTCAACACAAATGATGGTAATAAAATAAAATTGTGAATATTATTGCTTACGCACCTCATATTGTTTTTCAGAGTAGCCCCGCTTAGAGGTCGTCGCGTTGTAGATGTACTCGCAAATGTAGTATCCACAAAAATTATTCCCGCCTTCCTGCCACAACCACTTTATGAGAAATAGAGGTCAATCAAACTGATAATCAAGCATTATAAATGGTATTGATGAAACTAGCTAGAATCAATGGGAGATGCGCGAAACTAGCTAGTAGTACTTACTTTCGGGTGTGTAAATCGCAGCTCCCCCGGTAGTCTCGGAGCTTCTGCGGTGAACACTTTCCAAACCCTGCGAGACAAAGAAAATAATTACTTGATATCAGGAAATGAACAAAGTTGCCGATATGGTGCGATAATGATCGATTGAACTTACTTCTGGAGCATTTCAGTCATGGCCGCATACTCCTTGGGATCTTTTCATCTTGAGTCTAAGACGGTTACTAGTCCCTGCTCAAGCTTAATCTCTAGGAGAATAAAGTGGAAGCTGCACACGCATGCATAACTCATCAATTACATTACTATAACCTCGAGTAATAATGGAAACCAAATATGCAGAAGACAGTAACACTCACTTGAAGTTGTAAGAAAAGAGTATTTTATCTTTGTTTTGATTTTTAAGCAACGATTGTAGCAAGTTGGCCTCGGTTTCTTTCGCATTATATTTAACTGTCCATTCATTTATGAGATTTGTGTTAATGAACCCAATATCATAGATTTGTGCATTTCTGCATTCGATGATCTTTAATCTGCATAATATAGTGAGGTTAATTATATATACATGCAATGAAAGAGCTGAGCTATATATAGAGACTTAATTACAGAAGTATAGTACATACAAACAGTAGCAAGTGATGATTATTTTATCGAGGTCCTTTTGATTGAAAAACTGGAAGAACTCCTCAAATGGAACAGACAACAGATCAATTCCAACGAGGTCGTGCTCCTCTTTAACTCTCAGCGTCAAAATATCCTTCCCAGACTTGCAGGTGTCCATGTTCCACTTATGGAATCTTCGCATCATCGTTGTTAGAGGAGGATCACCAGGTCTGACGAGAGGCTTCCCGTACCGGTATTTGTGTTCGTCCACTTCCATTGTATCAAAATGTGCATCGTCGGGCAGGTAATCACCAGGATTGGTACCGGGCAGCATCCCCGGCAGATTTGCGACGATATCGCTAGACACCTTGAGCGGGGGGGGGCACGATTGGTTTGCCTGTTCGCCGAGCTGGGGAATTTTGTTCCCACTTCTTTGTTCTTGTAACCTTTTGTCACTTGAAGTAGTTCCCGACCGGCGCGCTTCTTCCACTGCCTTTTTAAGAGCGCGGACATGGTTGTCATCCGGCGGAGGCGGTGGTGGTCGCTTCAGGTTCTTGAAAGTGCGCTTCAATTTCGCCGGATCTATCTTCTCCTCCGGAGGTGGATTTTTCTTTGCAAAAAAGTCCTTCACTTGGGCTTGATAGATCGCCTCGTTTTCCTCCTCGGTCATCTCGTATGGTAACTTCTCTAGAGGCTTGAGAGATGGACCGAATATGTATTGCCTCCCGCCTCTGGCTGTACTGCTAGACGCCGGAGCAGCCGGAGCAGCTGCGGCTGTCTTCCTTCGTTGCGTATGAGGCGGAGAAGGAGGCGGAGTGCTACGACGCGCCGGAGCAGCCGGAGCGTCGGCGGCTGTCTTCCGCTGTGGCTGACGAGGCGGAGAAGGAGGCGGGCTGCTCGGACGCGTCGGCGCAGGCGGAGTGCCGCCACGCACCGGAGCAGCCGAAGAAGGAGGCGGACTGCCCTGATCACTCGCCGGAGGAGGAGGAGGCGCAGTGCCCAGACTCGCCGGAGGAGGAGGAGGAGGCGTCCAGTTCGGAAGGTTGATGAGCTCCTTCCGCCATAGACATGGAGTCTTCAGAGCAAGACCCAGCCGAGTCTCCCCTTCACCGGTAGGGTGGTCAAGCTCGAGCTCTTCAAATCCCTCCGTTATTTCATCGACCATCACAACAGCATAGCCTTGTGGAATTGGAAGGCAGTGAAAAGTTGCGTCGGGTTGAGGAGGTGCAACAGAGCCGACAGCCGCCTTAACTTTGAGGTGCTGCCATTGCGTCATAAGGTGGCAATCTTGAGCCTCCGTGATAGCATCCACGGGGTAGCTGGGAGCCGTGAAGTCAGGCTGCTGAAGGAGCTCAGTGGAAGCCACGCTACTTCTCCGCTGAGATGGTGGGGTAGCTTCTGGGGTAGCTCCGGCAGGTCGCTGGCTCTGAACTAGTAGTGCTTGTTCCTCTAGCGCTCGTACCCTTGCATTCAGCTTCTGCAGTTCGGTCTGCTCCACTTTCCTCCTCCTCTTCCGGGTTTTGTAACCGCCTGCGCCGGGAAACGCAACCTTCCATGCAACGGAGCCTGGCGTGCCACGTGTTCGTCCAGGGTGCTCAGGATTCCCGAGGGCATGTGTGAGCTCGTCGTTCTCTCTGTCGGGAACGAACGTCCCTTGCTGCGCTGCGGCGATATACTTCTGAAGCTTCTTGACGGGTATTTCAAGTTGCTCCTTCGTCCAACGGCACTTCCTTGTTTCAGGGTCCAAGGTTCCCCCAACCCCGAAGAACCAAGTCCTTGAACGGTCTGGCCAGTTCAATGTCTCTGGTTCGACCCCTTTATCAAGCAAGTCCTTCTCAGCCTTGTCCCACAACGGCCGGGCTTTGAGGTAGCCACCTGACCCCGTGCGATGGTGATGCTCCTTCTTTGCAGCATTTTTCTTGTTTATCGCTGACATCTTCTTACTCTTCTCCGATGTCTTGTGGGCCACAAATGCGGGCCAGTGATCTCTTATCTTCTCAAATCGGTCGGTGAATTCTGGAGTCTTCCCTTTGTCGACAAACGTTGATTTCAACTCATTCTTCCACCTCCTGAATAGATCTGCCATCTTCTTAAGAGCATGAGCCTTGACCAATGGCTCTATAACTGGCTTATCCGGATCCTCCTCTGGCGGTAGGGTGAAATTTGCCTTCAGCGCGGTCCAAAGATCATCTTTCTGTCTATCGTTGACAAAAGACGCTTGAGGGTCTTCGCTCTTAGGCTTATTCCATTGGTGGATGCTGATCGGGATCATGTCCCTAACAAGAACCCCGCACTGAGCAGAAAATGCTTCCTTGGTCCGGCTGGGTTCAATCGGTTGGCCATCGCCCTTGATTGCTATGATCGTCAACCTTTCATCCTGGCGCAACCTTTTCTTCGGGCCTCGTCTCGTTACCGAAGTTTGGCTCGATCCGGAGGGCTAGAAAAGAAGAAAGAAGAGAGTTAATATGTGTACATACCAAAACAATTAATGCATTAATTAGCTAGTCAGCACAGGCTTAATTAATATATATACCTCGCCGGACTTTGCAACATCTCCTTCCTCCGTTCGCTCACCGGAGCAGTCATCATGGTCTCCTTCTTCCACCGGCATTCCGTCACTGGAGCCATCATAATCAAGTCCTTCCACCTCCATTGTTTAATCACCGGAGCTTGCTTCACCCTCTCCTTCCAGACCATCGGTGTTGTTGAGAAACGACAAGACATCACCTCCGCCGAGGATTATGTCCCCCAACAACTGTTCTGCTTCGATGTCTCGGTGCTCCATAGTTTCTGCAAATATTACAACATGGCAATTAATATACAAACATGACAGATGGATATATTAGTGCAAACGTAGACCTAGCTAGCTCGACGCTTCTACGGTTTGGGGTGGCCTCGACAATGCTTCTAGGGTTTGGGGTGGCCTAGGCAACGCTTCTAGGGTTTGGGGTGGCCTCGACAATGCTTCTAGGGTTTGGGTCGGACCGCCTCTCTCATGACAGACAACGTGACATATAGAAGAATATATATATATATATATATATGAGATCAGAAAAAAAATTGGATCAACTTGTGCACATCCATAATGGGGGCATTCTTGATAAATCTGGACCCTCGACCCCCTGGACGACCCTCGACCCTCGACCCCTCGGCGACCCTCGACCCTCTACCCTAGTTCACGACCCTCGACCGCTCGGCGATCCACGACCCTCTACCCTAGTTCACGACCCTCGACCGCTCGGCGATCCACGACCCTCTACCCTAGTTCCCGACCCTCGACCCCCTCATGTCACGTTTGTCTAGTGTCAAAGGATTCAACAAAACCATGTCTTCATCATTAGGCGAAAGTAACAGGCAACCTCGAACCTTCCGCCGCCCCGACCCTCGACCGCTCGGCGTTCCTCGACCCTCGACCCCTCGACGACCCTCGACCCTCGAACCTTCGGCGACCCTCGACCCTCTACCCTAGTTCCCGACCCTCGACCGCTCGGCGATCCTCGACATCCTCGTTCCCGATAAAAATTAAGAAGAGGAAGAAGAAGAAAAAACAAAAGAGGAGAAGAAAAAAAGAGGAGAAGAAGAAGGAATAGAGGAGAAGAAGAAAAAATAGATTAATTTAATCTATTTTTTCCTCTTCTCCTCTATTCCTTCTTCTTCTCTTTATTTTTCTTCTTCTTCTCGTTCAATACTTTGACACAAGGCAACCTCGAACCTTCCACCGCCCCGACCCTCGATCGCTTGGTGTTCCTCGACCCTCGATCCCTCGACGACCCTCGACCCTCGAACCTTCGGCGACCCTCGACCCCTCGATGACCCTCGACCCTCTACCCTAGTTCCCGACCCTCGACCGCTCGACGATCCTCGACACCCTGTTTCCCGATAAAATTAAGAAGAGAAGAAGAAAAAAAACAAAAAGAAAGAAAAAAAAAGGAAAGAAGAAGAATGAATAGAGGAGAAGAAGAAAAAATAGATTAAAAAATATAAATCGTTTTTTCTTCTTCTCCTCCTTTTTTTTCTTCTTCTTCCCGTCCGATACTTTGACACAAGGCAACCTCGAACCTTTCGCCGCCCCGACCCTCGACCGCTCGGCGTTCCTCGACCCTCGACCCCTCGACGACCCTCGACCCTCGAACCTTCGGCGACCCTCGACCCCTCGGTGACCCTCGACCCTCTACCCTAGTTCCCGACCCTCGATCGCTCGGCGATCCTCTCTTCTTCTCCTTTTTTTTCTTCTTCTCCTTCTTTTTTTTTCTTCTCTTCTTCTCTTCTTCTTCTCCTTCTTTCTCTTCTTATTTTTTTTTCTCCTCTTCTTCTCTTTTTTCTCCCCTTTTTCCTCTCCTTCTTTTTCTTCCCTTCTTCCTTCTTCCTCTTTTCCATACATATAAAAGTTTAAAAAATACATACATGCATACAAAAAATACATACATACATACATACATATATATAAAAAGAAAAGAAATATATATATATATAAAGCATATATAAAAAAAATCAATGCGGCGGCGGGGCAGGGGCGCGCTGCTCACAGCGGAGGCGTCGGGGGCGGGCGGCGTCGGGGCGGGCGACGTTGGGGGCGGGCGGCGTCGGGGCGGGCGGCGTCGGCGGCGGGGCAGGGGCGGGCAGGAGAAGAAGTTATTTTGGAGACAATTTCTAAGTGTTTGCTTATATAGACGAAACATTGGTCCCGGTTCATGGCACAAACCGGGACCAATACCCCCCTTTGGTCCCGGTTCATGCAACCAACCGGGACCAAAGGTCTCTTTTCAGCAGCCCAAAGGGCGGGAAACAGACACCATTGGTTCCGGTTGGTGGCACGAACCGGGACCAAAGGGGGGGCATTGGTCCCGGTTTGTTCCACCAACCGGGACCAATGCCCCCCTTTTGTCCCGGTTGGTGCTACCAACCGGGACCAAAGGCCTTGCGCTGGTACGGTGCGGTGGGATGTTTAGTCCAACCTCGCTAGTTGAGAGAGCTCGAGAGTGGTTTATAAGCGCTACTGCGCCGACCCTCTCGAGCTCCTCTCAACTGCAGGCTTTCGGGCCTTCTCTGCTACACTTTGCCCGTGGGCCTGCTGGGCCTCTACGGGCCTGAATCCTGGCCCATGGATGAGTTTCTAGTCGTATTCAGGCCGTGGTGGCCCCGTAGGTGGCATTTTTTTATTTTTTATTTCTAGTTTTTTTGTTTTTTGTTTGCTTTATTTATTTTATTTTGTTTCTACTTACAACAAAATACAAACTGTTTTTCAGTGATTCTTTTTGCTTTTAGGTAATAAAAATTATAAACTTGCTGTTAGTGCCATTAGTTTTCCAATTTGAATAGTTTAAATTAGAATTCTTTGAATTTTTTGTGAATCACTAGTTTGTGATTAACTTTACTATAAAAATAGATTTTGGAGTGATTCTTTTTCCTGCTATTTAATATTACTGTGTTTTATCATTATATTCAAAAACAATTTTTGTTATTTTAGTTTCTAACAAAAAAAATCTTTATGATAATTCTTTTTGCTATTAAAGTTTCTAACAAAAAAAGTTCTTTATGAAAATTCTTTGCTTTTAATGTTTTGAACAGAAAATACTTTGATAATTTTAGTTGCATAAATTTTTGTTGATTCCTTTTGCTATTAGAGTTTCATTAAAGTTTTCTAGTCATCTTTTTTCTATTAGGTTTCATTAAAGTTTTCTTTAGTTCTTCTTTAGTTTATATTTTTGCTATTAGATTTTCATAAAAGTTGAGAGGGTTACGGCAAAAACGGTGCACTTCGTGTACAAAATGGACAATCTCTTTCGAAGTATTAGGGTTTCGGATGAAACATCATCTGTTACAAAGGGATTTCATTTTTTGAACTTATTTGAACTCCAGACTTTTTGTGTGTTCAAAATGAACCATTCAAAGCCACATCATCAATTTCAACCCTTTCTAACTTCATCTGTATTTTTCATGCATTTACTGATTTTTTTGAGCTAAATGACCCTGAAATTGAAAAGCACTTCAGATGAACTCTGAAGAGGTTGAAAATTGGCATGGTATCATCATTTCACCCACATAGATGTGCTAAAAAGTTGAGAGGGTACGGCAAAAACTGGATGCACTTCGTGTACAAAATGGACAATCTCTTTCGAAGTATCAGTATGGGTTTCGGATGAAAACTCATTGTTACAAAGGGATTTCATTTTTTGAACTATTTGAACTCCAGACTTTTGTGTGTTCAAACTGAACCATTTCAAAGCCACATCATCAATTTTCAACCCTTTCTGACTTCATCTGTTATTTTTCATGCATTTACTGATTTTTTTGAGCTAAATGACCCTGAAATTGAAAAGCACTTCACATGAACTCTGAAGAGGTTGAAAATTGGCATGATATCATCATTTCACCCACATAGCATGTGCTAAAAAGTTGAGAGGGTTACGGCAAAAATTGGATGCACTTCGTGTACAAAATGGACAATCTCTTTCGAAGTATTAGGGTTTCGGACAAAAACTCATCTGTTACAAAGGGATTTCATTTTTTAAAACTTATTTGAACTCCAGACTTTTTGTGTGTTCAAAATGAACCATTCAAAGCCACATCATCAATTTTCAACCCTTTCTGACTTCATCTGTTATTTTATATGCATTTACTGATTTTTTTAGCTAAATGACCCTGAAATTGAAAAGCACTTCAGATGAACTCTGAAGAGGTTGAAAATTGGCATGGTATCATCATTTCACCCACATAGCATGTGCTAAAAAGTTGAGAGGGTTACGGCAAAAATTGGATGCACTTCGTGTACAAAATGGACAATCTCTTTCGAAGTATCAGGGTTTCGGACAAAAACTCATCTGTTACAAAGGGATTTCATTTTTTTGAACTTATTTGAACTCCAGACTTTTTGTGTGCTCAAAATGAACCATTCAAAGCCAGATCGTCAATTTTCAACCCTTTCGGACTTCATCTGTCTTCACTTGTGTCCTTTGCTTATTGCGCCGTAACCATGGATATTCTTCATCGCTTAACAGGGTGCTTGGGTCAGCCTTGACTTTGAAGGGAGGAATTTCATGAAACTTTTCATAATCTTCAGACATGTCTGTCTTACCCTCCACTCCCACGATGTCTCTTTTCCCTGAAAGAACTATGTGGCGCTTTGGCTCATCGTATGATGTATTCGCTTCCTTATCTTTTCTTTTTCTCGGTTTGGTAGACATGTCCTTCACATAGAAAATCTGTGCCACATCATTGGCTAGGACGAATGGTTCGTCTGTGTACCCAAGATTGTTCAGATCCACTGTTGTCATTCCGTAATGTGGCTCTACCTGTACCCCGCCTCCTGACAGATTGACCCATTTGCACTTAAACAAAGGGACCTTAAAATCATGTCCGTAGTCAAGTTCCATTTTGTCCACTATGTAACCATAATATGTGTCCTTTCCCCTCTTGGTTGCTGCATCAAAGTGGACACCGCTGTTTTGGTTGGTGCTCTTTTGATCTTGGGCGATCGTGTAAAATGTATTCCCATTTATCTCGTATCCTTTGTAAGTCAATACAGTCAAAGATGGTCTCTTGGACAACGAGTACAGCTCATCAGAAACAGTGTTGTCACCTCTGAGACGTGTTTCCAACCAACTGCCGAAAGTCCTGATGTGTTCACATGTAATCTAGTAGTCACACTGCTCCGGGTGTTTGGAGCGCAGAATGTTCTTGTGTTCATCGACATACGGGGTCACCAAGGTAGAGTTCTGTAGAACTGTGTAGTGTGCTTGAGACCAAGAATGCCCGTCCCTGCATATTATTGAGTCCCCTCCTAGCGTGCCTTTTCCTGCCAGTCTCCCCTCATACCGCGATTGAGGGAGACCAATCTTCTTAAGGTCGGGAATGAAGTCAACACAAAACCCAATGACATCCTCTGTTTGATGGCCCATGGAGATGCTTCCTTCTGGCCTAGCGCGGTTACGGATATATTTCTTTAGGACTCGCATGAACCTCTCAAAGGGGAACATATTGTGTAGAAATACGGGGCCCAGAACGACAATCTCGTCGACTAGATGAACTAGGACGTGCGTCATGATATTGAAGAAGAATGGTGGGAACACCAGCTCGAAACTGACAAGACATTGCGCCACATCACTCCTTAGCGTTGGTATGATTTCTGGATCGATCACCTTCTGAGAGATTGTATTGAGGAATGCACATAGCTTCACAATGGCTAATCGAACGTTTTCCGGTAGAAGCCCCCTCAATGCAACCGGAAGCAGTTGCGTCATAATCACGTGGCAGTCATGAGACTTTAGGTTCTGGAACTTTTTCTTTGCCATATTTATTATTCCCTTTATATTCGACGAGAAGCCAGACGGGACCTTCATACTGAGCAGGCATTCAAAGAAGATTTCCTTCTCTTCTTTGGTAAGAGCGTAGCTGGCAGGACCTTCATACTGCTTTGGAGGCATGCCGTCTTTTTCGTGCCAACGTTGCAGGTCCTCCCGTGCCTTCGGTGTATCTTTTGTCTTTCCATACACGCCCAAGAAGCCTAGCAGGTTCACGCAAAGGTTCTTTGTCACGTGCATCACGTCGATTGAAGAGCGGACCTCTAGGTCTTTCCAGTAGGGTAGGTCCCAAAATATAGATTTCTTCTTCCACATGGGAGCGCGTCCCTCAGTGTCATTCGGAACAGATAGTCCGCCGGGACCCTTTCCAAAGATTACGTGTAAATCATTGACCATAGCAAGTACGTGATCACCGGTACGCATGGCGGGCTTCTTCCGGTGATCTGCCTCGTCTTTGAAATGCTTGCCTTTCTTTCGACATTGATGGTTGGTCGGAAGAAATCGACGATGCCCCAGGTACACATTCTTCCTTCATTTGTCTAGGTATATACTTTCGGTGTCAGCTAAACAGTGCGTGCATGCGTATTATCCCTTGTTTGTCTGTCCTGAAAGGTTACTGAGAGCAGACCAATCATTGATGGTTACAAACAGCAACGCATGCAGGTCAAATTCCTCCTGTCTGTGCTCATCCCACACACGTACACCGTTTCCATTCCACAGCTGTAAAAGTTCTTTAACTAATGGCCTTAGGTACACATCAATGTCGTTGCCGGGTTGCTTAGGGCCTTGGATGAGTACTGGCATCATAATGAACTTCCGCTTCATGCACAGCCAAGGAGGAAGGTTATAGATACATAGAGTCACGGGCCAGGTGCTGTGATTGCTGCTCTGCTCCCCGAAAGGATTAATGCCATCCGCGCTTAAACCAAACCATACGTTCCTTGGGTCACCTGCAAACTCAGCCCGGTACTTTCTCTCGATTTTTCTCCACTGCGACCCGTCAGTGGGTGCTCTCAACTTCCCGTCTTTCTTACGGTCCTCTCTGTGCCATCGCATTAACTTGGCATGCTCTTTGTTTCTGAACAGACGTTTCAACCGTGGTATTATAGGAACATGCCACATCACCTTGGCAGGAACCCTCTTCCTGGGGAGCTCGCCATCAACATCACCAGGGTCATCTCGTCTGATCTTATACCGCAATGCACCGCATACCGGGCATGCGTTCAAATCCTCGTACGCACCGCAGTACAGGATACAGTCATTAGGGCATGCATGTATCTTCTGCACCTCCAATCCTAGAGGGCATACGACCTTCTTTGCAGCGTACGTACTGTCGGGCAATTCGTTATCCTTTGGAAGCTTCTTCTTCAATATTTTCAGTAGCTTCTCAAATCGTTTGTCAGGCACAGCATTCTCTGCCTTCCACTGCAGCAATTCCAGTACGGTACCGAGCTTTGTGTTGCCATCTTCGCAATTGGGGTACAACCCTTTTTGGTGATCCTCTAACATGCGATCGAACTTCAGCTTCTCCTTTTCACTTTCGCATTGTCTCCTTGCATCAACAATGACCCGGCGGAGATCATCATCGGGCACATCATCTGGTTCCTCTTGATCTTCAGCTTCCCCCGTTGCAGCATCACCGTATTCAGGGGGCACATAGTTGTCATCGTCCTCTTCTTCTTCGCTGTCTTCCATCATAACCCCTATTTCTTCGTGCCTGGTCCAAACATTATAGTGTGGCATGAAACCCTTATAAAGCATGTGGGTGTGAAGGATTTTCCGGTCAGAGTAAACTTCATATTCCCTCATATAGGGCATGGACAACACATAAAACCATTCTGCTTGTTTGCCTCAGCCACTTCGAGAAAATTATGCACGCCCTTAATGTACTCGGAGGTGCGTCTGTCACCGTACATCCATTGCCGGTTCATCTGCGTGCATTATATATAATTAAGTGTGTCAAAAACATTACAAAACATCATGAATAGATAAGTGACCAAATTAATAGAAAATCATCATCACATTAAAACCAAAGTACATACATAGTTCTCATTGAACAACATATAGCTCTCCAGAGCATCTAATTAAACCATACATTATTGAAACTATGTAAAACATTTCAATGCAACAACAAATGCGATCATAATCGCAACCAAGGTAACAATTGATCCAACGACATAATGATACCAAGCCTCGGTATGAATGGCATATTTTCTATACTTTCTAATCTTGAAGCGCATTGCATCCATCTTGATCTTGTGATCATCGACGACATCCGCAACATGCAACTCCAATATCATCTTCTCCTCCTCAATTTGTTTCAATTTTTCCTTCAAGTAATTGTTTTCTTCTTCAACTAAATTTAACCTCTCGACAATAGGGTCGGTTGGAATTTCCGGTTCACATACCTCCTAGATAAAAAAATCTATGTCACGTTGGTCGGCATAATTGTCATAAACAATTAATGAACCAAATAGTTATAAAATATAATATATACCACATCCGAATCATAGACAGGACGAGGGCCGATGGGGGCGGATACCAAAACCATCGCACTATATAATAACAAACAATAATAAAAGTAAGAAAATTATACAAGTATCTATCTAAATCATACAAGTAAGAATTTTTTTCTTTTAGAAAGAAGATAAGAACAAGAGGCTCACCACGGTGGTGCCGGCGACGAGATCGGCGCGGGTGATCGACGGCGGTGAAGACAGGGACGGGACGGGATGGACCGCTAAACCTAGACAAATCTTGAGGAAAATGGAGCTTGGAGGTCGAGTTTGGAGAGGAGAAAGCTTAAGTAGTTTGGCTCGGGCATTTCATCGAACACCTCATGTGCATAGGAGGTGAGCTAGAGCACCACAAAGCCCTCCCCTCGCCGGCCAGAAAAAAACAGAGCAGTGGAGTGCTCTTCTCGCGGGCGAGGGGTACTTATAGGCACAACATTGGTCCCGGTTCGTGGTTGGAACCGGGACTAAAAGCCAGCCTTTGGTCCCGGTTCTGGCCACGAACTGGGACCAATGGATGTGGGCCAGGAGCAAGGCCCATTGGTCCCGGTTCGTGTCTGGAACCGGGACCAAAGGGTCCAGACGAACCGAGACCAATGCCCCACGAGGCCCGGCCGGCCCCCTAGGCACACGAACCGGGACGTATGCCCCCATGGGTCCCGGTTCGTGACTGAATCGGGACTAATGGGCTGGGCAGGCGTGAACCAAAGCCCTGTTTTCTACTAGTGCTCGTAGATTGGAAAGTAGAAGATTGTATGATGGAAAATAGACCCGCGGGCCATAGGTTTCACTAGAGGCTTCTCTCAAGATAGAAAATAATACGGTGGGTGAACAAATTACTTGTAACACCCCCGGTGGTTAACTACAGTAATCACCCTTTTGATTATGCCATGTCATCATGTTTAACAGTGCATGATCATCATTAGCATTATATTGCATTTCAACTCCTAAGTCAAAATTCAAATTTAAATGAAAGTGAAAAATAAAAGTTGTGCAACATAGAAACTAAAATGTTCAGTAAATAACAAATATTCCAGGGACTATTCTAAAATTGTAACCAACAATTAATAAATTAATTAGGTGGCTCTAACATTACCAAAACAACAAAGTTTAATACATTTTATTTATTATAAAATTTGTGTGAACTCAAATTGACTCCAAACTAATTTTTGGCAGTGGTAGATAGTGCCTAGTATTTAATGGAACATTTGCCTTGTTTTACAAAATTCAATATGAGGCCTAACTATTTACTAAACAGAGACGTATGAATAAATAAAAAGAAAAGACAAAAGCAAAACAGGAAAAGAAAACAAAAAGGAAAGGACCCCCCCCCCCGACTGGGCCTTGGCCCAGCAAGCCGTCCAGGCCGCCAGGCCGGCCCACCCCGCTCCCTCTTATTCCACCCCCCCCAGCACACCGAACCCTAACCCGATCCCCCTCCCCCCCACTCTCTCGCTCTCTCCTCCTCCCATCTGGATCGAGGGGGGGGGGGGGGAACGCCCCGACGCCGCCGGAGCGCCCCGCCGCCGTCCTCCTCGTCCTCCCCCTCACCGGCTCCCCCGAGCCTCACCGCCCCCTCCTCTCCTCGAACGTGAGCTCGCCCGTCCCCACCCCTCTCTCCCCTCGGTCACCGCCGCCTCCCGCCGCCCCGCTCGCGCTCCGGCGCGCCCAGCCGCGCCCCCGCCGCACATGGCCACGCGCGCGCGCGCCCGCTGGCTCACCTCCCTGCTGCCGCGCCCGCTCGCCCGCGCTCGCCCATCCCGAGCCGCTCGCGCCACCGCGCCCGTGCCGCGCTCGCCCGCCCCCGCCGCGCAGCTGCTGCCCCTGCCTCGCGCTCGCCTGCACCGCCGCCGCCTTGCCTCGCCGCCGCCCTGCCTCCCCTCGCCCGCGCCTGCCCGTCACCGCGCCCACGCGCCCGCGCGCACCCGCGCACGCGCCCGCTTGGCCCCGTGCCACTGCCCAGTGGGGCCTCCGCGCCCCTGTGTCAATGACAGACGGGGCCCAGCCCCAAAAACATTTTTTTAAATAATAATTTTTTTATTAAAATTAATAATTAATTAATTAAGTTAATTAATCCTGTTTAATTAGTCTAATTAATTAGTTAGTTTAATTAATTAGCTAAACCCTAATTAAACCTAACAGAGTATGACAGGTGGGACCCACTGGTCCTGACATCAGCAAACACTGTTCTGGATAATGTTAATTTAAATAATTAAATAAATTCAAAAAATTAATAAAAACTTTAAAAATTCATATTAAAATAAACCGTAACTCGGATGAAAATACTTTCTACATGAAAGTTGCTCAGAACGACGAGACGAATCCGAATACGCGGTCCGTTCGTCCGTCACACGTCCCTAACTATCCGAACATGCAATCGTTCCCCTCCGATCATCTGTCTGACAAATGTCCGGAACCGGGAAAACATTCCCGGATGAATCCCACCTTCGCTAGTATCACCCGGCACTGCGTTAGATCACCTCCGTCACCGCGTATTGCCATGTTATGCTTTGTGCTGCACTTGTTCGCTGAGTATTTATACTGTTTCCTCCCCCTCTTCTCTCTCGGTAGCCCCCGACACCGACGTCGTCCCCGAGACTGACGCAGCTCCGGAGACCGAAGACACCATTGACAACCTTGCCCTTGCCGCCGAGCAACCAGGCAAGCCCCCCCCCCCCTTGATCATACCGATATCGCCCATTCTATTTCTCATGCTTGCATTAGAACTGCTGCTGCTGCTTTACCTATTCTGATGCATAGCCTGTTTATTGTATCCTGCTGTTGATAATTACCTGCATATCCTAAACTGCTTAGTATAGGCTGGGTAGAGACCTATCAGTGACCCCACTTATCCCGACTGCCCCGCTGGATTATCTGAAGACCCGATCAACGGGATTGAAGACCAGGCCCCGACACCGCACATCAACCCCCCTTAGTTGTAACGACACTGCAGCGTTACTATCGAGTGCCGAGGGTGAAACCTCTTGTAGCACTTCTGATGTTAACTCTGTAGAGTAGCTATTCGGTCGTGGTCATCGAGGGTGATTCCTCCTTCACCGCTTCCGATAGCGACGCTGTCGTACGACACCTCAAGTGTGAACCCAGCGAGGGTGATTCCTCTGAGTTCACCTTGACGATTACATCGAGTAGGAATCCAATGAGGGTGATACCTCGGATTCCCCTGATGTTATGGACACACGGATACTTGGACTTTACACTGTTACTTGGATAGGCGGGTCGACCCTGAGGGGTACCCGCGTGCGCCTGAGAGGCGAGTGTTGTGAAGACGGGTGCCTGTATGGTGTCCGAGTGATGAATACGAGGCGCGGCCGGGCATTCTTAACCCTTGCAGCAAGTCCTCGAGACGGGGCGACGGGGTCACATCTTTCGTGAGTCTCTGCTCGTTACCGCAAGCCCTAGTCCACTAACGATTTGGATATTTGATCCGAGCAGGCCTCTGGTCTGATAGCACTAACCATCACGTGGGCATAGTATGGGCGTTCTGCATCGTAGCATCAGCCGACAGTTCTGTCAGACGTCCAGTTCAGCATTGCGGCCGGGTCGGATCATGCCGTTGGCGCTGGTATCCACCCTGCTCGCAATGACCCGGAGTGCACAGGGCGATGGCCCAAGACCCCTGAGCGCTTAGGATGTAGACCGGCGGGGACCTCTCTGCTGAGCTCTAAGTAGGGCTGCGGTGTGTCGTTTGGCCGAGGCCGGGCATGACCCAGGAAAGTGTGTCCGGCCGGAGTTAATCGAGCGTGTTGGGTAAGTTGGTGCACCCCTGCAGGGAAGAACACTTCTATTGATAGCCGGTCCTACGGTAAAGGACACTCGGAGTTGTATCCTGATTGATACAATTTAGAACTGGATACTTGGATACTATGGCTCTGGGATTGCTTCTCGCAGGGAGTCGAGAAGGGATCTCCGGACGAGGTTGATGACTGTATGGCTCTGGGATTGCTTTCTCGCAGGGAGTCTAGAAAGGATCTCTGGGTGAGGATGAGACTTAATGATACTGCTACTTTATATTGATCCGTTCTGCTCTCTTCTATTGCTGCAAGACCAATGAAGATGCTAGTCTTCGATAGGACTAGGCCTTCTCTCTATTCTGGCATTTCTGCAGCCCAGTCCACATATACAGCCTCCCTTTGAAAATGTTGCATATGTAGTGTAGATCCTTGCTTGCTGAGTACTCACGGTTGCTTTGTTTACCTTTTCTCCCCATATCAGTTTGACGTGACCAAGATGACGGAGCCCCTGAGACAGCTGTCCCCGCCGACGATCGCTACTACTACCCAGAGGATGGATACTACTACGAGTTGACTGACGACCAGGAGAGGATCGGAGGGTCCCAGGCAGGAGGCCTTCACCTTTCGATCGTAGTGTTTTATTTTGCCCCGCCTTTCTAAAGGCCTTTCTGTTTCTGTTTCATATCTGTACTCAGATATCTGATGCTTCCGCTGACGCTTGTACGCAAGCTTATGTATTCGAGCCCTCGAGGCCCCTGGCTTGTAATATAAAGCTTGTATGACTTTATTTATGTTTTAGAGTTGTGTTGTGATATCTTCCCGTGAGTCCTTAGGCTTGATCGTGTGCATTTGCGTGTATGATTAGTGCACGATTGGGCCGGGGGCGTCACATTACTGCCGAGCAATTGATAGAAAAGCGCAAAGTTATGACGATATCTAAGGCAATGATCATGAATATAGGCATCACGTCCGTGTCAAGTAGACCGAAACGATTCTGCATCTACTACTATTACTCCACACATCGATTGACTCCTGCCTGCATCTAGAGTATTAAGTTCATGAAGAATAGAGTAACGCATTAAGAAATATGACATGATGTAGAGGAATTAACTCAAGCAATATGATGAAAACCCCATCTTTTTATCCTTGATGGCAATAATACAATACGTGCCTTGCTGCCCCTACTGTCACTGGGAAAGGACACCGCTAGATTGAACCCAAAACTAAGCACTTCTCCCATTGCAAGAAAAACCAATCTAGTTGGCCAAACCAAATCGATAGTTCGAAAAGACTTGCAAAGATATCAAATCATGCATAAAAGAATTCAGAGAAGATTCAAATAATATTCATAGATAAGCTGATCATAAATCCACAATTCATCGGATCTCGGCAAACACACCGCAAAAAAGTATTACATCGAATAGATCTCCAAGAACATCGAGGAGAATACGGTATTGATAATCAAAGAGAGAGAAGAAGCCATCTAGCTACTAGCTATGGACCCGTAGGTCTGAGGTAAACTACTCACGCTTCATCAGAAGGGCAATGGTGTTGATGTAGAAGCCCTCCGTGATCAAATCCCCCTCTGGCAGGACGCCGGAAAAGGCCCCTAGATGGGATCTCACGGGTACAGAAGGTTGCGGCGGTGGAAAAGTCTTTTCGTGGATGCCTCTGGTGGTTTGGGCATATAAGAGTATATATAGGTGAAAGAATTAGGTCAGGAGACGCACGAGGGGCCCACAAGGATGGGGCGCGCGCCCTCCGTCCTTGTGGCCGCCTCGTGGCTTCTCTGACTTGCACTCCAAGTCCTCTGGTTTCTTTTTGGTCTAAGAAAGATCATCGCGAAAGTTTTATTCCGTTTGGACTCCGTTTGGTATTCCTTTTCTGCGAAACTCAAAAACAGGGAAAAAACAGGAACTGGCACTGGGCTCTAGGTTAATAGGTTAGTCCCAAAAATAATATAAAATAGCATATTAATGCATATAAAACATCCAAAACAGATAATATAATAGCATGGAACAATAAAAAATTATAGATACGTTGGAGACGTATCATGCAACACCACAAGTGTGAACCTCGAGGGTGATTCCTCCTAAGTTCACCTTGACGGATACATCGAGTAGGAATCCAACGAGGGTGATACCTCGGATTCCCTGATGTTATGGACACACAGATACTTGGGCTTTACAACTGTTACTTGGAAAGGCGGGTCGACCCTGAGGGGTACACGCGAGTGATGGGAAGTCGGGTTGACCTGGAGGGTACCCGAGAGATAAATACGAGGCGTGGCCGGGCATTCATAGCCCTTGCCGCAAGTCCTCGAGACGGGGCGACGGGGTCACATCGATCGTGAGTCTCTGCTCGTTACCGCACTACCAATACACTAATGATTAGGATATGTGATCTGAGTGGGCCTCTGGGCCGATAGCACTAACCATCACGCGGGAATAAGTATGGTCACTCTGTGTCGTACGTTTCTTCCGAAAACTTTGTCAGACGTCCAGTTCAGCATAGCGGCACGGACAGACCTGAAGGAAATGTGCCCTAGAGGCAATAATAAAGTTGTTATTTTATATTTCCTTATTCATGATAAATGTTTATTATTCATGCTAGAATTGTATTGATCGGAAACCTAAATACATGTGTGAATACATAGACAAACATTGTGTCCGTAGTGAGCCTCTACTTGACTAGCTCGTTGATCAAAGATGGTTAAGGTTTGCTGACCATGGACATGAGTTGTCATTTGATAATGGGATCACATCATTAGGAGAATGATGTGATGGACAAGACCCATCCGTTAGCTTAGCATAATGATCGTTCAGTTTTGTTGCTATTACTTTCTTCATGTCAAATACATATTCCTTCGACTATGAGATTATGCAACTCCAGGATACCGGAGGAATACCTTGTGTGCTATCAAACGTCACAACGTAACTGGGTGATTATAAAGATGCTCTACAGGTATCTCCGAAGGTGTTTGTTGGGTTGGCATAGATCGAGATTAGGATTTGTCACTCTGAGTATCGGAGAGGTATCTCTGGGCCCTCTCGGTAATACACATCATAAGCTTGCAAGCAAACGACTAAGGAGTTAGTCACGAGGTGATGTATTACGGAACGAGTAAAGAGACTTGCCGGTAACGAGATTGAACTAGGTATGAAGATACCGATGATCGAATCTCGGGCAAGTAACATACCGATAGACAAAGGGAATTACGTATGTTGTCATAAGGTTCGACCGATAAAGATCTTCGTAGAATATGTAGGAGCCAATATGGGCATCCAGGTTCCGCTATTGGTTATTGACCAGAGAGGTGTCTCGGTCATGTCTACATAGTTCTCGAACCCGTAGGGTCCGCACGCTTAACGTTCGTTGACGATATAGTACTATATGAGTTATGTACGTTGGTGACCGAATGCTGTTCGGAGTCCCGGATGAGATCACGGACATGACGAGGAGCTATAGGATGATATGGTTCGGCCAAGGGGTAAAGCCCACGGGGCTTTAGGTCGGTGCAAAAGGAGTTTTGCGGAGGCCAGGGGGCCAAACGCCGGAGACCCTGGCGTCTGGCCCTGGACCAGACGCTGAGGCCCATGGCGTCTGGGCCAGACGCCAAGGATTATGGCGTCTGGTCCTGGAAGTCCGAGAAGGACTCTTCCTTGCGGGCAAAACCGACTTTGAGGAGGCTTTTACTCCAAGTTTCGACCCCAAGGCTCAACATATAAATAGAGGGGCAGGGCTAGCACCCAAGACATCAAGAAACACCAAGCCGTGTGCCGGCAACCCCGTCCCTCTAGTTTATCCTCCGTCATAGTTTCCGTTGTGCTTGGCGAAGCCCTGCGGAAATTATTCTTCACCAACACCGTCACCACGCCGTCGTGCTGCTGGAACTCATCTACTACTTCGCCCCTCTTGCTGGATCAAGAAGGCGAGGACGTCATCGAGCTGAACGTGTGCTGAACGCGGAGGTGCCGTACATTCGGTACTTGATCGGGACGAATCGTGAAGGTGTACGACTACATCAACCGCGTTGTCAAACGCTTCCGCTTTTGGTCTACGAGGGTACGTAGACATACTCTCCCCCTCTCGTTGCTATGCATCTCCATGGATAGATCTTGCGTGAGCGTAGGAAATTTTTGAAATTGCATGCTACGTTTCCCAACAGTGGCATCCGAGCTAGGTCTATGCGTAGATGATATGTACGAGTAGAACACAAAGAGTTATGGGCGGTGATCGTCATACTGCTTATCACCAATGTCTTATTTTGATTCGGCGGTATTGTTGGATGAAGCGGCCCGGACCAACCTTACATGACCACGTTCATGAGACCGGTTCCGCCGACAGACATGCAACTAGTTTTGCATAAAGGTGGCTAGCGGGTGTCTGTTTCTCCTACTTTAGTTGAGTCGAATTTGACTGCGGCCGGTCCTTGTTGAAGGTTAAAACAGCAAACTTGATAAATCATGATTGTGGTTTTGATGCGTAGGTAAGAACGGTTCATGCTAGAAGCCCGTAGCAGCCATGTAAAACTTGCAACAACAAAGTAGAGGACGTCTAACTTATTTTTGCAGGGCATGTTGTGATGTGATATGGTCAAGACATGATGTGATATACATTGTTGTATGAGATGATCATGTTTTGTAAAAGTTACCGACAACTGGCAGGAGCCTTATGGTTGTCGCTTTATTGTATGAAATGCAAACGCCATGTAATTGCTACTTTATCACTATACGTTAGCGATAGTTGTAGAAGCAATAGTTGGCGAGATGACCATGACGCAACGATGGAGATCAAGGTGTCGAGCCGGTGACGATGGAGATGATGACGATGCTTTGGAGATGGAGATCAAAAGCACAAGATGATGATGGCCATATCATGTCACATATTTTGATTGCATGTGATGTTTATCTTTTATGCATCTTATTTTGCTTAGTACGGCAGTAGCATTATAAGATGATCCCTTATTTAAATTTCAAGGTATAAGTGTTCTCCCTGAGTATGCACCATTGCGACAGTTCGTCGTGTTGAGACACTACATGATGATCGGGTGTGATAGACTCTACGTTCAAATACAACGGGTGCAAGACAGTTTTGCACATGCGGAATACTCGGGTTAAACCTGACGAGCCTGGCATGTACAGACATGGCCTCGGAACACTGGAGACCGAAAGGTCGAACGTGAATCATATAGTAGATATGATCAACATAGAGATGTTCACCATTGATGACTACTCCATCTCACGTGATGATCAGACATGGTTTAGTTGATTTGGATCACGTATCATTTAGATGACTTGAGGGATGTCTATCTAAGTGGGAGTTCTTAAGTAATTTGATTAATTGAACTTAATTTATCATGAACTTAGTCCTGATAGTATTTGCATATCTATGTTGTATATCAATGGCCCGTGCTACCGTTCCCTTGAATTTTAATGCATTCCTAGAGAAAGCTAAGTTGAAAGATGATGGTAGCAACTACACGGACTGGGTCCGTAACTTGAGGATTATCCTCATTGCTGCACAGAAAATATATGTTCTTGATGCACCGCTAGGTGAAAGGCCTGCTGCAGGAGCAGATGCTGATGTTTTGAACGTCTGGCAAGCTCGATCTGATGACTACTCGATAGTTCAGTGTGCCATGATTTACGGCTTAGAATCGAGACTTCAAAGACGTTTTGAACGTCATGGAGCATATGAGATGTTCCAAGAGTTGAAGTTAATATTTCAAGCAAATGCCCGAGTTGAGAGATATGAAGTCTCCAACAAGTTCTATAGCTGCAAGATGGAGGAGAATAGTTCTGTCAGTGAACACATACTCCAAATGTCTGGGTATCATAATCACTTGACTCAGCTGGGAGTTAATCTTGCAGATGATAGTGTTATTAACAGAGTTCTTCAATCACTGCCATCAAGCTACAAAGGCTTCGTGATGAACTATAATATGCAAGGGATGGAGAAGACAATTCCCGAGCTCTTCACAATGCTCAAAGCTGCGGAGGTAGAAATCAAAAAGGGGCATCAAGTGTTGATGGTTAACAAGACCACTAGTTTCAAGAAAAAGGGCAAGGGAAAGAAGGGGAACTTCAAGAAGAATGGCAAGCAAGTTGCCACTCCCGGGAAGAAGCCCAAAGCTGGACGCAAGCCTGAAACTGAGTGCTTCTACTGCAAAGGGACTGGTCACTGGAAGCGGAACTGCCCCAAGTATTTGGCGGATAAGAAGGATGGCAAAGTGAACAAAGATATATTTGATATACATGTTATTGATGTGCACCTTACTAATGCTCGTAGTAGCACCTGGGTATTTGATACTGGTTCGGTTGCTCATATTTGTAACTCGAAACAGGAGCTACGGATTAAACGAAGATTGGCTAAGGACGAGGTGATGATGCGCGTCGGGAATGGTTCCAAGGTCGATGTGATCGCCGTTGGCACGCTACCTCTACATCTACCTTCGGGATTAGTTTTAGACCTGAATAATTGTTATTTGGTGCCAGCGTTGAGCATGAACATTATATCTGGATCTTGTTTAGTGCGAGACGGTTATTCATTTAAATCAGAGATTTATGATTGTTCTATTTATATGAGTAATATATTTTATGGTCATGCACCCTTGAAGAATGGTCTATTCTTGTTGAATCTCGATCATGGTGATACACATATTTATAATATTGATGCCAAAAGATGCAAAGTTGATAATGATAGTGCAACATATTTGTGGCACTGCCGTTTAGGTCATATTGGTGTAAAGCGCATGAAGAAACTCCATGCAGATGGGCTTTTGGAATCACTTGATTATAAATCATTTGATACTTGTGAACCATGCCTCATGGGCAAGATGACTAAAACTCCGTTTTCTGGAACAATGGAGCGAGCTAATGACTTATTGGAAATAATACATACCGATGTATGCGGTCCGATGAGTGTTGAAGCACGCGGCGGGTATCGTTATTTTCTGACCTTCACAGATGATTTGAGAAGATATGGGTATATCTACTTAATGAAACACAAGTCTGAAACATTTAAAAAGTTCAAAGAATTTCAGAGTGAGGTGGAGAATCATCGTAACAAGAAAATAAAGTTTCTACGATCTGATCATGGAGGTGAATATTTGAGTTACGAGTTTGGCCTTCATTAAAACAATGTGGAATAGTTTCACAACTCACGCCACCTGGAACACCACAGCGTAATGGTGTGTCCGAACGTCGTAACCGTACTTTATTAGATATGGTGCGATCTATGATGTCTCTTACCGATTTACCACCATCGTTTTGGGGTTATGCATTAGAGACAGTTGCATTCACATTAAATAGGGCACCGTCTAAATCCGTTGAGCTGACACCGTATAAACTATGGTTTGGCAAGAAACCTAAGCTGTCATTTCTTAAAGTTTGGTGTTGCGACACTTATGTCAAAAAGCTTCAGCCTGATAAGCTCGAACCCAAATCGGAGAAGTGCGTCTTCATAGGATACCCTAAGGAAACAATTGGGTACACCTTCTACCACAGATCCGAAGGCAAGATCTTTGTTGCCAAGAATGGAACCTTTCTAGAGAAGGAGTTTCTCTCGAAAGAAGTGAGTGGGAGGAAAGTAGAACTTGATGAGGTAATTGTACCTTCTCTCGAATTGGAAAGTAGCTCATCACAGAAAACCGTTCCCATGATACCTACACCAATTAGAGAGGAAGCTAATGATGATGATCATGAAACTTCAGATCAAGTTACTACAGAACTTCGTAGGTCAACCAGAACACGATCCGCACCATAGTGGTACGGGAATCCTGTACTGGAAATCATGTTACTAGACCAAAGCGAACCTACGAACTATGAAGAAGCTATGATGAGCCCAGATTCCGACAGATCGCTTGAGGCCATGAAATCTGAGATAGGGTCCATGTATGAGAACAAAGTGTGGACTTTGGTGGACTTGCCCGATGATCGACGAGCCATAGAGAATAAATGGATCTTCAAGAAGAAGACTGACGCCGATGGTAATGTTACTATCTACAAAGCTCGACTTATCGCAAAAGGTTTTTGACAAGTTCAAGGAGTTGACTACGATGAGACTTTCTCACCCGTAGCGATGCTTAAGTCCGTCCGAATCATGTTAGCAATTGCCGTATTTTATGATTATGAAATCTGGCAAATGGATGTCAAAACTACATTCCTTAATGGATTTCTTAAAGAAGAGTTGTATATGATGCAACCAGAAGGTTTTGTCGATCCTAAAGGTGCTAACAAAGTGTGCAAGCTCCAGCGATCCATCTATGGACTGGTGCAAGCATCTCAGAGTTGGAATATAAGCTTTGATGAGGTGATCAAAGTATATGGTTTTGTACAGACTTTTGGAGAAGCCTGTATTTACAAGAAAGTGAGTGGGAGCTCAGTAGCATTTCTAATATTATATGTGGATGACATATTGTTGATTGGAAATGATGTAGAATTTTGGATATCATAAAAGGATACTTGAATAAGAGTTTTTCAATGAAAGACCTCGGGGAAGCTGTTTATATATTGGGCATCAAGATCTATATGGATAGATCGAGACGCTTAATAGGACTTTCACAAAGCACATACCTTGACAAAGTTTTGAAGAAGTTCAAAATGGACCAGTCAAAGAAAGGGTTCTTGCCTGTGTTGCAAGGTGTGAAGTTGAGTAAGACTTAATGCCCGACCACTACAGAAGATAGAGAGAAAATGAAAGTCATTCCCTATGCTTCAGCCATAGGTTCTATCATGTATGCTATGCTGTGTACCAGACCTGATGCGTTCCTTGCCATAAGTCTGGCAGGGTGGTACCAAAGTAATCCAGGAGTGGATCACTGGACAGCGGTCAAGAACATCCTGAAGTACCTGAAAAGGACTAAGGATATGTTTCTCATTTATGGAGGTGACAAAGAGCTCGTCGTAAATGGTTACATCGATGCTAGTTTTGACACTGATCTGGATGACTCTAAGTCACAAACCGGATACGTATTTATATTGAATGGTGGAGCTGTCAGTTGGTGCAGTTCCAAGCAGAGCGTTGTGGCGGGATCTACGTGTGAAGCGGAGTACATAACTGCTTCGGAAGCAGCAAATGAAGGAGTCTGGATGAAGGAGTTCATATCCGATCTAGGTGTAATACATAGTGCATCGGATCCAATGAAAATCTTTTGTGACAATACTGGAGCAATTGCCTTAGCGAAGGAATCCAGATTTCACAAAAGAACCAAACACATCAAGAGATGCTTCAACTCCATCCGTGATCAAGTCAACGAGGGAGACATAGAGATTTGCAAAATACATACGGATCTGAATGTAGCAGACCCGTTGACTAAGCCTCTTCCACGAGCAAAACATGATGAGCACCAAGACTCCATGGGTGTTAGAATCATTACATTGTAATCTAGATTATTGAATCTAGTGCAAGTAGGAGACTGAAGGAAATATGTCCTAGAGGCAATAATAAAGTTGTTATTTTATATTTCCTTATTCATGATAAATGTTTATTATTCATGCTAGAGTTGTATTGATCGGAAACCTAAATACATGTGTGAATACATAGACAAACATTGTGTCCCTAGTGAGCCTCTACTTGACTAGCTCGTTGATCAAAGATGGTTAAGATTTCCTGACCATGGACATGAGTTGTCATTTGATAATGGGATCACATCATTAGGAGAATGATGTGATGGACAAGACCCATCCGTTAGCTTAGCATAATGATCAATTAGTTTTGTTGCTATTGCTTTCTTCATGTCAAATACATATTCCTTCGACTATGAGATTATGCAACTCCAGGATACCGGAGGAATACCTTGTGTGCTATCAAACGTCACAACGTAACTGGGTGATTATAAAGATGCTCTACAGGTATCTCCGAAGGTGTTTGTTGGGTTGGCATAGATCGAGATTAGGATTTGTCACTCCGAGTATCGGAGAGGTATCTCTGGGCCCTCTCGGTAATACACATCATAAGCTTGCAAGCAAACGACTAAGGATTTAGTCACGAGGTGATGTATTACGGAACGAGTAAAGAGACTTGCTGGTAACGAGATTGAACTAGGTATGAAGATACCGATGATCGAATCTCGGGCAAGTAACATACTGATAGACAAAGGGAATTACGTATGTTGTCATAAGGTTCGACCGATAAAGATCTTCGTATAATATGTAGGAGCCAATATGGGCATCCAGGTTCCGCTATTGGTTATTGACCAGAGAGGTGTCTCGGTCATGTCTACATAGTTCTCGAACCCGTAGGGTCCGCACGCTTAACGTTCATTGACGATTTAGTACTATATGAGTTATGTATGTTGGTGACCGAATGTTGTTCGGAGTCCCGGATGAGATCACGGACATGACGAGGAGCTCCGGAATGGTCCGGAGGTAAAGATTGATATATAGGATGATATGGTTCGGCCAAGGGGTAAAGCCCACGGGGCTTTAGGTCGGTGCAAAAGGAGTTTTGCGGAGGCCAGGGGGCCAAACGCCGGAGACCCTGGCGCCTCCGTCATAGTTTCCGTTGTGCTTGGCGAAGCCCTGCGGAAATTGTTCTTCACCAACACCGTCACCACGCCGTCGTGCTGCCGGAACTCATCTACTACTTCGCCCCTCTTACTGGATCAAGAAGGCGAGGACATCATCGAGCTGAACGTGTGCTGAACGCGGAGGTGCCGTACGTTCGGTACTTGATCGGGACGGATCGTGAAGGTGTACGACTACATCAACCGCGTTGTCAAACGCTTTCGCTTTCGGTCTATGAGGGTACTTAGACATACTCTCCCCCTCTCGTTGCTATGCATCTCCATGGATAGATCTTGCGTGAGCGTAGGAAATTTTTGAAATTGCATGCTACGTTTCCCAACAGGACCAGCGCCATCCAAGCAGAGGTGGTGCCTGGCTTCACCGTGTGCGCAACGACCCGGAGCGCACAAGGCGATGGCCCAAGACCCCTGAGCACTTAGGATGTAGACCGACGGGGACCTCTCTGCTGAGCCTAGGTAGGACTACGGTGTGTCGTTTGGCCGAGGCCGGGCATGACCCAGAAAAGTGTGTCCGGACGAAGTTAATCGAGCGTGGTGGGTAAGTTGGTGCACCCCTGCAGGGAAGAACTAATCTAGGCATAGCCGGATCCTCGGTAATGGACGCTCGGAGTTGTATCCCGATCGATACAACTAGAAGTGGATACTTGTGATGAGAAATGGATATTAGGGCTCTGGGATCGCTTTCTCGCAGGAAGTCGAGGAAGGATCTCTGGGCGAGGTTGATACTTAATGCTACTACTACTTTATACTGTAGTAATCTACACTCTTCTAATGCTGCAAGACCGCTGAAGATGCTAGTCTTCGATAGGACTAAGCCTTCTCTCTATTCTGGCATTGCTCCAGCCCAGTCCACATATACATCCTTTCTTTGATAATGTTGCATATGTAGTGTAGATCCTTGCTTGCTGAGTACTTCGGATGAGTACTCACGGTTGCTTTGCTTCCTCTTTTTCCCCATATCCGTTTGATGCAACCAGATGACGGAGCCCCTGAACCAGCTGCCCTATCGACGATCACTACTACTACCCCGAGGATGGCTACTACTATGAGTTGGCTGACGACCAGGAGTAGGTTCGGAGGGTCCCAGGCAGGAGGCCTGCGCCTTTTCGATCATAGTGTTTTCTTTTGCCCCGCCTTTTAAAGGCTTGTCTGTTTCTCTTTTATATCTGTACTCAGATATCTAACGCTTCTGCTGACGCTTGTTGACATCAAGCTTATGTATTCGAGCCCTCGAGGCCCTGGCTTCTAATATAATGCTTGTATGCCTTTATTTATGTTTTAGAGTTGTGTTGTGATTCCTTCAAGTGAGTCCATAGGCTTGATCGTGTGCATTTGCATGTATGATTAGTGCACGATTAAACCGGGGGTGTCATAGGCGGTGTGCGTGCAGAGGAGGAGGTCGTCATCAACCTTGGCGCCAATATCACGGAGTTCATCCGCCAACGTCTTCAAGCGGCGGTAGTAGTCATCGATGGACTGTTCATCCTGATGACAGTCAAAAACTTCCTGCTGCAGAAAAACGCGACGCTGAAGCTTGTTGTCGGTGAAGAGGCCGTTGAGCTTGACCCACACGGCGCGGGCTTCATCACCAGCGCTCATGACCGTGTGAAACAGGTCCTTGGAGATGGTGGTGAAGAACCACCGGATGAGCGTACGTCGATCGTGGTCCACTCGGACTCGCCCACCATGGCGCGAGAGTCAACGGTGCCGTCAACATGATCCACGAGATTGTTCTCGCGGAAGAGGAGCGAGAAATAAGTCTTCCACGCGAAGTACGTGGAGTTGGTGGCATCGAGGATCACGGGAATGCATTCATGGATGTTGATGTCGCGGATGTCGGCGGGGTCCGGCCCGGCGAAGGGGTTGGAGTAGGTTGAGTCATTGGAGGACATGGTGGCGGCGCGCGTGGAGAGGAGGAGGGGCGGCGGCTAGGGTATGGGGTGGCGGCTAGGGTTGGGAAGGAGGTGCGGCGGCGCAGTGGCTAGTGGGTGGCGCGGCTGCGGGAAGGGAGAGCAGCGGTGTGGGGAGGAGGTGGCGGCGGCGGCGGTCCGGGGCGGCGGCGGCTAGGGTTGCGGAAGCGATTAGGAAAGGATCGATGCGGTATCTGATACCATGTAAGTTTGGGAGAGAGGGATTGTGTGCATCGATATTCTCATTGATCGTGCACTAGGCAAATATATAGGTACAAGGGGTGCGACCGGTGTCTTGTCTCCCAAGATACAAATAGATACAGGGGAGAGAGACACTACAGGTGCGGCATACAGAACCAGGATCTACATACGTATATACATGTTCAACAAAGGCAATTAGTTAGTTTTGACCATGTTTTTTGTTGGCCGGACCCAGACGTCACGCCCATGTGGCAGGGGAGATGGAGGGCGGTGATGGCAAACCCCGGGCCCATTTTTTTTGACTGCATGAAGTCCTTTGAAATTTATATAAGTACATAAAAATATGTCATGATATTCCCTTAAAAATGCCCCATACGAATGCTTACAAAATAAAGCATCAATTTAGGTTTCATTTCAATTCATCCCCCCTTCAATACTTTAACTCATCAAACAATGTGCATACACACTGTCACCAGATCTACATGAGAAAGAAAATTACCCGACAGCGGTCTCGACCTAAGGCGAACGGTGGCCGACAACCTAGGCACATCGTAGGTTGGGCTGCTCTCATCGGGTCGTTGTTGGCTATGAGGACAGCTCCGCGGCGGCAGTAGGCCAACGGCAACTAGCCGGCAGCACGCGCCAGGCAGGGCGCGCAACATCCAGTCCAGGCACGATGGCCGAGGCACGCGCAGGACATTGTTGGGCAATTGGTGGGGAAGTTTGAGAGCATGACAAATCTCAAGCCAGGGTCGACAAATTATGTTGTAGCGAGCATGATAAGTTTCTTGAGGAAATATGACAATCTTGACAAAAAAAACTGAGCATGGCAAGGATTGACCCTGCTTACTGGAGGAAATTGCCATGCTCGCGGCTACATAAATTGCCATCCTGAATATCAGCTTTGAGATGGTTAGAAATTTGCGTGAGAAGTCTAGTGAAATCGTTAAAAACAATTGAGCCGTAATGGCTGAATCTATCTTACTCCCTTTGTCCAGGTGCATATGGCATCTAAGTAGCTGCATCGCAACTTAGGTGCATGGAGATTGGATGAGAGATTATAAACCAAGAATTAATATCAATAATAACTCCTATTTTGCCTGCTTGATAAATTGGGAGGAGCCAACCACTACGTTGGTTTTTCATATCATTAATTCGTAAGAAGTAACATGCAAATTCTATTAAGCTGGCCATAGTGGTGGTATCTTAGCCGGTATCAAGTACTCGGCAATAGCAAACATGCTGATGTGACAGAGAATTAAAGAAGAGAGAGAGGGTTAGAGTAACATCAGTAGATACCGTATCATAATAAATGCTATACTACTTTGTGTCATGCATGACCATAAATAAGACAATCTGATACTACTCTATGATACTACATACTATATGAAGGTACTATCATACACTAGTATCATATGCATGATACTAGTATATGATACTCCCCACTATGAGTAGCCTTAATACATCAACAAGTACACATACATAACCGTAGGGAGGGGTATCACATCCCCCGCATCGCTCCTCGGGGCGGCACAGGCGGAAATCCCAGCTCCGGCGCCTTCCCTCCCCTATACACTCCCTCCCTCTCGCTGTCGCCGGTGCATGCCTGCGGGCAAAGCTCCCGGGCGGCCGGCGGCGGCGGGATCCGTTCTCCCTACGCGAAGATGGTGGAGAGGGCTCGGGTGGTGTAGGTCAGCGGCTGCTCCGGCGACCCCTGACGGCGTAGATCTGGCCCTGGCGGCGCGCTGGTGACTCCTGGCTGCAAGGATCCCGCAGATGGCAGTGCTGGCGGGCATTGCTCGGCGGCGGCCCTTCTGGCGGTGCGGCAGCTGCGGCGGGACGCGTGGGTTTCGGCCCGTCTTCCTGCTCGGCGGGATGGGGCGGGGTGACGGCCCCCCTCCCCGGCTTTATGCTGTAGTTCTGGACGGGCCTGCTAGCCCCACGTGGCTGGCATCGTGGTGATTGGCGGGGGAGGCTCAGCACCCCTTGACTGCGCGGGCGGCGACCTCCGCGGCTTCCCTCGCAGCGCTTCTGGCGGCATCAACGGACTTTGAAGGCTTCGGGTAGGCATCTTTCCGGCGTGTGGGGTGTGGTGGCAGCCACCTTCCTGCTCTCGTGAAGCTTGGTGGTCTCCGTGGCGGTGGGCGCCAGATCTGGCCGGCTCCGTCTCGCCAGCGGTTGCTGGCGGTGAGGTTGGCGGCTCCTGCGTGATGGTGACGCCGTCATCGCATAGGAGGTGTGTGTGACGGCGGGCTAGCGGACCGGTGGTGCTGCACCACCGGTTGCGTGGGGGTGCTCGGCGAGGTGGCTCCGGGCGAAAGCCTAGACGGCATGGCGTCCGCGGACGTCGTTTTTTCCTCCTTGGGGGGTCATTGTGGAGCCTCTCTTTGCCCAGCACCTTCGTACCATGGCCATCGGGCGAAAGCCTAGGACTCCGGTGTGAGTCGGGCGACGGTGTCGTTCTCCCATGTCGCTACCCCCTTGGGGGTGTCGCCTTGAAGGTCATTGATCCCCTTCGCGCTTTCCAGGAGCTGGACGCGCACGACATCGTGGTCGGCAGGTGCCCGACTGGCGATGTGGATGGTTTGCACGGCTTCTTGTGTGGCAACGATGACGGCTTCGGGCGGAGTTGGTTTGTAGTTGAGTTTTGGTAGTCGGTCTCATCCGGCATGTTCGAGGGGTTGCCGTGCCTCACCTTGTCTTTCTGGAGTCGGAGCTGCTGAGGAGGGGCCCTTGCGGCGACGATGACGCGAGGCAGGTGGTCGGTTCCGGCGCAGGCTCGGCACTTTTCTCCTGCAATGCTCGTCAACGGAGTCGGAGCTGCCTAGTAGCTGGCGCATGCGGTTGACTGTTTGACATTGGCCGGTGCAAGCCTCGGTGGTCGTCGATGGTGGAGTCAGAATCGCCCTCGTGGAGGTGTGATGACGATGTCACCGAGTTGCAACCCCGACGGTGTTCTCTCCTTGACGACGTGTGTGCGTTCTTGTTTGGGTTGCCAGGTGAAAGATCGTGAATGTCGCCTAGAGGGGGGGGGGGTGAATAGGCGCTTTAAAATAATTACAGTTTAGGCTTGAAGAAATGCGGAATAAAACTAGTGTTTAATTTGCCAAGCACAAAACCTAAAACAACTAGGCTCACCTATGTGCACCAACAACTTATGATAAGCAAGATAAACAACTAAGTGATAGCAAGATATATGACAAGAAACAATATGGCTCTCACAAAGTAAAGTGCATAAGTAAAGGGCTCGGGTAAGAGATAACCGAGGCACACGGAGACGACGATGTATCCCGAAGTTCACACCCTTGCGGATGCTAATCTCCGTTTGGAACGGTGTGGAGGCACATGCTCCCCAAGAAGCCACTAGGGCCACCGTAATCTCCTCACGCCCTCGCACAATGCAAGATGTTGTGATTCCACTAAGGGACCCTTGAGGGCGGTCACCGAACCCGTACAAATGGCAACCCTTGGGGGCGGTCACCGAACCCGTACACTTTGGCAACCCTTGGGGGCGGTCACCGGTACCCGTCAAATTGCTCGGGGCGATCTCCACAACCTAATTGGGGACCCCGACGCTTGCCCGGAGCTTTACACCACAATGATTGAGCTCCGAACACCACCAACCGTCTAGGGCACCAAGGCACCCAAGAGGAACAAGCTCAAGGGTACCAAGCACCCAAGAGTAATAAGCTTCTCAACTTGTAACTTCGACGTATCACCGTGGAGAACTCAAACCGATGCACCAAATGGAATGGCAAGGGCACACTGAGTGCCCAAGTCCTTCTCTCCCAAATCCCACCAAAGCAACTAATGCTAGGAAGGAAAATGAGAGGAAGAACGAAGAAGAGAACACGAAGAGCTCCAAGATCTAGATCCAAGGGGTTCCCCTCACATAGAGGAGAAAGTGATTGGTGGAAACGTAGATCTAGATCTCCTCTCTCTTTTCCCCCAAAAACTAGCAAGAATCCATGGAGGGATTGAGAGATAGCAAGCTCGAAGAAGGTCAACAATGGGGGAAGAACACGAGCTAAAGGGATAAGATTCAATGGGGAAGAAGACCCCCTTTTATAGGTGGGGAAAAATCCAACCGTTATGTGCTCAGCCCGCACACGAGCGGTACTACCGCTCCAGCGAGCGGTACTACCGCTCGGGCGGTAGTAGCAGGAAAATAGAGCAACGGCCATGAACCTGGGTCGGTAGTACCGCTCCAGTAGTACCGCCTGGAGCGGTACTACCGCGGGAGAAGCAGAACACCGGAGCAGAGGAGGCAGGGCAGAGAAGAGTGTGACGACAGTACTGCAGTAGCGGTACTACCGCCCGACCAGGGCGGTACTGCCGCTTATAAGCGGTACTGCCGCACACACTGCCGCTCTACTACCGCTGAACCCGACACGAAAACAGAACCCCCAGAATAAGCAGCGGTAGAAGCCGCGGAACTGGACAGCTGAAGTACCGCTTACAAGCGGTACTACCGCCCGACAGAGACGGTACTACCGCTTACAAGCGGTACTACCGCTGCCCAGAGCGGTACTACCGCAGGGGTGCAAAAAGCAAGCCCCAAGCAAAGCAGATGTAACAAGAAAACCAGAACTGCCACAACTTCTGCATATGAGCTCCGAATTGAGCAAACTCAAGCTTGTTGGATAGATGACGACGAGTAGCATCCAACAACGATTGATTATAGTAAGAAGAGGCAGGGGAGGTATGCCTAAGATATAGAGGAGTGAAACCTCCAAAAGAGAAGAACCGGCATAACCTCCAACATCGAAAACATCATAGAAGATGCATGTGAACTCCGTTTTCGATGAACACGAGCTTGTCGTGAAGATGACCATAAGCTCTAAAACTCACAAAGAGAAACACCAAACAAGAACCAAGAAAGATGATGCAAGGATGCAATGGTTTGAGCTCTCTATGAACGATACGATCAAGCTACCAACTTGAGAGCCCCCCTTGATAGTACGGCAATCAATCCTATAACCCGGTCTCCCAACTACCATCATGAGACCGGTAAAATAGAAAACCTATCATGGGCAAACTTTTGCCTTGCGCATGATCCACTTGAGCTAGATGATGACGATCTTGTCCTCCTCAAGATGGACCACCTTTCTTGATTGCGTTGGGTCGATGAAGACTAGTTGATTGCTTCCCCATACTCCACTATGGGTGAGCCACTCTTCGGCACATCTTCACAAGTCCATTGTCACCACAATGGACGGCAAGCTTCAAGCACTTGATCTCTTCGTGATGCTCCATTTGACCTTGCACACCGCAAACTTGATGATGATCACCACTTGATGTCATCCTCTCCATGGGTTGTATGATATCTTCCTCTTGACGCAAGCCCATGGAAACATACCTAACCCCACATAGAACTCTCACGTAGACCATGGGTTAGTACACAAAGCGTAATGGACAATGCTTACCATACCATGGGATCACTTGATCCCTCTCGGTACATCTTCTACGCTTTGTGTGTTGATCAACTTGAATCACTCTCTGTACTTAGTCTTGATCGACCTTGAATCTTTCCAACTCTCTTCATTTGGATGATGTCTTGAAAGTAAACATGAATGATCACACAAGCTTCTTCTTCAAGACATGCTTGCAATAAACTCAACACTCACATGACCAATCTTTAGATAATTCCTTAATAGCACCTTGGTCAACTCATAAACTCCTTGAAACCAATACATGGACTTCAAGAAATGCCTATGAACAAATCCTTCAAATATAACTCAATGCAACCATTAGTCCATAGAGAATGTCATCAATTACCAAAACCACACATGGGGACACCACATGTTCTTTCACCAGGTCGCCCTCTGTGCCCTGTATGGGCGTGTTGTACCGGTTTTCGCCCGGTTTTCCGCTAATTAACCGGGCAACTCTCTTCTTCTTTATTAATGAGATGAGGCAAAACATTTGCCTCTGTTTCAAAAAAATACATCAACAAATGAAAATAGCAACATGCAAAAGAAAAATTAATGAACACGAGAAATGATGAGCTCTTTCAACCACACGGTGACTTATTATATATTTTTGAAATACTAAAATTTCATTAGGGAGTACTATAATATTGGAAATATGCCCTAGAGGCAATAATAAATTGGTTATTATCATATTTCCCATTCATGATAAATGTTTATTATTCGTGCTGGAATTATATTGACCGGAAACTTAAATACATGTGTGAATACATAAACTTAACCGTCTCCCTAGTAAACCTCTACTAGACTAGCTCGTTGATCAAATAAGGTTATGGTTTCTTGACTATAGACATGAGTTGTCATTTGATAACGGGATCACATCATTAGGAGAATGATGTGAAGGACAGACCCAACAGTAAGCTTAGCATCAGACCGTTTAGTCATTCGCTATAGCTTTCTTCATGTCAAGTATCTGTTCCTTCGACCATGAGATCATGCCACTCCCGGATACCGGAGGAATGCCTTGTGTGCTATCAAACGTCACTTCGTAACTGGGTGATCATAAAGGTGCTCTATAGGTATCTCCGAAGGTGTCTGTTGGGTTGCATGGATCGGGATTAGGATTTGTCGCCCCGTGTGACGGAGAGTTATCTCTGGGCCCTCTCGGTAATACAACATCATAAGAAGCTTCATATGACTAATGAGTTTGGTCACGGGATCTTGTATTACGAAACGAGTAAAGAGACTTGCCTGTAACGAGATTGAACTAGGCATGGTGTGGCGGCAGGTGCCACGTGTCGCCTACCGCTACGGCCGGGGGGGGGGGAGGGTTCTGCCATTTCGTCTCCGGGGTGGTCTATTTTGGCAATAGCGTTCGGCAGGTGGTCCTTTTGGAGAAAAAATCCGCCTCATACGACTGGACGGGTCGCCCGGTCACTATCCGGTCACGATTTTTTGACCTAGATGTCCCCCTCAAACGCCCGGGCTGACCGACACCCCTCATATCCAGCTTAAATATGGGGTGGATATGCGCGCGGACATGCCTGCCATGTCGGACCCGGCCCACGATGGCCCACCCGACCACATAAATTCCTGCCCATCCGCTCGCCGGACCAAACCCTAGCCACTCACTTCACTCCCCACCACTCCCTTCCGCCACCCAAACCCGTCTTCGACGACTTTCGGCGTCTATGGCATGGCGGGCAACGGATCCGGGTCCTTCACCACCAGATCCGTCGACCCCGAGCTCATCCAACACGGCCCAAAGGATGAGATGGCCGTCCGGCTTGCGCTCCGCCGCGCCCGGGAGGAGGCCCATGCATGGCTGCGCTCGGACTCTTTCCGCCGGGAATCCATTGCGTCCGCCCAAATGGCGCATGGATCCGGCGCTGGGCCAGCCATAGCTGCCTCGCCGGAGGCCGTGCGGTCCGTCTGGCGTCTGAGCGCGGTGGCGGAGGTGCAACCCCTCTGTTGCCGTGCCGACCATCGGGATGCACCATGGGCCTCGTCCGACGAGGCCATGGCACGACATGCCCGCCATGCACTGCACCGGGCGCGGGAAGCGGCGGCATCCCTCGCGGCGACGGACGTCGGTGAGGCGGAGTCGCATTCTCTGGCGCCTCGTATGGCGCATCAGTCTGGACGCCACAACCACATCGTGGTGGACGTCCGCGGCTCGTCCCAGGACGGATCCGTCATCGATCTGACGTCCACGGGCACCGTCCGGGTTCCGGGCTCCGATGAGGAAGAGTAGGGCATGGGAGGCAGCAACGCCTTGAGTCCCGTGAGCCGGCTCGTGTCCATGCCCTACTCTACTTTGCCGGCGACCGGACCAACAATCTAAGGAGTGCAGCCGGCCGCCGGACATGGCCAGAGCCAGTGGCGGATCCAGGATTGGAGCAAGCCCCGGGCCCAAATTTTTTTTTTTGCCGCGAGAGAAAAACTTAAAATCCATCAGGCTACAGTTGTAATAGAAAAAATCTGATAACACCCAAAATAATGACAAGACGAGCTCTATATTCTTCTTCGCTCTTTTTGGTGCCACGATCGAGCACATTTACCATGGATTGCCTTTCATTTTTGAATGCCACATATTGTTGTCTAGCTTTATTGTGAGCACTATCATGTTTACCAACATGTGTATCAATAATACTAAGTCCATCCTTACAATTTTTAAACCCTACTGTTGTGAATGCCTCAACACCATAGTTTTCTGCTCTAGGTTGCTTAAAAAGAAAGCAATAGAAACAAAAGGCCGCCTCCTTAGTAACACTATATTCCAACCAATCGGAATGCTTCTCGAATCATTTAGCTTGAAAGGATCTCTTTTTCAAAGATTTTCCTCTAGTTTCTTTTTTAAATTTATGTCCAGTTGGTTGGCATGGACCCATATTTACATACATCCTTCTAGCAACATCTCTAATGTCCGGATCTAAGCTTTCAATAGGTTTCCTAAGACCAGGATCAGGTTGAATATCACCTTCCCTTAGTTGACCACGAGCAGAATAAGGAATATTACTTTCTCGAGTTGAGATTGAAGGCGGGTTGTTTGAAGGCAAAGGCGGTGGTCCCATTTCTGCATTGGTTTCATTTTCTGGAGTTGCTTCAGTCCTCTTAGCCCCTTCATTTCCTCCAGCTAAAACCCTGGGTGTAGACACTTCTGTTGCTGCCACGGATGAAAAATATCTCTTCATCTTTTATTCTACAAAATGAAATGAAATTGATATTCAGTTGATATTAACAGCAGCAACAGCAACATTCATAAAGAACTGGCTATGAAATTGATATTAACAGCAGCAACAGCAGTCAGCAGGCAGAAGCCATTACCAATCTTTAAAATACAGCAGGCAGCAGATAAAAAATGTTCAATCTTTAAAATTTCTATCAACAGCAGCAGTACAGCAATCAGCAGCAATTAATCTTTAAAATACAGCAGTCAGCAGCAGATCAAAAATCTTTAAAATGGTCAGCAGGCAGCAGCCAGCCATTACCAATCCAGCAGACGGCGTGGCTGCGTGGCGGAGAGCAGAACGGGCGAAGCGGCGAGCCGGCGAGCACCGGAGCAGCAGGGCCAGCAAGGGGACGGTCGGACGGGCGAGCCGCCGAGTGGCGAAGGCGCGGAGCAGCAAGCCGAGGAGCCGCCGAGGCGCCGAGCGGCCAGCCAGCAGGGGACGGGCGAGCGGTGGAGGCCGGAGGGCGCGGCCGAGTGGCGGAGGGAGCTGGGAGTCTGGGACGGCCGGGGAGCGCAAGCGCCGGAGCGGAGAAGAGTCACGGGCGGCCGGCCGGCCGGCCGGGCGGCGGTGGCTGCCTCTCCTGCGTCCGTGGGCACAAGGCGTGGCTAGGTCTGGCCTGTAGGGTAACGCAGCAGAAAACGAAAATTTTCCGACCTACGCACCAGCCCAGGACCACTATGGAGACTGCATACAAGGTTTGATCATTTTCGTTACCGACTCGTAGCGCAGCGGAAGTAAAGTCGATGACGATCGGCGGTGCTGATCCCCGCAGCTAGGATTTACAACCTCCCAACCGCGAGGATGTATACCCTCGTCTTCCCTTCGGACAGCCCTCCGGGAGGCGGTCGAACAGTCCCCCGGACGATGTCGCGGACAGCCCTTCGGGAGGACCTTCGAAACTCGAACGGTCACTCGGACAGCCCTTCGGGAGGACTCACAGAACTCGGACCGTCACTTGGACAGCCCTTCGGGAGGCACTCTCGAACAGCCCCTCGGGCACTAAGATCGAAACTACGACCTCTCTACAGAGTTGCACACATACGGTGTCATCTATCCGGCAGGGCTTCGCCGTCCAGAACTAGTTCCCACCGGAACCCAGACAGCCTTTCGGCTCTACGAAAACCTTTTCGTGGGAGGGAGAGAGAAGCCAGATCATTGCATGGCACTTGTATGTGAGAAGGGATGAGTCTTTAGGCAGCCCCCTCCACCCCTATTTATAGGCCAAGCCCAAGGGTGGCTTCTCCAAGAAGCCAAGGGGAAAAATACCAAAGGACCCTCAAGGTGGCTTCTCCAAGAAGCCACCCAAAAAGCACTTTCACTATTCACGACGACATTTTTCAGCGTCCGTTCAAACTGAAAATATTTATGTGGGCTTAGAACATTTCCAGTACCCACTAAAATAATTTTCAACGCGTTCTGGAACAATTCCAGTTTAGTGATTTCATCTGCGAAAAGCATCTGAAGCGGTTCCGGCAGCCCCGGAACATTTCCGGTTTTTCTTCCAGAAAATTCCCAGAAGTTTCCAGAATGATTCTGGCATCCTCCAGTAATTATCAGGCATGTGCCGAAACCATTTTGACTTAATGGTATCCCCTGAAACAACTTTTCAGTTTCACCGGAACTCATCCGGTGACCTCTCTCTGCGGAACTTTTCCGCTGTCCGAAACTTTTCGGTGTTTTTCTCTCAGACTCCCTGTCTAGTATTCAGCAGATATATGACCCTTAAGCGTGTGACCCTATAGGTTCGGTGAAGTATAGACATGACACGGAACCCCTTCCGATCAATGATCAACATCGGAGCCGTGGACACCCATATTGACCCCTATACCCACACGAATGAATATTCGAGTGAACCTCCAGTTGCCGTGTGCTATTCCTGTTGCTTCGCGATATGTTACAAATACCCGAGGTGAGACATGTTGGCATTCCCGTGGATCAACAACTTGTCCACTATGCTAGTTACCTCGTTACCGGTATTGTTCTCTTTTCTCGTTACCGTGTTCCGGCATCCCCGTGATCAAATCACAAAGTGTCTGGCCAGACGATGATGGATACCGTAACACCGAGAGGGCCCAGAGATATCTCTCCATCGTTGGAGGAGCAAATCCCAATCTTGAGCTATCAAGTTACTTGACATACTTTCCCATGAACCCGTAAGCCGCCGTAATAGCCATCCAGTTACGGATGACGTTTAACAAACCCCAAAGTTCATGAATCAAGCATGAAGAAACTTGATACTCTCATGGTCTGAGGAATTATGCAAACGTTAACCATCTCTGTGTTATTAACCATTAACTTATGACGAATGAATCTCTTAGCATAACTGTAGGGTAACGCAGCAGAAAACAAAAATTTTCCGACCTACGCACCAGCCCAGGACCACTATGGAGACTGCATACAAGGTTTGATCATTTTCGTTACCGACTCGAAGCGCAGCGGAAGTAGAGTCGATGACGATCGGCGGTGCAGATCCCCGCAGCTAGGATTTACAACCTCCCAACCGCGAGGATGTATACCCTCGTCTTCCCTTCGGACAGCCCTCCGGGAGGCTGTCGAACAGTCCCCCAGACGATGTCGCGGACAGCCCTTCGGGAGGACCTTCGAAACTCGAACGGTCACTCGGACAGCCCTTCGGGAGGACTCACAGAACTCGGACCGTCACTTGGACAGCCCTTCGGGAGGCACTCTCGAACAGCCCCTCGGGCACTAAGATCGAAACTACGACCTCTCTACAGAGTTGCACACATACGGTGTCATCTATCCGGCAGGGCTTCGCCGTCCAGAACTAGTTCCCACCGGAACCCAGACAGCCTTTCGGCTCTACGAAACTATTTTGCTGGGAGGGAGAGAGAATGCCAGATCATGCATGGCTTGTGTGAGAGCTAAGGATGGGGAAATGGCTGCCAAGATCACTCCTATATATAGGCTAGCCAAGGGGTAAAATTGTCACACAAAAACCCCAAAGTGCCCTTGGAATATCCCTTTCCAAAAGGGAATATGCCATATGGGAGTGCCATGTGGAGCACCATGGTGCTCCACCTCCTTGGCCGGCCACCCTTGGGGGGGGACCCCCCCATGAGGTGCCATGCCCTCCTTCCCCTTCTAGAAGGCCCTTTTGGAATTTCCAAAAAGGTGCTTTCCATAAAATTCCCAAAAAGCACTTTCACTATTCACGACGACATTTTTCAGCGTCCGTTCGAACTGAAAATATTTATGTGGGCTTAGAACATTTCCAGTACCCACTAAAATAATTTTCAATGCGTTCTGGAACAATTCCAGTTTAGTGATTTCATCTGTGAAAAGCATCTGAAGCGGTTCCGGCAGCCCCGGAACATTTCCGGTTTTTCTTCCAGAAAATTCCCAGAAGTTTCCAGAATGATTCTGGCACCCTCCAAGAATTATCAGGCATGTGCCGAAACCATTTTGACTTAATGGTATCCTCTGAAACAACTTTTCAGTTTCACCGGAACTCATCCGGTGACCTCTCTCTGCGGAACTTTTCCGCTGTCCGAAACTTTTCGGTGTCCGAAACTTTTTCGGTGATTTTCTCTCAGACTCCCTGTCTAGTATTCAGCAGATAGATGACCCTTAAGCGTGTGACCCTATAGGTTCGGTGAAGTATAGACATGACCTGGAACCCCTTCCGATCAATGATCAACATCGGAGCCGTGGACACCCATATTGACCCCTATACCCACACGAATGAATATTCAAGTGAACCTCCAGTTGCCGTGTGCTATTCCTGTTGCTTCGCGATATGTTACAAATACCCGAGGTGAGACATGTTGGCATTCCCGTGGATCAACAACTTGTCCACTATGCTAGTTACCTCGTTACCGGTATTGTTCTCTTTTCTCGTTACCGTGTTCCGGCATCCCCGTGATCAAATCACAAAGTGTCTGGCCAGACGATGATGGATACCGTAACACCGAGAGGGCCCAGAGATATCTCTCCATCGTCGGAGGAGCAAATCCCAATCTTGAGCTATCAAGTTACTTGACATACTTTCCCATGAACCCGTAAGCCGCCGTAATAGCCATCCAGTTACGGATGACGTTTAACAAACCCCAAAGTTCATGAATCAAGCATGAAGAAACTCGATACTCTCATGGTCTAAGGAATCATGCAAACATTAACCATCTCTGTGTTATTAACCATAAACTTGTGACGAATGTATCTCATAGCATAACATCAATTCGGGTCGATTCAACACAAATGTTCTGCTAACATTGTGCCCTCAAAGTTGCTGGCATAGACATGCCCATGATCAGGAAAACAGAACCATCATGCAACACTTGAGCTAGTCTTAGAGGCTAGACTAGGAATACATTTTACCGTTTATTATTCCACACATGCATATGAGTCTTCCTCTGAGCCTCGTTTTATTTGCAGACTCGAGAACCATAGCAGTTATAGCATGGAACATAAACCTAATTATGAACACGGAGATAAATAATAACATTTATTATTGCCTCTAGGGCATATCTCCTACATGGCCGTCTGGGGCTCTGGTCGTCCTGGCCTCTCCCTGTGGCCTCCTGTGTGAGTGTATTGGGCTGGGCCCTGGCTGTATGTTGGGCTAAGCCCCGGGCCTGATTAAAAAACATAGCTAGGTAATAACTAAAAAAAAAGCCACGCCCCGGGCCTGGGCCCAGATCCGCCCCTGGCCAAAGCGGAGCCGGGCGAGCGGGGAGCGGAACCGGACGAAGCACCGTTCAAAGATCGCTGCGTTGCATGTACTAATATGGATTTGAGATATTCAAATGGGAAATGTATTTTTTGAGGCGTGATCGGTCACTGTCCGCAGACACGTCCCGACGCGTCCGCATGCGTTTAAGGGGTCGGATTTGTCAAGTCCGGTCTAAGCAGGCCGGAACTCCCTACGTGACGGTACCGACACTTCCATACCGATCTTGATTTTCAAAGGAAAAAGTCTAAAATAAACCTTGAATTCATGCTCTAAGTCTGAATCAAACCTCGACATCAAAATTCCTAAAACTGGCACCATGTACTATCCAATCCCGGCCTATCCCGGTTGTTTTCTCTTAAATGCTCGTTTGGCGCACTGGGAAAAGGACGATCCTCACTGACTTTTGGGTCCACGGGCGATATAGATCTTGCTTGTTAAGAAGAGTAATATACGTTCGTGAAATGGTTAAATGCTCGTTAATTAAGGAAAGAAAGAAGAGTAGTCGCTACTTGCCACGGGAATCAAGAACGCAACGGACGGCGGTGCCGCGGTGGCACTATATAAAAAATTCCCAACACATGAACACATTCCAGGAGACAATGGGCGATTTGATTCCCACGAAAACATCCCTAAATTACTGGAAACTATTGTCACACTAGTACGTACACAATACTGCACACATCGATCAGAAATTCGGAAGCAACAATGAGGATCCCGGTGACGGCGACCTCCCTTCTTGCTCGAAGAACCAGGCGGCCACGACGTCCATGGCCTAGTCGCTGCCGTCGGCAAACTGCGGCAGTTCCTCCCACCCGTTGCTCCCCTCATCGCACATGAAGCAGCCGTTGGCACCTATGTCGCCGGGACCTGACACGGACCATGACGCCGTGGCCAGGTACTCCGACAGAACAACCATGTAGGTTCTGGCCGTCGCACGCCACGACATCTACCAGAGTACTCATCTCGGAGTACACCAGCGCACCAGGCTACATGCAACGACCGCGCCCGAGTCGCTGCAGGCTGTACAACGGTGGACGAGCATTGCCGTGACATGCTGGTGCTGCATGCCGGATACCATCACGTCGCCCGACTTGATCAGAAAATAGACCATCCGGTTGCAGTCGTTGTGTAATGCCTGCGTCGGCGGGAGAGGCCTAAGGGTTGTGGCCTTCACGACAGTGCCACAACATCGAGGAGACGCCTGAGCGTGCCTGTTTGAAGATGAATGACATGTGGACCCATGGATCAGTGAGGGTAGTGTGTGAGTACATCGGGATTGTCCCTTTTTCGGTGCGCCAAACGAACGTTTATCAAAAATCAACCGGGATAGACCGGGATTAGAGAGTGCAAGGTGCCAGTTTCAGGGATTTTTAGTTCAGGGTTTAATTCAAACTTAGGGTACGAATTCAAGGTTTATTTCCGACTTTTCTCATTTTCAAACGATGTCATCAATGTGTTTGTCCAGGTGCCGTTCGCCGATTTACCGGATCCCACGAACGCGCGGCGAAATCAAGTGCACTGTGCTTGGTTAGTTAATTAGTAGAGCCGGGACGTAGTGGTTGGGGCTGCTCCTGCACTACACTGTGCTGCCCGCTTAAACCACACTTGTGTTGATCTCACACTCCAGGTCGCTTTCTTTTCAAGTTGCAGCAACACCACCAGACAGTCAGATACTCCATGCAACTACCGCTGGTAGATTACGTATGCAGGGGGTCCCTGCCTTTGTTTTAACCAACCTGAACACTTAGTATATCCCGTCGATATCATGCGCAGGAGGAGTGAGCATGGGCACGTAGTAGTATTATCAGGAAGGAGATGGTGAAGGTGAACCGAATCCTCGTCGCCCGATAAATTCGCCAGACTGAATGTATATTCCAGCTACCTGATAAATGGAATGTCCACCCCACCGGAGCACCATTCGTGGGTGTATTTTCTTGCGCCGGAACTCCGCTACGTACGCAGGCACCACGTTTGTTGTTGAGCTTTTAAATACTACTAGTTGTGGTTGTGTAGGACTAGAGCTGCTTGCCACTTGTAAGCAGAACTATCATACTGTTTCCCTGGCTCAGGACTAGCACATATCGGCATGGTGGCTGTGGAAAGAAGGGGCTTTGCGATCGCGATCGTGCAGTTGCAGTACGACCAGTGGACTAAAGCAGTAGTGATGGAGAGAGATCGAGCAGGTGAGCGGCTCCTCGGCGGGTCCATGCATGTTTTGCACATGCTGCCAAAAAGGGTATCACTGGTGGCATCGCGTCACCTGTGCACACTCTACCTCATCAACAGTAGTGCCACTCGTGCAGGTTCTCTGATCTCCTGCCTTCAGAAAAAATATTCTAAATACAGTAGCTTTTTATTTTAACCAATAGACTTTTCTATAGAAGATAACTTTAACCAGTAGGGGCATTGTGTCCTGCTGCCGGCTGACCGATGCACCATCGGCTGACTGGAATCGTGTGCTGTTTTCCTCCGCGATCACAGGAGCTAGCGAGTGGGCTATGGGGTTGGCTCTCCTTTGATCGTCCCGAGCTCCTGTTTTCCAGGTCAATTAAGCAACATGAACATGCCCTGCTGTGCTCGGCTTGGCTCCCTGCCGTAGTTTCCCTCGGTGCATGTGGTGTCTCTCCCAGTCAGTGTCGCAGACAAAGGATGTGATGGTGCGGTGGTGGACCGGTGGTGGCTACGGCTGCGCGAGGGCGGCGCCGAGGTGAAACTGACTGGGAGCCACCAGGCTTTTACTCCGGCCTCGTGCGCCCGCCATGGGCGGCGCCGGAACATGCGGTAGTGATAGTGCCATCCACGCGCCCGCAGATTTCACACACCGCCCGCCGCTACGCGACGGATCCATCGTGCACGATACGACTCTCCTCCCTAGCCAGAAAACGCCGAACCCGATGAAATTTTCATCTTGTTCAACTGAAAACGTGGACTTTTCTTTTAGGGAAGCCGACAGCGTAGACTTGTCTACATGGAAATACCTACACCATTGAATTTTTTGGTGTTTATTTATTATTTATTTTGAGATAGTTAACCATCCATTCCAAGTGGCGGATTTTTTGGTGTTCAAGTATATCTCCGTGTTCGAAAGTAGTATAATCTCCACTACCTCGGTCCTTTTTACTCCGCGTATTAGATTTGGGTCAAGGCAAACTTTGCAAAGTTTGTCCAAATATATATTAGAAGTATCAACATCTACCATACTGAATATATATTCCATGAAACTACATTTCGTAATGAATCTAACAATATTGATTTGATATTGTAAATGTTGATACTTTTTTCTACAAGTTTGGTTAAAATAGAGATGCTTTGACTTCACACAAAACTTCACTAGTACAAAACGACCCATTTGTCCCGGTTCCAGAGGCCCATTAGCCCCGGTTCTGGAACCGGGACTAAAGGGTCGGGACTAAAGCCCAAAACCTTTAGTCCCGGTTCTCTTACGAACCGGGACAGAAGGGGCTCCACGTGGCCGCTGCGGGGAGCCCAGGCAGGAGGACCTTTAGTCCCGGTTGGTAACACCAACCGGGACCAAAACGCGTCCACGTTTCAGCATTTGGCAGGAGCTGGGGTTTTTGTTTTTTTTGAAGGGGGGGGGGGTGCGTTAGGGGGTTTTGGAGGGTTAATTTAGGGGTTTCATATTGTGTTAGCTAGCTAATAGAGAGAAGTGTCATTTCTTTCTCCGTGCTTGGTCGACGCTACCTACTATACGTATAGAGAGAACTCGACATGCTAGCTAGTAAGTAAATGAAGGAACCATTACGTACACAAGATCGTCATCAACATATACAGAGAGAAGTGATCGACCTCTCTTTCTCCGATAGATTGGTCGAACAACAAGTTTTCGTATATCTATCCGACGCTACAAGATCTCTTACGTACATTCCCTAACATCTAATGTCAAATTCCACATGGTATTCTCCGGCTTTATTTATGACGTGGTCAAGAAAGAATCCCGCCAATTCCTCTTGAATTGCTCGTATGCGATCATGTGGTAGGAGTTCATCCCGCATCTGGCACAACTAATTTGAAGAAGGGGGTCAATACATATATATGAATGAAACTCAACACAAATGATGGTAATAAAATAAAATTGTGAATATTATTGCTTACGCACTTCATATTGTTTTTCAGAGTAGCCCCGCTTAGAGGTCGTCGCGTTGTAGATGAACTCGCAAACGTAGTATCCACAAAAATCATTCTCGGCTTCCTGCCAAAAGCATTTTACGAGAAATAGAGTTCAATCAAACTAATAATCAAGCATTATAAATGGTATTGATGAAACTAGAATCAATGGGAGATGCGCGGAACTAGCTAGTAGTACTTACTTTTCGGTGTGTAAATCGCAGCTCCCTCGGCAGTGCCGGAACAATTCCGATGAACTTTTTCCAAACCCTGCCAAACAAAAAAAAATAATTACTTGATATCAGGAAATGAACAAAGTTGCTGATATGGTGCGATAATGATTGATTGAACTTACTTCTGGAGCATTTCAGTCATGTCCGCATACTCCTGGGGATCTTTTTGTCTCGAGTCTAAGACGGTTACTACTCCCCGCTCAAGCTTAATCTCTAGCAGAATAAAATGGAACCTGCGCACGCATGCATAACTCATCAATTACATTACTATAACCTCGAGTAATAAGGGGAACCGAATATGCACAAGACAGTAACACTCACTTGAAGTTGTAAGGAAAGAGTATTTTCTCTTTGTTTTGATTTTTAAGCAACGATTGTAGCAAGTTGTCCTCGGTTTCTGTGACATTCTTTTGAACCGTCCATTCATGTATGATATTTGGGTTAATGAACCCAATGTCATAGATTTGTGCATTTCTGCATTCGATGATGTTCAATCTACATAATATAGTGAGGATAATTATATATACATGCAATGAAAGAGCTGAGCTATATATAGATACTTAATTACAGAAGTAGTACTTACAGACAATAGCAAGTCACGAGTGTTTTGTCGAGGGCCTTTTGATTGTATAATTGGAATAACTCGTCAAATTCAACAGACAACTGATCCATTCCAACAAGGTCGTGCTCCTCTTTAATTCTCAGCGTCAAAGTATCCTTCCCAGACTCGCTGCAGGTTTTCATGTACCATTCATGGAATCTTCGCTTCATCGTTGTTAGAGGAGGATGATCAGGTTTGACGAGAGGCTCCCCGTATTGGTATCTGAATTCTTTCACCTCCATTATTTCAAACTCTACATCATCGCTCAGGTAATCAGCGGGATTGGTACCGGGCACCATCCTCGGCTGATTAGCGACGATATCGCTAGACACCTTGAGCGGGGGGCACGATTGGTTCGCTTGTTCACCGAGCTGGGGAATTTTTTTCCCACTTCTTCGTTCTGCTAACCTTGCATGACTGCAAGTACTTCCCGACCGCTCCGCTTCCTTATATGTCCTTTCAATAATGCGCTCATAGTTGGATTGTGGTGGAGACGGTGGTGGTCGCTTCAGGGCATCGATAGTGCACTTCAGTTTCACCGGATCTATCGTCTCCTTCGAAGGTGGAGGTTTCTGTGCAAAATGTTCATGCACTTCGGCAGCACTGATTTTTGCGGTTTCCTCATCGGTCCTCTCATATGATAACTTTTCCAGAGGCTTGAGAGATGGACCGTATCTGAATTGCTTCTCGCCTCTGCTTGTACTGCTAGCCGCCGGAGCTGCGGCGGCTCTCTTCCGCCGTTGCTGACGAGGCGGAGGAGGAGGCGGAGTTCTCCGACGCGCCGGAGGAGGCGGAGCAGGAGGCGGAGTGCCCTCACGCGACAGAGGAGGCGGAGAAGGAGGCGGAGTGCCCTGATCACTCGTTGCAGGAGGAGGAGGAGGAGTGCCCTGACTCACCGGAGAAGGAGGAGGCGGAGGCGTCCAGTTCGGAAGCTTGATGTACTCCTTCCGCCATAGACATGTAGTCCTCAGAGCATAAACCAGCAGAGTCTCCCCTTCACCTGTAGGGTGGTCAAGCTCGAGCTCGTCAAATCCCTCCATTACTTCATCCACCGTCACAACAGCATAGCCATGTGGAATCGGACAGCAGTGAAAAGTTCCGTCAGGTTGAGGAGGTGCAACAGAGCCGACAGCCGCCTTCAAGGTGAGGTTCTGACATTTCGTCATAAGCTGGCAATGTTGAGCCTCCATGATAGCATCCACGGGGTAGCTAGGAGCCGTGAAGTCAGGCTGCTGAACGAGCTCCGTGGAAGCCACGCTGCTTCTCCGTTGAGATGGCGGGGTAGCTTCTGGGGTAGCTTCGTGCCGCTGAGATGGTTCGTCGGCAGCTCGCTGGCTCTCAACTTGTTCCTCTAGCTTTAGTACTCTTGCACTGAGCTTCTGCATTTCGCTCAGCTCCTGTTTTCTCTTCCTCTCCCGGGTTTTGTAACTGCCTGCGCCGGGAAACCCAACCTTCCACGCAACGGAGCCTAGCGTGCCTCGTGTTCGTCCAGGGTGCTCAGGATTCCCGAGGGCCTCAGTCAGCTCGTCCTTGATGCGGCTCGAAGCTACGTCGGTATTTCCCCAAAGAGGAAGGGATGATGCAGCACATCGGCGGTAGGTATTTCCCTCAGTGATGAGACCAAGGTTATCGAACCAGTAGGAGAACCAAGCAACACTACGTAAACAGCACCTGCACACAAATAACAAATACTCGCAACCCGACGTGTAAAAGGGGTTGTCAATCCCTTTCGGGCAACGGCGCCAAAAATTGGCAAACGGACGTGAGAGAGTAGTAAATATTGTAGATCGAACGCCAAATAAAATAAAGTGCAGCAAGGCATTTTTGTATTTTTGGTTTAATAGATCTGAAAATAAAAGTTGCAAATAAAGAAAAGAGCGAATAGCAAAACAGATCTTGAAAGCAAATATATTGGAAAAGAGACCCGGGGGCCGTAGGTTTCACTAGTGGCTTCCATCGAGAAAAATAGAAAACGGTGGGTGAACAAATTACTGTTGGGCAATTGATAAAACTTCAAATAATCATGTCGATATCCAGGCAATGATCATTATATGGGCATCACGTCCAAGATTAGTAGACCGACTCCTGCCTGCATCTACTACTATTACTCCACACATCGACCGCTATCCAGCATGCATCTAGTGTATTAAGTTCATGGAGAAACGGAGTAATGCAATAAGAACGATGACAAGATGTAGACAAGATCTATTTATGTAGAAATAGACCCCATCGTTTTATCCTTAGTATCAACGATACATACGTGTCGGTTCCCCTTCTGTCACTGGGATCAAGCACCGTAAGATCGAACCCACTACAAAGCACCTCTTCCCATTGCAAGATAAATAGATCAAGTTGGCCAAACAAAACCCAAATATCGGAGAAGAAATACGAGGCTATAAGCAATCATGCATATAAGAGATCAAAGAAGACTCAAATAACTTTCATGGATAAAAAGATAGATCTGATCATAAACTCAAAGTTCATTGGATCCCAACTAACACACCGCAAAAAGAGTTACATCATATGGATCTCCAAGAGACCATTGTATTGAGAATCAAACGGGAGAGAGAAAGTCATCTAGCTACTAACTACGGACCCATAGGTCTACAAAGAACTACTCACGCATCATCGGAGAGGCACCAATGGAAGTGGTGAACCCCTCCATGATGGTGTCTAGATTGGATCTGGTGGTTCTGGACTCTGCGGCGGCTCGAATTGATTTTCGACGACTCCCCTAGGGTTTCTGAAATATTGGGGTATTTATAGAGCAAAGAGGCGGTTCGGGGGGCACCCGAGGTGGGCACAACCCACCAGGGCGTGCCTGGGCCTCCAGGCGCGCCCTGGTGGGTTGTGCTCCCCTCGGAGCACCCCCCAGGCGCTTCTCCGGCCCACTGGATGTCTTCTGGTCCAAAAAAATCCACAAAAAGTTTCACTGCGTTTGGACTCCGTTTGGTATTGATTTCCTGCGATGTAAAAAACATGCAAAAAACAGCAACTGGCACTTGGCACTATGTCAATAGGTTAGTACCAAAAAATGACTATAAAATGATTGTAAAACATCCAGGAATGATAATATAACAGCATGGAACAATCAAAAATTATAGATACGTTGGAGACGTATCAATGCCCCGGATGGCATCTCTTCTTTCGTCTTCAATCCATCGGTAAATTTACTTGAGGCTATATTTTTATTCACCACATGATATGTGTTTTGCTTGGAGCGTCTTGTATTATTTGAGTCTTTGCTTTTTAGTTTACCACAATCATCCTTGCTGTACATACCTTTTGAGAGGGACACACATTAATCGTGAATTTATTAGAATACTCTATGTGCTTCACTTATATCTTTTGAGCTAGGCAGTTGCTCTAGTGCTTCCCTTATATCTTTTTAGAGCACAGCGGTGGTTTTATTTTATAGAAATTGATGAACTCTCATGCTTCACTTATATTATTTGGAGAGTCTTAAAAATAGTATGGCAATTTCCTTAGGTTATGAATTTGGTCCTAATATGATGGGCATCCTAGAGGGATATAATAAAAACTTTCATAAAGAGCATTGAATATATGAGAAGTTTGCTTCCTTACATTTGTTTTGAGATATAAAGATGGTGATATTAGAGTCATGCTAGTGAGTAATTGTGGATTGGTAGAAATACTTGTGTTAAGGTTTGTGATTCCCGAAGCATGCACGTATGGTGAACCGTTATGTGATGAAGACAGAGCATGATTTATTTTTTTATTGTCTTCCTTATGAGTGGCGGTCGGGGACGAGCGATGGTCTTTTCCTACAAATCTATCCCCCTAGGAGCATGCGTATTAGTACTTTGCTTCGATGGCTAATAAATTTTTGCAATAAGTATGTGAGTTCTTTATGACTAATGTTGAGTCCATGGATTATACGCACTCTCACCCTTCCACCGTTGCTAGCCTCTCTAGTACAGCACAACTTTCGCCGGTGCATTAAACCCACCATATACCCTTTCTAAAAATAGCCACCATACCTACTTGTTATGGCATTTCCATAGCCATTCCGAGATATATTGCCATGCAACTTCCACCGTTCCGTTTATTATGACACATACCATCATTGTCATATTGCTTTGCATGATCATGTAGTTGGCATAGTATTTGTGGCTTGGCCACCGTTCATATTTTTTATACATGTCACTCTAAATCATTGCACATCTCGGTACACCGCCGAAGGCATTCATATAGAGTCATATTTTGTTCTAGTATCGAGTTGTAATTCTTGAGTTGTAAGTAAATAAAAGTGTGATGATCATCATTATTAGAGCATTATCCCAGGTGAGGAAAGGATGATGGAGGCTATGATTCCCCCACAAGTCGGGATGAGACTCCGGACTTAAAAATAAAAAATAGACCAAAGAGCTCAAAATAATAATAAAAATAGAGGCCAAAGAGCCAAACAAAAAAATGAGAGAAAAAGAGAGAAGGGACAATGTTAATATCCTTTTTCCACACTTGTGCTTCAAAGTAGCACCATGTTCTTCATGATAGAGAGTCTCCTATTTTATCACTTTCATATACTAGTGGGAATTTTTCATTATAGAACTTGGCTTGTATATTCCAATGATGGGCTTCCTCAAATTGCCCTAGGTCTTCGTGAGCAAGCAAGTTGGATGCACACCCACTTAGTTTCCTTTTGAGCTTTCATATACTTATAGCTCTAGTGCATCCGTTGCATGGCAATCCCTACTCACTTGCATCGATATCAATTGATGGGCATCTCCATAGCACATTAATCTGCCTAGTTGATGTGAGACTTTCTCCTTTTTTTCTTCTCCTCACAACCACCACCATACTCTATTCCACCATAGACTATATGATTTTGTAGGGATAACTTTCTTTAGCCATGATATTTTGAGAAGACATGATTGCTTTATTAGTATGCTTGAAGTATTATTGTTTTCATGTCAATATTAAACTTTTGTTTTGAATCTTATGGATCTGAACATTCATGCCACAATAAAGAAAATTGCATTGATAAATATGTTAGGTAGCATTTCACATCAAAAATTCCGTTTTTATCATTTACCTACTCGAGGACGAGCAGGAATTAAGCTTGGGGATGCTTGATACGTCTCCAACGTATCTATAATTTTTTATTGTTCCATGTTATTATATTATCTATCTTGGATGTTTTATATGCATTTATATGCTATTTTATATCATTTTTTGGGACTAACCTATTAACCTAGTGCCTAGTGCCCAGTGCCAGTTGCTATTTTTTCCTTGTTTTTTACTTTTACAGAGAATCAATACCAAACGGAGTCCAAACGGAATAAAACTTTACGATGATTTTTCTTGGACCAGAAGAAACCCACAAGACTTGGAGAGGAGGCCAGAGGAGCCATGAGGAGGCCACAAGCCTCCTGGCCCCGCCCCAGGGGGCGCGCCCTCAGGGCTTGTGGGCCCCTCGGGACTCCCCTAACCCTAACTCCAGCACTATAAATTCTCAAATATTTCCCCTATACCAGAGGGCACACCAAAAATACTTTTCCGCCGCCGCAAGCTTCTGTTCTCGTGAGATACCATCTTGGGGCCTTTTCTAGCACTCTACCGGAGGGGGATTCAATCACGGAAGGCCTCTACACCAACCTTGTTGCCCTTCCAATGATGTGTGAGTAGTTTACCACAGACCTACGGCTCCATAGCTAGTAGCTATATGGCTTCTTCTCTCTCTTTGATCTTCAATACAATGTTCTCCTCGATGTTCTTGGAGATCTATTCGACGTAATCTTCTTTTGCGGTGCGTTTGTTGAGATCCGATGAATTGTGGATTTATGATCAGATTATCTATGAATATTATTTGAGTCTTCTCTGAACTCTTTTATGCATGATTAAGATATCTTTGTATTTCTATCTGACCTATCGATTTGGTTTGGCCAACTAGATTGGTTTTTCTTGCAATGGGAGAGGTGCTTTGTGATGGGTTCAATCTTGCGGTGTCCTCACCCAGTGACAGAAGGGGTAGCGAGGCACGTATTTGTTTTGTTGCCATTAAGGATAAAAAGATGGGGTTTATATCATATTGCTTGAGTTTGTCCCTCTACATCATGTCATCTTGCTTAAGGCATTACTCTGTTCTTATGAACTTAATACTCTAGATGCAGGCAGGAGTCGGTTGATGTGTGGAGTAATAGTAGCAGATGCAGAATCGTTTCTGTCTACTTGTCACGGGCGTGATGCCTATATTCATGATCATTGCCTTAGATGTCGTCATAATTATGCATTTTTCTATCAATTGCTCAACAGTAATTTGTTTACCCGCCGTATGCTTTCTTCGAGAAAGAAGCCTCTAGTGAAACCTATGGCCCCCGAGTCTATTTTTTATCATATATTTTCAGATCTATAAAACCAAAAACCCTAAAATAACTTGCTGCAATTTATTATTATTTACTTTATTTTCCTTTTATTTATCTTTTACATCTATCTCTATTAGATCTCACTCTTGCAAGTGACCGTGAAGGGATTGACAACCCCTTTTTCGCGTTGTGTGCAAGTGTTTGTTAGTTTGTGCAGGTGCATATATTGGAGACTTGCTTGTGCCTCCTACTGGATTGATACCTTGGTTCTTAACTGAGGGAAATACTTATCTCTAGTTTGCTGCATCACCCTTTCCTCTTCAAGGGAAAAATCAACGCAAGCTCAAGAAGTAGCAATAACTATCTCATACATAAACTCATTATCATGACGAAGGCTATACCACATCATATGCAAACCTGCAAAACCAAGTTAGACGTCCTCTAATCGGTTTGGCGAATTTTAATTACATGGCTTCTAGGGTTTCCGGATAACACTAGCTACCTATGTCCACCATCATGGCGATAATTCTTGTTCTAGATTAACTTTCGGGGTGTGTGAGGGAAGAGACTTAATAAAAAAAAATCTCTAGCCCTACACTAAACTTCGTCAATATGCATGACCCCCTAGAAAGGTGAACATCTTCATCGCCCTCGCTTGTGTTTGTGACGGTTCGTCGAGAGCCAGGGTTGTGAGGGAAGAGACTTAATAAATACTATGATGAAGCCAAGAGAACTGTTAGCAGATCGTCGAGAACCAGGGTTGTCAATGAAATGAACCAAAGCAACACTCGAGGGAAGCATAGCAAGAACACCAAACCCTCACATCCACATGTGATCTACATTGAAACCTGCTTCTTCTCATAGAACCACTCTTCATGCCACTGTTGGGAAACGTAGTAGCAAACAAAAAAACCGCCCTACGATCACCCAAGAACAATATGAAGATGCATAAACGGTTAGGATCATGATCGTTACCGACTTTGGGTAGCAGTGGAAGTAGACGACTCGGTGTACATCGTACTTGGAGTACCTCGATCTGTAGATGAACTATCCCGCGAACCGCCCACGAACGGAAGACTGAAAGCACGACCTCTCTACTTGGTTGCAAGCGTACGATCTTCACGATCCGGCAGCGCTTCGCCGTCCAGAGATAATCATCGCCAGAGAATTAGAGGGAGGAGATTAGAACTTAATTGGGCTTATAATTATGAGGATTAGAGGATCTAGGTCAAGCTCTAATAGATCAACTAGGACCAACTAGAACTACAACTAGAGAAGTACAGGAGGCTCCAAAACTTGTATTAAAAAAGCATCAAATCCTAAGTATATATAGGTTGAGAGGGAAGGAGGGGGCGTCACACAAGGGGAAGGATTCCCCTCCCCTTGCTCCAGCCCTAATGGGAGGAGGAATGCCCCCTTGTCAAATTCGGCCTCCCCACTTGGGTAAAGGGGGTGCCTCCCCTATTAGGCCCTTCTGGCCCAATTCTCCTTCCACCTTTTGGCCTTTTAAGGCCCGTTGATATTTAATTAAATATAAAAGACTCCTAACAATTACTAGAGCCTTTTATTCTTAATTTAACATCATCAAAAACATTTTGCACCTATATATTATTTATCGGTAATACCCGGTATTGTCTGATAAACTCTGAAACCCTTCGAGTGACCCCGAAATGCTTCCGGTTCCGGTCGAAAATATCTCGAATATTAATTAAACAATTCCACAAATAATTCCTCTATACTTTCATCCTACTAACACTCAGTAGATCATGATTACCTTAACCTTGTGACCCTGTAGGTTCGGTAAAACATAGACATGAACAAAACCCTTTCATTCAATGACCGATAGTGAAACCATGGACGTCCATATCGATCCCTATGAGTACAGGAATGGCATTCGCGTGAACCTTTGGTTATCATGTGATGTTCCCTTTGCTTCGTGATACTTTACAAAACCTGAGGTGTGATGTATCGGTATCCTCTTGAGTCATACACATGCTCTCTATATCGGTCTCCTCATTATCGGTTTTGTTCTTCTTTCTCGTTGACATCTTCTGGCATCCCTGTGACATAGTCAACTATGTCTAGCTAGGAGATGATGGATGTCGTCACATGGAGAGGGTCCTAAGAATATCTCTCCATCCCTGAAGGAGAAAATTCCACTCTCGAGCTATCTAGTCCCTTGTCAAACTTTCTGATGAACCTGTAAGTTGTCATTATGATCACCTAGTTACAGATGGCGTTTGAGCAATCCCAAAGTCTGTCATACGGTAAGAAGTGACGATGATACTCTCGTGGTCTAAGGAACTAAATAACACGTTAACACTACGCGTTATAACAATTGACTTTTGACGATTGCATCTCAAAGTATAACAAACAAGTTTGGGTCGATTCAATATGATCATTCTTCCAACGTCATATTCTCAATGTTGTTTTAGGACTATCGTTACACTTAACGATATACTAAGATCCGGAAAACGTGATCACCAACAACACTTGAGCTAGTCTTAGAGGCAAGACTAGGAATCATATTTTACCATTTATCATTCCACACGTGCATATAAGTTTTCTACTGAATCGCATATTCCAGGACCATAGCAGTTATAGCATAGAATATAAACTCTTAATTATAAACAAAGAAATATAATAATACAATATTATTGCCTATAGGGCATATTTCCAACACTCACATGTCACTAGTGCAGAATCAACCTTTAGTCTCGGTTCGTAATGGCCTTTAGTCCCGGTTCGTCACGGCCCGGGACCAAAGGTCCACCACGTGGCACGAGCCCGCGCCGAGGGCTGGGGGACCTTTAGTCCTGGTTGGTGACACCAACTGGGACTAGAGGTTTAGGGTTTTAGGATTTCTGAATTATGGTTTATTTTTCCTTTTTGTTTTGTGTTTTCTATTTAATTGTTTTTCATTTCAAACATATTTTACGCTACTGCAGTCGTCAAGTGCCACTGCTACTACATACTGTACACGTCATATATCATAGAATTTCTCGTACGACCAATCATATATCATAGAATTTCTCGTACGACCATGCATACACATATATATATACAATTTCTCCTACAATTTGCAGATCATTACATGATGGCATTAGGTGTAATGGTATTCTCCTTCGGGATGTATGACCTGGTCAAGCAAAAATCCCGCAATTTCCTCTTGAAGTGCTCGTATGCGGTCTGTAGGTGGGAGCTTATCCCGCATCTCCATCATCTTTATTAAAGAAGGAGATCAATATGAATATATTAGTTGTGTGTATATATATTAGATCATGATAAAAAGAACTTTGAATTGTGTTTGCGTAACCAAAGTTTTCTTGCAGATGTATTCCTTTCGGACGTCATAATGCAAATGTTCTCGCAAACGTAGTATGCACATAAATTATTCCCCGGCGCCTGCCTCATGCACTTTACGAGAATAGAATTCAATCAGATAATAATTAATCAAGCATGATAATGGTATTGAAACTAGAATTAAAGAGATGCGCGGACGTAGCTAGTACTACTAAATTACGTACCTTGGGTCGCACCCATGTCAGCTCTTGTTTCCATGGGCCTTTAACCTATTTGATGAACTTTGGCCAAACCCTACCCGGCAAAGAAAATGAATAAAGGAGTTATTAATTAGTTGATATTAGGAAATGAACTAAAGAGGCTGATATGTGCGATAATGATTGAAATTACCTGTCGACCATCCATTTCACGATTAAGTAATCTTTAGTTTCTTTAAGTAGTGAGTCCAGTACTTTAACTTTTCCGTCGTCAACTTCAATCATTAGCAGGATCCAGTGAAAACTGCATGCGCACACGTTTGTATAATTAAGCGGGCATGTGCATAACTCATCGACTACACTTATTAGCATCTAGTAAGCAAAATAGAATTTGTAGTACAAGACAGTAAAACTCACCCGAAGTTGTAAGGAAGTACTATTTCTGGTTGGGTATTTAGTTGCTTAAAAAAACTCTAGCAAGCTCTTCTCTGTCTCTTTTTTGTAACGTGACCACACCTCTTCATTAATGGTATTTGGGTCAATGAACCCAATGCCATAGCGTCCAGCTCTTTTCATTTCATAAATCTTCATTCTGCATAATACCACAGAAAAGAATATAGTGAGGATAATTACAGGCAATGAACGAGCACAGCTAGAGACTTAAATTACAGAAAGAAATCACGCAACGGAGTCTAGCGTGCCTCGTGTTCGTCCAGGGTGCTCAGGATTCCCGAGGGCCTCAGTCAGCTCGTCCTTGATGCGGCTCGAAGCTACGTCGGTATTTCCCCAAAGAGAAAGGGATGATGCAGCACAGCGGCGGTAGGTATTTCCCTCAGCGATGAAACCAAGGTTATCGAACCAGTAGGAGAACCAAGCAACACTACGTAAACAGCAGCTGCACACAAATAACAAATACTCGCAACCCGACGTGTAAAAGGGGTTGTCAATCCCTTTTGGGCAACGGCGCCAAAAATTGGCAAACGGACGTGAGAGAGTAGTAAATATTGATAGATCGAACGCCAAATAAAATAAAGTGCAGCAAGGTATTTTTGGTTTAATAGATCTGAAAATAAAAGCAAAGGAAAATAGATCGCAAAGGCAAATATATTAAAGAAGAGACCCGGGGGCCGTAGGTTTCACTAGTGGCTTCTCTCGAGAAAAATAGCAAACGGTTGGTGAACAAATTACTGTTGGGCAATTGATAAAACTTCAAATAATCATGACGATATCCAGGCAATGATCACTATATAGGCATCACGTCCAAGATTAGTAGACCAACTCCTGCCTGCATCTACTACTATTACTCCACACATCGACCGCTATCCAGCATGCATCTAGTGTATTAAGTTCATGGAGAAATGGAGTAATGCAATAAGAACGATGACATGATGTAGACAAGATCTATTTATGTAGAAATAGACCCCATCGTTTTATCCTTAGTAGCAACGATACATACGTGTCGGTTCCCCTTCTGTCACTGGGATCAAGCACCGTAAGATCGAACCCACTACAAAGCACCTCTTCCCATTGCAAGATAAATAGATCAAGTTGGCCAAATAAACCCAAATATCGGAGAAGAAATACGAGGCTATAAGCAATCATGCATATAAGAGATCAAAGAAGACTCAAATAACTTTCATGGATAAAAAGATAGATCTGATCATAAACTCAAAGTTCATCGGATCCCAACAAACACACCGCAAAAAGAATTACATCATATGGATCTCCAAGAGACCATTGTATTGAGAATCAAACGAGAGAGAGAAAGCCATCTAGCTACTAACTACGGACCCGTAGGTCTACAAAGAACTACTCACGCATCATCGGAGAGGCACCAATGGAAGTGGTGAACCCCTCCATGATGGTGTCTAGATTGGATCTGGTGGTTCTGGACTCTGCGGCGGCTCGAATTGATTTTCGTCGACTCCCCTAGGGTTTCTGGAATATTGGGGTATTTATAGAGCAAAGAGGCAGTTCGGGGGGCACCCGAGGTGGGCAGCCTGGAGTCCAAAAAAATCCACAAAAAGTTTCGCTGCGTTTGGACTCCGTTTGGTATTGATTTCCTGCGATGTAAAAAACATGCAAAAAATAGCAACTGGCACTTGGCACTATGTCAATAGGTTAATACCAAAAAATGATATAAAATGACTATAAAATGATTGTAAAACATCCAAGAATGATAATATAACAGCATGGAACAATAAAAAATTATAGATACATTGGAGACGTATCAGCATCCCCAAGCTTAATTCCTGCTCGTCCTCGAGTAGGTAAATGATAAAAACAAAATTTTTGATGTGGAATGCTGCCTAACATGTCATATCATATTCTTTCTTTTATAGCATGGACATTTGGACTTTTATATGGTTCAAAGCAATAGTCTAGTTTTGACATGATGACTTAAATACTCAAGCATATCAACAAGCAACTATGTCTTTCAAAATATCAACGCTAAAATAAGTTATCCCTAGCCCATTATGCTCAACCATTGATCCATTCATGAAACACACTCGCATATTAACTACACCCAATGCTCAAGTACGATCATAGTGCCTCCTAGTTGGTGCTTTATAAGAGAAGATGGAGACTCAAATTAAAAATAAAAATTGCATAAAGTAAAGAAAGGCCCTTCGCAGAGGGAAGTAGGGATTTGTAGAGGTGCCAGAGCTCAAAGCGAAAATTGAGAGATAAAAAATATTTTGGGAGGTGTGCTTTTCCCACCAACAAAAATGACTTAGAGTTCCCAACACTTTCCATGCTAGATTTATCATAGGCCATTCCCAAACAGAAAATAAAGTTTATTCCTTTTTCCACCATTTCTTTCACTTTCCATGGCTACCCGTATCCACGGGTGCCCTCCATACCAACACTTTCCAAGGAATTTATTATTTGAGAACATAAAGTAAATTCATTTTTTCATTTCGGGACAGGGCATCTCTAATACCTTTGCCTTACTCTCGTGCAATGACAAGTGAATAAACACTCATCGTGAGAATAACACATCTAGCATGGAAAATATTAGGCACCCCTCACCGCCTCGCGAGCGGTACGAACACACAAAAGAGAAGTTTATTTTGAAAATTAGAGATGGCACATAAAAATTTGGTTAGAACGGCAAAAGAATACCGCATATAGGTAGATATAGTGGACTCATGTGGCAAAACTGGTTTAAATGGTTTTGGATGCACAAGTAGTGATCATACTTAGTGCAAAATGAAGGCTAGCAAAAGATTGAGAAGCGACCAACCAAAAAATGAATAATCTCATAAGCGAGCATTAAGCATAATTAACACCGAATAATGCACCACAAGTAGGATATAATTTCATTGCATGACTATTGACTTTCGTGCTTGCATAGGGAATCACAAACCTTAACACCAATATTCTTACTAAAGCACAATTACTCATCAACATAACTCACATATCACATCATCATATCTCAAAACTATTACAAGGAATCAAGTTTATTTTGTCCAATGATCTTCATGAAAGTTTTTATTATATCCTTCTTGGATATCTATCACTTTGGGACTAATTTTCATGTGTTGCTTTTGATAAGCTCAAACAAACATAAGTGAAGATCATGAGCATGATATTTCTTTCTCTCAAATTAATTTAAGTGAAGCAAGAGAGAATTTCTTAAAAAATTTACTAACTCCCAAATAAATCTAAGTGAAGCATGAGAGCATTTCTTCAAAAATAATAAAGCACGCCATGCTCAAAAAGATATAAGTGAAGCGCTAGAGCAAATCCATAGCTCATAAAAATTTAAGTGAAGCATAGAGAGCAATTCTAACAAGTCATGGCATAATTTTGGCTCTCTCAAATAGGTGTGTCCAGCAAGGATTCATAACTTAGAACATAAAGCAAAACAAGCAAAGACTCATATCATACAAGACGCTCCAAGCAAAACTCATTGTATGTGACGAATAAAAATATAGCTTCGAGTAAAATACCGATGGTCGTTGGAAGAAAGAGGGGATGCCACTCGGGGCATCCCCAAGCTTAGTTGCTTGCTTCTCTTTGGATAATAGCTTGGGATGCCATGGGCATCCCCAAGCTTAGGCTCTTCTTACTCCTTATTCCTTCATCCATCGTAAGATAACCCAAAACTTGAAAACTTCAATCACACAAAACTCAACAAAACCTTCGTGAGATCCGTTAGTATAAGAAAGCAAATCACTACTATAAGTTCTGTAGTAAACCAATTCATATTTTATTCTTGCATTATATCTACTGTATTCCAACTTTTCTATGGCAAAAACTCATCAAAGAAAACCATAGAATCATCAAAACAAGCACACAACGCAAAGAAAACAGAATCTGTCAAAAACTGAACAGTCTGTAGTAATCTATCAATCCCTTTCGGGCAACGGCGCCAAAAATTGGCAAACGAACATGAGAGAGTAGTAAATATTGATAGATCAAACGCCAAATAAAATAAAGTGCAGCAAGGTATTTTTGTATTTTTGGTTTAATAGATCTGAAAATAAAAGCAAAGGAAAATAGATCGCAAAGGCAAATATATTAAAGAAGAGACCCGGGGGCCGTAGGTTTCACTAGTGGCTTCTCTCGAGAAAAATAGCAAACGGTGGGTGAACAAATTACTGTTGGGCAATTGATAAAACTTCAAATAATCATGACGATATCCAGTCAATGATCACTATATAGGCATCACGTCCAAGATTAGTAGACCGACTCCTGCCTGCATCTACTACTATTACTCCACACATCGACCGCTATCCAGCATGCATCTAGTGTATTAAGTTCATGGAGAAACGGAGTAATGCAATAAGAACGATGACATGATGTAGACAAGATCTATTTATGTAGAAATAGACCCCATCGTTTTATCCTTAGTAGCAACGATACATACGTGTCAGTTCCCCTTCTGTCACTGGGATCAAGCACCGTAAGATCGAACCCACTAAAAAGCACCTCTTCCCATTGCAAGATAAATAGATCAAGTTGGCCAAACAAAAACCCAAATATCGGAGAAGAAATACGAGGCTATAAGCAATCATGCATATAAGAGATCAAAGAAGACTCAAATAACTTTCATGGATAAAAAGATAGATCTGATCATAAACTCAAAGTTCATCGGATCCCAACAAACACACCGCAAAAAGAGTTACATCATAAGGATCTCCAAGAGACCATTGTATTGAGAATCAAACAAGAGAGAGAAAGTCATCTTGCTACTAACTACAGACCCGTAGGTCTACAAAGAACTACTCACGCATCATCGGAGAGGCACCAATGGAAGTGGTGAACCCCTCCATGATGGTGTCTAGATTGGATCTGCTGGTTCTGGACTCTGCGGCAGCTGGAATTGATTTTCGTCGACTCCCCTAGGGTTTCTGGAATATTGGGATATTTATAGATCAAAGAGGCGGTTCGGGGGGCACCCGAGGTGGGCACAACCCACCAAGGCATGCCCTGGTGGGTTGTGCTCCCCTCGGAGCACCCCCAGGCGCTTCTCCGACCCACTGGATGTCTTCTGGTCCAAAAAAAATCCACAAAAAGTTTCGCTGCGTTTGGACTCCGTTTGGTATTGATTTCCTGCTATGTAAAAAACTTGCAAAAAACAGCAACTGGCACTTGGCACTATGTCAATAGGTTAGTACCAAAAAATGACTATAAAATGATTGTAAAACATCTAAGAATGATAATATAATAGCATGGAACAATAAAAAATTATAGATACGTTGGAGACGTATCAGTTGTTCTCTCCGTCGGGAATGAACGTCCCTGCCTGCGCTGCGGCGATATACTTCTGAAGCTTCTTGACGGGTATTGCAAGTTGCTTGTCTATCCAATGGCACTTCCCTGTTTCTGGGTCCAAAGTTCCCCCAACCCCGAAGAACCAAGTCCTTGAATGGTCTGGCCAGTTCAATGTCTCTGGTTCGACCCCTTTAGCAATCAGGTCATTCTCAGCTTTGTCCCACAACGGCCGGGCTTTGAGGTAGCCGCCTGACCCCGTGCGATGGTGATACAGCTTCTTTGCAGCATTTATCTTGTTTATCTCTGACATTTTCTTACTCTTGTCCGATGTCTTGTAGGCCACAGATGCGGGCCAGTGATCTCTTATCTTGTCAAATCGGCCGGTGAATTCTGGAGTGTTCCCTTTGTTGACAAACGTTGATTTCAACTCATTCTTCCACCTCCTGAATAGATCTGCCATCTTCTTAAGAGCACACGCCTTGACCAGTGGCTCTATAACTGGCTTATTCGGATCCTCCTCTGGCGGTAGGGTGAAATTTGCCTTCAGCGAGGTCCAAAGATCATCTTTCTGTCTATCGGTGACATAAGAAACTTGAGGGTCTTTGTTCTTAGGCTTATTCCATAGCTGGATGCTGATCGGGATGCTGTCCCTAACAATAGCTCCACACTGAGAAGAAAATGCTTCCTTGGTCCACCTGGGTTCAATCGGTTGGCCATCGTCCGCGATTGTTGTGATCGTGAACCTTTCATCCTGGTGCAACCTTTTCTTTGGGCCTCGTCTCGTTACCGAAGTTTGGCTCGATCTGGAGGGCTATAAAAGAAGAAAGAAGAGTTAATATATGTACATACCAAAACAATTAATGCATCAATTAGCTAGTCAGCACAGGCTTAATTAATATATATACCTCGCCGGACTTTGCAACAGCTCCCTCCTCCGTTCGGTCACCGGAGCCGTCATCACGGTCTCCTTCCTCCACCGGCATTCGGCCACCGGAGACATCATGATCATGTCTTTCCTCCTCCATTGTTCGATCACCGGAGCCTTCATCCTCTCCTTCCAGACCATCGGTGTCGTTGAGAAACGACAAGACATCATGTCCGTCGCGGATTATGTCCCCTAACAACTCTTCTTGTTCTAAGTCTCTTTGATCCATAGTTTCTACAAATATTACAACATGGCAATTAATATACAAACATGAGAGATGGATATATCAGTGGCAAACATAGACCTAGCTATCTAATCACAACAAGGAATATTAATTAGTGGCCTCGACGCTTCTACGGTTTGGGGTGGCCTCGACAACGCTTCTAGGGTTTGGGGTGGCCTCGACAACGCTCTTTTAACTTGGTAAATTTGGGTAGCCTCGACGCTTCTAGGGTTTGGGGTGGCCTCGGCAACGCTTCTAGGGTTTGGGGTGGCCTCGACGCTTCTAGGGTTTGGTCGGGCGAGAGGGGGTTGATCGACGTCCCCCCTCATGTTGAAGAGTTACCGGAGTTCTCTCATGAATGTCCGACGTCCGGACCGCCTCTCTCATGAATGTCAAACAAGAGATTTAACAAAATGGCGCCATTCTAGATGTGCAGAAAATGGTCCATATTTTTCCTAATCTCATCTACCCTTCTATATGTCACGTTGTCAGTGTCAAAGGATTCAAGAAAACCATGGCTTCATCATTAGCCGGAAGTAACAGGTGCATAATGGTACGAAGCTCTCCAAAATTGTTTTGGAACGGAGTCCTGGATAGGATAATTAGTTTTTTGGTACGAAGTTCAGCAAGAGCCTTCCGAATATCACTATTTGGAAGGCCTTTGTTGAAATTCTTACCAAAAAGCGAATTATTCTATCCGGAACTCCATTCCAAAACAACTTTGAAGAGCTTCGTAGCATCATAGGCCTGTTACTTCCGGCTAATGATGAAGCCATGGATTTCTTCAATACTTTGACAGACAACGTGTCATATAGAAGAATATATATATAGATGAGATCAGAAAAAAATTGGATCAACTTGTGCATATCCATAATGGGGGCATTCTTGATAAATCTATGTCAAAAGTCAAACTTTGACATATGATCAAATATTGTTGCATATGCCAAAATTCAAACTTTGACATATGATCAAATATTGTTGCATATGTCAAAATTCAAACTTTGACATATGATCAAACTTTGACATATGATCAAATGTTGCATATGTCAAATGTTGCATATGTCAAAATTCAAACTTTGACATATGATCAAACATTGATATATGATCAAATGTTGCATATGTCAAAATTCATACTTTGACATATGATCAAATGTTGCATATGTCAAAATTCAAACTTTGCCATATGATCAAACTTTGATATATGATCAAAGGTTGCATATGTCAAAATTCAAACTTTGACATATGATCAAATTTTGATATATGATCAAATGTTGCATATGTCAAAATTCAAACTTTGACATATGATCAAAATTATTGCAAACTTTTAATATGACAAACTTTTAATACATTCAAACTTTCTTCAATTTGTTTTATCAGGATCATCATGATGAAGTAACCACTCATCATATGCAAATTTTAACATTTGTTTCTCTATCTAAAAACCCTAAAAAAGATTCTCTTCTTACTCGAGTCATGTAGGAGTTTTCTATTATGTATGTATGCATGCATATGTTATTTGGTTCTCGGCCTCACTTTGTTGTTGTGAACTCCATCATTTCTCTAAAAAAATTCTCTATGCAAATTTCTCTAAAAAAATGTCTTTGGTCAACTTTGATAATAACCTATATATGCAAATATCTCTAACTTTGATTAATGACCTATGCAAATTTCTCTAAAAAAATGACGTTGATCATGAATATCTCTAACTATGCAAATATCTCTAACTATGTAAATATTTTTCTTATATTTAATAAATTCTAAAGTTAGAATTTCAATTATTCATATTTTCTTTGATTTGCAAAGGAGCTATATTCTCCCCAATTCTTTTGCACCCACAAAAATTGCTCCATCTATTTGACAGTACCCACAACCCATTTCGATGATTTTTTTTTCTAAAAATGCACATCTGAACATATACAGAGAACATACATAGATAAAACTTTTCTAAAATTGTTACTTTTGCATATATGAACATATAAAGAGAACATACATACATACATTTTTCTAAAAATGTAAAAAAAAATTATCAAATGAACAAAAAAAATTATATGAAAAAAAGCATACATCATCTATCATCAACATCATCATATCTATCATCAACATCATCTAACAATCATATGAAAATAAAATGTATATGAACAAGCAAGCTAGGGGAGGAGGACAGGGAGGAAAAGGGGGCCGGCCGGACCGTAGCGCGGGGCGGCGCGGACCGTCGGCGAGGGCTCTGGGCAGGGGCTTGGTGACGGCGTCGGGGGAAGGGGTGCAACGACGGCGTCGGGCGCGTCGGCGAGGCCTCGGGCCAGGGGCGCGGCGACGAGGGCTCGGGGCAGGGGCGCGGCAACGGCGTCGGGGGCAGGGGCGCGGCGACGGCGACGCCAACGATGGGGCAGGGGCGACGACGGCGTCGGGGGGCAGCGACGGCGACGGCGGGGCAGGGGCAGCCTGGCGACGTCGTCGGAGAGATCGAAGAACTGAATGGAAATTTTCACAAGTGCTGCTTATATAGACGAAGCATTGGTCCCGGTTCGTGGCACCAACCGGGACCAATGCACCCCTTTAGTCCCGGTTGGTGCCACCAACCAGGACCAAAGGTCAGTTTTCAGCAGCCCAAAGGGCGGGAAACAGAGACCTTTGGTCCCGGTTGGTGGCACCAACCGGGACTAAAGGTGGGCATTTGTCCCGGTTGGTGCCACGAACCGGGACCAAAGGGCGGCATTGGTCCCGGTTCGTGCCACCAACCGGGACCAATAGCCTTGCACAGCGGCGTGGTGGTGGGAGTTTAGTCCCACCTCGCTAGTTGGGAGCGCCCCGCACCTGTTTATAAGCTCCGCTGCCTCTTCCATCCCGAACTCCTCTGAACTGCAGGCCTACGGGCCTAATATAACACTGCTATACCTGTGGGCCTACTGGGCCCGCCGCGGGCCTGCATCCTAGCCCAACATGGTAGTTGGGTTTCTAGTCATATGCAGGCCGTGGTGGCCCTGTAGGCGGCATTTTTTAAATTTTTTTCTGTACTTTTTTTTGTTTAATGCTTTACTTAATTTTTTAGAGTTTTTGAGTGATTCATTTTGCTTTAGGTAATTTTTAGGTTATTTTAAATGTCTGTTTTAATCAAAAACAGATCTTGTTATTTTAGTTTGCTATTAAAGTTTCTAACAAAAAAATTCTTTATGAAAATTCTTTTTTGCTATTAATGTTTTGAACAAAAAATACTTTGATAATTTAAATTGCATAAATTTTATAAAAATATAGTTTCAAAAATACTAGAGGTTTATAAAATCTTTTTAGTTGATTCCTTTTGCTATTGAAGAGTATTATAGTTTTGTTTTAGTTGATCATAACAGAATATTTTCATTGATTATTTTTAGTTCATTTTTTTTGCTATTAGAGTTTCATAAAAGTTTTCTAGTTGATTCTTTTTGCTATTAGTTCATTCTTTGAGCTAAATGACCCTGAAATTGAAAAGCACTTCAAATGAACTGTGAAAAGGTTGAAAGTAGGCATGGTATCATCATTTCATCCCACATAGCATGTGCTAAAAAGTTGAGAGGGTTACGGCAAAAGCTGGATGCACTTCGTGTACAAAATGGACAATCTCTTTCGAAGTATCAGGGTTTCGGACGAAAACTCATCTGTTACAAAGGGATTTCATTTTTTTGAACTTATTTGAACTCCAGACTTTTTGTGTGTTCAAAATGCACAATTCAAAGCCACATCATCAATTTTCAACCCTTTCTGAATTCATTTGTTATTTTTCATGCATTTACTGATTTTTTTGAGCTATATGACCATGATATTGAAAAGCACTACAAATGAACTCTGAAAAGGTTGAAAGTTGGCATGGTATCATCATTTCACCCACATAGCATGTTATAAAAAGTTGAGAGGGTTACGGCAAAAACTGGATGCACTTTGTGTACAAAACGGATAATCTCTTTCGAAGTATCAGGGTTTCATACGAAAACTCATCTGTTACAAAAGGCATTTCATTTCTTCACATGTAACTGCAGTGATATTCTAGATCAAAGGCATCATCATAATAGTTGTGGAGAGAAAGTCTTCACTTTTTCTTCGCTTGTGTACTTTGCTTATTGCGCCGTAACCATGGATAATCTTCATCGTTTAACAGGGTGCTTGGGTCAGCCTTGACTTTGAAGAGAGGAATTTCATGAAACTTTTCATAATCTTCAGACATGTCTGTCTTACCCTCCAATCCCATGATGTCTCTTTTTCCTGAAAGAACTATGTGGCGCTTTGGCTCATCATATGATGTATTCGCTTCCTTATCTTTTCCTTTTCTCGGTTTGGTAGACATGTCCTTCACATAGAAAACCTGCGCCACATCATTGGCTAGGACAAATGGTTCGTCTGTGTACCCAAGATTGTTCAGATCCACTGTTGTCATTCCGTGCTGTGGGTCTACCTGTACCCCGCCTCCTGACAGATTGACCCATTTGCACTGAAACAAACGGACCTTAAAATCATGTCCATAGTCAAGTTCCCATATGTCCACTATGTAACCATAATATGTGTAATTATCCCTCTTGGTTGCCACATCAAAGCGGACACCGCTGTTTTGGTTGGTGCTCTTTTGATCTTGGGCGATCGTGTAAAATGTATTCCCATTTATCTCGTACCCTTTGTAAGTCAATACAGTCGAAGATGGTCCCCTGGCCAACGAGTATAGCTCATCAGAAACAGTGTTGTCACCCCTGAGACGTGTTTGCAACCAACTGCCGAAAGTCCTGATGTGTTCACATGTAATCCAGTCATGACACTGCTCCGGGTGTTTGGAGCGCAGAATGTTCTTGTGTTCCTCGACATACGGGGTCACCAAGGTAGAATTCTGTAGAACTGTGTAGTGTGCTTGAGACCAAGAATGCCCGACCCTACATATTATTAAGTCCCCTCCTAGCGTGCCTTTTCCAGTCAGTCTCCCCTCATACTGCGATTGAGGGAGACCAATCTTCTTAAGGTCAGGAATGAAGTCAACACAAAACCCAATGACATCCTCTATTTGATAGCCCATGGAGATGCTTCCTTCTGGCCTAGCGCGGTTACGGACATATTTCTTTAGGACTCCCATGAACCTCTCAAAGGGGAACATATTGTGTAGAAATACAGGGCCCAGAACGACAATCTCGTCGACTAGATGAACTAGGATGTGCGTCATGATATTGAAGAAGGATGGTGGGAACACCAGCTCGAAACTGACAAGACATTGCGCCACATCACTCCTTAACCTTGGTAGGATTTCTGGATCGATCACCTTCTGAGAGATTGCATTGAGGAATGCACATAGCTTCACAATGGCTAATCGAACGTTTTCCGGTAGAAGCCCCCTCAATGCAACCGGAAGCAGTTGCGTCATAATCACGTGGCAGTCATGAGACTTTAGGTTCTGAAACTTTTTCTCTGGCATATTTATTATTCCCTTTATATTCGACGAGAAGCCAGACGGGACCTTCATATTGAGCAGGCATTCAAAGAAGATTTCCTTCTCTTCTTCGGTAAGAGCGTAGCTGGCAGGACCTTCATACTGCTTTGGAGGCATGCCGTCTTTTTCGTGCACATGTTGCTGGTCCTCCCGTGCCTGCGGTGTATCTTTTGTCTTCCCATACACTCCCAAGAAGCCTAGCAGGTTCACGCAAAGATTCTTCGTCACGTGCATCACGTCGATTGAAGAGCGGACCTCTAGGTCTTTCCAGTAGGGTAGGTCCCAAAATATAGATTTCTTCTTCCACATGGGTGCGCGTCCCTCAGCGTCATTCGGAACAGATAGTCCGCCGGGACCCTTTCCAAAGATTACTTGTAAATCATTGACCATAACAAGTATGTGATCACCGGTACGGATGGCCGGCTTCTTCCGGTGATCTGCCTCACCTTTGAAATGCTTGCCTTTCTTTCGACATTGATGGTTGGTCGGAAGAAATCGACGATGCCCCAGGTACACATTCTTCCTGCATTTGTCCAGGTATATACTTTCGGTGTCATCTAAACAGTGCGTGCATGCGTGGTATCCCTTGTTTGTCTGTCCTGAAAGGTTTCTGAGAGCAGGCCAATAATTGATGGTTACAAACAGCAACTCATGCAGGTCAAATTCCTGCTGTTTGTGCTCATCCCACACACGTACACCGTTTCCATTCCACAGCTGTAAAAGTTCTTCAACTAATGGCCTTAGGTACACATCAATATCGTTGCTGAGTTGCTTAGGGCCTTGGATGAGAACTGGCATCATAATGAACTTCCATTTCATGCACAACCAAGGAGGAAGGTTATAGATACATAGAGTCACGGGCCAGGTGCTGTGATTGCTGCTTTGCTCCACAAAAGGATTAATGCCATCCGCGGTTAAACCAAACCATACGTTCCTTGCGTCACCTGCAAAGTCCTCCCAGTACTTTCTCTCGATTTTTCTCCACTGCGACCCGTCAGCGGGTGCTCTCAACTTCCCGTCTTTCTTACGGTCCTCTCTGTGCCATCGCATCAACTTGGCATGCTCTTTGTTTCTGAACAGACGTTTCAACCGTGGTATTATAGGCGCATACCACATCACCTTGGCAGGAACCCTCTTCCTGGGGCGCTCGCCGTCAACATCACCAGGGTCATCTTGTCTGATCTTATACCGCAATGCACCGCATACCGGGCATGCATTCAAATCCTCGTACGCACCGCGGTAGAGGATGCAGTCATTAGGGCATGCATGTATCTTCTGCACCTCCAATCCTAGAGGGCATACAACCTTCTTTGTTGCGTACGTACTGTCGGGCAATTCGTTATCCTTTGGAAGCTTCTTCTTCAATATTTTCAGTAGCTTCTCAAATCCTTTGTCAGGTACACCATTCTCTGCCTTCCACTGCACCAATTCCAGTGTGGTACCGAGCTTTGTGTTGCCATCTTCGCAATTGGGGTACAACCCTTTTTTGTGATCATCTAACATGCGATCGAACTTCAACTTCTCTTTTTCACTTTCGCATTGTCTCTTTGCATCAACAATGACCCGGCGAAGATCATCATCGGGCACATCATCTGGTTCCTCTTAATCTTCAGCTTCCCCCGTTACAGCATCACCGTATTCAGGGGGCACATAGTTTTTATCATCCTCTTCTTCTTCACTGTCTTCCATCATAACCCCTCTTTCTCCGTACTTGGTCCAAACATTATAGTGTGGCATGAAACCCTTATAAAGCAGGTGGGTGTGAAGGGTTTTCGAGTCAGAGTAAGACTTCGTATTCCCACATATAGGGCATGGACAACACATAAAACCATTCTGCTTGTTTGCCTCAGCCACTTCGAGAAAATTATGCACGCCCTTAATATACTCGGAGGTGCGTCTGTCACCGTACATCCATTGCCGGTTCATCTGCGTGCATTATATATAATTAAGTGTGTCAAAAACCATTACAAAACATCATGAATACAGAAGTGACCAAATTAATTAATAGAAGTTCATCATCACATTAAAACCAAAGTGCATACATAGTTCTCATTGAACACCATATAGCTCTCCAGAGCATCTAATTAAACCATACATTGAAACTATCTAAAATATTTCAAAGCAACAACAAATGCGATCAGAATCGCAACTAAGGTAACAATTGATCAAACGGCATAATGATACCAAGCCTCAGTATGAATGGCATATTTTCTATACTTTCTAATCTTCAAGCGCATTGCATCCATCTTGATCTTGTGATCATCGACGACATCCGCAACGTGCAACTCCAATATCATCTTCTCCTCCTCAATTTTTTTTAATTTTTCCTTCAAGTAATTGTTTTCTTCTTCAACTAAATTTAACCTCTCGACAATAGGGTCGGTTGGAATTTTCGGTTCACATACCTCCTAGATAAAAAAATCTATGTCACGTTGGTCGGCATAATTGTCATAAACACTAAATGAAACTAATAGTTATAAAAGATAATATATATACCACATCCGAATCATAGACAGGACAAGGGCCGACGGAGGCGGATACCAAAACCATCGCACTATATAATAATAAACAATAATAAAAGTAAGAAAATTACACAAGTATCTATCTAAATCATACAAGTAAGAACTTTTTTCTTTTAGAAAGAGGATAAGAACAAGAGGCTCACCACGGTGGTGCCGGCGACGAGATCGGCGCGGGCGATCGACGGCGGTGAGGACGGGGACGGGACAGGACGGACCGCAAAACCTAGACAAATCTTGAGGAAAATGGAGTTTGGACAAGGAGCTTCGAGAGGAGAAAGCTTAAGTGTGGCTCGGGCATTTCATCGAACACCTCAGGTGCATAGGAGGTGAGCTAGAGCACCACAAAGCTCTCCCACGGCCGGCCAAAAAAATAGAGCACTCCACTGCTCTGCTCGCAGGGTATATATAGGCATCTCTTTGGTCCCGGTTTGTGGCTAGAACCGGGACTAAAGGACCCCATTTGGTCTCGGTTCCAGCCAACAACCGGGACCAATGGTTGTGGGTCAGGAGCGAGGCCCATTGGTCCCGGTTCGTGGACGAACCGGGACCAATGGCACACGAGGCCCGGCCGGCCCCCTGGCCTCACGAACCGGGACCGATGCCCCCATGGGTCCCGGTTCGTGAGTGAACCGGGATTAATGGGGTTACCCGGCCTGGACCAAAGCCCTGTTTTCTACTAGTGCTTATATGCAGTCTAAAAAGGGCCGGAGGGAGTATTAAAGAGAGTTGGTGGTAGTGCGCTCATTGGTAAAGCTTCTTCTCCCGGTCATGCATTAACTCATTCAAATAATATAAAATTTTCTACGGCGCCCTCCTTTGTTGGCATAAGGTAATTACATGAACTCAATCAAACCTCGTGCATTAGAATATGGTGGGTGTATGGTATACGTCGGACGCAATTGACGTTAAACCATGAGAATATGCATGGCTCCGCTGCAATGCACAGGAAATTAGCTAGTGTTTTTAATAAGTGTCATAGTCGCCTGATTTTTTCCCTTTCGAGTTCTTCTCTTGCTTTGTAGGTACCTGAATAGGCTTGGGCCTATCAGACGGAAAGCTCGTGCCAAAATAAATTAGAAAAAGTACCGGGATTCAACCGATGACTGATCATGTAATCACCACTGCTTGGACCGAAATGAAGCACTGTCTCTGGCTTTGGACCTTTCATGCAATAAGAAAGTTGTTGCCACCGATTGTTTGTCTATAGTGAACCATTTAAAGAGTGAAGAGTGGACGATCCAGCCCAAAATGCTAGGGTGGGGCTGAGGTGATTTGGGCTGGGCCTTTTTGATTTTTTTTTCGTTCTTTCAACAGGTATATGGGTTGGGCCCAGCCCCACACTACACCCTACTGGATCCGCCCCTGCATAGGAACTTCTACAACTATCATTCAAGAAGTGACGAAGAAGATGTAAGGTTTTGCAACATCAGATATCGTTCATGAGAAGAGAAGCATGCACTTGGAAGCTCACAGCTTGCCAAAGAGCTGCAACTACATTACATTATGGTCGGCATGTGTGGCTGGGTAATACAACAGAGATTATCTGTATCCCTGGAAACCTTTTGAGTTAACAAAGTGTTTTTTCTGGGGTGAGTTAATAGTGTTTCCAATGTTAAAATAATAATATAATCACTATTGCATGTAATTCCATCGGTCGTGAGCCGGATCCTTAGGCTACTGGCACGGAGGAGTATCATATGCTAATATTATAGATATAATATCAATATATGATATTACCTTCATAACCTATAGTATTATAGGCCAGTACTTTACATGATCCCATTTCATTGTCATGCATGAAACATATTAACACATTATTTATCATGATACCAAACATTCTTTTTCTTTGATTTAATTGTATATCATCTTAACAAAATTTTCTACTTGGCATGCATGAACCCCCAATACAAAAGGCTCCACATTGCTGTGACAATAAAGGTTCTGTGCAAAAGGTCACATATAGCACACCTTTGCCCAGAATTACAGCATCACTTTTGTTTAGGCCGCGTTTGGTATGGTTGTAATTTATTACGGCGGTATTAAATTTATAAGTATATCTTACCGGACACAAGTGTTTTCCGGCTGGAAACAAAACCGGTGGGTGGAGACGTGTAACCTTTACAGGTGTATTTAAAAGAAAAACGGTAATCCAAACAGGGCCTTAAGGACTTCCGACCACCATTCTCGTTTTTTCCAGAGCTATTTGACATTACAAATCATTTACACATTGAAACACTCCCATTTTCCAGATGAAACGTTCTCACACAGACTCTCGTGGTCCAGACCTGTTATTACCTGTTTTAGTTTTTTTTTACATTTTGGATACGACAATTATCAACCATTAAAATAGGAGGTCACATATACATCGGTTAACTAAAAAAAATCACTTTCACTCGAACTGGTCCGAGCCATTAGATTTTAAGTTTTCTTCCTCGCCCCCACGAACGCATTGGCCCCTTCCCCCCTACCACTATCGGACCGTCAGCCTGCCTGCCGCCCTACTTAAGCCGAGCCGGGCCGATGACCTCACACCCTAGACCCAAACCAGCCAATCCGATGTAGCTCCTCCAACAACGACATTGAGGCCCCGACTTCGGCACGGTCTTGGCGTGGTTCGCGGGGGACGCTACGGCCCACTGTTTCGGCCTCCACTCAGCCTCGTGCGTTGGTCCTCTGCACCACCAAAAATTGACACACATGATTTTTGTTACTGCCTGTGAAATAGCAAATCCATCGATTATGGTTACACAGCCATAATGTGATGATTGTTTCCCTTGAGCATAAAGACTAGAGGTGATAAACTGAGATTCCGAGAGTAAATTATCTGATGACCAGATGTGGTTGAGTGTTCTTGAACTGATGGGTAAAGTTTTAGGAGAAGGACTAAAGCACGGGAAAAGGGTTATGAAATATAAAAATATGGAGAGAGAAAAAGGCACTGGAGTTTCTACCGTAGAATTCCAATTTTGTTTCTCTTTGGCCGACACCGGTGGTTAAGACTAATCTACCGTACTGTACACGCCCACGTTTTCGGGAAGTTCAAATCCCAAACCCTGAACCTGCACAATATTAACTACAGCTAGCCTCGTGGAAAGGTTCATATCTGGATCCATCCAGCATCCATTCGTTACAACTAGACGGGTACCGGTAGCTCCCGATCAACGTCGATTTTCAAACGTTGCCATGCATCATGAATGCTTGTCCAGATCCGTTCCACAAAACCTGTGGCAGCAATAGTTCATGGGTGGACTTGGCTCACCTCGGATGGAGTGGTTGAGGCTGCTCATGCGTGAACCGGACATGACCACCTCACTCCGTGACACACCTTTTCTTTGCCACGTACTACGCGTTAACATGCAGAGGCTGGCGCCACCTCCATGGTGGATGTACATAAGCAAAGTATATAGATTACGTATGCAGCATCCATATTTTTATTTCACCCGACCTAATCGGACACTTGGTTTATCTCGTCGATAACGTGAGCAGAGGAGTGAGGATGAACACGGGCAAAGAATAGAGAAAGAATACCACGAGTCCAGGAGAGTGGGTGAACCGAATCATCATCGCCGGCTAAATTCGGTTCCTGCGCGCGAATCATTCGCCAGTCGCCACCCGGACAGAATATTCATATCACCTCCCCTACGAGAAGGATGTCCACTCCACCAGAGGTCCAGAGCATTGTAGGAATATTTTCTTGTGCCGGTGTACGTACGCAGGCAGCACATTGCCTGCAGCGTGCCAATGTGACCTGAGAGTGAATTTCTATTCAAAAGCCGAAGACCGACATACGTATCGCACCAATTTGTACAGAACTATGCTGTTTCACCAGCTCGTACTGCCGGGGGTACTTGTGTAAGACAGAAAAAAAGGCGAGTAAATTGCATTGAAATTCGAAGTGCAACGCACCAAACCCTGCCCGCGTTCGAATAATAATTGCTCTGGTTTTCTTCCTCATGTTGGCGACTTGGGGTCCGTATGGTCGAGACAGGTCCTGGGCTTGACAAACCACACAAAGGGCAACCAGTGATCACGTAAAGCAACGCATGTACCCCTACCCACGATCGGATTGATCAAGTGGACTGGACGACCCAATGCGAGTGAGCCCCAAGCCAATCACCGAGGTGGAGATTGAAACAAGGTTGATGAGTATCACTATGGAGCGTGATGAGATCTGCGCTGCAGGAAGCGTGCCGCCATACAATTGCCAGAACCACATGAAAAATAAAGATCTAATGGCGGAGAGGCTGGGAAGAGGATCCAACAGTGGGGAAGCCTGAATTGGGCGGGATGGCGGCGGAATCGGGGAGGATTTACTTGCTTTTGACCGTGTTCCTCAAGCTCAAGCGTTGGTACCTTTGAATTGAGTACACGATTCATGCTTTAATCTAGTTTTCTAACATATATTAAATGTCAAACAAACATCACCACAACATGCAAAATTTTAAATTGTAATGCTCGTGCACCTTCCAAATGATATGATTCCCACAAAGTGTAGAGATAACACATGTGACCGTGATTAACTACCTATCTACGGAAAAATGGAAGATAATTTATTAGATTTTTACATCTTAGAAGACTATAACGATTTATGTAGATATTTAGCAATGCTTTGAATAAGGACCAATACAAATCTAATATAATACGTCAAAAGGCATAACCTTGTTTGTGGATTACTGAGATACTTTTGTTTCACCAAATTCATGGGAAAATACATTGTAATAGAGGTTTTTTTTATTTAACTAATCAGACTATATAATTATTATTATTTTGATAAAATGTAAATAAATTTAGACAAATGATATTTCCTACTAATAAATACGATACCAAATTAACAAATATGAATGCTAATTGCATAAGAGTGTGATTACATTTTTAATTCTGCTTGTTATACCTAAAATGTAGTATTTATATTTATTGGGTGATGTATCAACACATACGATATACATTTAATGACAAGATAAGTTAAATTAAATAGTTCAGATACTAATAAACAAAGAAAATGTAAGTTGACTACTAAATGTGAAGCCGTGAAAAGGGCTAGTTTTTGAAATATCAGTAACACTTTCTATTATTTTTAGGCTGATTACATAGAATTCATCTGTTAATTGCCTAACAATATGATAAAGAATATGGTGCTAATATTAATCCCGTTTCTATGCATTTTTTTAATTATGTTGGCTTTTTCTTTAATATAAATTTATGATAATAAAATTAAAAGAATGATAATCTCGATCACAATGATGAGACGCTCAAGAATTTATCTGGAACTTTTATTTAGAAAAAATAATTCAGTATGAATTTTATGTTCATGTCAAGCTGAAGACTTTCTTAATGATTTGATCTTACTAATATACTAAGGCCACATTAAGGATAATGTTATTGGTGCATGGTTTAGTTCCCTGCATTGCACTATGTGTTACAATAATCTTTAGTCGATATGAGTAATGGGCAAAATAAAGTTTTGTGTTTATGCATTATATAATTATTAAGAGACGCATTACAGAACAAGAGTGTGTTGTTATTTATTTGACAAATATAATGTGCTAAATATTATTAATTGATGAATCTTGATATAATTTTGATGTCCGAATTTTAATATTTGGATAATTTTATGATGTATTTTTAATATAGTCAATACTAATGACATTTTCACTGTGAATGTCAAGTTTAATGCTTACTCAGTGGTAATGTCATATATAGCATTTATGTTAATTCGAATGTCATTTTCATTATGAATGTCATTGTGAATTTTTTGTTCTAATTTTGGCACTTATGTGTAATGTTATTTTATATGATAACTTTCATGTCAAAAAGTATCTTCGTGCCTGATGACGGGATTGATTAGATTATATTGTTGATTTATTTTAATGGTAGCTATTAATTTAGCTCATGTTCTTGCTGCTCATTATGTGATTTCATGTCTCGTTAGACAAAATGGAAACAAGCAAAACTTTTGATTAGAGATTTCATGAGGAAATGTTCTAATGACATATGGTGATATTTTCAGAACCACATGAAAAATAAAATCTAGAGGTGAGCAGTCTGTACCAGTACAATAGGGCGTCCTGGTAAAATTCACATCCGGATCCATTTATTACAACCAGACGGGTACTGACAGCTCTCGAGGCCAAAATCACCTCATTTTGTCGGTGTTCCATGATCTGACCCTTTTTGGTCGTGCCAACATCCCTGATGTTTGCGTTGCACGTGAATCGGCATGGTCTATGGTGTTTCCCCTTGGCCAAACACCGTGCCCCCATGGCGTTCTCCTCTAGCCCAAACGCCATGGCCCATGGTGTTTCATCCCAGATAGAGATTTTAAGGCCCTCGGAGGAACCTCCAGGGCCAAACGACATATGTCGTTTCCATGCAACACAAACACCAGGGATATTGGCGTGACCAAAAAAGGCCAGACCCAAGAAAAAATATCCAGGCGGAGTCAAATCACGCTAATCTTCACGTTTAAGGTCAAAACAATGATTTCGAGCGCTCCCGACCGATCATGATTTCAAACGTTGCCATCATCTGCCTGTGCTGTCCAGGTGCCATTCATTGATTTTACTACTAGATGACCCGTTGCGCCGATGGCGCAAGGGGTGAGAGTAAGGCACTACAAGAAACCTGTTAATGCATGACGGATTTCCGTTGACAATTTTAAAAACCGTCATGAACGGTGTAGTACAGCCCCGCAAGCCCGCGAAAAGCCCGCCTAAAGCCCTGAACTTTTACCCGTATAAAACCTAACCCTAACACACTTCCCCGTACCCAATCTCTTTCTCCATCCGCCGCCGCCACACCTGGCCTCTCCTCGTCCCCGTCCTTCGCCGCACACCTTGCCTCTCCTCGTCCCCGTCCTCCGCCGTCACGCCTCTCCTCATCCCCATCCTCCGCCACCACCTCCCTGCCTCGAACCGATGACGGCGGCCCGAGATCCATGGCGACGGCGGTTGCAGCGGCCCCATGGAAGCAGCGGCCAACCCTAGCCGATGCGGCATGCCGGCCATGGATCTGACCAGGAGCCTCCCTCCTCCGTCTCCCAGGCTGCGCAGCTGCCTCGCCATCCGCAGTTTCGGAGCATCAAGCGTCGGACAAGGAGAGGACGCCGACCGTGACCTGCGGGAGGCTCGAGCTCGACCACGCCGGCGACGACGACGCCCCGCACAAGGTCCCTCCCTACTTCCCCCTCGTATCCTCTCCTTCGTTCCTTCCTTCTTTCTCTCATCCCCAATCAATTTTTTTTATTCGATTCAGATCAATAGGAGCTCTCCGCCTCTCCAGTTCCATGGACGGACGACCGGGACCCCACACTCGAGCCCGACGAGCTGGGTGATTTGGACAGCGAGGTCGTCCGCCCCGCCCACCATGATTCCCCATAGAACAAGGTCGACCGTCTCGCTCTGGTTTTCTTTTCTTTCCAAGTGATTGCTCTCAAATTTTCTTGGACTGAACCTGATGCAGAAAACGTGGCCACTTCCTTTCCTGATACTCGCATGTTACAGCCAACGACAGAGTAGCACTGTTGGCTATTTCCTTCTTCTTTTCTCACTGTGCGAGCACTACCAATGTAAAATTCGTGAGATCTGCTAGTGAGTTAAGCAACTACGAGTTAATTTTAGTAAGTAAACGCCCATGAGATGCTCATGTTGGTTCCTTGCTACTCTGTGCATGCAGGAAGGATGTAATTGCCAGTGGGGCAGGTGATGATGCTATCTGCCTTTTCGCTGAGGAGAAGAGTACAATCGTATCGTATCCTTCCGCTGAACATTTCAAATCTCATGACTCTTGATTTATCTCTATGGGATCTACTTAGCTGACCATTTTGTCCAAGTTACATTTGTGGCAGATAGTGGGGTGTGATGTTCCAACATGTATTGCATACTTCAGTAGAGAAGACTGTCATTTATTTTAGTGTCAAGGATGATGCAGTTCGTACTTGTTTTGTTCAGACTTTCCTGGATTCCATAGTTCTATATTTTTCTTGCTTCATGAAAGTAGCCATCATATGTTCTGTTGTGATATTGATTGGTCAATACCTGAATACAGAGTTGTATTTATCGATATACCAGATTTGCATTTCGAGGATAAATCGTGATACATAAAACATATTTTGTGCTTTACTAGAATTTTGAACTTAGAACAGACACTTGCCAATGGCAATAGTATTTTTGATGCCCAACGACCTTGCAGCTATTCATATATTAAAAGCTCTACATGCACCTTCCTTCTATTAAGTTTTAATTAAATATTTACAGTAGAACATGTCTTGCTGTTTATTGTCAAGGGCTAATGTTGTTGTCCGGAAGGAACTCCAGGAACCAGCTTCGAATAGCTCTTGTATTCATATGGAATTTGATATTTCAAGCACTGGTCTTGTGTAAGTTTCTTGATATCTATTACAGATCCAAAATATGTAAAGTTTCTCTATTGCTTGTCCATGTGGTTCCACTTCAGAGTATTCAGAAGCATCTTGTGAGCAAGTGCTATTTAGTGTTTAGTTTTCAAAACTTCAATTGTTGCATTTGTTTTTCCTCATGTAGTTTTGATCTTTTATTGCCAACTTAAATAAAAGAAAGTGTAGCAGTTTAAGCTTGTAACTTTTTTTGCCAGGAAGTTATTAATTACTAGATCTACTATCCCAATAATTTTGTATTTCCTGAATCTACACTAAAGGCCTACATCTAGACACGTTGTAAAAAGAAAACTTTTTCCGCACTTTACTCTGTTTTACTTATTAGAAACTGGTGTAGGGTTAGATATCTATAGTTCCTGAAGCTTAGTCATCTTAAAATAGTTCAGCCATAGTTTGTATCTACACTTGTACCGAGCATCCATACTTGCCGAGCTGATAATTATTTTCACTTATCCAGATTTGTCCACATGCTGGTTAACTTGTTTTTTATGCCTTTGTTTAGTGCAGGTTCCAAGAAATCAGAGGCTCCTTTTTCAAAACGAATACACAGTGAAATATGTAGAGAAATCAGAGGCTCCTTTTCAAGATTGGTTCCAAGAAAATGCAAACTTCTGTAGTAATTTTGTTTAGAGGCTCCTTTTTCAGATCTGTTCCAAGAAAATGCAAAGTGATGTAGTAATAATGTTTGTAAATACTTGATGAGCTATCTATGTAAACATGTATTTTTGGTATCTGAACATTGCCGTGATTGTAATAAGTTTGGGTTATTATGTGAAAATAATATTTATTTGTGGCTTTGTTTGAATATTAGGCATGAAATTTATAGATAATAAAAATATCTAATCGTTATCTCCACCTGATGTGGGTTCAAGAATAAAAACACAAAAACAATTGTCCAGTAGTGTCCACGTAGGCTGCCATGTCATTCCAATTGGTCAAGCAAAAATCCAACATGGCGTACGTCCATGACGGCTTGTTCTGTCATAGAAGATTGGGCTTGGGCGGGCCTGGCGCAGATCCATGACGGCCAAGAACTGTCATGGAAGCTACCGTGTCAAATTATGACGCGATATACATGACGGATTTCAAATCCGTCATCGAAGGGCACCCATGACAGTTTTTTACTCATCAGTGACGGACTAGAACTGTCATGTATTAACAGAATTCTTGTAGTGAGGCAAGTATTGAAAGAGTGAACATAAATATATTTAGGGGCAGATTGGAACACATGGATTATTCATGATACATAGTGTTCTAAGAAGCTTACGATAGAATATTTACAATGCTATTAGGAAGGAAGGTAGATAGGGAGAGATACATCTTATAGGCATTATGAAGTGATGAACGTTATTCAGTGAGATTAGTGGATCATCGGCGCTGAAAACTTGTTCAAGCAATTGTTCATAGTGGACGTGGTTGAATGTTTTCATTGTTCATAGCAGAAATTCCTTCAACATCATCATCTAGGCTCCAGTAGTACTTGTTTGTCTGTTGGAGTTCATACTCTGATTGTGTGGCTGTATCAGTGAGACGATCAGCAACATATCTTACTTGCAACAAAATATGATCCAGATCATTGTCTTTGGATGTTGATCCGACTGTGAAGTTGCTATCTATTATACGGTAAAGTTCCTTTGCCGCCATGTGATCTCCACCGAGGCTATGGCACCAGCTGTTGCTAAAACATTCTATTAGGTTGTCCTTTTCTTTCTGCAGATGCTCAAGAGCTTCACACTTCTGCTAGAGTAGCTGCATCTTGTCGTAGTTTATGTCCTGCAGCACTTTACTATGGATGCTTTTCATGTACTTGAGAGCTTTGTTTGCTAGTTGGTCTTCAGCATCTTCTAGTTTGTTGGATACATGGATTGATATTGATTGTCTTGGAAGATTGTTGTCCAGTTGATGCTTGAAGGGATAGAAGGGAATAGTTGCGTCAAGACCAATTGCTCTTGCCTTCTATGTTGAGTCACTGCATCTGGGAGGCCTAGCTGCTGGCATCGAACAGTACTTTTGTTGGGATTCTGATTCTTTCCATCACTGTATGTCGATGACAAAGAATAAGATAGTATGAGTAATCGTATATGCATCATGTGAGTAGATAATAAAATGATTCAGAACAGCAGGGGTCTAATTTTGTTGTAAGTGATGTTGTTCATTAGTAAGAAGAATTGTTCTTGTCTTTCATGGAGCAGCATTAACACAATCAGATTATGGAAGTGGACATGAAGGTAACCATGTTTGTGCCTGATTTTTGATGATACATGTGGCATTCAAAGTCGAATGAAATCGTTTAGATGATGCAAATAGTACATTGAACTTTATTTGCCTAAGAAGTTAAATTTTGTGGCCATGTTTATTTTTGAAATTAAGTTGCTGGAAAAAAAATTATATTGATGATGCTCTCAAATAATTAAACGGATAAGTTTGAAATTCCAGACTAACAATAATAACACTGCCAAATAGTTCAGTAAATATTCTAATTTACCCAAGCTTTGCTTTGAGCCATAGGTTTTACATAACATTTCAGTAAATATTCCTTTACATAACTTCCATACTATACATGATTGACAAAGTAACTTACATACTGCCCAAGATAAAGGAACACACAAAAAGTACTATCAGATTGTTCAATGGAAACAATAGATTGGTGTGTAGGTTAATAAATAAAGAATCGTCTACTCAAAAGGAAAAGCATGACATCATTATATGGATGTGAAAAGCATGATCGCCGTGAAGCATATCAACATGATGCAGATTTGGTTTTCCAAAATAAGGCAAGAGCAATTCATATTTTTTTTCATCACAGAGGGATGGAGATATGAATGACCAGCAGGTTAAATTCACCGTCTTAAAGCATGCAAGCCAGTGATATAGCTAGCAAACCATTAGATGAACTAAGATGTTGGACAAAAAATGTTTTTTTACATAGCAGGAAATAAAATGCATAACATAGTTATATACGTCTCTAGCAAGAAAAAGAAATTGGACATGTTAATCAAGACAGAAATGAAGAAGGCATTCAAAATACTTTGCTATTAGATATAGGTACATCAAGTAAGTTTCACTTGCGGACAAAAGAAAAAACCTTAATACATCTAAAGGTGAAAAATTGAGAAATAATGATGTGTCAACTCTATTTGACATTTATAATCCAGGGATAGCAGAGTTTCTTCAAAATACCCAGTGTATAGCTATTGAAGTTTGTAAGTTCACATGACTACAACAGGAGGGCATGAAATGAAAAGGATTTGAGCGCAACAAGTAGTAGTTACGCATAATAGCATGTCTATGCCATACAATCAAGGCACTGGAATAGCGCAATCATCGTGCTATCATGTTCTTGTGTGCATGTGCACTTTTTAAATGTTGATGCATCGTAAAGATCAAAAGCGTTAACTGAGGAACACACACATAGTACAAATATGATGCTTCCTGACTATGTCAAGATCGTCTGGACAAATGAACCATTTGATAAACTCTACTCATTAGAAATGCCAAACATGAGGCACTAAATCATTATGAGGACATTGGACTGGGGAAAAATGGAAGCAAAAAAGATAAGCATCCAAAGTAGCTTTGAACTGTTACAATATTGTTTAGTGATCGAACATGAGGCACCGCGTTGAAAGACCTAGTCCACTTATGATTCAATATTGAATGACCAAAATTCAAAGAATGACTTTACCTTAACAGGGTTAAAGAGATAATCACGTTGCAGTTTGCTTGCCTACAAAGAAGAATCATAAGCTATTAATTAATAAACAAGAAAACACAGGTAAAAAGCCATTCTTTCTAGAAACTGCAAAAAAGCTATTGATGAGTAGAAAGATCAGTGTTGCACAAAAGGAGACTCCGTTCAGCAGAATCAATACGATTATACAACAAACTATCAATCTTTGCATCATATCTCAAGAATTAAATGGAATCACCAAATCAAGTGGTAAAAAGGGCAATCTAATTCAACAATGGTCAAATATTATTTTCTAGTCCTTTGGGTTCACAAAGTCAGAGAAACCATCGAGAAGGAACAGAAATGTCCATCAAACCACGAGAAAAATTCCATCTATTCTTCTCAGGATATAGCTTTATGTCTTGCAAAGCCCCTATGCTTGTCTTGGCATTTTATACACTGGTACTCTTAAACCTGGCCGGCAGGTAATAATTTTCAGACTTTCCACAACACCCTTCACATCCTGGAGAGAAATAAATGTGACAGGACAAAGCACGACAGATGAACAATACCTCTTTTAATGAACTAATGCGAGCTTCACATTACACCCTAATAACATAAACTAACCATATATCAGCTAAACACCTAAAGAGAATGATATCTCTCACAATAGACGATGACTATGTAGTAATACTTTTTCTTTAGAATCAATTCAAAAAATTGAAAAATAAATGACGAGAAAGAATTAGAAGTGACCCGACCTTTCAGTTCTAGCTGATTCTATATTGTTACTTCAAGACACAATCAAATCTGCCATCAAATGGAATTAAAACATCAAGGTAATGACTACTTTTATCCATAGATGGGTCATGGGATTACAAGCCCTCTTTCTGGAAACTTATAGTGTTCATTAGTTTTGGGGTAATAACAACGTGTAGCAATATAACTAATGAGCACTATCAAGGTTCCAAAAAGAAGGCTTTTACCAAAAGTTTACCGTTAATCTGCGGTCATACCACTCATTAAAATTAAAAAATAATAAAACCTCATACAGTTATGATTCAAGCAACATGAACAATTATCCGTGAAGTTCACTTCTAAACCCTGCATTGATTTAGATAGGTGTTTTACCGGTAATAGATTAACGGTACAGAAATTCTAACTTCGGGATAGGTGTTTACTGTATTATAATTGCCAGACCTTCAAAATTCTTATCAGAAATTTACAATTTATCTCTCTGTAGAAATATGGAATTGTTATAGATATGTCATGAATAAAGAAGAAAATAGCTCGAGAGAATGCATAGCTTCAGGAATCTATAATAGTATAAATATTTTTCTAGTTTCCTTCAATGAATCAAAAATATATTGAATTAGATATGAACAATGCAGAGTAGAAGAATTCCTACAAATCACCAAGAATTAGAAAATGATAAATAACAGAGCTGCACTCAGCACTCACAGTCAAATTAGAAACACCTGAAGAGAAGGCAATGTGCAATACATTATCATAAGCGCAAAAATAAAGCAGTGAAACTTCATCGCTGAAAACGGTCGCAGTACTTACGTAATTTTGCGTAATAATGCCAAAATAGGCACAACCACAAGAAAACCTGGGTGTTCCTTTTCTTTCTGTATTTTTCCCCTTACCCATGTTAGGCTAAAAAGTTATACAGCTAGCAAGTTCAGCATACACCTTCTGCAACAGTAGGTATAAAGTATGTTTTCTTCAAGTGTTTGCCTTCAGAGGATGCTAAACATCAGCTACTCTATCTAGCTTGAAGCAAAATGTGATGACCACATTTGTAGGACTAAACACAGGTTCATAGAAAACAGTTCACTCCTGACGAACAGAAACGAACACATGATTTATTATGTAAAGCACGGTGCAGGTTGGCTGCATCTGATTTATTATGCAACAACAGAACAGCTAGCTCTTTTTTTTGCCAGTGAACGCCTATCTCTTAAGCACGCCTAGGCATGCACTTAGGCAATATAGGTCCTAGTCAGTGAGAAAACACAATTAATAGCTAGCATTTTTTTCCTTGGTCCTAAATAAAATGATTCGGAAGCCTGTAAAGTCTGTAAAGTTGGGCAAAAAGTAGGCAAACAGAAGAAGCGGTTATGTAGGCTATTGACAATTCTCAACGTAAATCCAGAGAACACCATTAATAGCATAATGACCATGTATCACGGAAAGAAGGCTTATTAGCCAAGTAATATTATTTTTGATGCATCAAATATACAAATTGAAACTAAAGTAAACTCAGGGCTAACATAACCATATTTGACATACTGGGAATAGAGCAGCTTGAAAGACAAAGAAGCAGATATGCACAAAGAGGGAGAATACTTACATTCAAACTACTACACTGAGCTCTTCAAAGTGTTGATGCTAATTGCCAATCACACAAGTTTCCTGCAGGGCACAATATAGAAAAGCACTGTATTCCACTAATTCAATGTGTGTCTTCATGAAACTGTGAAGAACTGATCAAAACTTTAGCATGCCACAGAATGCTAGATTGCTAGTCCTCCTTTTACATCTAAAAGAGCCCAAGGAGAGAAAGAACCTAGCTAGATATGAGGGTGGGTGTGGTTACGCATTCCAAGAATAAAATGTAATTAACTGAAGGAAGTGTGAAAAAAGGAAACTACCACAACAAAAAATGAGAACTAATATCATAATGATCCCTACTCCTCCAACACAAATACTCATAAAGGCATCATTGTATTATGCATAGCAAGCTGGACACTCACCCTTCTGATAATAGACTGTCCTCTAGGAGAAGTGCAATGATCTGCAGCAGAAAAAGCACACGATAAAGAAAATTTTATGAGCTCAATTTAAGTGCACAGAGAATACTTTTAACTGTTCAGTTATATATAACTGTAAACCAGACACACTACTATTAAAACATACTTTTTGGTAAAGCATTAACTTTCTCAAAGAGTAGCAGCAACGGCGGAAAATCGCTGCCCACCTAATAGTGTTTTTACTTTTGAGAGTATAAGAACTTCTACTTCTATCCGGCAACCAATGTGCGAACGCCTGCAAGAATTATAATAAAATTATTGGTTTCCCCAAGACAGGCTTCTACATATGAGAAACGGCAACATCAACCTGATTGTTTTCTTTTACAAATTTCTCTACATAGGAACAAATTTATTTTCATGTGCAAATAAATACAATTTACTGGTTATTTCACTGCTCACAATGAGGAGGTAATGAAACATTATTACACTGACCGACGACTTTTCATCAAACATGAGACAGAAGAACAACTTTTTATCAAGCATGAGACAGAAGGGAATTTTATCAAACATGAGACAGAAGGAATGAAGTGGTAGCTCACCTAGGTGGGTACCGAGAACCCAAGAACCAGCAGCAACCTCGTAGATCCTGCAGGGGGAGAAAAATAAGAGTCAGGGATGGGGGAAACCAGGCACATCAAGGCTCCATGAAGAAGCTGAAACGTACGGAGCAACCGAAGGAGCGAACACCATGGCAACAATCAAAGGAAACAACGAGCAAAACGAGCAGTCATGGCAAGAGAAGAGGAGGCACCGACGTAGGAGTTTGACAGGTGACAGGAACACGCACCTTCGCCGAAAGTATAAAAGCATTATCCGTGAAAATGCAATACATGTTGCAAAATAGTGAAGATCATGTGAAGAAATATATACCTTCCAGTGCTGCTTTCCCTCCTCACCAGCCTGCTCCTTCCGCTATGACCGGCATCCTCCCGCTACCTTGCAACTCACCATAGCGAACAGGTTGCCTCTTCTCTTGTTCGTCTGATCTGGACATATCTTTTTCAGAAAAAAAAGGGAAGATCAAGAAATTAAAATAAGATTACCAAATAACTAATGAAATCAAAAGGCAAAATCTGGAAGTAAGGAGATGGGGTCCAAAGATGTGTAAACCTGAACTGGGGTCGGTGGGTAGAGATGGACGGCTCCACACCACCGTGATGCGAGTGCTGCAGCTCCAGCCTTGCTGCGCCTTCCCACCTGCCCGTCATCCTCACCTTCCCCCGCTCCTCCATACGCATCACAGAAACCACGCCGCCCCTTATTTCCATGGCTGCGACCTGCGCCCGAACTGAAACCATCGTGCACGGCAACGCCGGATCGAGAACGTGGGAAGGCACTGTCTCGCGGACGGGAGAAAGAGGTAGGGAGATGGTCGACGGTGCGGCTGGAGGAGAGGCAGCTCGAAGAGGAGAGAAACCAAGGGGAGGAGGAGGGGCATGGCGGCGGCGGCGGATGGCATGGGTGGAGATGGAGCGGCGCGTGGGGCGCGGGGCTTGGGACGGAAGGGGATTGGGGGCTAGGTTTTGACCGTAACCTGCAGCCCACGATAGCTGCGGCCCACCACTCTTTTCTAGCCGAACGCGCGAATACACGCTCGCTGTGACTGCAACAGCGGGCCTGTGCAGAAGGGTGGCCCAGGTGTCATCCATTGTAACCAGAACACATAAAGTACAGAAAAATCAACGTCCAGATGTTTACCAGCGAGATAGAAAGTACATGGTAAGTGGACAGCAGGGCAGATTGTGCGGGCCGGATCAACTCGAAAACGCAATGCCCCAGTTATGCGGTAGCATAGCCAGGTTTATAGGTTAGTCCGCAACCTGCAGCCCACGATAGCTGCGGCCCACCACTCTTTTCCAGCCGAACGGGCGAATACACGCTCGCTGTGACTGCAACAGCGGGCCCGTGCAGAAGGGTGACCCAAGTGTCATCCACTGTAACCAGAACACATAACGTACAGAAAAATCAACGTCCAGATGTTTACCAGCGAGATAGAGAGTACATGGTAAGTGAACAACAGGGCAGATTGTGCGGGCCGGATCAACTCGAAAACGCAACGCCCCCAGTTATGCGGTAGCATAGCCAGGTTTATAGGTTAGATTAGATCCCTTCCTCGAGCCCTGTGGCAGCAACAGTTCATGGGTTTGCAAACTCGGAGTGATTGAGGCTGCTCCTGCATGTATGCAGATGTCGCTCGTATAGATTGCGTATGCGGCACACACATTTTTATTTTAACGGACCCCCATCGAACACTCAGTAGTTTAGAGCATCTACACTCGACCTCTTAAACCCGCCTCGTACGTCCGGACGAGCCACCCGGTGACTGACCGGTAATGTTTTTATGACTCAGACGGACGCCTCAAACGGGCCTCAAATATCCGGGTTGACCGGCACCCTTCATATCCAGCCCAAATATTTGGCGGATATGGGGCGCCCGGGCGTGTCCGGACACGCCCGCCACGCCGGACCCGACCCATGCTGGCCCATCCGACCCCACTTATATTCGCCTCCATCCGCTCGCCGGAGCAAACCCTAACCACTTCACTCCACTCCCCTCCGCTACCCGAGCTCATCTTCGGCGGTTTTCGGCCTTCTCCGCCATGACAGACAGCGGATCGGACTCTGACCAGTCTGGATCCGTCGACTGTGGTGTCATCCTGTGTGGGTTGGAGCAGGCAATGGCGGTACACATTGCACTCCGCCGCTCTTGGGAGGACAGCGCCCGGCCGACAGAAGGATCCGTCCGCCGCGACGCCATAGCGTCGGCTCACCGGGCGCTCGGGTCCTCTGGTGTTGGATCCTCGCGGTCCCGGCTGGAACACCTCTCTTTCGACATCACCGGTCGGACAGAGTATGAGTCCCACCGGGAACGGGCGGACCGCCGTGGGAAGGAGAGGATAAGGGCCGTCGAGGCCCGTATCACGGCGGAAATGGCAGTGGCGGAAGCGGCTGATGCGGCGGCGCGGGCTGCCACAGAGGAGGAAGCGATCTGCGTCCGCATTCTGAAGAAACGGCAGCGGAGGAACACGCGCGCCCTCGCCCGAGAGCAGAATCGGGCGGTCCGTGTCATGGCCGGACTGCCACCGAAAGAGGACAACGACGGCGAGGACAGCTCCGGCAACGAGCAGATCCGGCTCGATCCGTATTGTGTCTTCGACCGGTACTTCCGCGAGAAGGACGGCAGGGGCGCCGGGAAGGGCAAGGCCAGTTGTGGATGAACTCCATCGTAGCCAAACATGCCAAATTTTGATAGTCCGATGACATATTTAGTGTAGTGTGATGGAGTAGCCGGACGATGCGTGTGCGTCGACGTAGTTGCATGAGTTTGTATGAATTTGAGATATGGTAGTTGAGGTGTCCGGATATGTATTAAATTATTTAAGGGCTGTCTGGTCAGTGTCCGCGCACGTGATCGGGCGCGTCCGCGGACATTTGAGGGACCGAATTTACAAGTCTGGCTGTAGATGCTGTTATCTTGTAGATAACGTGAGAAGAGGAGTGAGCATGGGTTTGGGCAAAGAACACCACGAGTCGATGAGGGTTGGTGAACCGAATGCTGGTCGCCCGTTAAATTCAATTCGTGCGAGCGAACTACTCATCAGTCGTTACTCAGACTGAATATCCATATCACTTCACCTACGAGAAGAATGGCCACTCCACGTCTCCACCAGAGCATCATACTATACTAGTAGGAGTATTTTCTTTCGCTACGTACGTACGATACGAACTTTTTTTTTTGAACATCAGAGGGATCCCGAAGGATCCCGATTTTTATTCAACCAGAGGACGGAACATTTTACAAACAGGACCCAAAATAACCTGAAAATTGCTAAAAAGTCCCTGGACTTTACAGGAAGGACCCTTGACTGAAATATAGAAAAGCGATCGAGTCCTCAACCTCCGATCGGATCGCACCTCACCGTCGCCGGGGAACAAGCCACTTGGGACGACGAGGCTGCCACCAGCGCGAGCCGTGGCCTCCAACCAGACATTGAACTGCCTCCGCAATGGCACCATGGCCAGGAGGAATGAGATGGCCGCCCTTCGGCCCGAAAAGGGATAGCATGACGGCGGCGACCGGCCTTCAACCGCCGATGCAGGCGCCAGCGCCTCCGCCGAGATGGCAACCGCGAATATGCTCTGACCCGATCCGCACGTTCCAGCCATCCACTTCTCCCAAGCTCCACATCCACCACCATGGCAATCTGCAGAGAATGGAACAAGCAGCGGCAAACCAGAAGGACAGGGACCACGAGCTTATTCATGGAGCTTTGCCTCCGTCCTTCACCATCCATCGCCCACCATGAGCGCTTGATAAGAGACGGGAGGAGCTGCCTCAGGTCACCGCTCGCTGGCGACAGAGTATAGCTCCAAAGCGGCATAACAGCCGAAACAAAACCTACACAACTACGCGGACACACTCCCCTTCCTCCCCCACTCCGGCCAGCGACGCCGGCGGAGGAAGGAGGAAGAGGAGCGGCCGAATTTAACGTCACCGGGACGAAATACTCCTCGCTACAACAGTAGAGAGAAAAGGAAAGGGAAAGGGAAAGGGGACCAACCTTGATACGAATGTTTGTTGTTGAGAGCTTCTCCAACAAGACTGGTTGGGTAGGAGAAGTAGCGCTGACTGCCATTGTGAGCTGAATGTGTTCTCTATTCAAAAACCAAATACCAACATACGTGTCACACCCAGTTGTTCAGAACTAATCCCTCCGTTCCTAAATACTATTTGTGTTTCTAGAGATTTCAACGAGTGACTACATACGGAGCAAAACGAATGAATCTAAACTTTAAAATATGTCTATATACATCCGTATGTGGTAGTCCATTTGAAATCTAAAGACAAATATTTAGGAATGGAGGGATTATGCTGCTTCACCAGCTCGTACTGCCGGGGGTACTTGTGTAAGATAAAAAAAAGGCGGGTAAATCTGTTTGAACTTCGAACTTTCGAAGTGCAACGCACAGAATCCTGCCCGCGTTCGAATAATTGCTCCGTGCGGAGCCCTGGTTTTCTTAGTCATGCTGGCGACTTGGGGTCTGTATGGTCGAGACGAGACACCGGGGCCTGGGCTTGTCAAAACAACACAAAGGACGATCGGTGATCACGTAAAGCAACGCATGTACCCCTACCCACGATCGGAGTTGATGAAGTGGTTGTTAGCGTCGCACGGCCCGTCGGCCGGCCGGCCGTGTGGTCAAAACACTGACAAGACTTCCCCCCTCCCTCCCCTCCCTGGCCGCTCCCGCGAGCGCCGCCGGGGGGAAACCCTAGTGCGCGGGGCTCGGTCCCCCTCCTTGCTCCTCCCTCCCCTCGCCGTCGCCCCAGCGTGCTGGCGAGCAAAGCCCGGCCAGCTCGGGCGGCGGCAGGGCCTCTCCCTCCCCCGTGCGGCGCTGGATGGCGTGGCCATCCTGTTGGGCGACGGCACGGCGCTGGCTCAGGGCGCGGCGGCGCGGCGGCGGCGGCTGGCGACGGGGGCGCGGCCTGCAGGCGGCGGCGTGGGTGGCTGGTGCGGGCTGGGGGCGTGCCCTGCTCCCGGCGGCGGCGGCGTTGGGCGCGGCCCAGATCTGCCACGGCGGCGGCTCAGGTGGCCTGGGCCCTTGTGGTGGCGGGGCTCCGGCTCGCCGCAGGTGGTGGCTTGCTCCGGTGGCCGCCCCTGCTGCGGCGCTCCCTGGTGGTAGTGGGCCTGCCGGCCCCCGGCCGATCCGGCGATGGCAGGTGCCGCGGGCTGTGCTCGGCGTGGATGTGGGCTGCCACGGCGTGGTGGTGGCTCATGGCGGTGGTCAGAATTGTCTCACGGCGGCGGTTGGACTTCTCCGGCGTCGGCCCATCGGTGAGCGGCCTGTATAGGCCTTCGACCCCTCACCAGCACGCTCCTTCCGCTATGACCGGCATCCTCCCGCTACCTTGCAACTCACCATAGCGAACAGGTTGCCTCTTCTCTTGTTCGTCTGGTCTGTAAAAATCTTTTTCAGAAAAAAAGGGAAGATCAAGAAATTAAAAAAAGATTACCAAATAACTAATGAAATCAAAAGGCAAAATCTGGAAGGAAGGAGATGGGGTCCAAAGATGTGTAAACCTAAACTGGGGTCGGTGGGTAGTGATGGACGGCTCCACACTACCGTGATGCGAGTGCTGCAGCTCCAGCCTTGCTGCGCCTTCCCACCTGCCCGTCATCCTCACCTTCCCCCGCTCCTCCATACGCATCACAGAAACCACGCCGCCCCTTATTTCCATGGCTGCGACCTGCGCCCGAACTGAAACCACCGTGCACGGCAACGCCGGAGCGAGAACGTGGGAAGGCACTGTCTCGCAGACGGGAGAAAGAGGTAGGGAGATGGTCAACGGTGCGGCTGGAGGAGAGGCAGCTCGAAGAGGAGAGAAACCAAGGGGAGGTGGAGGGGCATGGCGGCGGCGGCGGATGGCATGGGTGGAGATGGAGCGGCGCGTGGGGCGCGGGGCTTGGGACGGAAGGGGATTGGGGATTGGGGGCTAGGTTTTGACCGCAACCTGCAGCCCACGATAGCTGCGGCCCACCACTCTTTTCTAGCCGAACGCGCGAATACACGCTCGCTGTGACTGCAACAGCGGGCCCGTGCAGAAGGGTGGCCCAGGTGTCATCCATTGTAACCAGAACACATAACGTACAGAAAAATCAACGTCCAGATGTTTACCAGCGAGATAGAAAGTACATGGTAAGTGGACAGCAGGGCAGATTGTGCGGGCTGGATCAACTCGAAAACGCAATGCCCCAGTTATGCGGTAGCATAGCCAGGTTTATAGGTTAGTCCGCAACCTACAGCCCACGATAGCTGCGGCCCACCACTCTTTTCCAGCCGAACGGGCGAATACACGCTCGCTGTGACTGCAACAGCGGGCCCGTGCAGAAGGGTGACCCAGGTGTCATCCACTGTAACCAGAACACATAACGTACGGAAAAATCAACGTCCAGATGTTTACCAGCGAGATAGAAAGTACATGGTAAGTGAACAGCGAGGCAGATTGTGCGGGCCGGATCAACTCAAAAACGCAATGCCCCCGGTTATGCGGTAGCATAGTCAGGTTTATAGGTTAGATTAGATCCCTTCCTCGAGCCCTGTGGCAGCAACAGTTCATGGGTTTGCAAACTCGGAGTGATTGAGGCTGCTCCTGCATGTATGCAGATGTCGCTCGTATAAATTGCGTATGCGGCATACACATTTTTATTTTAACGGACCCCCATCGAACACTCAGTAGTTTAGAGCATCTACACTCGACCTCTTAAACCCGCCTCGTACGTCCGGACGAGCCACCCGGTCACTGACCGGTAATGTTTTTATGACTCAGACGGACGCCTCAAACGGGCCTCAAATGTCCGGGTTGACCGGCACCCTTCATATCCAGCCTAAATATGGGGCGGATATGGGGCGCCCGGGCGTGTCCGGACACGCCCGCCACGCCGGACCCGACCCATATTTGCTTTCCGACCCCACTTATATTCGTCTCCATCCGCTCGCCGGAGCAAACCCTAACCACTTCACTCCACTCCCCTCCGTTACCCGAGCTCATCTCCGGCGGTTTTCGGCCTTCTCCGCCATGACAGGCAGCGGATCGGACTCTGACCTGTCTGGATCCGTCGACTGTGGTGTCATCCTGTGTGGGTTGGAGCAGGCAATGGCGGTACACATTGCACTCCGCCGCTCCTGGGAGGACAGCGCCCGGCCGACAGAAGGATCCGTCCGCCGCGACGCCATAGCGTCGACTCACCGGGCGTTCGGGTCCTCTTGTGTTGGATCCTCGCGGTCCCGGCTGGAACACCTCTCTTTCGACATCACCGGTCGGACAGAGTATGAGTCCCACCGGTAACGGGCGGACCGCCGTGGGAAGGAGAGGATAAGGGCCGTCGAGGCCCGTATCATGGCGGAAATGGCAGCGGCGGAAGCGGCTGATGCGGCGGCGCGGGCTGCCACAGAGGAGGAAGCGATCTGCGCCCGCATTCTGAAGAAACGGCAGCGGAGGAACACGCGCGCCCTCGCCCGAGAGCAGAATCGGGCGGTCCGTGTCATGGCCGGACTGCCACCGAAAGAGGACAACGACGGCGAGGACAGCTCCGGCGACGAGCAGATCCGGCTCGATCCGTATTGTATTTTCGACCGGTACTTCCGCGAAAAGGACGGCAGGGGCGCCGGGAAGGGCAAGGGCAGTTGTGGATGAACTCCATCATAGCCAAACATGCCAAATTTTGATAGTCCGATGACATATTTAGTGTAGTGTGATGGAGTAGCCGGACGATGCGTATGCGTCGACGTAGTTGCATGAGTTTGTATGGATTTGAGATATGGTAATTGAGGTGTCCGGATGTGTATTAAATTATTTGAGGGGTGTCTGGTCAGTGTCCGCGGACGTGATCGGGCGCGTCCGCGGACGTTTGAGGGACCGAATTTACCAAGTCCGGCTGTAGACGCTGTTATCTTGTAGATAGCGTGAGAAGAGGAGTGAGCATGGGTTTGGGCAAAGAACACCACGAGTCGAGGAGGGTTGGTGAACCGAATGCTGGTCGCCCGTTAAATTCAATTCGTGCGAGCGAACTACTCATCAGTCGTTACTCAGACTGAATATCCATATCACTTCACCTACGAGAAGAATGGCCACTCCACGTCTCCACCAGAGCATCATACTATACTAGTAGGAGTATTTTCTTTCGCTACGTACGTACGATACGAACTTTTTTTTTTGAACATCAGAGGGATCCCGAAGGATCCCGATTTTTATTCAACCAGAGGACGGAACATTTTACAAACAGGACCCAAAAGAACCTGAAAATTGCTAGCAAGTCCCTGGACTTTGCAGGAAGGACCCTTGACTGAAATATAGAAAAGCGATCGTGTCCTCAAGCTCCGATCGGATCGCACCTCACCGTCGCCGGGGAACATGCCACTTGGGACGACGAGGCTACCACCAGCGCGAGCCGTGGCCTCCAACCAGACATTGAACTGCCTCCGCAATGGCACCATGGCCAGGAGGAATGAGATGGCCGCCCTTCGGCCCTAAAAGGCGATAGCATGACGGCGGCGACCGGCCTTCAACCGCCGATGCAGGCGCCAGCGCCTCCGCCGAGATGGCAACCGCGAATATGCTCTGACCCGATCCGCACGTTCCAGCCAACCACTTCTCCCAAGCTCCACATCCACCACCATGGCAATCTGCAGAGAATGGAACAAGCAGCAGCAAACCAGAAGGACAGGGACCACGAGCTTATTCATGGAGCTTTGCCCCCGTCCTTCACCATCCATCGCCCACCATGAGCGCTTGATAAGAGAAGGGAGGAGCTGCCTCAGGTCACCGCTCGCTGGCGACAGAGTATAGCTCCAAAGCGGCAAAACAGCCGAAACAAAACCTACACAACTACGCGGACACACTCCCCTTCCTCCCCCACTCCGGCCGGCGACGCCGGCGGAGGAAGGAGGAAGAGGAGCGGCCGAATTTAACGTCACCGGGACGAACTACTCCTCGCTACAACAGTAGAGAGAAAAGGAAAGGGAAAGGGAAAGGGGACCAACCTTGATACGAATGTTTGTTGTTGAGAGCTTCTCCAACAAGACTGGTTGGGTAGGAGAAGTAGCGCTGACTGCCATTGTGAGCTGAATGTGTTCTCTATTCAAAAACCAAATACCAACATACGTGTCACACCCAGTTGTTCAGAACTAATCCCTCCGTTCCTAAATACTATTTGTGTTTCTAGAGATTTCAACGAGTGACTACATACGGAGCAAAACGAATGAATCTAAACTTTAAAATATGTCTATATACATCCGTATGTGGTAGTCCATTTGAAATCTAAAGACAAATATTTAGGAATGGAGGGATTATGCTGCTTCACCAGCTCGTACTGCCGGGGGTACTTGTGTAAGATAAAAAAAAAGGCGGGTAAATCTCTTTGAACTTCGAACTTTCGAAGTGCAACGCACAGAATCCTGCCCGCGTTCGAATAATTGCTCCATGCGGAGCCCTGGTTTTCTTAGTCATGCTGGCGACTTGGGGTCTGTATGGTCGAGACGAGACACCGGGGCCTGGGCTTGTCAAAACAACACAAAGGACGATCGGTGATCACGTAAAGCAACGCATGTACCCCTACCCACGATCGGAGTTGATGAAGTGGTTGTTAGCGTCGCACGGCCCGCCGGCCCGCCGGCCGTGTGGTCAAAACACTGACAAGACTTCCCCCCTCCCTCCCCTCCCTGGCCGCTCCCGCGAGCGCCGCCGGGTGGGAAACCCTAGTGCGCGGGGCTCGGTCCCCCTCCTTGCTCCTCCCTCCCCTCGCCGTCGCCCCAGCGTGCTGGCGGGCAAAGCTCGGCCAGCTCGGGCGGCGGCAGGGCCTCTCCTCCCCCGTGCGGCGCTGGATGGCGTGGCCATCCTGTTGGGCGGCGGCACGGCGCTGGCTCAGGGCGCGGCGGCGCGGCGGCGGCCGCTGGCGACTGGGGCGCGGCCTGCAGGCCGTGGGTGGCTGGTGCGGGCTGGGGGCGTGCTCTGCTCCCGGCGGCGGCGGTGTTGGGCGCGGCCCAGGTCTGCCACGGCGGCGGCTCAGGTGCCCTGGGCCCTTGTGGTGGCGGGGCTCCGGCTCGCCGCAGGTGGTGGCTTGCTCCGGTGGCCGCCCCTGTTGCGGCGCTCCCTGGTGGTAGTGGGCCTGCCGACCCCCGGCCGATCCGGCGATGGCAGGTGCCGCGGGCTGTGCTCGGCGTGGATGTGGGCTGCCACGCCGTGGTGGTGGCTCATGGCGGTGGTCAGGATCGTCTCACGGCGGCGGTTGGACTTCTCCGGCGTTGGCCCATCGGTGAGCGGCCTGTATAGGCCTTCGACCCCTCTTCTCGGTGCCCGGGCGCAATCTTCGTTGGAGGGATGGCCCTCTCCCTGCTACGACCCATCGCTAGTCTCGTGCTCGGGCAGCAGGACAGAGCTCGTCTCGCGCCCGGTAGCAGGGCCGAGCTTGTCTCGCGCCCGGCAGCAGGACCGAGCTCGTCTCGCGCCCGGCAGCAGGACCAAGCTCGTCTCGCGCCCGGAGGTGCAGGACGAATCGATGGACTTGTTTGCCCAGGGATATGATCATCTCTTCCGGTGGGGTAGCGGCGGGTGTCGGGTGAGGTGGTTCCTGGGTCTTGGATGCCGGGGCGGCGGCCCTGGTGGTGGTTGCGGGGTGCTCATGGGCGGAGCCCGTCGCTTGGTGCTGCTCGGTGGCCAGGGCCGTGTGGGCGGCGTGGTTGTTGGGGTGCGGCGTCCGATGGCAGTGAGTATTGGCCGGGGTGAAAACCTGCTCTTTCTTCGGACAGACCGGCGGCGGCGTAGCTCGTTCCCTTCTTGAAGGCGTCATCGCGGCTCTCATTGTCTGTCGTGTGGTTCCTGGGGAAACCTTGATCCTCGGACCGGGCGGTGGCGGCGCTCCGGTGTCGTAACCTTCCTGAAGGCACTGTCTTGGAGCCCACGGTTCGTCGTATGCGGCTTGATCTCTTCGTGGTGGCGTGTTCACTAGTGGAGCCCCGGTTGCTCGTGTAGTGCTTGAGGTCGTGTTGCCGCGCTCAGCGTCTATGTATCCCGTCTTGGGTGTGTGCGTGTGTTGTGATGGAGTGCGTCTGTATCAGGATGTTGTTGATCGTTGCTTTATTTATAAAACGGGGCGAAAACTTTTTTGGTAAACACTGACAAAGTATCCGGCGGGGCCATCAGCATAAGAGTGGCAGGTACACTTTCTGGGCGGCGGATAAGGCAGGGCTCGGTCAGGTTTGTCACTCAGCACTACCAGTAAACATAGATTTGACTTGACATGGTGGGCAATTGGCAAAGCTCACTTGGTTACTGGATCTTTCGGTGGGAGATGATAACACGGGATATTTTCAACTGGTTTGGATGGCGGTCATGTAATAGGATAGACAATTAGTTTTCCTATTTTTTTGTGTCAGCCGGTTGTGGCTTTTGTGGCTGTTTTTATTGGCTCTTTGTGAGCTTTTTTTAATTTTTTCGAGACTGCAAGACCTTGTTGAATTTATTTGCTTTTTATAAAGGTAGCCGTATGCATCGTTCTGATGCAGAGACCGGGGAGTTCCCCCTTTTCGAATTTTTTTTTTTGGCAAAGCTCACTTGGAATAGGATGGTACGTGGATATCGTTGTCATGGAGTTGGAGTAGTACGACTGGTGGCGGGTGACAGAAGAGGCTTTGCGATTGCCAGTGTGCAGTGCAGCGCAGTGCAAGTGTGCAACCAGAACCGAAGTGAAGGCCCAAAGCAGTAGAGAGAGGTACGTAGCGGGATCGAGCAGGTGAGCGACTCCTCAATCAGTGCATGCATGCTGACAAAAAGGGTACCACGGTGCACGGCTGTGGCAACAGCACTGCACACATACTCTACCTCATCAAACGGTAGCGCCAGTCGTGCGGGCTCTCTCTCTCCTGCCTCTTAAAACAAGTTCGAAGTGCTTATCTGTTTAACCAGCATAAAAGCATCTTCAATAAAAAATGTAGATGAAAAAATAACTACCTTTTGCATCTCCGAGGCCCAAAAACACTGCTCCAACATATGATGTACATGAAAAAAAATTACATGGAGATGTATTCTATACCACTTTGCGGTGCAAATTTGCATCTCCAACTTCACGAGATGTAAAATCGCGTCCGCCCGCCAACCACCCAACTGCCACTTCCCTCCCCTTCCGTGTGACCGGCCGCCGCCGCCGCCGGCCAAATCCACCTCAAATCGACGCCGCCGCCCCCTGCCCAACGGCCGCCGCTACTTCGCCCCCGTCCCCAGCCGCCTGCCTCGCCGGTGCGCCGCCCGAAGCCGCCGATTCAGTTTCGGCCGCTGCCAAATCGAAGCTTCTCCGGCGGCTGCGGCTGGCCTAAACGCCTTCCCCGACGAGGTCTACGATGGGGTAGGCTTCATCCAAGCCTAGACCCTCCGCTAGAGTTAGTGGAGGCGCGCCACTCCGCCCGCCTGACGGCCGCGAGCCTCGGCCGTTCTCCCGGTCGTGCGAAGCCGTCCGCCTGCCGCGCGGACCTCCCGGCGACGTGCGGCCGTCTCTTCTACTGTGCAGTCGCCGCCGCCGCCGGCTGCCCAACCCGCAGCCGGCCGATTTCGTCCACCCTGCAAGCAAGGTGTTCGACAAAATTCCCGAAGGTAAAAAAAGGCTGAAACTTGAGGTTCTTTTTTGTTGGGGATGGAAAGTAGTTTAACGGTGATTTTCCGCGTTGTAGATGAGCTCATGTGACTCCTCTTTCGTGGACGATTCCTCGTCGGATGAGAAATTTGATTTAAACGAAGAAGAGAACATTGCAATGCTAGTGGCAATGCACAAGGGGAAGAAGTGAAAGCACGGTGGTCCCATCTATGGCCGTGTGTTCATTCGGAGAGAATGGGTGGATGTGCACAAGAGGTTGATCCGCAACTACTTCGGTTCACCACCCGTTTTTTCGGTTGTTGAGCAGCGGCTGTACAGCAGCTACAGCGGTCGCGCGGCGGCCGACCGGTTTTGCATCTCCAGTTTACATCATCTATGGGAGTTGCTCATTTACATCACCGTTTTACATCATCTGTTGAAGTTGGGTCTTTTTTAGATGTAAAACCACTTTTTGATGATGTAAACTATACAACACCTATTTTTACATCTCCAAATTTACATCTTCTATTGGAGATGCTCTGACCAGTACTTTTGTCTTATTGACCATCAGTTCTGACTGGGATTGAGTGCTGTTATTTCCTTCGCGATCCTCGGTGGGTTCTCCCTGTTTTCCAGGTCAATCAATCAACTAGCATGCTCTGCCCGGCTGCCTGTCATAGCTTTCCATCGTCGACTTCGGTGCTCAGGTCAGGTTCGCCGCCGAAAACAGCACGCGAGCGCATGTGGCGGTGGCTTTGAGCGTCTATAGTCGGACTTTACAAATCCGGCCTCTCGAACAACCGTGTGCGGGCAGTAAACTGTCACATCTCAAATTTACTTGTGTGTATCCGGATACCTCATATTTATAACCTTAAATCCATACAAAGCATGCAAACAAGGAAATCCTACGTAGATCAACGTATACTACCCTAATCCTTGTCGGAGATGTCCACTATCTCTGTGCCCGGCTCCAGGTACATGGGTGGCAGCCACAGCTCCGGCTCCTGCGGCTCCTCCTGTTGCTCTGCGTCGGCCTCCGCCTCCAACTCCGCGTCAAGTTCGTCGAAAAGTGCATCGGACGCCGCCAGTTCTTGCCGGATGAACTGCCGGTTGGCCTCCACATATACCTCACTCTGGATGGACTCCAGGATGGCCTGCTGTTCTGCCATCTCGGCTGCTTGGGCGACCGCAAACTCCGTCTCCGCGTCCTCCATGTTGAAGCCCGGAGCCGCCGCCAGCTCCTCCTCCGGCTACTCAGCCTTGTCCTCCCCCGGAGCCGGCACCTCCATTAGAGCCGGCTGTTGCTCCTCTTCCTCCTCCTCCTCCTCCAGCTCTTCCTCCTCCTCCGGCTCCGGCTAGTCCTACTTAAGCCAACCCGGGCCGATGACCTCGCACCCTAGACCCAAACCAGCCAATCCGATATAGCTCCTCCGACAACGGCATTGAGGCCCCGACTTCTGCATAGTCCTGGGACGCTACGGCCCACTGTGTCGGCCTCCACTCAGCTTCGTGCGTTGGTCATTTGCACCACCAAAAATTGAGACACGTCGATTTTTCTAACTGCCTGTGAAATAGCAAATCCGTCAATGTGTGGTTACATAGCCATAATGTGATGATTGTTTTGTTTCCCTTGAACATAAAGACTAGGGGTGATTAACTGAGATTCCGAGAGTAAATTACTCTGATGACCAAATGTGGTTGAGTGTTCTCGAACTGATGGGTAAAGTTTTAGGAGAAGAACTAAATCACAGAAAAAGGGTTATGAAAAATAAAAATACGGGGAGAGAAAAAGGCATTGGAGTTTCTACACTAGTATTCCAATTTTGTTTCTCTTTGGCGGACACCAGTGGTTAAGACTAATCTACCGTACTGTACACGCCCATATTTTCGGCAAGTTCAAATCCCAAACCCTGAACCTGCTATCATCGATCAGAGCATTCGGTGACCCTGCACGATTTTCGTTACTACAACTAGATCCATCCAGCCAGTGGCGGATCTAGACCCAGGCCCGGGGGAGGGAGGGCCCGGGGCGTGAGGAGCAGTTCCTTTATATACTGTAGCACCGTTGGTACTGTTTAGCACTGTACTGACACTGTAGTAAACTTGGGGCCCGGGGCGAGGCTCAAATCTGGATCCGCCCATCCAGCATCCATTCGTTACAACTAGTAGACGGGTACCGGTAGCTCGCGATCGACGTCGATTTTCAAACGCTGCCATGCATCATCAATGCTTGTCCAGATCCGTCCCACAAAACCTGTGGGCTGTGGCAGCAATAGTTAATGGGTGGACTTGGCTCACGTTGGAGTGGTTGAGGCTGCTCCTGCGTGAACCGGACATGACCACCTCACTCCGTGACACACCTTTTCTTTGCTATGTACGCATTAACATGCAGGGGCTGGCGCCACGTCCATGGTGGATGTACAGGGCGAATCAACCTGTGGTTGGACGGTTAGAGGAACTGTGGTATCAACAGCCCATCAGGATTTAAATCCTGGTGCTCGCATTTATTTCAGGATTTTCGGCGATGCGCATTCAGTGAGAGGAGACGTTCCCGTCGACGATGAGGTGTCTACGGTGATTTCGTAAATTTCAAGATGATATGCCGGCTCAGTTTTTCGGAGGTGCTCATAGGGGTAAGGTATGCGTGTGTGCGTTCATAGGGGGTGAGTGTATACGCGTGTATATGAGTGCTTGTGTCTATACTGATGTTAAAAAAAAGTATATAAGGAGTAGATTACGTATGCGGCATCCATAGTTTATCTCGTCGAGCAGAGGAGTGAGCATGGGCACGCGCAAAGAATACCACGAGTCCAGGAGAGTGGGTGAACCGAATCCTCGTCGCCCGTAAATTCGGTTCGTGCGCGCGAACATACTTGTTACTCGTCACCCAGACTGAATATTTCCACTATCAGACCACAGGAATGTCCACTACGTAGGAGTACTTTGCTGGCGCCGGAAACCGTGAAAAACTACAGAAATGGTCCTTTTCAAAAACTTAAGCAGAAAATGAACCTGATTTATAATTTTTTTCTTCATAAAATGACCATTTTTCATGACGCCCGGCCTCGGGGCGCCATGCGAGATTGCATGCGTCTTGGTAAAAGGCGCCATGTGATAGAGAAGACCTACCAAGTCAGACCAGGCTGGACGCATGACGCCCTCACTAGTGAAAAACGGCTCATTTGTCCCGATTCCAGAGACCCATTAGCCCTGGTTCTGGAATCGGGAATAAAGACCAAAACCTTTAGTCCCGATTCGCTTACGAACTGGGACTAAAGAGGCTCCACGTGGCCGCTGCGGGGAGCCCAGGCAGGAGGACCTTTAGTCCCGGTTGGTGTTACCAACCGGGACCAAAAGGCATCCATGCGTCAGCATTTGGCAGGAGCTGGGGTTTTTATTTTTTTAAGTGGGGGTGGGGGGGGGGGAGGGGGGGCCCGGGGGCAGGGGGGAGGGGACGGGGGTTTTTTGGCGGGTTCCTTATCGGGGTTTTCCTATTGTGTTAGCTAGCTAATAGAGAGAAGTGTCCTCTCTTTCTCCGTGCTTGGTCGACGCTAGATAGTATACGTATAGAGAGAACTCGACACGCTAGCTAGTAAGCAAATGAAGGAACCATTATGTACACAAGATCGTCATGAACATATACAGAGATAAGTGATCGACCTCTTTTTCTCCGAGAGATTGGTCGAACAACAAGTTTTCGTATATCTATCCGACGCTACTAGCTACATATATACAATATAAAATCTATTACGTACAATCCCTAACATCTAATGTCACATTCCACATGGTATTCTTCGGCTTTATTTATGACGCGGTCAAGAAAGAATCCCGCCAATTCCTCTTGAATTGCACGTATACGATCATGTGGTAGGAGTTCATCCCGCATCTGCCACAACTAATTTGAAGAAGGGGGTCAATACATATATATGAATGAAACTCAACACAAATGATGGTAATAAAATAAAATTATGAATATTATTGCTTACGCACTTCATATTGTTTTTCAGAGTAGCCCCGCTTAGTGGTCGTCGCGTTGTAGATGAACTCGCAAATGTAGTATCCACAAAAATCATTCCCGGCTTCCTGCCACAAGCATTTTATGAGAAATAGAGTTCAATCAAACTGATAATCAAGCATTATAAATGGTATTGATGAAACTATAATCAATGAAAGATGCGCGGAACTAGCCAGTAGTACTTACTTTTGGGTGTGTAAATCGCAGCTCCCTCGGCAGTGCCGGAACAATTCCGGTGAACTCTTTCCAAACCCTGCTGGACAAAAAAAATAATTACTTGATATCAGGAAATGAACAAAGTTGCCGATATGGTGCGATAATGATCGATTGAACTTACTTCTAGAGCATTTCAGTCATGTCCGCATACTCCTGGGGATCTTTTCGTCTCGAGTCTAAGACGGTTACTACTCCACGCTCAAGCTTAATCTCTAGCGGAATAAAGTAGAAGCTGCGCACGCATGCATAACTTATCAATTACATTACTATAACCTCGAGTAATAAGGGAAACCGAATATGCACAAGACATTAACACTCACTTGAAGTTGTAAGGAAAGAGTATATTCTCTTTGTTTTGATTTTTAAGCAACGATTGTAGCAAGTTGTCATCGGTTTCTGTGACATTCTTTTGAACCGTCCATTCATGTATGATATTTGGGTTAATGAACCCAATGTCATAGATTTGTGCTTTTCTGCATTCGACGATTTTCAATCTACATATATAGTGAGGATAATTAGGACATGGAGTATGTGAGCTCGAGCTCACATGCACCCTTTGCTACAGTAAAATCGAAAAATATATTTAAAAAGTTCAAAAAAATCTGAATTTTTTTGGCAACAAACATTGATGTGTGTTACACATGCGTGCCAATTTTCGTGATGAAATGACATTTCTGGAGGCCTCTGTAACACCCCTGTGTAATAGCCACTGTGGTTACATGCTAATAATGCCAAGTCATATCATTTGCAGCGCCTAGTCATAGTGGTTAACCAAAACAATTCAAACTCTATGCTGGAAATCACCTCAAATTCAAAGCGCAAAATAAATTTGCTCAAACACTGTTGGAAAAATGTTCCTTAAATAGCAAATATTCCAGAAGCACTCATAAAAATATAAACAATGAAGTTGGAGTTAGCTAAATGACTCCAACAATATGGAACATCACTAAAACATAATTATTTAATCGAATTAAATTCATATCAAATCCAAAAGAAATCCAAATTTGTCCAAACAAGTTTTTGGTGACAAGGAATATTGCATGGTAATATTTGGGCCTAGTCTCATATTTTACAAAAGTGCAAAACTGTCCAAAGTAATACAAAACAGAAAAGAAATAAAAGAAAAACACAAAACAGAAAACAGAAAAACATAACGAGGCACTATGCACTGGGCCTAAGTGCACAGTGCCCCGGAACGGCCCACCTGGCCCAACTCCTTCTCTCTCCCTCGCGCTGTCACCTTCTCTGTGGCCGCGCCGGCGCGCGCCGACGAGCGGCCGACACCGCGGGCGCCGCGGGCGCCGCAAGGGGATAAGGCCGGCCCCGTCCATTCCCCCTGGCCTCCTCCTCATTCTCCCCTCGCTCCGCTCGCTCCCCACCTCATTCCCCCTCCAGATCCACCACGGCCGAACGCCTTCTCCGCCGCACCTCGCCGTCTACCGCGGCCACCGTCGTCCCCGGGCCGTGCCACCGTGTCCTTCGTCTTCGCCATCGTCTTCTATGCCGTCCGTTGCAATCAGCCCGAGCCGGAGAGCACCGCAACGCCGGATCTTCTCCGCCCCTTTCTTCTATGGCTCCGACGATCTCCTCCGACTCCGATGACGCCAGCTGCTCCTAAGCTGTCGAAGGCCTTTCGTGGCCGCTAGGTGAGCAGCAGCTCCTCTTCGTTTACCTCTCCCCGCTCCAAATTGGCCGTAGGTGCCGATCCGCGTTAGCCCATATCTGCCGCCATGGAGCTCGTCGCCGGCGAGTCTCCGGTGATCATATGGTCACAGGCGCGTGTCCATTAGCTCCGCCGCACTTCGTCGAGCACGACTAGCTACTCCGTTCAAGCGTCTGCGCACCGCAACGCCAATTCCACTGAGCTCCCGAACGCGCCTCCGTCTTTGCTCATCGCCGGCGACGTTTCCGGCCGAGTCCGGCTGCGCAACCGCCACCAAACGATGCGGCTCGTTCGACTCATTCGAACGAGCCCAGCCGTGCACTAAACGGCGCAGTATAGCGCGTTTCCGGCGACGCCCGAGTCCCTCCGCCGCGTTTTCGGGCTCGCCGGCGTTCAGCCACCGTCCGCCGACGTGGCAAGGTGGGGCCCACCCCTGAGAGGCTGCCAGTGGGCCCCAGCGCATTGGTTGACCACGTTGACCTGGTCAACGTGGTTACTGTTTATCCACAGTGGATGACATGTGGTCCCCGCTGCTGTTTAGTATAATTAAAACAAATTATAAATTAAAACTAATTAGTTAAACTAAACTCCCACTGACACCCTGGGCCCACACCCCTAATTAGTTTAGTTAGATTAGTTAATCCTCTGTTAAGGCCACTGACACTGACATGTGGGTCCCACTGTTCAGATTTGACCAGGTCAGCGTCATTCTTGACTGCTAACGTCACCTCTGTGTCATGCTGACGTGACACAATCACTGTTCTAGATAATGTTGAATTAATAAATAAAATAATTCCAGAAAATCAATTAAATCTTCGGAAATTAATAACTTTTAAACCGTAGCTCAGATCGAAAAACTTTATACATGAAAGTTGCTCAGAACGACGAGACGAATTTGATCGTGTCGTTTGTTTCCATGTCGGAACCCCCTATGTAGGTGAAACCGCAACTTCGAGGCCGAATCCGGTAAATGAATAGTGCTTATACACCGGGTAATAAAGCCAACTTAAATCCTAAAATAACCACAATGACATAGACATATCTTTAGGAAACCCCGCACTGCATACTAGGCATAGCATGCCCTGTGTTGCATTTGTTTGCATTATGTTTATCTGTTTTCTCCCCCTTTTCTCTCTCGATTAGACCCCGATGTTGACGTAGCTCCTGAGGCAGACGCCGCTCCGGAGTACAACTACGTCCCCGACGACCAGCCACTTGCCCCAGAGCTTACAGGCAAGCATCCCCATTTTGAGCATTCCGATATCGCCCACTCTCTTCTCTCTTATGCTTGCATTAGAAGTTACTGCTGCTACTATTATCCTATATCTGCTGCATAGCCTGTTTACTTGTAACCTGCTGTTGACACTTACCTGTTATCCTAAACTGTTTAGAATAGGTTGGGTAGAGACCATCTGAGACCCCACTTAACCCGACTGCCCCGCTGGATGTTCAGAAGACCCATGCAACGGGATTGAAGACCAGGCCCCGACACCACACGTCACTTCCCCTTAGTTGCCGACACTACTGGGTTACTATCTAGTGCCGAGGGTGATACCTCGTCAGCACTTCTGATGATAACCTTGTAGGTTAGTTAATCGGTCGTGGTAAGCGAGGGTGATTCCTCCTACACCACCCCCGATACCGACGCCGTCGCGCAACACCTTAAGTGTGGACCTCGAGGGTGATTCCTCCTTCGTTCACCTTGATGTTAACATCAAGTGGGATTCCATCGAGGGTGATTCCTCGGGGTTCCCCTTGGTGTCAGACACACGGATTCTTTGGGTATTATGACTAAACACTGAACCATGACACTAAAGACGGGTCGGCCCTGAGGGGTACCCGCGCGAGCATGAATGCGAAGTGATGTGGAGACGGGTTGACCTGAGAGGTGCCCGCGAGATAACTACGAGGCGTGGCCGGGCATTCCTCGCCCTTGCCGCAAGTCCTCGAGACGGGGCGACGGGGTCACATCTTTCGTGAGTCTCTGCTCGTTACCGCACTACCAACACACTAACGGGTTGGATATTTGATCCGAGGGGCCTCTGGCCTGATAGCACTAACCATCACGTGGGCATAGTATTGGCGTTCTGCATCGTATACTTCAGCCAAAGCTTAATGGACGTCAGTGATTGAGCGGCGCGCGCCGAGTTAGACTGGTTATGCAACTGCGCTTGTATTAAGGGGTTGCTAGGTCTGCTCTCGGCCGTGAACGTAACGTGCAGGAGTTCCCGGGGCGAAGGCCCAAGACCCCTGGGGGCATAGGTTAGTCCGGCGTGCTGACCTCTCTGTTAAGTATTTGGTCGGGTTGCGGCGTGTTGCTTAGCCGAGGCCGGGCATGACCCAGAAAAGTGTGTCCGGCCAGAGTTAAGCGAGCGTGGTGGGTAAGTTGGTGCACCCCTACAGGGAAGAACTAATCTATCGATAGCCTGTCCTACGGTAACGGACACTCGGAGTTGTATCCCGATCGGTACAACTAGAACTGGTGACTTGAGATGAAATGGATATTATGGCTCTGGGATTGCTTTCTCACAGGGAGTCAAGGAAGAATCTCTGGCCGAGGTTGATGATATTACTACTACTTTACATTATGTTACTCTGCACTCTTCTAATGCTGCAAGACTGATGAAGATGCTAGTCTTCGATAGGACTAGGCCTTTCCTTCTATTCTGGCATTTCTGCAGCCCAGTCCACATATACAGCCTCCTTTGAAAAAGTTGCATATGTAGTATAGATCCTCGCTTGCTGAGTACTTCGGACGAGTACTCACATTTGCTTTATTTTCTTTTTCTCCCCTTATCCAATTGACGCCGCCAGATGACGGAGCCCCTGAGTTAGCTGCCCCTGTCGGCGACTACGACTACTACTACTACCCTCCCGGCGAGTACTACTACGAGGAGCCGACAGACGACTAGGAATAGGATTGGGAGGGTCCTAGGCAGGAGGCCTACGCCTTTCGATCGTAGATTTTTATTTTGCCCCGCCTTCATAAAGGCTTATCTCCTTTTCTGTAATATATCTGTACCCAGATATCTGATGCTTCCGCTGACACTTGTATGCGTTCGAGCTATGTATTCGAGCCTTCGAGGCCCTGGCTTGTAATATAAAGCTTGTATGACTTTATTTATGTATTAGAGTTGTGTTGTGATATCTTCAAGTGAGTCCTTAGGCTTGATCGTGTGCATTTGCGTGTATGATTAGTGCACGATTAAGCCGAGGTCGTCACAGGTTGGTATCAGAGCCGACTGCCTCTAGGAATCCCCCTATCCAATTCCTTGGCCTAAGTTGAGTCTAGTGGTCGAAAACTATTTTACTAACTTGGCTGTGTGGCTTACGGGCCCACGTCGCCAACTGGGTGGTATTAGGATCTTTTATTCCTCGACCTTTACTCCGGGACTCTAACCTCTCTTCTATCCGGGTTTAATAAAATTACTAACACCGACACTTAGGATCTCGTAAATTCCATCCATCCGGAGAGCTGGATATCAGTGCGATTTCCCTGTCATTGATCTGATTAGTCTGATAATCATTTTCCTTTCCATTGTTTTGTTTAACCTTTCAATTACAGATCTTCTATATTTCTCGCCGTCGAATGACAATCCTGAATCTTCTCTGTTTCAGATGGACCGTCTGTTTCCCCCGTGCCCTACGACGCAACTTGTGCTTCGCACCTGGGCTCGAGACGTCCCTGGGTTTCCAGCTGTTCTGATCGCTCTCTTGACCAGGCTGGGTTACCGCTGGTATCCTGAGTACATGGTCTACGAGGTTTACCGCGAGTTCAACCAGGAGCAGTACTATGCTGATGTTCGCGTCTATGATCAGCAGGATAACTCAGACACTGAGCTGTACCTTTTCCACGGTATCGGCGTGACGATTGAGATGGCAGTCCATGATGTCGCCTACTCTGCTGTCGCACGTCTTCAAGGAGAGCACAGTGCTAGCTTGGATGACTCTGAGTTTCGATACATTCCGTATGCCCCTGTTGGAGACGCTACTGGATACTACACAACTACCTATGCCCCGTACGAGCCTCGTCGCTACGATCCACGAGTTCTGATTCAGTGTACTCAGGCTCTCGATCGCACTGTTCGGGCTCTTGCCGTCGAGTTGTTTGCCACTCGAGTATGACTCTACGAGGCTATGACGCAGTTGCTACCAGCTATTCGTGCAGGGATACATCTGGAGCATATCCTTTACCCGCGCATGACCGAGATGCCATCAGGGATCGATTGGCCTGCTGTGGGAGGTCACACGCCTACACGTGGACCTCTTCTTTTAGCTCAAGACCGGGTTCTGCATCAGAGTGTACATGGAGCGCAGGATCCTTCTGCGATGAACGTCCGTCGTCCGCACTTGCAGCTACCCCGTTTCCGTGGTTTTCTCCGACGTTGATGTAGCCTTTGCTATGTCTCGTTGTGTACTTCCTTACCACGTGCCTGCACGCCGCCTAGCATGTCTAGCTTTTAAATTTGTGCCGTTATGCTGCCCAAATGTAACCGACTCTGTATGGATCTGTATGATTTAATGACTACTATTAAGCATCTATTGTACTACTTAAATTCCGTCGTGTTACATCATGTTTGTTCCTAAACACTCGCAACGGCATCTAATAAACTACCCCCGTTGATTTAGCAAGATGGCTGATAACAATCCACCTCCGCCGCCACCGCCTGACTATATGGCTGCGATGATGCAACAGTTTGAACTCAACCATCAGTTCATGACGGGGATTATGCAACAGTTTCCTCGTCCTGATGCTAATCAGCAGCCACCTTCCATCACCTTGCCAGAATTTATGTGACTCAACCCGTCGTTCTTTCGCAACACAGTCAACCCGCTAGATGCCGATGACTGGCTGCGTGACATCTCCTATGAGATGGAGTCTGCTGATGTCGCCCCGGCCAATTATGTCACCTTTGCGACATACCTTCTGAAGGGTCCCGCATCACAATGGTGGGCCACTCACCGACAGACCCTACCACCTGGTACCATCGTCACTTGGGCAGAATTCAAGATTGCTTTCCGTGCCCGCTACATTCCTCAAGCTATCATAGCCCGGAAGAAGGCCAAGTTCCGTAGTCTCGTTCAAGGTAACAAGATTGTTGAAGTTTATCAGCGCGAGTTTCTTGACTTGTCTTGCTACGCTGAAGAAGACATTCCTACTGATGACCGAAGGCAGGAGAAATTTCCTAAAGGGCTGCATCATGATATTCAGTTAGCTCTGCTCGTCCAAGACTATCCTGACTTCGCCACCTTGGTGAATAAGGCTATCATGGTGGAGACCGGTCTGAAGAAACACAAGGAAGCGACCAGACGCACTCGTGAAGCGGGCTCATCTTCGGGCTCGTCTTCCCAGAAGCGCCGCATCTGGATCCCACAGAGCATGTACCGTCCAACAGCTCCAGTGTACAGGCCTGCATATGCTGCACCCCGTCTGCCTCCTCCACCACCGAGGCAGCCTCTTTGTGCTCCACCACCTCGAGCTCCTGCACCATGTCCTGACAGTGGACTCTACTTCAAGTGTGGCCAGCCAGGTCACCGTGCCAGAGATTGCTCTCAGAATCAGAATCAACTAGCTCTCCCTTCTGCTGGCCGTGGTATTCCTCAGCAGCGCAACAACAATGCCAGACCTTCTTATGGTCGTGGGCAGGTTTTTCATGTCAACATGAATGAAGACCCAGACCAACCAGCTACTGTGATGGGTACACTTCCTGTTAATTCAGTACCTGCAACTATTTTATTTGATTCAGGAGCATCGCATTCATTCTTGTTAGAACATTTTGCACTCATGCATGACGTTAAATGCGAAACGCTACACCAATCCTTAATGGTAAACACTCCCGTGGGTCAATGTCAAACCTCCCTGTTCAGTCCCGAAGTCACTGTTGATATTGAGGGGCTGAAGTTTTAGGCATTTCCCATTATCCTGAAATCTTCCAAGATTGATCTTATCTTGGGAATGGATTGGTTGAAGGCTCACTACGCCTCAATCAATTGTGCCACTAAAGTTGTCCATCTCCTACACCCATCAGATGAGATAGTGAATTATCATGCTCATCTCACCCAAAACGCTGAGGCTCAAATTTATGCCTTGAATGCGTTGAACGCTTCTCCGCTAGAGGGGATCGAGAACATCCCAGTCGTCTGTGACTTCCAGGATGTTTTCCCAAAAGAACTTCCAGGAATACCCCCTGCTAGATCTGTCGAGTTTGTCATCGACTTGAAGCCTGGCACCACTCCTATTGCGAAGCACCCTTACAAGATGCCACAACATCACCTTCTCGAACTTAAGGAAGAAATCGATAAATCACTTAAGAAGGGCTTCATCCGTCCCAGTTCCTCTGCCTGGGGAGCACCGTGTTTCTTTGTCAAGAAGAAAGATGGTACGAACAGGTTGGTCCAAGATTACCGTCCTATCAACCAGGCCACCATTCAGAATAAATATCCGCTTCCCCGGATCAATGAATTATATGATCAACTTGCTGGATCTTCGGTCTTCTCTAAACTCGACTTGAGGTTGGGTTATCACCAGATCCGTGTCCGCGAAGAGGATATTCCGAAGACTGCATTCGTTACTCGTTATGGCTCCTATGAATACACTGTCATGTCGTTTGGCCTAACGAATGCTCCAGCTACGTTCTCCCGTCTGATGAATTCCATATTCATGGATTACCTCGACAAGTTCGTCATGGTATATCTGGACGATATTCTGGTATATTCGAAGAATAAGGAAGAACATGCCGAACATCTTCGCCTCATTCTGGAGAGGCTTCGAGAGCACAAGTTATATGCCAAGTACTCCAAATGCGAATTCTGGCTTTCTGAAGTGACCTACCTTGGACATGTGATTTCCAAGGATGGTATTGCCATTAACCCGGAGCGTGTTCAGGCTATCCTTGACTGGACTCCTCCGAAGAATGCCAAGCAAGTCCGAAGCTTTCTCGGTCTAGCCAGTTATTGCCGCCGATTCGTCGAGAACTTCTCCAAGATCGCCAAGCCCCTGACTAATCTGCTCCACAAAGGCGTTAAGTTTGAGTGGACAGACAAGTGTCAGGAAAGTTTCCAGACCCTCAAGGACAAGCTTACTTCTGCTCCAGTGCTTGCTCCTCCTGATTCTCGCAAGGACTTTGTGATATATTGCGACGCCTCTTGTCAGGGATTAGGCCGTGTCCTAATGCAAGAACGAAGATTAATTGCGTATGCTTCACGTCAATTGCGTCCTCATGAAGAAAATTATCAAGTGCATGATCTTGAACTTGCTACAGTGATCTATGCATTAAGGTTATGGCGACATTACCTTCTGGGTAACCGGTGTGAGATTTATACCGATCATCAGAGTCTGAAATACTTGTTCACTCAACCGGATCTTAATCTCCGTCAGCAACGATGGTTAGAAACAATTACGGACTACGACTGCGGTATTTCATATACCCCTGGCAAGGCTCACGTGATGGCTGATGCCTTAAGCCGCAAGTCCTATTGCAACAACCTCATGGTTAGGCGAGCTCAACCTCGACTTTATGCAGAATTGACTCAACTGAATCTGCGAATTGTTCCCCAAGGTTCTCTCAATAACCTTGTGGTATAGCCAGACCTTCAGAAGGCTGTTAAAGAAGCGCAAGCCAAAGATGCTAAAATCGATTTGATGAAGAAAGAGCTTCACCTTGAGAAGTACAGGGATTTCTCGGTTGCTGAAGACGGAACCTTGTATTTCAGAGACCGCATCATGGTACCTCGATTCGAGCTTATGACTGACAAGGTCATGAAGGAGGCTCATGATACACCGCTGTCTATCCATCCGGGTAGTACCAAGATGTATCGCGATCTTCGACAGAGGTACTGGTGGTCTAGAATGAAGCAGGACATTGCTCGATATGTTGCCGAATGTGACGTATGTCGTCGCGTGAAAGTAGAACATCAAAGGCCTGCTGGAATTCTTCAACCACTCCCTATTCCTTTGTGGAAGTGGGATAAAGTACAGATGGATTTCATTACTGGTCTTCCCAAGTCTCAGAAAGGTCACGATGCTATTCTTGTCGTCGTCGATCAACTTTCCAAGGTTGCTCATTTTCTACCTGTCAAGGAGACTATCACTGCTAGCCAGCTAGCAGAGCTGTATATCTCCAGGATCGTTTCACTCCACGGTATTCCGAAGGAGATCAGTTCGGACCGTGGCGGTCTTTTCATGTCCAAGTTCTGGGAAAGTTTCCAAGAAGCTATGGGAACTCACATTACCTGGAGTTCGACTTATCATCCTCAATCCCAAGGCCAAGTCGAGCGAGTTAACCAAGTGCTTGAAGATATGCTTCGGGCTTGTGTTATATCGTTCGGTAAGAAGTGGGAGGAATCTCTCCCGTTTGTCGAATTCTCTTATAAAAACAGTTATCAAGCCAGCTTGAAAATGGCCCCCTTCGAAGTGCTTTACGGACGTAAATGTCGAATCCCTCTGAATAGGTCAGAAACTTGGGAATGACCTCTCGTGGGACCTGACATTATTCAACATGCTGAAGAACAAGTAAGAATTGTCCGAGAAAATCTCAAGGCGGCTCAGGACCGCGAGAAGAGCAATTACGATCGCAAGCGATGGGGTCTGACTTATCAACCGGGTGATCAAACTTATCTGCGTGTCACTCCTATGAAGGGCACCCGTCGATTCGGAATCAAGGGCAAGCTAGCTCCTCGCTATATTTTTCCTTTTCGCATTGTTGCCAGACGTGGACAGGTGGCATATAAATTTTAGTTGCCGCCACAATTCTCTCATATCCATGATGTTTTCCACGTGTCGCAACTTCGTAAATGTTTCAAGGAATCTCCGCACCGCGCAGTGGATCACGAGATGCTTGAATTGCAAGATGACTTATCTTATAAGGAGCATCCGATCCGCATCCTTGATGAAGCTGAACGTCGAACTCGTCAGAAGACGACCAAGTTCCTGAAAGTGCAGTGGTCGAATCATACTGAAGATGAAGCCACTTGGCAACGCGAGGATCATCTTCGGGAAGAATATCCCAACCTCTTTCCTTCTACCTCCTAAATTCTCGGGACGAGAATTTCTTTTAGAGGAGGAGAACTTGTAACACCCCTGTGTACTAGCCACTGTGGTTACATGCTAATAATGCCAAGTCATATCATTTCCAGCGCCTAGTCATAGTGGTTAACCAAAACAATTCAAACTCTATTCTGGAAATCACCTCAAATTCAAAGGGCAAAATAAATTTGCTCAAACACTGTTTAAACATGTTCCTTAAATAGCAAATATTCCAGAAGCACTCATAAAAATATAAACAATGAAGTTGGAGTTAGCTAAATGACTCCAAAAATATTGAACAGCACTAAAATAGAATTATTTAATCGAATTAGATTCATATCAAATCCAAAAGAAATCCAAATTTGCCCAAACAAGTTTTTGGTGACACGGAATAATGCATGGTAATATTTGGGCCTAGTCTCATATTTTACAAAAGTGCAAAAGTATCCTAACTAATACAAAACAGAAAAGAAATAAAAGAAAAACACAAAACAGAAAAAACAGAAAAACATAACGAGGCATTGCACACTGGGCCTAAGTGCACAGTGCCCCGGAATGGCCCACCTGGCCCAACTCCTTCTCTCTCACTCGCGCTGTCACCTTCTCTGTGGCCGCGCCGGCGCGCGCCGACGAGCGGCCGACACCGCGACGCCACGGGTGCCGCAAGGGGATAAGGCCAGCCCCGTCCATTCCCCCTGGCCTCCTCCTCATTCTCCCGTCTCTCCGCTCGCTCCCCACCTCATTCCCCCTCCAGATCCACCGCGGCCGAACGCCTTCGCCGCCACACCTCGCCGTCTACCGCGGCCACCGTCATCCCCGGGCCGTGCCACCGTGTCCCTCGTCTTCGCCATCATCTTCTACGCCGTCCGGTGCAAGCAGCCCGAGCCGGAGAGCACCGCAACGCCGGATCTTCTCCGCCCCTTTCTTCTCGGGCTCCGGCGATCTCCACCGACTCCGACGACGCCTGCTGCTCCTAAGCTGTCGAAGGCCTTTCGTGGCCGCTAGGTGAGTAGC